>OU342744.1:99589116-100789116 GCA_910589775.1 Avena eriantha
ACCACTAGAGTCATTGCATGTGTGTTATTTCCACTAACAAACATGGATCAACCACTAGAGTCATTGTATGTGTGTTCTTTTCTAGAAACCACACATGGATCCACCAGTGGTCATTGCATGTGTGTTCTTTACATAAACCACACATGGATCAAGCACTAGAGTCATTGTATGTGTGTTATTTCCACAAACAAACATGGATCAACCACTAGAGTCATTGCATGGTTGTTCTTTCCAACAAACCACACATGGATCCATCAGTGGTCATTACATGTGTGTTCTTTCCACAAACCACATATGGATCAACCACTAGTCATTGCATGTGTGTTCTTTCCACAAAACACACATGGATCAACCACTAGAGTCATTGCATGTTTGTTCTTATAATAAAACCACAAACCAGCACTAGAGTCATTGCATGTGTTTCTTTTCCACAAACCACACATGGATCCACTAGACTCATTGCATGTGTGTTCTTTTCCACAAACAACTTATGGATCAACCAGTGGTCATTGCATCGGTTTTCTTTGCACAAACCACACATGTGGACCGATTAGAGTCATTGCATGTGTGTTATTTCCACAAACCACACATGGTTCAACCACTAGAGTCATTGCATATGTGTTATTTCAACAAACCACACATGGATCAACCACTAGAGTCATTGCATGTGTGTTCTTATACTAAAACCAACTCTAGAGGCATTGCATGTGTGTTGTTTTCACAAACCACACATGGATCAACCACTAGAGTCATTGCATGTGTGTTATTTCCACAAACCACACATGTGGACCCATTAGAGTCATTGCATGTGGGTTATTTCCACAAACCACACATGTATCAACCACTAGAGTCATTGCATGTGTGTTATTTTCACAAACCACACATGCGGACCCATTAGAGTCATTGCATTTGTGTTATTTCCACAAACCACACATGGATCAACCACTAGAGTCATTGCATATGTGTTATTTCCAGAAACCACACATGGATCAACCACTAGAGTCATTGCATGTGTGTTCTTATACTTAAACCAACACTAGAGTCATTGCATGTGTGTTCTTTTCACAAACCACACATGGATCAACCACTAGAGTAATTGCATGTGTGTTCTTTTCACAAACCACACATGGATCAACCACTAGAGTCATTTCATGTGTGTTCTTTCCAACAAACAACACATGGATCCACCAGTGGTCATTGCATGTGTGTTCTTTCCACAAACCACATATGGATCAACTACTAGAGTCATTGCATGTTTGTTCTTATACTAAAACCACAAACCAGCACTAGAGTCATTGCATGTGTGTTCTTTCCACAAACCACACATGGATCAACCACTAGACTCATAGCATGTGTGTTCTTTCCACAAACCACACATGTGGACCCATTAGAGTCATTGCATGTGTTTTATTTCCACAAACCACAGATGGTTCAACCACTAGAGTCGTTGCATATGTGTTATTTCCACAACACATGGATCAACCACTAGAGTCATTGCATGTGTGTTCTTTTCACAAAACCACACATGGATCAACCACTAGAGTCATTGCATGTGTGTTCTTTTCACAAACCACACATGGATCAACCACTAGAGTCATTGCATGTGTGTTATTTCCACTAACCACACATGTGGACCGATTAGAGTCATTACATGTGTGTTATTTCCACAAACCACACATGGATCAACCACTAGAGTCATTGCATGTGTGTTCTTTTCACACCACGCATGGATCAACCACTAGAGTCATTGCGTGTGTGTTATTTCCACAAACCACACATGTGGACCCATTAGAGTCATTGCATATGTGTTATTTCCACAAACCACACATGGATCAACCACTAGAGTCATTGCATGTGTGTTCTTATACTAAAACCAACACTAGAGTCATTGCATGTGTGTTCTTTTCACAAACCACACATGGATCAACCTCTAGAGTAATTGCATGTGTGTTCTTTTCACAAACCACACATGGATCAACCAGTAGAGTCATTGCATGTGTGTTCTTTCCAACAAACCACACATGGATCCACCAGTGGTCATTGCATGTGTGTTCTTTCCACAAACCACATATGGATCAACTACTAGTCATTGCTTGTGTGTTCTTTCCACAAACCACACATGGATCAACCACTAGAGTCATTGCATGTTTGTTGTTATACTAAAACCACAAACCAGCACTAGAGTCATTGCATATGTGTTCTTTTCCACAAACCACACATGGATCAACCACTAGACTCATTGCATGTGTGTTATTTCCACAAACCACACATGGATCAACCACTAGAGTCATTGCATATGTGTTATTTACACAAACCACACATGGATCAACCACTAGAGTCATTGCATGTGTGTTCTTATACTAAATCAACCACTAGAGTTATTGCATGTGTGTTATTTCCACAAACCACACATGGATCCATTTGAGTCATTTCATGCTTGTTCTTATACTAAAACTAGCACTGCCCCCCAATGGATCCATCGTTAGACCGAGTCTTCTAGAAGGCACGCCATAACACAGTTGTTCTGCTTGACTATTGTTACATACCGTTCGATTGGGGTGCTTGGATGATTGGGATGGTCTTCGCGAGAGCGATCCTCGAGTAGGCTGTTCTGCGGCATGATTGGCCACGCTTGCTCTGGACAAACTGGCATGTTGCGAGTGTTACGACTCACGAGTTCAGTGGGCCATATCACAGTGTCACGTCCCCGTTACTTCTCTTCCTCCCCGTACTTCTCTTCCTTCCCCTCGAAGCCACTTTCCCCACTTCACTTCCATCCTACCGTAGCCGCAAGCCGACGACATCCGCCAATTCTCCGGTCGCTACCTTCATGGTAAGAAATCATTTTACAAGCTTTTGAACTTATCCTACACATTCCTGCTATTCGCCAATATAACTGCCGATCTTTTTTCCGATTTCTCGACGAACTTCAGTTGTGGCAGATGTGGGAGCCCCAGAATCTGGAGATCTTCGCGTGCAACTTCGCAGCGGCGTTCCCGCTCGTGTGCTCCCACCCAGGATGCTTTCGCCGTTACTCCTAGCACGAGCTCCCGCTCCACGAGCTCGCGTGCCCGCACAGCGCGTGCGCCTGCACGGAGCCGGGCTGCAACTACACACCGGCCCGCCGGCAGAGCTCGTCGTCCACCTTGCAGATGAGCACTTGATCGAAGTGATTAGGATCTCATACGGGCAAGCCCAACTTCTCCAAGAGCAGGTGCCGTTCATTGACTCGGCACGCCGCCTGCTAATTTTCTAGGGGGCGGCTCTGTTTTCGTCCTAACCATCACCGCCGGTGTTCCGGGAACTAGAGCTGGGCCCACCGTCGTGGGTGTCGTATGCTTCAGGTCGGTCTCGTGCGCCTGGCCCGTATATACGGTGCGCATGTGGGCGAACGCCCAGCCACCGTCATCGGATAGCATTCTTGTGCTAGCCGAGGCGCCGAGCTGCCCGACGCCGCGGGAGGTGGAGTATGTGGACCTAAGGTCGTTCCTATGCGTGCCATCTCAGTACCTTGTCGGTGCTGGACCGAACAGGCAGATGCATTTCTACATTTGTATCGAGAAGACCGACAGACAAATGTAGTACTTGTGTTGTCATTACTGTTATACTTAAGCGATGCTTCTCACGTGCTTAGAGCATACGTGTTGTGCGAATGTACCCCAGTTGTAGTTTTCAGTGCTCCTTAATACTTCGATGAGTTATTATATTGGTCCAATCAGCTTGTTGTTGTTATGTTGCAAAGTCCGCTTGCTCTGGACAGACCGGCAATACCGTGTGCTCCGGCTCCCGCATGTCAGTGTCACGTGTTCCGAGGGCCCACCTGCCAGTGTCCTTCCCCTCGAAGCCACTGTCCCAACTTCTCTTCCATCCTGACACTCACGTCCGATGGTTGTAATCTGATGATTTTCGTTGGATTGTTTACAAGTAATCTACGTTGATAACGCAACATGCAAATGGCACATACACAATTTCTAAAGTGGAAGCACTCACCGGCTGCTATTGCACACATTTCTTAATATAGCTCGACAAACACATTACAATAATTGTACTCGCATTAAACACAACCGAAATTGCAAACCATCCTAAACAACATCTAAACCCACATCACACAGCTGTCGTCGGAGTCCACCTCGATTAGAGACACCGCCGTGCGCTTCTCGGTGACATCCACTCCCGCCCGTGGCTTGCCCTTCGCCAAGGAGGCAACAATGGCATTCTACATAGCTTCGTCCCTGTCGCCCTCCACATCAGAATCGACAACGACGAAGGTGACGGGGTTGGCGTGGACCGAGCGCTGTCGCGCCTAGCGGCTCCTGCTCGAGCTCGACACCGCATCAGTCCTTCTACAGGTAGGAGGGGCCGAGCTCGCATACGTAGCGTCGTCGCTCCTCTCAAGAAACCATGGTCATTTGATACTGCGACAGTAGGATCTTGGGGTGGATCCGCCGTGGCGAGCCCTACCGGAAGTGGTGGAGCGGATGGATCTGCCGGCGCGAGCCATGACAAGTTCCTAGGAGGGAGTAAGATTGTGGGCCAGGCGTGTCTGGTTCCTGAGCAAGACCTCCCAGTGATATGTACGCGGGCAAGGTACCAAAAAAATTCGTCCAATGCGCGCGACAGGGCTTTTGAACCACGAAGGCGTGAGTTTCTTTTGACAAGTCCACACGCTAGGTCCCCCACCTGTTAGCCGAATGTGGACAGTAGGATTCTGCCCGAGTTATTAAGTAGGGATAAATCACGCTTCACCACTACCCTGACATCCAAAGGCTCCTCTTTCTTCTGCCCTCGCTCCCCTCGCTCATGGCTCGCAGCTCGTGCAGTTCGTCTCGGGCGGAATCAGGGTCGGCTCAACACCGTCAGGTGGGTGCCCCCATAAGTACCGGAGGGCGCCCTACGATTACTACCCCGATATGCTGTGTTTGTGTGGTGAGAAGATGCCGAGATGGATTTCATGGACCGACGAAAATACTGCAGGAAAATTCAGCAACTGCAGCATCAGAGCGGTAAGTTCCTACTGTAGGTACAATGGTCACCCGAATCCCGAAAGTGTAATGTAATTCTTTTTTTGTTTCCTTCGATCTACTACGCAGGAAGGGAGGGGGACTGGCTGTGACAAGTTTGTGTGGATCGAAAAGCCACTGACAGGTTTTCATAAAGAGCTTGTTCAGGATCTGCATGATGCTGTGTGGGACAAGAAAGAGGAGATTCGTGCGATGGAGCGAGAGATCTGGGAGCTTTGCCAGGTGCAGGGGAGGCAGGGGCAGGGAGGTGGTGAGACAGACGGGCTCAAGATTAGGCCAGATAGTGGACACAATTTCCTCATTATCTGGGCATTATCTGTTGCATTTGCAGTTTATGTTGCCATGTCGTTGTCCAGCAGCTGAAATAAGTTGCTGCTTTCGTGGAGTGTAGCGGCCAGCTTAAGAAATTGTTTTCCATCCCAGAAACTTATCATAAGTGTAATGCCAACAGCAGGGATTTATTAAGCGCCTATAAATAAATCATGTCTGTGCCACTAACACCCATCGATTTTGGAGAGGATTTAACCACTCAGCTATCGCGATTATTCAGATAGTAGTGGCACAGTCACAGTTTTGGATTCAACTAGTGGCCTTGGCCGTATCAAATCCTAAAGTCACGATACATTTTACTGCTAGTACGAGAGGCAGGTTGTTTCGCCCGACAAGTTCCACGCACACAGCTCCAGAGTTTAACCGAACTACATATATAGGTTCAAGTTCAATACATCATTAGGCTGCTACACGGCTAGCCCTCTTTCTCTGCTTGGGTGCCAACTTTCTTCCTCTTTCCTTCACGTCCACTAGCTTCTTCACCTCCTGCCTTCTTCCTCATCCTGGGTGCCAATTTTCTTACCTTCACGTACCCTGCATCTCCGGGCCGAGGGAAGTCAGGCCAATCAGCAGCAGAATCTTGTCCGGCATCATCACTCCACTCGTTTTGGTTTTCTTCCCGCAGCAAAATCACTGAGTCGGCTGTCTTGTTTCTTACCTTGCGCTTCCTGAAAAAAAACAGTACATGGATTACTACCTTATATCTATAGACTATAAACAATTTTTGTGTGTGAATGTACCATCTCATACCTAGGTTTAGGAGCATTAAGGGGACATCTAGCTTCTCTATGGCCTATAAGATGGCAGGTCTTGCATCTGTTTTTGCCCTTCTTTGGAGCATAGAAAGCCGAACCCTTCTTCTCGAGAAAATTCTTAAACCTATTCACCTGGGGTCTTCCTCTGCCCCTTTTTGTAACTGGTTGGCAAATCTCGAAAGACAGTTGGACTTGAGGCCACTGAGATGGGTCTGTACATGGCTCGATGGATCCAGCGTACGCAGCTCTGAACTTTTCCATAGAGTAGTAGTCTGACAAATAATGATCCAAGTGTGGTAGAGTTCTTTTCTTCACCAAGAAGGCCAAGGCGTGGTCGCAAGGTTTCCCGGTATGCTGCCACTCTAAGCAGGTGCATTTTCGCAGCTGGATGTTCACAACATCCCTTTTGCCACTCTTGGACATATCGACCACCTCACAGCTTCTGTTGGTTGATGGGAGAACCTTAAGATGAGCAAGTCCTCGGCTTCTCTTGTGCAGTTGCTGTACAACTGGCGGTAGCATATGTCCTCTAAGTCTCCTACCGATCTCTCTCCTTATATTTAACAGCTTCATGATCATACCACGTATGTTGTCCATCAAGATATGAACAGGACGCACTTTTATGTCCTTCACCCAGTTATTCAGGCATTCTACAAGGTTGTTGTTTATGTAATCAACTTTGATGTCAGGGTTGAATTGACTCATCTTCCATAGCTACGAATGATGGATGGCTAAGTACTCTAGAAGTTCAGGGGCTTCGGCAAAAATCTTGCTCATGAAATAATCGCTGCTACTAGGTTTGTAAACTCTAGCAACAGGAAACATGTAACGAAATACGCTGCCTGCGTAGTGTGAGTACAAGTTGAGCATCATATGGGCATGGCATTCTCTACCTTCAGCTCACGGGAACACCTCCTTCACTGCATTCGTCAGCCCTTTGCATGCATCCGTGGATATAGCCAATGGATCCATGTGGCCTATTGATCTCCTGAGCTGCCTCATAAACTAGACCCAGTTTTCCTCCGTTTCTGTCTCAAACAGCCCAAATGCCACTAGGACACATCCAGTTGTGACCATCAAGTGATGTGGCAGATGGCAGGCAGCCTTTCCATTTGCTAGTTAGGACAGTGATGTCTACACTCAGATACGGCCTATAGCCGCCCTTGAATCCATCGATGCAAGGTTTAAGCGCCATGAAAAATCTTTTGAAATATATTTTACCACCTTCTGATTCGGTGTCAATCTCCACAACACTCCCCGGACACCTAGCTTGTACCTTCGCCTTGAAGTTGTACAGCATCCTGAAGCTATTGGTCCAATCCCCGTGCAAGACCCCTAGAGCTTTCTCTTTACCTTTCCAAAACATGTAATACGGAAGGACAATGTTGTATTTAGAACCGAGGCTAGTCTGAATATTCTTCGCGGTCTCCTTAGGGTTATCCTTTAGTATGGACATAGATTGCATAGCCACCCACTCCATATCAGCCATTGAGGATTTCAGTTTGCTTCATGTCGGACACATGTGTGCAGGGCCCATTCTGTTCACCTGCAACACAGATTCATTTAAAAGATAAGCGGAGTCGACTAGTTGCCAAAAAGATATCGCACATCAATTGTAGTTATAGAGTGAAAAGAGAGAGAAAGAGGTTCTAATGGTTTGCTGCATTCATTGCCCCAATACCCTAATTGCAGTCGACGCAGGTAAGGATCTTGCTGTGATCCTCCATGGACAATGTACCTCAGCCTGTCCATTCATCCACGTTAACTTGCAAATGGCCTCATACCTCTCGGCAGAGTTCTTCAGTCAATAAACGTCGAACTCCCCCTTGATACAAAAATGCCGGAACGACATCCTGAACTCATGCATGCTCCTGAACTCGGTGCCGACCAAAATTATAGGATACTCGTGGTCATGTTTCATTTCTTCTACTTCAACACCCAAATCATCGACTGGAATATCAGCCTCATTGTTAAGTTCCTCGTCTATTTCATCATCACCAGATTCTTGATCCTCTACAGTGCTTGCTTCTTCATCTGATTCAGAATCTTCACCATCGTCTCTAATGCCTAGTACTGCACACATCATATTGACTCCCATGGGTGGGGCTGCACCATCGTCTCCACCCGGATGGACAGGAACATTGCCCCAGTCCACCTCACCGACAACTCTGTTTTCTCCAAGACACTCGGGTGGTTGTGCTGCAACCACATGGGGTGGTCTTACGTTTGCACGCATCCTAGGTACTTCAGTGGACAAACAGCAGTCAGAATCAATTTCATCTTGAGTGTACATAACCCTCTTGCTCTTCCTGTGTACATCCTCCTTCCTGATGTAATCTTTCCTGATGGTATCAGTAGGGCTTGACATCCATGTTCCATTCCCCATCGAACTAGGCCTTTTGCTACCGCTCTTGGGTGTGATATCCTTATTGCCTCCCCTCACGGGTGTTGGCTCCAGGGTGCTGGCATTATTGCCCGACCTCTACGGCGTGTTCTTCTTCGAATTAGCCCTTTTGCTGCTACTATTGGGCGTGTTCTCCTTCGTGCTGGCATTCTTGCCTGACCCCAGCGGCATGTTTCGCTCCAAATTAGCCCTTTTGCTGCTACTATTGGGCGTCTTCTCCTTCGTGCTGGCATTATTGCCTGACCTCAGCACCGTGTTCCGCTCCAAATTAGCCCTTTTGCTACTACTATTGGGTGTGTTCTCCTTCGTGCTGGCATAATTCCCTAACAGCGGCGTGTTCCGCTCCAAATTAGTGCTTTTGCTGCTACTATTGGGCGTGTTCTCCTTCGTGCTGGCATAATTCCCTGACAGCGGCGTGTTCCGCTCCAAATTAGTGTTTTTTTCTGCTCCCACTAGGTGTGGTAGCCTCCGTGCTGGCCATCTTTGCCTCTTTGCTACCACTCCTGGGAGTGTTCACCACCGTGCTAGCCCTCTTAGCGTTTTTGCTGCTACCATTCGGTGTGGCATTTTGACTGGATCTCAGGGGTGTACTCTGCGGCGTGGTGCCTTTTGTCATGCGACTCTTGGGCGCCCTCTTCTCTGGCGTGGTCTCCTTGGTGATGTTCTTCTTCGGGGTGCCCTTTCTGGGGATGCTCTTCCTGCTCCTCTTTATGACGCTCCTCTGTAAGACTCTCCTCTGTTCAAAGCCACCCTCAGTCGCACCATCCCTAGTGATGCCATGGATCAGGTCACCCCTGCCTTCTAAAAGTCCATCATCTCTATTGTTGAGTTCCAATTCCTCTCCAACCATGAGCACTACCAAGTGGAAGTAAAGTTCACCTCTATAATGTTTCCTTGTAAACGGTACGACTAAATCCATGGTATCTTTCACTTTGATAGCCTTTTTGCTCCTATAAAAATAATATAACAAACGTGCTTCTTGGGAGGACTCCCACAGCACCTTCACACGTAACGATGCCATCAGGTCAGATAACTCTACCACTTCAGGGTCGTATCTGCCAAGGATTACATCAAACTCGTCATAGAATTTTTCTGTGCCATCATCTAATTTTGTAGTATAATCCGCGACACCGATACAAACGATTACTTTGCCATCATCAGGTTCTTCAAGATAGAAACCTCCGAGAGATTTGAGAGATGGAGGGGCACCATCAGACCCAGCCCCAATGCCACCGCCGCCATCACCAGCATCATCGTTAGCTGGATCAACCTCGGTGGAAGTACCATGACCAGGAGAAAGGCGAGGGCCCTTAGCATCAGGAGCTACATTACATAGTAGACAGGCAGGGCCCCTTCTAACAGCAGCCACAATAGGATCAGCTGCTGCCATGCCACCTCGACGATCAGGAGCAGTTCCCACAACAGAAGTGTTTCGAGTGCTAGCAGAGTCCAGACCATGAGCTGGCTTTAGACCAGCAGCTCGCTGAACCCGAGCACGGGTTCGAGGAGGAGAGAATGGTTCAGTCTTTGCAACAACAGTGGGGCAGCCTCTAGAAGCCTTGGTTTGCAAGACAGCGGCAGGGATTGGGTTAACAGCGTCTAGATCAACAACAACACGAGGACGACCAGTACCAGCAGATTCCAGAGCACGGGTTCGCACAACTTGAGGACGGTTTCAAGGAGGAGGAGCACACAAGGCGGCGGTCTTGGCAACAACAGCGGGGCGGCCTCCAGACGCCTTAGTTTGCTCAACAGCGGCATGGATTGGGTGAGCAGCAGCCGCAGCAACACGGGCACGGGGAAGGGGACAACCAGTACCAGCAGATTCTAGAGCAGAGTTTTCCACAATGGCAATATGGGGACTCCTACGAGGAGGTTGCCTGACAGAAGCATGTCGCGGACGAGGAACCACATTTTTCTCAACAACAGCAGGGGTTCGAGTTAGACCTCCCTGTCCAATAATAGCTGGGCGACTCCCAGTAGCAGGAGCTTCCTCATCCACTATGTTACACACCAGCATAACCACGCGAAGCCTAACATTCTGTTTCATAAACCCAATTAGCCGACTGTCACGCGCTATAGGAACCTTGAAGCCTCGTTCATCAAGGAGGCTGAACCGTGCAGTCTGCTCCGGCCTCATTTCAGCAAGTTCACGCACAGCAGCAACCAAACCAGGGATAGTGCATAACTGCACATGGGCTACTTCCATCTATAGATTCTAAGCCTCTTTCCACGTGCTCTTCCCATGTGCTAATTTAATGAGGTAGCCACAGATGGTGACCAGAACCATGTAGTTGGGTTCAGCGGAGATCCTAATTGACAGAAAATGGGAGACAAAAGATAAGAATTGTTTGTCAGCGTTGTGCTAGCAAACAATTCATGTTCGATATATCTCTGTAATGCCAATAGCCAGCTAGCAGTTATAGGTAGTGCGAATAGCAAAGAGAAGAGTAGCCCACCCGAAATTAGCCAGAAGTACTTCTTCATCGGCAAATGGATATGCCATCCTCCGCGCTGCTCAGCTCGTCGGCGGTAGAGGCGGGCTAGATCCTCGCAACGGCTGGCACGACATTCGGCATTAGAGCTCGGTAGCAGTGAGTAGGCGCAGCAACTTGGCACCGGAAGTCAAATGCCCGAAGAGATCATTCTAGTTTGAGAGGGGATTTTGATGCCGCCGGTGCTAGGGTTCATGCGAAAGGAGGGAGGGGTGGATTTGTGAATTTGGTCAACGCATGATGCTCCTTTAGTATCTCGTTTCACCTACGTGGTTACCACGTTGGTGCTCGCGTCACGGAAATATTACTGACATGAGGGTCCCGACCGTCTACTTCACGGGGCAGTTTCACGGCATGTTTGGATTTGGTAGGGGTGAGACGAGTTTGCATCGAAATGGCCCCTCTCGGTAGTTGGCGGCGCAACTTTTCGAAATGCGGTAGTTTCAGGAAACTTAGGTACCGCCATGCGCTGGCCTGCCAACTTTGGAGAGGGGATTTCGATGCTGCCGGTGCTAGGGTTCATGCGAAAGGAGGGAGGGGTGGATTTGTGAATTTGGTCAACGCACGATGCTCCTTTAGTATCTCTTTTTGCCTACGTGGTTGCCGTGTTGGCGCTCGTGTCACGGAAATATTACTGACATGAGGGTCCCGACCGTCTACTTCACGGGGAAGTTTCACGGCATGTTTGGATTTGGTAGGGGTGAGACGAGTTTGCATCGAAATGGCCCCTCTCGGTAGTTGGCGGCCCAACTTTTTGAAACGCCCCTCACCAAGTCCTCTGCTTGCTCCAAAGCACTGGGCCA
Organism: Avena eriantha; assembly: GCA_910589775.1. Lineage (NCBI taxonomy): Eukaryota > Viridiplantae > Streptophyta > Magnoliopsida > Poales > Poaceae > Avena > Avena eriantha. The sequence continues at coordinate 99,600,925 of OU342744.1, forward strand.
ATAAAATCCATGCCAGAAAGCTTTTGCTACTAAGGCCCTTGAGGAGGCATGGTGGCCACATTCCCCTTGGTGAATATCCCGGAGTATGTCAAGTCCTTCCTCCGGATCAACACACCTCTGCAGCACTGCTGTCACACTCCTTTTGTATAGTTCGGCGTTGATAATTGTATAGGCCTTTGCCCTTCTCTGAATCTGCCTTGAACTTACTTCATCATCCGGCAAGGTTCCCTCTTTCAAAAAAATCGAAAATTGGCTTGGCCCAACTTGGCACAGTCCGGACGGGAAATGGTTCCTCATCAACTTCCATTACATCCACAGACATAACTCCTGCCGGATCAGATTGAACAGTCCCCGGGTTTGCTGAGGCAGTCCTCGGGTTTGCTGAAGCAGTCCCCGGGTTTGCTGAGGTGCTCCCCCACTCTATCTCCATAGGTACAGCTCCTGATCTGGAGAGTATCGGGATGTAAATGGAATCTGATTCTGGTGATGGTGTGATAGATGGTTTTCTCAGGTGCTCCAAGGCAACATTTGGCGGGATTGGCTGCCGGGACGAGCCCAACTTAGACAGCGTATCTTCCGCCTCGTTTTCAATCTGGGGTATGTGATGGAACTCACATCCTTCAAAGAACTCGCTTATCTTTTGAACATGGAACCTGTATAGGGCCATGTTAGCGTCCAGGGCATCCCAATTTCTAGACACTTGCTACACCACCAAATCAGAATCTCCAAAGCATTGTATCCGACGTATCCCTACTTCTTTCTCCACTTTGAGACCATGCACCAATGCTTCGTACTCCACCACATTATTCAAGGCACTGAAGTGGATCTGAATGACATATTTCAGTTGATCCTTCTTGGGCGAGGTAAGCACTACTCTAGCACCCAACCCATCTTTCAGTTTAGATCCATCGAAGTGCATTTTCCAATAATTGGAGTCCGGCAAGGGTGGCTCGTATTGCATTTCAGCCCAGTCCACAAAGAAATCCGCTACAGCTTGTGACTTGATGGCGTCCCTTCTGTTGAGCTGTGGTGCGTAGGGAGCTAACTCGATAGCCCACTTTGCTATCCGGCCGCTTGCATCTTTGTTACTCATGATTTCTGAAATGGGTGCCTCACATATCACCTTGATGGGGTGTTCCTCAAAATAGTGTTTGAGTTTCTTGGCTGACATATATACGTCGTATGCCATCTTTTGATAGTGAGGATAGTTCTGTTTCGAGGCTGATAATACCTCGCTCAGATAGTACACCGGCCTTTGCACGGATTTTCCTTCCTCTTCGCGCTCCACTATGATTACTGCACTTACGACTCGGTTGGTCACGGCTATGTAGAGCAACATTGGCTCCTTAGGTAGTGGTGCAGCTAGGATTGGTGTGGTAGATAACATCTTTTTCAATTCTCGAAATGCGAGATCCGCCTGTGGCGTCCATGTGAACTTGTCTGCCTTTTTCATTAGCTGATAGAGGGGCAAGGCCTTCTCTCCCAACCGACACACAAACCGACTTAATGATGTCAGGCAACCTGTGAACTTCTGCACATCGTTAAGACATTTTGGCAGTTCCATTCTTTCTATGGCCCGGATTTTCGTCGAGTTAGCTTCAATGCCACGGCTGGGCACCAAAAAACCAAGTAACTTTCCAGTGGGTACGCCAAAGGTACATTTCTCTAGGTTCAGCTTCATTCGGAACCTTCTCAAGTTCGCGAATGTCTGCTAGATATCATCAAGGAGCGTATTGCTTTCCTTGGTTTTTATTACGACATCATCCACATATACTTGCACGTTTCGACCTATCTAGTCATGTAAGCATTTTTGCATGCATCGCTAGTACGTTGCTCCTGCATTACATAATCCAAACGGCATAGTGCGATAGCAATAAGCCCCATATGGGGTAATAAACGCAGTCTTTATTTGATCATCCGGATTCAGGGGTATCTGGTGGAAACCAGAATACGCATCAATGAATGACAGCAGCTCACATCCGGCCGTTGAGTCTATGACTTGATCTATCCTAGGGAGTGGAAATGGATCTTTGGGACATGCCTTATTCAGGTTCGTGTAATCAATACACATGCGCCATACCACAACTACGTTCGGATCATCTTTATTTTTCTCCACTAGCACCGGATTAGAAAGCCAATCCAGGTAGAGTATTTCCATGATAAATCCGGCCGCTAAGAGCCTAGATATTTCATCTCCAATGACTTTCCTCCTGTCTTTGGCGAAACGCCGGAGTGGTTGCTTCACCAGCTTAGCCCCGGGTCTCACGTTCAATGAGTGCTCATCCAACTCCCTCGGTACACCTTGCAAATCCTGAGTAGACCAAGCAAAGATATCCTGATTCTCACAGAGGAAGTTGACGAGCTCGCTTTCCTATTTGCTGCTTAACCCGGCACCAATGGTAACGGTGTGCTCTGGAAACTGATCATTGATTGGTACTTTCTTCGTGTCCTTAATTGCTTGGAATGACACGCTCACGTGCGGGTTGGTCAGGACCGGCATATGTTGTTGTGCGGATTGAGCCAGTGCCAACACTTCCAGTATCTTCCTTTTTTTTCTTGAGCTATCACAAGTGACTCGGCTAAATTAGATCCAGCTGAGGCACACTCGATCGAGCGCCGGAAATCCACTGATACAGTTATCACGCCCCTTGGTCTGGGTAACTTCATCTTAAGGTAACGGATGTGGGTCGTTGCCATGAATTTGTTTAGCACTGGCCTGCCGAGTAACGCGTGATAAGCGCTCTCCATATTCACCACTTCGAATTCCAAGTTCTCAGTGCGGCAGTTGTCTCTTGTGCCGAATAACACGTCAACCCGGACTTTACCAATTAGCTCACAAGAAATACCTGGTATAATGCCATGAAAGGTGGTCCTCGTTGCTTGCAACATGTTCTCTGTTATCCCCAACTTGTGCATGGTATCCTTGTACATGATGTTGATACTACTGCCATTGTCAATCAGTATCTTGGAAAACCTTATATTGAGATTCGGCCCGATGAACGTCGGATCCAGGACCAGAGCGTAGGTTCCTGGGCTTGGCATGATCTTTGGGTGATCCTTGACACTCCATGTAATCTCTTGATCCGCCCAAGGCATATACCTTACCATTGCCGGCATTACTGCGTTCACTTCCATATGCCGGCGCAGCAAGCTTTTCCGGTCATTCTCTTCCATGGTGAACACACATTAGCTTTGATGATGTTCCCTGTACTCATTTCGTCCCTCATTCTCGTTGTAACCTTGACCTTGTTGCTGGTTATTGCCCACTTGATGTACCACATCCCTTCTTTCCGGATTCTCGTACCTCGGAGGAGGTGGTGGTAGCATCAGCTGCTGTCCATTCCCTCCTGTTAGTAACAGTGGCCGTGGTGCTTCATTTCTAGGTGCTTCGTTCCGAGGTGCTTGAGCATTCCCCAAACCTCCCTGTTCTAATTTCATCATCCATTCACATTGCCAGGTTGTATGATTCACCGGGCTTTTCGGGCTTGGCGTATGGAATTTGCAAGGCTGATCCAACATAGACTCAAATGTATACCTCGGTCTATCCTTTCGTTCTTGCCATTGCTTCTTCTGCTCCGGGGTCCAAGGTTTTTTCCCCTTATTTTTCTTCTGCCGGTTTTGCCCTCTAGTTTTTTGGTGTTGGATGGCTCTAGCATTTGAATGATCTCGGTCTACTACCGCGACCTATTGCGAGTTATACCGGTAATCCGGATGCTCATCCCTTCTTTTTGCTCGAAAATCATTCCTCCTTGACAATCCGGATCCATCTCGGTTGTAATACTCCTCGTTTTCCTCGCTCGACATTAGCCGAGGTTGCGTTGGATCTCTCAAGGCATACGAATCTGCGATCTGGATTATCTCAGCCAAGGTAGTTGGCATATCTCGCTGTAACCTCTGCCACAACATACTTCCATATCTGCATCCCTGAGCGAACCACGCAATAGCTTGTGATTCAATTACACCTTCGCACGAGTTTCGCACATTGCACCACCGAGTCAGGAAATCTCTATCTGGCTCATTTGGCCTTTGCCGGCATAACGTGAGAGTCTGTGTCCTGTTGGGTCTCTTGTACGTGCTTGAGAAGTTGCTAACGAACAGCTCCTAGAAATCTAACCAATAGTTGACACTCCCCGGTGGCAAATTGTTCAGCCAAACTCGCGCTGGTCCTTCCAACATCTGCGGCACATACCTTACCGCCCATCTCAAATTTCCTGTTGCAATTTTGACCGCTGTGGCATAGTCAATTAGCCAATCCTCCGGCCTGGTACTACCATCATAAGTTCGGGTTCCTCTGGCCAGCTGAAAGTTCGGTACTGGCGGCTCATTCATGATCCCGGGCCCAAAGCACGCTGTACTCGGTGGACCTTGTATCTCTATTTTCTCCGACCTGTAAATCCTATCCAATTTCAGCCTCGCATCATCTGGCTACAAGTTCCTACTTCCCAGCCTTGATCCCATTATGTGGTGATCCGGTCTGGGATATCCGTTGTTGACCATAGCCAAATAACCATCATTGTATCTTTCCTGATCCGGACGAGCATTTCGTGGTGCTACTGCTTGTCCCGCGCTCCCCTCTTGCCGAGGTGCACACTGTTGCTATGTTCGGGGTAAATTTTGCCCTGTTTCCCTAGGGTCACGCTGTCCGACATTGCCGTTGGCAGCATTTCTCTGACCGGCATTGCCTTGATCACGGTTACCTCGGGCAGCCACACCTCGGCTGGTACTATGCCTATCTTTGTCAACTTGCACTGCTTTGCCTTTTCCAGCCCTTACCGGGTCATAGGGAACCATCTGTTTGTCTCTTCTTCTGGAGTCTACCACCTCTTCTCTCTGGGGATTGTGACCAGGAGACGACGCGGCTCCTCTGGATCTTGCCGGGTTATTTCTAGCCGAATGTACCACCTGTGAGGCTCCTGGTGGTGCCGGGTTATCCTTGTTTATTTCTTCATTTTGATGGCAAGTAACTCTTCACAAGTGATTTACCCTATCTTGATGCCTTTGTCGGGCCTCTCCGGTTAAACCTTCTAACTCGAACGCGTCCGCATTTGCTTCCCTGAGGTTCTTTGCCGGGTACTATACTGATCCAAGCCTCCTGTTACTATCGTGGCTGTTTGACCCGGCCTAGGCTCGTACTCCTTGTCAATCTCAGTGATCAAGTTCCTGCCCCAGATTTTCACTCCATCTATGCAGTTTGCCTTAGCATACTCTCTCAAGGTGATGTTCAAGGATTGATGCAGCTCTGCTACCTTCTTTGCCCCAGCTAACATTTTCCGCCTAGTTTCCTCTAACTCAGCTTGTGCCTGAGCCGGATCTACCATAGGTGCTATTGGTGTTGCTAGGCTATCTATTGCTTGCTGGAGCACATTCTCTAGCCTTTCTAGCGGAGGAAACCTAGACCTGTCTGTTTTGGTGTTACCTTTGGCTCTGGCGCCGGATCTTTGCTTGGTCCCGCGTCTGGCGCGGTCATCAGGACCACAACGCAGCTAGTGGGGCGAGTGATACGCACTCCAAGAGCTGCGCTGAGAGGTGGCTTGCCTCCCTTGATGATGTGCCATAGATGAACGCAGGACTCGTCCATGCCGACGTAGATCTTGTGTGCGCCAAGCTTGATGAAGACATCGTTGCGCGGTGGAGGGTGCCTGCCGAAGCTTCCTGCGTTGTCGCTGACGTAATCCAGCGCTCCAAAGCGCTGACCAAGCCTGAGACGACATGCTCGCCGATGCTGGAGAAGTTTCCCGTCTGAATTTTCACCCCTGCTAGCACCAGGAGCCCCACGGTGGGCACCAACTGTCGTGGTGGTGGCACGGCAGATGCCATGGATAGGCTAAAGATGGGGCCAATGAGTGCTAGGGGAATCCAGGGAGGGAGAGCGTGGTGATTCCACACACGGAAGTTCTTGTATTTCCCCTATCAATAGTGTTTACAAATGCACTTGAGGCTCTCATCAAGAAGGAGACGATGTCTCTTACTCCCTACGAAGTAGCCTTAGAGTTCTACCTTAGACAGAGAGAACGAATGATCGACCGGCCCCCTCTATGGAGGCCCTGGTGCTCCTTATATAGGGAAGCCCGGGTTACAATTCTAGGGCACAAGTGGCAGCATATTCTGCGAATATGCTCCTTTCCTAAAGCAGATGCTTCTTTATTCTCTTTAACGGCTCGTCCGGGCTTTGGACGTAACCCACAGCGTAATCCTTGTCTTTTGGCGTCACCAGACACGGGCTACGTCATCCGGCTTTGCCCGCGTCACCTTGGTCGCCCTTGACCCGCCGGTCCTCTTCTTTACTTTACTTTGCTCATGCTACAGCTAATAAAGCCACCTTTTGACTAGCGGGGGATTCCTTCTCTTGGAAGCTAAGATAATCCGACTAGCATACAGCTAATCCGGCTTACCAAGTTACCTACAAAACAGATAGACAGGGCCGGCATAAATCTTATGCCGGCCGGACCATAGTCAAGGAGATGCTCCATGGGCCGGGTCACACCGTGATTCGGCCTGCCTTGAGGTGACCCGGTCAGCACTTGCTTTGACTGCGCCGTACCCCGGCTAACTCGGCCCTTATACCCCGGTGTTACCCTACCCGGGGGTATCTCCCAACAATTTATATCCCGACAAATCCTAGATCAGAAGCTACCCCTATGGACATTGACTCGGGGAATACCTCTACAAACCCGGGGACAACCTCGCAGAACCCGGGGACTGTTCAACTTGATCCGGCAGGGGTTATGTCGGTTGATGCAATGGAGGTTGTCGAAGTACTTTTCCCAGCTCATATTGTACCAACATGGGCACAACCAATATTTGAGTTCTTGAAAGATGGTACTTTGCCAAGTGATGAGATACTCTCAAGGTAAGTGCAGAGGAGAGCAGAGGCATATACTATAATCAATGTTGAGCTATACAAGAGAAGTGTCACAAGCGTTCTGCAGTGATGTGTTGACCCGGAAGAAGGGCTAGACATCCTCCGAGATATACATCAGGGGGAATGTGGGCATCACGCCTCGTCTAGAGCCTTAGTGGTAAAAGCTTTTCGGCATGGGGTTTACTGGCCAAGTGCCTTGCATCAAGCTGAGGAACTTGTGAGGAAATGTAATGGCTGCCATAGGTACGCTAGCAAGACACACCTGCCAATGTCCGAACTTAAGTCTATACCTATTACTTGGCCATTTGCAGTGTGGTGTTTGGATATGGTTGGACCATTTAAGCTGGCCAAGGGAAACATGGCCCATATCTTGGTCATGGTGGACAAGTTTACAGAATGGATTGAAGTAAAGCCAATAAGAAAATGTGATGGAGCTACTGCCGTGACATTCCTCAAAGATATCATTCTGAGATACGGCTATCCACATAGTATAATAAGAGATAATGGCATGAATTTTGCCAAAGGAGCATTTGTTGATTCTGCCGAGATAAGAAGATCTGGCTAGATGTCACATCACTGTCCCACCCCGCATCGAACATGCAAGTGAAAAGATCTAACGGACTAGTACTGTCTGGGATAAAACCCCGACTCATGGAGCCACTACAAAGATCAGTGGGGTACTGGATTGAGGAACTATCAACGGTATTATGGAGCTTAAGAACAACTCTGAATCGATCAACATGCTATATGCCATTCTTTCTAGAATATGGGGCTGAAGCTGTATTACGAGCCGACATAGAGCATGATTCTCCTAAGATCACCCAATACATGGAAGCCGAAGTGCAAGAATCTTGGCAAAATGATGTTGATCGGCTGGAAGGAGCGAGAGAATTGGCACTGTCCAGATCCTCCATTTATCAGCAAAATCTCCGATGCTACCATAGCCAGAAAGTGAACTCCCGAGTCTTCCGGGAAGGAGATCTGGTACTTTGGCTGGTGCAGTGCACGTCCGGCATGCATAAGTTGTCCCCCCATGGGAAGGGCCATTCATTGTAAGCAAGGCACTACATAATGGTGCCTATTACCTCACTGATGCACAACCACACGAGAAGAACAAGGCAGACAGGTCCGGCGAGGAATCAAAGCGGCCATGGAATGTAGCTCTACTTCGTCCGTTTTACACTTAGCTAAAAGTGTATGTATCTCGAACTCTCATATGTCAGCCTGTATGTCGACAATGAGCTTATCAATGAAACTTCGGCACCCCGAGCAGTAACTCGGGGACTGGCTTAATAATAATTGTCATTATCTGTATTTACTTTTTATACGTCGGCTGGCTTAAATTACTTACACTTTAGCCGGGTTAGTAATGTGTTGGCACCAAAGGTAACTCTTCGACTTGCTGTTGTCCAACAAAAATTGGCTTCATGGCAAGCAAGAGAACAAGTTTGGAATTGCTAGGCACATGAAAAACGACTAAGGAAAGAAACATAATCGAGCTGACGTTTTTTTTTTGGACTAACCCCTGTATTTACTTTCTTTTTATTATGCTGAATTACTTTGAGCTAATCCTAAAAGTTTCAAGTATTGTTAAATCAATTTTTTGAACCTCGGACTCGTAAGTAGAACACCGAATCAAGGTAGACGCGAGCCGAGTCATTGAATTGGGGGAACAAGAAAACGAAACTCGGGGACTTCGCCCAAGTTAATACGGCATAAAAACATAAGTTGTAGAAAAATAACACATTGTTCCATACATCTACACCCGGCATACTGGGGATTTAACGAATTTTAAAGTCTTTGTTGCTCAAGGAGCCGTAGCGGCCGAACTATCCACAGCAGGTGGAGGCAAGTTGTCCTCAGCGTTGGGAGCCTTGGTTTCAGCTTCATCATCCGGATTGGCCTCGCCAACCTCGGGAGCCTCGACATAATCCGAGACTTCTTGGTCCTCGTCCGCGTCTCCCTCAATGTATTCATCATCGATGGATTCAAGGAAACTTGGCCCCTCATTCCATTGATGACAATGGGCATACTAGATGAGGTCATAGGCACGAGCTTAACGTTTGGTGATGCAGGCCGGGTCATTGGTCCATCTGGATCTAGTGCGCAGGTGACCAAGTACATCCAGGTCAACGCCTTCGTACCAAGATAGCACAAAGGACAAAACTGTATCAGCCCCAGCGCAAGCAGTGGATTCTCGCCATAAACTGAGTTGGGTGCTGCTTTCCCGGAGCTTCTCAATTAACATGGAAACCTCCCTAGGAGCAGTCTCATCTGGCCATAGAGTATGGAAGGTATTGATGGCAGCGCCGAGGAGCCCCACTCCAAAGATCTTCATGGGTTCGAGGCAGGCCACGTGACCAGCCAAGGACTTGTCAATGGTAGTTCCCTCTGAGATAGGGCCAGCCTCAGCTCTTTTCTGCCGGATCTTGCGGATGGCCACATCGGAGTGGGCCTTGGATTGAGGAAAATCCTCTGAGAGTACAGACAAAAGGCAATTCAGAAAATGCAAGAAGAAGAGTAACCTCGGCAAATAAGAAGAAAACTCGAAGCATAAAAGCTTACGAGATATGAGGCCAGCCAAGCTATATGTTTCTTCTAGAATTCAGCAAGGGTAGTGTTCGCCGACGCAACTTTGGCCTCAGCCTCTTGAAGAAGTTATTTATGTTTGTCAAGCTAGCCACGAGCTGGACCTTTACATTAGAGAATTCTTGATCTAACTTTTCAAGCTCAGTCTTCTAGAAAAGCTTGAGGTCATTGTTCTCGTCACGGAGCTGAGCAATTTCGTCATCCTTCTCCTTTAACTGGGCATGGTGTTGTCCTGCTTGTTCGAGAAAATGGAGCATCATGTCAGGCAGAGGCACACTATCTTGAAGAGACACTGTAATAATTTTTTGAGCTGGCAGAGCCGAGGTATAATTACCTGCCAAGTCAAAATGAAAAAGGACAATGGATAAGGAGCGAAGGAAAACTACCTTTCAGCTCGACTATTTTCTTCCTCAGCGCCTTCTTCTCGGCTTCCACTTCAGCTGCACAATCCGAGTCACAAGTCAATTCGGCAAGCCAAAATGAAGGGAAGTAAAAGTGAAAATATGAAAGACAGAACTTTACCTTTCTTCTATAACTCGGGCAGCAGGGCCTTATGCTTTGAAGAAACATCCTTGTGTGTATCCATAAGCTGCTGGAACTCAACGATGCATCGATTGGTGGTGATCTGAAAAGAAAAGCTTTAATTCTTGAGTAATAAGGAATATTTAAAGTTACAAAAGACCCAGGCCAAGTGGAACTTAACCCAGCTCTAGGTGAGTGAGTATTTGAAGTTACTCAAGACTCGGGCCAAGTGGAACTTAACTCGGCTCTAGGTGAGTGAATATTTGAAATTACTCAAGACCCGGGCCAAGTGGAACTTAACCCGGCTCCTCGTGAGTGAATATTTGAAATTACTCAAGACCCGGGCCAAGTGGAACTTAACCCGGCTCTAGGTGAGTGAATATTTGAAGTTACTCAAGACCCGGGCCAAGTGGAACTTCACCCGACTCTAGGTGAGTGAATATTTGAAGTTACTCAAGACTCGGATGAAGTGGAACTTAACCCGGCTCTAGGTGAGTGAATATTTGAAATTACTCAAGATCTGGGACAAGTGGAACTTAACACGGCTCTAGGTGAGTGGTTATTTGAAACTACTCAATAATTTCACTAAAATACCTCAGATTTGGGAACAAGTTTAGGGAAAATTGCACAAGTATACTAGGAGCATCCGGCCGAGTAACACGTTACTCCCCTAGAGGCTCGGGGACCGGAGAATATATCTAAAATTGCTTGCGCATATGTAAATAAATGGCCGAAGGGTTTACCTCTATCATCTTGCTGGCATAACCAATGGCTTTGGCAGTAGTATTCATCTGAGCACCAATCTCTGTTGGACCAAACTTTGTTGGGTTACCGAAGCTGACATCGACGTATTCAGCATTGTTCTAGTTTTCGGCGAACTCAGCGAGTGAGCCGAGGCTCCCACCACTGAGGGTCCGAGCCACGACCAACCCATTCTCATGCGCATCTTGGCATGAGAGCTGAGCAACAGCCGGACTGGTATGCAACCTGAGCTGTTTGTCCGGAGTAGGGCCTGAAGGGGAGCTAGCTTGCTGCATCATCGAGGCAATTGTGTGCTACCCATACCCAATAGTTTATCCCTTAGGCGTTGCCTTGGTCGCATTAGCAGCAGGCTTGACCTTGGTCACGTCGGCAGGTTTCTTGGCCTTGGTGATTGGCTTGGTCTGTTGCTGAGGAGTTGAAGGTTGCGCTCCGGCCGAAGAAGCTAGCGCGGAGGACTTGGTCCGAGGTTTCGGCTAGTTTTGGTCTTCTCACCGAGTCTGGGTAGACTCGGATGAGGCAGGATGTGCTTGGGGAGTAGAACTTGGAGCTGGAGTTGGTTGAGGCTGAACTTGGGACGGTGCCGGAGTCACCGGCATCTCGGTAGAAACTTTCTTGGCACTGATGTTGCTGGCACCATCATGGTATGGTTGTTGCGGGGCAGAAGTAGCACTTGGATGATCCGTCATAGACACGTCCTCGGAGGCACCTTCTCCTTCCGTGCCGATGTTACCCTCCTCCTGCCGAGGTGGACTGACATTCAGCACGGTGACAGAGCTTTCTTGGACGGGGATCGGGACAAGAGCGTCATCACGGCAAGAAGAAGGAGGATCACCCCGAAGAAGTGAGGCTATGCTGGGGCCGCTCTGGGAGATGTCCTTGGGGGGCCTGCCAAGTAAAACAGAAACCAGTGTCAATTTAGGACGAAGAGAGAAACAAGAAATACATGAAAAAAGATCTACGCAACCCAAAGAACAAGAAAGGAAAGAGGAAGTTACTCGGATGTAGTAGGTGGATCCTTGGGCTTTGGAGCTCTCCAGATGGTGGCCTTAGTAGGGGGTTTGCTGGCGACCTTGTTGGTGGATTTCTTATATTGTTTCCCGGCCCGGGGTGGTTCGGAAGAAGCAACCGAGGTTGCATGCCGCTTCTTCACAGGGGCTTGATCACCCACAATAAGAGGAGGATCGGTGTGGACCTGACTAGCTGGGTTAGCTGGAGTTGGATCATCCAGAAAAGCATATGAGATAGGCATAATATTATATACCTCCAAGATCTCAATATCATCATCGTCATCGTCATTCGGCCAATCCCTTAAGACAGAAGTCTTACCAAAGGGTCTGCTGGAGCTAGAGTCCACGGTGGGCATGAACATCTCGGAGTACGGCTCCTCCAAATCCGAGGTATCCTGATATTTGCCCCACTTGAGGGCTGGAGTTGCAGTATCCTCAATAGTTTTCTGATGGAACTTCTGAAAAGAATAAGGCGAAAGAGTCATAAAGATAATACAAGCTGACACAAAATTTAACTCGGGAAAAGGGTCACATAAGAGATGTACGTCGGGCGATGGCCTATCTTGGATGAAGCGCTCTAGCCCCCACTCCCAATCCTCTGTCAAGATCATCTTAAAGATAGACTTAACATGGCAGAAGGTCTGGGAGTCGGAGATCTCGAACAATGAAACTCGGTTCGGGTCGAGGTGACCGCTCATGTTGCAAACTTTGTGGGTACGTCACTGCAGCGAGAAGATCCGGCTCCGGATAAAAGTGAGCATTAGATCCTCGCCGGTCATCCCTTCTAACTTCAGATGAATGATGCGTTTCTCCACCAAATCTACCAAGGTGCTGGATTTCTTCGAGGTCCGACCCCATCGAGTTCTATCAGGGACACCGATGGAGAAAGGGGCAGCCGAATCTTGTCCTCCGAGGTGGTGTTCTTCACATAGAAGAACGTTTTGGCCCACCCTTTGCAGGACTCTAGGACGGTGACCCGGCAAAACACCGAGTCTTGCCGAGGTGAGATGGAAGCCGCCCCACATTGGGTGAGAGATTTGTCGGCGGTAAGAAGGTACTTATTCGAAACAATGTTGGCTCGGAAGCCGGAGAACTTGAACCAAATTCGAATAGAGGGCCACATGCCGAGGTAACCCTCGACCCCGGACACAAAAGCAGAGAGAGGCGATGGCGTTCTCTGGAAGATGATGGGTTTAGGTGGTGAGGAGATCATGGAAAAAGTTGTTGATGGGAAGGACGAAGCCACGCTAGAAGTGAGAAAGAAAAACCACGAACTCACTGGGCTTGTGAGCGAGGACAAGATCTTTTTCGGGAAGGCAGCAGCTAACCCTGGTGGGGATGTGGCAAGTCTAGATGAGCCAATCGAGGTCATCCTGGAACACCCAGAAGCCGGCCCAGGCACCATGCTCATGGGCGGTGCCGCCCTCCTCGTGCTCCTCAACAGCGGTGAGATCTTGAGGCATTTCCAGATCTTCCTCCTCACAGACGTAATCAAATGCGGGGGGTAGAGGCCTAGATTGATGGGGGGACGTGGCTACAGCGAGCGGCACCACTACAACGGAGCACGCAAAAACAGAGCACGGCAATGGCGGTGCTATCGCTAAGTGGATACGGCGGTGGCGGCAGTGCTGCAAGGAATAAGAAGAGGAAGAGGATGCAAGTGGGGGAAGTAGCTAAGGGAGACCCTCGCTCCTCTATTTAACCACGCCCCTAGCAGGGGTAGTAGGATCGCAGAACACAGCACGCCACACGATGTGGCCTTGGATTTTCCGAAGGAGCCAATCACGACAAGCCACAAGGGAGGTTACATAGTGTAGCAGATCGTGTGACGCAACGTGGTGTTGCGGTTATCGAAGAAGTGCCCACGATTTGATTGCCGTGTAGTAATTCCTGACAGCGTGCATAGTAAATGAGGCAAAGGTAATGATTACATTCCACGTAGGATGCAAGGAAGTGTACATGAGAAGCAAAGCATCTAAATAGGGTAACCCAGATGCGAAAGTATAACCTGGCCAACAAGAAGTAACTTGGAAATAGCCAAGGGAAGTCAAAGAAAATACCAAGTTACTAAAGTAAGCAGCCAAGTTAAGTTTGGAATGTGCCGACTGATACGTTGCTAACGTATCCATAATTTTTGATATTCCATGCTTGGTTCTATCTACTTTCTTATGTTTTGTCCACACTTTGGAGTACTTTCTATACACTTTCTTGGACTAACCTATTAACAAGAGCCACAGTGCCAGCTGCCTGTTTTCTGCTGTTTTTGGTTCCAGGAAAGTTAGAAAATGAATATTCTCGGAATTGGACGGGACAAAAGCCAAATTAAGTTTTTCACCGAGGGACACAAGGAGCCAGAGTACGAGACGGAGAGGGGCCAGGGGGCTGCCACACCACCTAGCCGCGCGGCCCAGCCTAGCCCACGCCAGGGGGTGGTCTGGCCGCCTCCGGCACCCCCTCGGCCTCCCCTTTCGCCTATAAGATTCCTCCGATATAGAAACCCTAAGGACCCGATCAAAATTCGACGAAAGAGTCTGTAGCCACCGTCATCTCAATCCCTAGATCGGGAGGGATCTGAAGCTCTTCTCGACACCCTGCCGGAGGGGAGAATTCACCCTGGAGGCCTTCTTCATCACCATGCAAGACTTCGGTGTGATGCGTGAGTAGTTCATCATTGGACTACGGGTCCATGTAGTAGCTAGATGGCTGGTTCTTCTCCTTTGTGCTATCATGTTTAGAACTTGTGAGCTCCGTTCATGATCAAGATCATCTATTTGTATTCCTACATGTTGTGTTTGTGGGGATCCAATGGATATTGAGATGCTATTTCAGATTGATTATTGATTCTATCATGTCTTTGTTATTTGTGATCTTGCATGCTTTCCATTGTTAGTAGCTATCTTGCCCAAGTAGATGCTAGCAACTCCAAGAGTTAGTATTTATGCTCGATAATGGGTTCATGCCTCTAGTAATCTGGGGAAGTGACAGAAATCTCTAAGGTATTAGATGTGTTGTTGCTACTAGGGAGAAAAAAACAATCCTTTGTTCATAGAACAATCGTATTGTTTAATTTACACGCAATGCGTAATGCAATTATCTGTATCTTGCAACTTAACACTGGAGGGAGTTTGGATGATAACCTGAAGGTGGATTATTAGTCATAGATGCAGTTGGATTACAGTCTATGTATAATGTTGTAATGCCCAATCGAATCTCAAAGGAGTCAAGATGAGTAGTATATGCATGATTTCTTTCTCGATGTTTGTTAATTGCCCCGCTGTAATTTGTTCACCCAACATGTTATCTATCTTAAGGAGAGCCACCACTAGTGAACTATGGACCCCGGTCCTTTCTTTTATCATCAATCTACAAATTTTTACTACTTTCTGCAAACTATTACTTTCTTCCACACGATACGTTTAATCCTTTGTTTTCAGCAAAATCGGTGAGACTGACAACCTCACTGTAAGTTGGGGCAAAGTTCTGTGGTTGTGTTGTGCAGGTTTCCACGTTGCTGCTGGCGCTGGTTCTGCGCTCTGCCAAAGTCCAGCTAGCAACACCTTTGAGGTGTTTCCTTGCTCCTACTGGATTGATAACCTTGGTTTCATAACTGAGGGAAACTTACTATTGTGCTCATCATACCTTCCTCTTGGGGTTCCCCAATGAGCTCGTTAATACACGAGTCAGCAGGTACTTTCCTAGCGCCGTTCCCGGGGAGTCAAGGACATCTTCAGAAGGGGAGTCCCTCATAACCAATCTCTTTACTTTGTTATTTTTGTTTTGCTTAGTTTATTTTTTCTTTGTTTGCTTGTTTGTTTATCAAAAACACAAAAAAGTTGTACTAGTTTGCTTTCTTTGTTAAAAACACACAAAAAATTAAGTATTTCTATAGTTGTTACCTCTTCCTTAGCTCACCATGTTGATCCCTAAATTCACCCTGAAAGACCTTTCAATAGGTAGTGGCTCTATAATTGGAAAAGATAATATTGAAGAATTCTTTAATCATGTTAGTAAACATGTGGATATTGAGGATAGATCCCTTGCAGAACTAGCTCCAAACTATGAAATTGTTGCAGCTTCTTTAGTGCACATGTTGGAAGCTAGGTTTGTTAACCTTAACCCCTTAATGCAAGTAATGTTTCTTAAACTTAAGGAAATTGAGGATCCTGAAAAGAGAGATTTTATTCTGGAAACCCTGCTTAAGGAATTCTATGATGTTGCTAATGAAGCTAGAAAAGTCTTTGAAAGTTTTAATATGCTAGGCTCATGTATAGATGTTGTTGGTACACGAGAAAAGATGAACAAAACTGAACCTATTGGGGAGGAAATTAACATACCAATACCTTTCAAACTTGTAGCAATGCATGAAGCCATAGAAAAGAATCTTGATTGGATTGGTCCCGAAAACCCATTTGATCAAAATAGTGAACCCAAGAGCGTTGAGAGAGGATCCTCTAGAACTTATTCGGATGAGATACCTTGCCTTGTTGAAGATATTTCTAGTATTAATCTTAATGCTTCTTCATTTGAGAACACTTGATTCTTTTTCTTGCTTCATATGCCTAACTTAAAGGCGTTAAAGAAAAGTACTTATTGGGAGAAAACCCAAAAGTTTTAGATGATTCTTGGAAGTTATTACTTCAGTAATAACCGCTCCTTATCCTTTTTATTTGCTTTTTGTGTCAAGAGTAACCTCTAATGAGAGAGAAGTAATGATTGGGAAAGTTGCTATCCCGAAACAGATTTCTGTGATTCACCGTAAAAATTCGTGTAAAACTTCTGTACGTCGTTTTGAGGCGTGAATTTTTGTGCTTCTACCCCAAGTTGTTATCTAACTTTTGTTAGTTCAACACTGTTGGAGTTGAGCAACAGAAGGTCTTCGAAAAAAATGGTTTTTACCTGCTGGTCTGTTTTGACAGATTTCTGCCATTATTTGCATTTGCTTCTTGTTGGTTCCTTTTTGAGTTCTTTTGGGGAATTGAGCTTTTTGAGGGAAGTGCTAAAGTAGCTTGTGTTTTAATGGAAGTTTTATTGGTGTTGGAACTGAACCTAAATACTTATTATCTTGAGTGCACTAATGTTGCTAATAAAGATTGTGTGAAGTTTTGTATGTAGGAAAATTTTTAGGTGTATGGAAGGAATGAGTAATGAGATGAAGGATGGACTAAAGCTCAAGCTTGGGGATGCCACGCCTGTCATCCCAAGAAATATCCAGGAAGTACAAGCATCAAAGCTTGGGCATGCCCAAGGCATCCCCTTCTTCATCAATAAAAATTCCAGGTTTATTCCAAACACTTCATTTTTATTGTTTCATGCACACTTGTGTTGTTCTTGGAGAGTCTTCTTTTTTGTTTTCGTTTTCGTTTTGGTTTTTTGTTTTCTTTGTTTTCTTAGTTTGCTGAATAAATTGGTTGGACCCCCTCTTTCATACATTGGTTTTCAAATAGTTTGGTTTGGATTGGAAAAGAGTAGGAAAGTTCATGCTTAAGTGGTAAAGAGAGCTTGTTTTTGACACTGGCCTATGCTTTGGAATGCCATGCTTGATATTGTTTTGGCTTTATGCTTAGTATTCTTTGTTTTAGCATGACTTGTTATAAACAATTGAGATTGCTTAATGTGCCTTGGAAGAATCATGCGTTGTTTTAGCATATTAAAGCATAGTATTGTGGTATTCTCCTTTGATGCTTTATTTGGGTTGACTTGGCACATGCTCACACCATGTTATGACTACCCCAAGTCACCATAAGCCTTTATGATCCTTTAGTTTTCAACTTGTAGTATCACTTTATGCTTTGATTAATGATGTTTTGTCGCTCTGCATGATTATGGCCATTATTGCTCTCTTAGTTGGTCGCTCCCAGTCTTTTGCTAGCCTCCGTAACCAAGTATGAGTTCCACTCATGCATCCAACTCCTAAAACCAAGTTATTCCAAAGAGTCCACCATACCTACCTATTAGCATATGCTATTCCAAGTATATTCATGTTTTTATCTACCTTCCGAATTAAACTTGTTATGTGAAAATTAGTGATTAAAGCTCTCACGAACTTGATGGCACACTTTACTTTCTCGCATTTAATAAACTTGAACCATTGCATCCATCTTTGTTGCGTATATGCTTGCGCTTTATAAGTTGAAGTTAGCAGAACCATGTATCATGGGGAATGCTTTCAGCATGGCACTTGTACTTTGTACCCCGTTGATATCATGTTCTTTTGCTTATGGATCCCGGCGGTGTGAAATAAAAGGGGAACTTGTAAGATCATGGAGTTTGTATTTGTGTTAGAGAAACGCCTGGGCCGCTAGCCTAAGCCATGCCTAATCATGGTGGAAACTTGCAGCATAACTATAATGAGCACTCTATGAAGCATCCTCAATAAAAACCTATGCAAATAGCAAGTAAAAAGATCGCTGAGATGCTCATTGTCTGCTTGCCTTGTCATTTTGATTATGGGATAGCTCCTGTATCATGTGCAAGGGGTACCCTGTTGGCGGTTCTCTATGATACATATGTACTTACAATGACAAGAGCTTACTTGTGACTGAAGTTGAGTAGCATGAGGTTCGGTCTTCGTAAGTAAGGGTCATGAGATTTAAGCTTATAACTTGTCAAGTATATCCTCTTAGTTGTGTCACTTTAACCTTAATCACCTTCAAGATGCTTATGATAGGGGCAATGAGAGCTAAAAGCTAATAAGTACCATAATTTTTGGAAGCTCTTTATGAAACTTGAATCCCTACTTCCTTCTATGAAGGCCTTTCTTTTACTTTTATGTTGAGTCTCCACCTTCTATCTTTATGCACCTACTTTGAGAGCATAGTGGCCATTCTTAGTTCTATGTGCCTTGTCCCAAGACTTGTTGATTGATGCATAGCTTTGATATTGCTTGTTTTAAACTATTTCTATCTAGTCACTCTTATGAACTTTGAAGGTGTCATATGCATTTATATTTGTTACTCTATGAGGGACAATCTGAATGTTACTATGCTATGTTTTCTTTATGTGAAACAAACAAACGTCTTGCAAAGTATTGTTATTCATGAATCTTTTGTTTGTGCCTTTTCATGTTGCAGCATAGTTGCTTTATCTTATTGTTAGAACTTTGTCTTTCATGTTATGATTGAAGTACTATGAACCCAGCTATCATTGTTTTACAAATACTTTGATCAAGTTTATGACGGTGCATGCCACCTCAAAAATTATTCTTTCTTTTTATCACTTACCTACTCAAGGACGATCACGAGTTAAGCTTGGGGATGTTGATACGTTGCTAACGTATCCATAATTTTTGATGTTCCATGCTTGGTTTTATCTACTTTCTTATGTTTTGTCCACACTTTGGAGTACTTTCTATACACTTTCTTGGACTAACCTATTAACAAGAGCCATAGTGCCAGCTGCCTGTTTTCTGCTGTTTTTGGTTCCAGGAAAGTTAAAAAATGAATATTCTTGGAATTGGACGGACAAAAGCCAAATTCCGTTTTTCATCGAGGGACACAAGGAGCCAGAGTACGAGACGGAGAGGGGCCAGGGGGCGCCACACCACCTGGCCGCGCGGCCCAGCCTGGCCCATGCCAGGGGGTGGTCTGGCCGCCTCCAGCACCCCCTCAGCCTCCCCTTTCGCATATAAGATGGCTCCGATATAGAAACCCTAAGGACCCGATCAAAATTCCATGAAAGAGTCTGTACCTGCCGTCATCTCCATCCCTAGATCGGGAGGGATCTGAAGCTCTTCCCAGCACCCTGCCAGAGGGGAGAATTCACCCTGGAGGCCTTCTTCATCACCATGCAAGCCTCCGGTGTGATGTGTGAGTAGTTCATCCTTGGACTACGGGTCCATGTAGTAGCTAGATGGCTGGTTCTTCTCCTTTCTGCTATCATGTTTAGATCTTGTGAGCTCTGTTCATGATCAATATCATCTATTTGTATTCCTACATGTTGTGTTTGTGGGGATCCGATGGATATTGAGATGCTATTTCAGATTGATTATTGATTCTATCATGTCTTTGTTATTTGTGATCTTGCATGCTTTCCGTTGTTAGTAGCTATCTTGGCCAAGTAGATGCTAGCAACTCCAAGAGTTAGTATTTATGCTCGATAGTGGGTTCATGCCTCTAGTAATCTGGGGAAGTGACAGAAATCTCTAAGGTACTAGATGTGTTGTTGCTACTAGGGAGAAAACAACAATCCTTTGTTCATAGAACAATCGTATTGTTTACTTTACACGCAATGCGTAATGCAATTATCTGTTGCTTGCAACTTAATACTGGAGGGGGTTTGAATGATAACCTGAAGGTGGATTATTAGTCATAGATGCAGTTGGATTACGGTCTATGTATAATGTTGTAATGCCCAATCGAATCTCAAAGGAGTCAAGATGAGTAGTATATGCATGATTGCTTTCTCGATGTTTGTCAATTGCCCCGCTGTAATTTTTTCACCCAACATGTTATCTATCTTAAGGAGAGCCACCACTCATGAACTATGGAACCTGGTCCTTTGTTTTATCATCAATCTACAACTGTTTACTGCTTTCTGTTTACTTTCTGCAAACTTTTACTTTCTTCCACATGATACGTTTAATCCTTTGTTTTCAGCAAAATCAGTGAGATTGACGACCTCATTGTAAGTTGGGGCAAAGTTATGTGGTTGTGTTGTGCAGGTTTCCATGTTGCTGCTGGCACCGATAGTGCGCCCTGCGAAAGTCCAGCTAGCAACACCTTTGAGGTGTTTCCTTGCTCCTACTGGATTGATAACCTTGGTTTCATAACTGAGGGAAACTTACTGTTGTGCTCATCATACCTTCCTCTTGGGGTTCCCCAACGAGCTCGTTAATACACGAGTCAGCATCGACATAAAAATACCTCGGCAAGAGGACTTAAGAATCTGGCGGGTTGAACCTGTTGTGGCCTTATCAGCTGAAGTTGTGAAGCTCGCACCAGATTCAGGGACTAATGTTGGGGGGACAACCTCGGGTAGGGTCAAGCCGTGGTATAAAGGCAAGGTCTGCCAAGGTACAACAAGGTCAAAGCTGATGCTGGCCGACATACCTTGGAGACAACCGAGTTACGGTCAACCTGGCCTAGGTGGTGTTCACCCAACGTTACCTCAGCCGACGTTAAGCTTATGTCGGCACCCTCAATGTTACTTGTTTGTAGGTACCCTTAGGGCCGAGTTAACAAGGCAACAGCCGGGTTACTACTTGGCTTACAAGAGAAGGTAGGTATCTTCCATGGTCAGCACTTTTCTCTCTCCACTATAGAGAAAGCGCATAAGACAAAGAGGAGGACCAGCGAGTATGGGCTGACAAGGGTGACGTCGCAGTTGGTAGGGTGACACGGCGCCGCAGAGGCTTACGCCATGACCTCTGAGCGGCTTACGAAGGGAAAAAGGAGCGCACCGCTTTGCTATTTCGGGAGGAGCATATTCTAGGAATATGCCCTCCACGTATGCCCTAACTATAACCTAGCCACCCCTTTATAAGGTGCACCAGGACCTCCTATAGGGGGAATCGATCATTTGGCTAAGGGAAGAACCCTAGAGAGGGGTGAGAACAGTGAAGCAGTTCATCTTCCTCCTCTCCCCAATATAGCTCAAGGAGCATCTGTAAACTCCATTGATTGAGAGAATACAACTCATCTATGTGTGGAATCACCACACTATCCCTCCCTAGATACCTCTAGCGCACTTTGGCCCCATCTTTAGCCTACCTATGGCATCTGTCGTGCCACCACCATGACATTATTGTTCATATTTTCTTGTTTTATGATATTGTTTATTGTCCATGCTATAAGTGTATGTATTAGAAACTAAATACACATGTGGATAAATAAACAACACATTGTCCCTAGTTAGCCTCTTCTACTAGTTCGTTAATCAAGCGATGGTTAAGGTTTCCTATACCATGGACATGTATGTCACTTGATAACAGGATCATCATTTCATTAGAGAATGATATGATGGACAAGACCCTTACTAATAAGCATAGCCTCTTATCCTAGTGTCTAGTTAGTTTGGTATCATTGTATGAATATGTCAAGTATAATTTCCTCAGACCATAAAATCACGTTACTCCCGGGCATCGGAGAAATACCTTGTGGACATCAATTGTCACTCCGTAGCTAGGTGGTTATAAATGTAGCTTTCAGGTATCTCTGAGGACCACTTCATTAGAGAATGATATGATGGACAAGACCCTTAATAATAAGTGTAGCTTCTGATCATAGTGTCTAGTTAGTATTGATGTATGAATATGTCAAGTATAGTTTTCTCAAACCATGCATGTTGCTCCCGAGCATCGGAGAAATACCTTGTGGACATCAATAGTGACTCCGTAACTAGGTGGTTATAAAGGTCGCTTTCAGGTATCTCCGATGTAGTCTATTGGGATGCATGAATCAAGATTAAGATTTGTTCCTTCATATGATGGAGTGTAAGATATCTTTGGGCCCTCTCAGTAGTATAACATCCAAGATCTCAGTGACTAAAGTAGTTGGTCACATCGATCATATACTATTGTGTGAGTAAATAGAACTTGTCGGTAACGAGATTGAACTAGGTACAGTAATACCAATGATCAATCTCGGGCAAGTAATAACTCATGATACAAAAGGAATTGTATATCGGATCGTTTGAATATATGACATTGTGGTTCAACAGAAATCAACTTTGTTGAATGCTTAGGAACCACTATGATCGTCCTAGTCCCGCTAATGGTTATTGATTGGAGAGTTGTCTCGATCATGTCTACATATTATCAAACCCCTCTGGCCACACACTTAACCTACGGTGTCGCTAGTCTTCGTTGAGAATATTATGATCAAATGTTGATTCGTAATCTCGAATGAGATCCTTGATGAGCAACTTCAGAATAGTCTGGAGGTGGAGAATTATATATGGCACTTTCTATTTAGGGTTTCTAAAAAAGTTAGGAAGTTTTCTATGTGATGGAACCTTTTAGAAAGTTCCCGGAGGGTCCACGGTGGGGCCCACCTGGGAGGTAGGGCCACCTAGGCCCATGTGGGGCACCTAGGCCCTAGTGGGCTAGGGCGCCACAGCTACAAGAGTCCCAAGTGGCCGACCGGACCTAGGCTGAACCCTAAACATAGATAGGGGTGGCGCGTGGGGTAGGAACTCCTCCCTCCCTTGCTGTCGCTACCCCTAGCTTGGAGGGGGCTAAGACAACCCCCCAACTGCCTATATAAAGAGGGGTAGGGCATGGGTCAGTGCACCCTTGCCCCCTGCCGCCTCTCTCTCTCTCCTAGGCTTTCTCCACCACCCCGAATTGGAATAGGCAAATCCCTCGAGGAATCCACCACCATAGTAGTACTGTCATTGTGCTGCCGAATTCTCGTGGAGTTATTCTACCTCTCTTGTGGGATCAAGAAGGAGGACATGTCACCATAAAGGAACATGTGGATACCACGGAGGTGTCGTCCGTTTGATACACGGGTCTCCAAGGTCAAGATCTACATTACTTTGAACCGGCGCAAATGATCAACTACATCATCCACGATCTCTAGATCATTAACGCTCGTATTATTTGAGGGTAATTATATTGGATCTATTCTACTAATTACTTGCATCTAGTAGATTAGATCTTGTGGGGTTATCCCTTGATATTCTATAGGATTTTTTTTGTTTTTATGCAATGAACCCATTAGCAATAGACGGAGTTCCGTTGGGTGGACCTGGAATTTTTTCGTGTCCTTTGCGAAATTGAAGGATTGATCGGGTAGAGACTGTGCTTCAAGTAGAATGTCATGGTCAGTCGAGATTTTTAGCTGTGCGAACTCTATTTCCATTCTAAAGGACTCGGAGATTTTGTTGAATTCGTGGTCGCAATTGTCAGAGCGAGCAAAACTTCCTTTCACCATTATGACTCCACTGGGTGTTGGTATTTTCATCCTGAGGTATGCGTAATGTGGTACTGCCATAAATCGTGTGAAAGCTAGGCACTCCAGGATCGCGTGGTACTATGATGACCAGTCCATGACCTCAAACTCGAGATTCTCGCACCTGAAGTAATCTCACATCCCAAAAACAACATCAAGGTAGATCTTGCCTAAGGGGATTTCAGCTTTGCCCCAGACTATGCCATGGAAAGATGTTTCCGTTGGAGCTAGATTAGTCAAGGAGCAATTCATTGCCCTCAAGGTTTTGGCGTAGATAAGGTTGAGGCTGCTTCTGCATCCATGAAGACCTTGCTCATGTCAAACCCGTCAATCTAGGCCTCTACTATCAGTGCTGAATGACCCGGTCGTGGGACCTGAAGCAGGTGATAAGCTCTACTGAATGTAATCTCCTGCTCTAACCAGTGGAGTTATTCGGGTGTTGGTGGCGGAGCCATTACTTCCATGTTAACTTGTCGAGTGATTAATTTCTAGATTCTGTTGGATGGACATCCCTTCTGAATCATTAACATTGGTCCTCTGGACCTTGGGTACTCGTCATCCTGGTTCATGTTTGTCGTGGGTTGCTACTGACCTGCCGTAGGTGGCCCTAACAGTGGTGGTGGTGTCGTGATTGCTAGGGTCCCTAGTGCACTGGTATATACCTGATTTACAGCTTCAGCCACCTTGGTACCGCAAGATGCTTGCAGACCCAAGAAAGTGCAGCAATCCTTCATGAGGTGATTCGAACACCTTCGTCCTTCTGAGTCGATGTAGTAGTGCATGTGGTAAGGCTCCTCAAGAATATGCATGGGAGACATTGGAGCCTTTTGAGCCCTTGGTCGATATTTTGGGGTTGTCCTACCACTCCTGGCATCATCTCGGTTGCCTCAGTATCTGCCCCTGCGGTTCTTGTTTCTTCGGTTGACTTCTCCGACAAAGCCGTTCGCAACATAGCTTGGTCCGCCATAACCATCATAGTTTTGCCTCCTTCTGTTATCATTGATGTGCCCATCATGGTCCTTCTCGAGTGAGCGCCCCCGCTTATTATTCACCGCGTCTTCACCATCAGCCCAACAATTGGCCATATCCATCAGCTAGGAGATTGTTTTGGGCTTGCCCCGACCCAACTCCTCGATGAATTCCTTTCGACGGAGGCCATCATTGAAGGCATCGATTGCCCTCTCGACGGAGATAGTTTCAGCTAATTTTTAATGATTGTTCCACCTTTGTATAAATGCGCGTATTGGCTCCCTAGGTTTCTGCTTGCATGCTTGTAGTTCCTCATGGATGTGGTCCGCTTAAACGTGGACTTGAAGTTTCAGATGATCTTGTCCTCCAGGTCGCTCCAACTATTGATGGATTCTTTGGGTAGCTGCCTGAGCCAAGATCATGCATCCCCACTCAACTGCAACTTCAGGTTTTGCATCGCGGTAACCTTTGAGCCACCTTGGAGCTTGAAGATTTGCAGGTAATCGGCCAACCACGCCTCTGTCTCCTGGAGGCCATCATACTTTTGGTGATCATGGTGGAGTTTGAAGTCCATGGGTACCGGATGAAGGGTAACGGGTAGGCTACACTAGCGTAAAATCAAAATTTTCTACCGCGTCAACCAGGAATACTATTGTCATAGATCATGGGATTACCGCTAGACACGTGGTTGAGGAACTCGATGAAGCACATCTCAGTAGTGTAGATGTTCTACATCTCCTCCTTGTCCTCGTCCCACGAGCAACTCCCCTTTGCGCAGCTCGTCCAAGTGCTACAGCTGCAGCACCTCCGAGGTATCCACACGTCCGGAGTGGAAGGTCACATGACAGACTGCTAGGTCCACATGTGCAAGACAGGCGTAAGAGGAGTGGCGGCTGGGTGGAATGCTCAACCCTATTCAGCTTGCCTCACTCTCTCTTATATAGGCATCCCTGGTGGGCTTCTACATTAGCAGCCCATTAGCAGCCTAAGCTTGGTCTAATTCAGATCCAATCCTCATTAGGCTTCCAGCCCCTAAAGTGTGTGACCCTACAGGTTCATACACGTATAGACATGACACGAGTACACTTAATCCGTCAATAGTTGGTAGCGGCCTCTAGCAAGACGTGCCAACTCCTAAACGCATATAAAGATCATTCGGATGAACCATCACAAGGTTGAGTACATGTGTTTCCCTTTGCCCTATGATATTTGGTCTAGCTCCAAGCTGACCTCTCTTTCTCGATATTGTGATTTAGAATCCCTTTACTAGGTTAACTCTTAACCATATGTAGCATGGCCATGCATTTCTGGATCCGATCACTCGAGGGTCCTAGAGATATCTCTCTCAAGTAGAGAGGGGCAAATCCATCTTGATTGACCGATGACTTACAACATGTATCAAGACAAACCCGAAAGCTACCTTTATAACTACCCTGTTATGGAGTAGTGTTTGATAGCCCCAAAGTAGGTCGATCCACATCTCAAGTACATGCGACAATCTCAGGTCTAAGGAAAAAACGTACATGATGTGTAGAGAGAGTTGCAAGTATTATTGCCGGTCTCAAGTTGGGTCAGTCCAACCCCATGTTCATAACATGTGTCCACATCATTGGTTTGACATCTCCATGTCTATGACTTGCGAAACATAGTCATCAACCAATCGATGTGCTAGTCTAATATTAACATGTGTCCTCACATGAACTCTGACTAGGAACAACTATTAGATAACCTTACAAGTAAAGAGTTTCACAAACAATTCACACAATTGCCAATCAATACAAGTTGCCTGATATATGGATATTCAAGGAACATTATAAAAACTCCTGGATACATATGAAATACAATCATCTCTATGATTTCCTCTAGGGCATATTTCCTTCACCGGAGTCTTGTCGACCCGATGGGTAAAGCAACTGGCCCCAAAAGGTTCGAGCTCATCGTCTCTTTCAGCATCCGGATATCTTCGGCTGCTATGCTCCTCCCTTTATTTGTCGACCCTACACTGCGTAATGTCGTTTCTGGCATCATGCCACGTGAAGATTGTGTGAAGTGCACATGGTGTGGCGAACTAGACCTTCGGGTGCTTCCCACGTGCCGAAGCCTGCTGCGACAGTGTGGTGATTTATGGGTTTGTTGAATGATTTCCTATTCCCCTTCAGCAAGTGATACTCCCACCATGCCGAGGCCCACGGGGGCGGAGTGATGGATGGCTGCCCGCGGATAGTTGGTAGCCGGCTGAGTCGTGAGGAGGTAGGTTTGGGTAGCAACAAGGGTTGCTTGTGTTGTCTTGGCTTTGATATTGCCTATTGAATCCATTGACATGAATGATAGAACTAGATCTCGGTCCAACTTGCATGTTTTGGCTTTGGATATGTGTTGCATCTGAGAGGTTCTCTTTATTGGTTGTGGTCCTCCTATGACGCTGACAGAGTTGCGGGTGAGACTTAGTTGCGCTTGTCGAAGACTTGATTCATTGGCTAGCCTCTTTCGCTCGCTGAGTTGCCTTTGCATCCTGACCAGATCCCTCCTTTTGTTGTGGAGAAGATACTGGTAGGCCCTCAGCTCTTCACGCGTGGCATCTACCATCATGGGTACTGCACTCGAGATAGCTTTTTTCCTTCTCCCATACTTCTGGCACTAGTCAAAGTGTTAACCATTCGCCATCGCTTGCTCTTTCCCTTCCTTGAGCGACACAGCTGTCTGCGGGTGCCTCTGCTCCGTTCTCCTGATGACCTACATCTTCATCCGAGAGAATATCATTAGGTTCGAGGATTGGGTTACCACTGGAATCACGTGGTGTTGAAGGTCCCTCTCCTCCATTTATTACGCATACTTGGTGACGTATCATGTACAAGATGCTGCTATCACTATCGGAACAATAGGAGACATGTCCTGAACACCAGTGAAATGTCATGGGTCCTGTTCTAGGTACGAGTCGGCCTTCCTGATTCTAGAGTCGATGCTTTCTTCATATTCATCAAGGGTGATGTTTGTTGGGATCGAGATGCACATCGGCGTTGATTGAGAATCTAATCTGAAGGAGAGGCCATCATAGAGATCAGCCAAATCCCCCGGATCTACGGCATTTTCATGGCTTTCTTCAACGTTAATCGGCTATGATGCGGTTTTCAAAGTGGAGATGGCAGAAGATTCAGGTGTCGCCATAGGTGTTGCGGTAGTGACCGACAGACCCGAATAGATTGGGGACGAAATGTAGAGGTTCTCGGCTTCCCTAATGCAGAAGTGGAAGCATCCGATCATGAGATCTATCTCCCGGTCGAAGTCGACGGAAGCCAGGAGAGGGGTGGGTGGGCGTGGACCGAGATTGATGGGATCGTAGTGGATCTCACTAACCTCAATCATCGGGTTGTTGCTTGGTGAAGAGGGAGCCACCGAATCCATGGCTCCAGCGCTCAGGTTTCCCATAGACGACGCCAATTGATGAGGGGTAAACTTGGCAATGCCCATGGTTGTGGACTTAGGGTTTCGTGGAAAAGAGAGCGCTGGTGATTTCTTCGACTTATCAGACAAACAAGGAAGTCGATGTAGTCTGATTATTATGGAGAAGATGATTACAAAGTCGCCGATTCGCTAGTTGCGGTCTAGCTCACAGTGGATTGTATGTTGCTGGAAAAGCTAAGGTGCCCTCTATGTCGGCTCCTCCAAGCCTTTATAGGAGAGACTGGGTCCTGGAGCCGTATACAGATAGGTTACAGGTTGCAATTATGGTACTATGATTATATCGGTTTGCACTTCTATCTTGGTCGCCAAGCCAGTCTTTTGTTCGTCAGATGCCTCCTGGACTCTTTATTCTTCATGGGCCTCATGCGACGTAGCTCAGGTACGCCCGGGGTAGCCAATCATGGCAACCTGATAAGTCATACCCATGTCAAGGGGTTTTCTAGGCCCCGTGTGGTTGTACTCTCGGTCTTGGTTCAAGAGGCAAGAACTCGGATCCTAGGGGGCAAGAATGGGACTACAAATACCACAACTCGGCATGGCCTCCCGTACAAGTCTTATCATGTTCAACTTATAACACTGATCATACCACGCCATCCTATCATACTAGGTTCATTCGTATTTCTGATTCACCAACAAGATATATCATACTTAGACAACTAAGAATTGCTAAGCAAGACTGATATAATGGCTCTAGCGATGCTCATAAGCCAAACCCTAGTTATTATAAGAGCAGTAGATTATATTATAATCTATAAAAGAGGAACCATGCAATAGATAGGATACTCTACCTATTGACAAAAGATCACACTGGAATCGTGTGCAACATAGCAAGAAGGAAAACACTTTGAAATCATAGGTTCATAATGATGGGGTTGCGCTTGCTTGTCCTTTAATAGGTGGGTACTGATTTTCGGTGACATTGACTTCAGACTCGAGCTTAGTTCCTATCGTGAAGAACCAATACCGGAAAATAAGCCAACCTTCAAGACATGGCATAATGCAATGCTCATACAACATGAATGACATGTCAGATTAAAGATCTTATATTAACCCTATGTGCAACATCAATTTAAATGGGTTTGGAATGCCCTAGAATTGGCATTTTTATCGAACCCGTGAGTACTTAGGAGGTACCGATGTTCTTCTAAATAACTAGGGTTCAAAATTGTACAATATTGTACGATTACATTTTTAAATGGTAGATCTTATTTTTTTATAGCGTTTTTATATATTATTCATATTTTTGTGATTTAAAATGAATTAGTTTTGAATTTCTAAAGTTTAAATAAATTTATGCATTTTAAATCATTTTCTAAAATTATTAAATATCTTATAGATGGACCCCACCTGTCATTTGACTTAATTAAAATAGAAAGAAAATGAATTGTGATGTCACAATGACATCAGCAGATCATGACATCACCATGACGTCATCACGATGTTAGCTCAGATGATGTCACCACGACATCATCATGGACATTGACCGTCACACCGTGAGCATCAGCGGTGATCCAGGGCGACCCAACATGGACTGTTGGGCGCGTTCGAAAGAGAGCATCACGAGGAACCCAAAGTTAGCGGCACAGCTAACAAATGGTTATTGGAGCATCGTTGGTGATGAGCTCCTGCGGCAGTGCTTGCGGTTGCAGGGTGGCGACGGTACAACAAGCTTGTGGGAGATCGAGAAGGTCCACGAGGACCAGAAACACACCACGATTGTGTCAGCGGAGCCAGGAGGAGTCGGAATCGATGGCGAATGGCGACGACTGGCAGCGGAGGGAGGAGATCGAAGCTCGATTCCGTCAATTAGAAGCTCCCTTGCTTGCGTGGATTGACAGGGATGACGAGGACGATGAGGCACGTTCAAAGGCGTGCTCGACGAGACTCGGTCGGAGACGATGGGGATAAAGGGGACCCGAGAGCTAAGATTTGTGGACCATGGCGAGGAAGAAGGGAAAGTGGCGTTCTAGGGTTCTCTAGCAGTGGCGGACGATGCTTTATAGACGATGAAGAGCGGCGGTGCGCATCTTGGCGCAGAGCGATAGTGGATGACATCGCCGACGATAGCGATTACCTTCTTCGCCGGGGAAAAGGCTGAAGCGGTAGGAGGCCTGGCTAGTCCGCGCATGGGCTGCTGCTGGTGAGAGAGAGAAGGGGGGGTGCGGTCTACTATATGGGTTTTTCTATTTTTTGTGCCTAGATCCTTTTTCTTTTTCTCCTTCTCTTTTTCTATTCCTTTTTAAAATTCAAATTTGTTATGAATCATTTGAATTTGATCACACGGTTCAAAATAATTTTGAATATACTTTGGAACCATTTATACAACATAGGCTTCACATACATTCTGATTTTCAAAATTTCAGAACCATTTTGAGATCTAATACCTAGAGGGGGAAATAAGGATTTTTAGGGTTTCTTTTTCCCTCTTATTCCAAACCATGCTTTGTGTACTTCAAATGCATGTATGCAACGCTACAAATATGGTTTTATTTATTCACATAGAGTTGGGATGTTACATTGATGCTGGATGCATAAGTTAAACTCCCTTAGTTTGTTAGCCGTGCGTGTTAGCTTGTTATCGAAATAGAGCAATTTTTAAATTTGGTTAGGACTAGCCGGACATTGATCCTATGCTCCAGGCGCGCGTCCAGGCGCGTACTGGGTTGGTCATCGCGGACGTGACGACGCAGGACTAACGCTAGATTGGTGGGTGTGGGAGGCGTCACTTATTTTGGTTGCATGTGTTGCACCCTTTTTTTCTTGGACTGACTGAGGACAGTATATGCAGTACTTTCTTTTTTTATTTTTAAAGATATTTTGACAGGTTTTTTTATAATGAAACCATAGACATGTAATTTTTTTTATAATTTTAATTTGAGCCGTAATGCCAAGCATGTGTGCATGCCCTTTGCTATTAAAGTAATCAACTAACATCGCCAAAAGTAGTAACACCAGTGTATTTCAGGGAAAAGCAACTGAATGGCTTGATCGATGTCACTAGGAGCCAAGAATGAATCACCATTGTCCATAACATAACACGATAAGTATTATAAGGACAATCCTCATCGTGGCATCCATGAGATAAAAATCTAAAATCGATATGTCGAAACAAGATTCGAAGACCCAAATTAGAGAATTTTAATCTTCTAACAACACCATTGACGTCGAAGAAAATCCCGTCGTCAATCAAACGGATGAAGATTGTAGACGATGCCATCTCCATTGATGTGGAGACTCTACCAAAGCTCTAACTTAATCTATTAAAAACACTACTTTTTATACAAATCTGGTTCTCATCCCTCCGTTGCCGGCGCGAGACCGGACAGAGGTGGGAAATCAAGGTAAGGAGGGGGCGGTTGCGGCTAGGTTTTCTGACGTTTTGGAAGATTATATCGAAACCACGTTTGCGGTACGAAAATAGCTAGTGCGGAATCAATGCACTAAAATGGAACTGCATATTTAAAATCATCAGTTGGGGTTAGATCCATACATAGGGGGGGGGGTGATCATCAAACTCGACATATTTATAGCAAAAATTGATGTCGCGCCCTGCATCTAGACTAGCCCTAACATCTACCGGCGGTACCTACTCACCGGTCTTCTACGGCGTCGGTGGCGCCTACTACTCGTCGGAGTCGCTGGTGCCGTCAGAGTAGTCGACGACAAAGAAGCCAAGGCTGGCCTGGTGCTCGCGCTGCTCGCGGTCGTGCTCGAGGCGGCAGTGCTTAGCACGGTCCCACACGTCAGAGAAGAGGGTCCTGAGCGAGTTGAACTTCGCCTCGCGGAGCCCGTCGTCCTCCTCCGCGTTGTCGCCTTCCTCCTCTGCCTTGTCGTCGTCCTCCTGCTCGCTGTCGTCGGAGATGTGACCTCACCAAGATGGCGCGGGAGTGGGAGTAGGGGCTGGCGTGGGAGCGGGAGCCGACACGCGGAGGTGTAGGCCAGCGCTCGTCGTCGCGCGGAAGCTTCCCGCCTTCGCATCGTGCGTGGCGGGCCCAAACCTGAACCCACCCCACGCTGGGGAGGTCGAGTGGATGAGCGAGCGGGCGCCATGCGCGCACTCGTGCCTGCTTGGACCGGCGCCGACACACTTCCTCCTCGCTCAGCGCCGGAGCTCCCTTCGCGCCGCGTAGAACCGCCGCCTCGTCCGGCCAAATTCCGGCCAATTGGTCGGCCATGGCTAGGAAGGGTGGCTGGGAGGTGGTGGGCGGCGGTGATTTGACTACCGGCGACAGAGGTGGCCGGAATCGGAGCGGGACGGCGGTGGCGAGGGTTTCTACGCATGGGGAAGAGGGGAAATGGGATGCGGTTTACCCATCCCCCAATATATGGGGACGAATGGGCCAGAATGCAGGAAACCGCAAGGCCGAATACGGTATGTGGAAAGACCTTTTCTTTAGGTTCGATATCGCATACTGACGAAAATTTTGCGGACGAACCGATATGCGGTATCTATAAGAGATGCTCTTATGAAACAAATATGTTACAGTCCCTCAAAAGGAAACGTGTAGCAAAATGACGGTACCGGCGAGCGGTCTCATTGGGCGACTTTTATAATTCAGATCCGACTCGGTGAGCATCAACAACACCAACCGCAACGTGATGCACAGAAACAAGTTCAATAAAGAACAAAAGGATCGCACCCCACACGGTTGTGGAATTTCGAGTGCTTTTCACAGGTCAGAGATCAACTGCCTCTGCTTTCAGTGCCAGGCCAAACAGGGGAGGAATTGATCGAAGGATCCTAATGGCAGGCGGCGGCAGCAGCCTGAAGGAGAAGTCCTGGATTGAGGACGTTGAAGAGCTTCTGAGGCAGGACGGCAGCGTTGACCCCTTGGTTGAGGCGGCGCGGTGGCGGAAGCACTCCATCTATCGGGTGCCGGCACACGTGAAGAACAGCAGGTACGTGTCGCCCTACGAGCCGCAGCTGGTCTCCCTGGGCCCTTTCAACCACGGCAGCTCCGAGCTCGTGCCGATGGAGGAGCACAAGCAGAGAGCGCTCCTTCACCTCGTCCGGCGCACCCGGAGACCCGTGCGGGACCTGGTGGCGGCGCTGGCGGAGGTGGTGGAGCAGCTGGAGGACGCGTACATGGACCTGGACGGCAAGTGGCGCAGCGACACCGACGAGTTCCTGCGAGTCATGGTGATGGACGGCTGCTTCCTGCTGGAGGTGATGAGGACGGCGGCCGAGGACGGCGAGACGGCGGGCGACTACGCGCCCAGCGATCCCGTCTTCAGCCGGCACGGAGAGCTGTACATGTTCCCGTACGTCCGGCGCGACATGCTCATGATGGAGAACCAGCTGCCCCTGCTCGTGCTCCAGAGGCTCGTCGCCGTCGTGTCCGGCCCCGATGCAGCGGTAGCTCTCCGTCACCAAACCATCGATAAGATAATCCCCCAGGCAGCGGTAGGATCGATTTGATTTGATTTTCATCTGATGTGATCGTCTTTACCAATTGATACAAGACCAACGACGCGATCAACAACATGGTGCTCAAGTTCCTGTCGCTGACGCCTGACCCGCCGGCGATGTGTGACGGCAGCCTGTCGCTCCACCCCATCGACGTCTCCCACCGAAGCCTGCTCCACGGCCAGCCGCGCGAGATCTGGAAGGGCCGGAAAGACGAGTTCGTCCCCCCGGCGACGGAGCTCGACCAGGCGGGCATCCAGCTAAGGAGGAGCGCCACGCGCAGCCTCCACGACATCAGCTTCCTCCGCGGCGTGCTCTGCATCCCGGAGCTCACCGTGGACGACTACACCGAGCACAAGCTCTTCAGCCTCATGGCCTTCGAGCGGCTGCACGCCGGCGCGGGCGCCAACGAGGTCACCGCGTACGTCTTCTTCATGGACACCATCATCAGATCGACCGCCGACGCTCAGCTCGTCTGCTCCAAAGGGATCATCTGGAACGGACTCGGCAGCGACAAGGAGGTGGCCAAGATGTTCAACCGACTGGCCAACAAGGCCGTGCTGGACAAGTGCAGCCCGCTCCGCGCCGTGCACGGCCAGGTCAACACCTACTGCGAGAAGCGCTGGAACCGGTGGCGGGCCAGCCTCATCCAGAACTACGCCGGCAACCCCTGGGCCGTCGTCTCTCTTTTTGCTGCCGTCTTCCTCCTCCTCGTGACCGTCGTGCAGACCGTCTACACCGTGCTGCCCTACTACCAGCAGCAGCCACACACGGGCTGGACTAATAGTACTACCGCACCCCTATTACACCACGAACTTTAAATTTATTTAGCTTTAGTTTGATTTGTAGCTATATACCCAAAATATGAAGAAAAAAATTGTTGCCAAATTATATGATAAGACTTGGTAAAACTCCTGGCCACAAGATTATTTCCATGACTAATGAAATAAACAAGAAGTATGCTATGTTGGGGGAAGAGGATACACGCACAACCCCCACCTGTCAGAGGTGAACCTTTGAGGATAATTTCAATCAATAGATATGCAGCGGAAATAAAACAACGAGCACATATACATGTGACATAAGCATTTACGTGGAAAAACATCCTCAAGGTGAGGAAGAAAAAGCCACGGGTGCGGACCAACCGGTCCACGCGAGTTTCACTATGAGTAACATGGGTACAGAGTCTTCTCTAGAACATCTATAGATATACAACACACTTACCATGTTACCAACCGACAACAACAACAATCATTTGAGCGAAAGATTACAGCAAAGCAGAGTATCTAAGATTTTGTCCTCTTCGGTAATCAGCAAACTGATGTTAAACCACAGATCCAATCAACACCAAGCTTGGTAGACAAGCTGACATACGAGTACCCAACATACACACCAAATTTCAGGTCAATCGAACACCATTTTCCTTCCCAACCTGTTCGTCTACCAAAACTGCTCTGTGCTGAAACTACACCAGTACGAACTGAATAAACCGCTTCCAAATTTGATGCTACACTGACCCAAATATCAAACCAGCTAACCAGGTCGAAGTAGTCAAAGCAAGGAATGAGCTCACCAAGTTTGGAGTCAATCCAAGTACCTTTGAGCCTCCAAACACCAGCTTGAAGACAGACCGGTCAGATCTCAGAAATCTGGACAGAAATCACCTCTCCTTTTTCTTCCTCTTTTCTCACTAGGTTGTGGTGTTCTTGTGTGTTCTCTCACCCTTTCTCAGCAGCAGCCACGATGGCTTGCTTCTCTCACTTGCACTTTTCTCCCACACACAGCCACCAAGGGTGACTAGGATTTTCTTTTCTACTCCACTCCCAAGGAGCACCTCAGCCGTTGGATACGAACATCGGTCAACGATTGAAACGTGTTGGACTTCACGGGCTGATGTTGGGCTGCCAACACACCTCGATGTGGAGGGACATGGCCCAACAAACTCCCCCTCCCAACATCATGGAGGGTCTCACTGTCAACCGGCAGTCATGCCGGCGAGCCGGCGGCATACCTCGAGTTTTCCTCTTGTCACCACCTTGGTCAACATATCAGCCCCATTGTCATTTGTGTGCACCTTCTTAATTTTCATTTGCTTGGAATTCAGCACATCAATATGCTTCGACCTCGAATAAAAACTTGCATTCTTACTCAGGTGAATGACACTTTGGTTGTCACAAAACAACACATACTTGTCTTGCTCAAAACCAAGCTCACAAGCCAATCGTTTTAGCCACAATAGCTCCTTGCTTGCCTCAGTTACTGTGATGAACTCGGCATCAGTTGTGTCCAGTGCCACACACTTTTGCAACCTGCTTTGCCATGCCACTTCTCTCCCTAAATGGGTAATCAAATAACCTAAAGTAGACTTCCTTCCATCGACATCTCCAGCCAAGTCTGAATCTGAATATGCAATCAACTTGGGCTCACTACCACCAAAGCAAAGCTTCATATTAGTGTTGCCCCAGAGATACCTCAAAATCCACTTCGCGGCTTCCCACTGTGGTTTTCCTGGATTGTACATAAATCTGCTCACAGTACTAACCGCTTGAGCAATATCAGGCTGTGTGCACACCATAGCATACATCAAACTCCCAACCACTGAAGCATAAGGAACTTTCTACATTTCCTTTTCCATATCTTCATTAGAGGGACATTGATTTTTACTCAACTTGAAATGAGCTGCGAGTGGACAGCTCACTTCCTTTGCCTTGTCCATCTTGAACTTGCAAAGTACCTTCTCAATATATTTCTCTTGAGACAAGTACAACTTGTTGGATTTTCTGTCTCTCTCAATTCTCATGCCGAGAATACACTTTGCTGGACCCAAGTCTTTCATGGCAAACTATTGCTCAAGTCTTTCTCTAGTCTATCAATTCTTGCGACATTTTTGCCAACAATCAAGATATCATCCACATAGAGCAATAACATGGTAAAATCATCACCTGAGAACCTCTGAATAAACACACAATGGTCTGAGCTACACCTCTTGTAGCCTTGCTCCCCATGACAGATTCAAACTTCATGTACCATTATCTTGGTGCTTGTTTCAGGCCATAGAGACTTTTCTTTAATTTGCACACATAGTCTTCTTTGCCTTTAACAAGAAACCCCTCAGACTTCTCCATGTAGATTTCTTCCTCGAACTCTCCATGAAGGCAAGCTATCTTCACATCCATTTGCTCAACCTCCAAGTTGAGACTTGCTGCCATGCCAAGGATCATTCGGATTGATGTCATCTTCACCACCGGAGAAAATATTTCATCAAAGACAATACTTTTCTCTGGCTGAATCCTTTTACAACTAGCCTGGCCTTGTACCTTGGATGTGACGTGTGCGCTTCTTCCTTGATTCTATAGACCCACTTGTTCTTTAGAACTTTCTTGCCCTTGGGCAACTTCACCAGCTCGTAAGTATGATTCTTATGCAAGGAATCCGTCTCTTCTTGCATTGCCTTATTCCACTCCTTCTTGTTCTCATCTTTCATTGCATCTTGAAAGCACCCAAGCTCTAAACCATCAGACAATAACACCACATATTGGTCTGAATCGTACCTGGTGAAAGGAACACGGCCTCGACTGGACCATCTGAGTGGAGCAGTAGGTGGACTATCTGTTTCAGATGCTTGCTGATCATGGTCATCTTCTTCAGCATCATACTCTTGCTGCTAGGGAGCTTCCTCACCTGTACCACTATGTGCATCACCTTGCACATCTTCTGCATCATCAAATTCAGCTTCTTCTTTAGCTGAATCTAGAGGAACTGGGTCAGAATCAGATCTATCTTGCTGCTGATTTCGAGGAGAACATGTACCGGAACTTGCTCCAGAACCTACACCTTTCTCTTCACAATATCCTCAATTGTTTGGTCTTCAACAAACACAACAGCATTGCTTCTCACAACCTTTCTTGCTATTGGTCATACAACTTATAGCCGAACCAATCACCTCCATAGCCAAGAAATATACATTGTCGTGTCTTTGAATCAAGCTATGACCTTTCATATTGAAGGATATGAACAATGGTCTTGCACCCAAAAACCTTTAGGTGCTCATATGAGACGTCCTTGTCATAAAAGACCATGTCTGGAACATCTCCCTGCAATGGATAACTTGGTGAGAGATTAATAAGATAAACTGCAGTCGACAAAGCCTCACCCCGATAATGTTTAGGCAGATTTTCCCTCGATAGCAAGAATTTAACTCTCTCAACAATTGTCATGTTCATCCTCTCAGCAAGACCATTCAGCTGTGGTGTCTTCGGAGGAGTAAATTGGTGCCTAATTCCCTGCTCCTTGCAATAGGCATCAATTGGGCCAATATACTCTCCCCATTATCAGTGTGAATGCACTTGATCTTCTTCTCAGTTTCTCTCTCAACTGAGACTTGGAATTGCTTGAATACACTTAGTACTTGATGTTTGTTCTTCAAAACATAGACCCAAACCTTCCTGGAAAAGTCATCAATAAATGTGACAAAGTACTTTGCTCCGACCAATGACCTCACCGACGTTTTGCAAACATCGGAATATATCAAGTCCAGCACCTCGGTCTTCTTGTGAGAATCTTGACTCTTGAATGCAATTCTGTGTTGCTTCCCCGCTAGATAATATGAACATTTCTTGATGTGAACACCCTTCACACCTTTCAACAAATTTTTCTTCACTAGCACTGTCATCCCCTTCTCACTCATGTGCCTAAGTCTCTTATTCCATAAGGCACACGCATCCTCTGTCTACAATGCAATGACACAAGTAGCAGAAAGCTTAGTATGAACATGATACAAAACTGAAACCATGTTACCTTTAGCAACAATCAGATTTCCTTTGGTGAGCTTGTACTGTTCATTTCCAAATCTGCTCAAGTACCCATCTCAATCAAGCAATCCAACTAAGATAATGTTGAGTTGAAGGGACTCAACATGCCTCACCGACTTGAGGACTAGTGGCATACCATTTTCAGTCTCCAAGTGCACATCTCCTCTTCCAATGATTTTTGTTCTATCATTATTTCCCATCTTCAAAACACCAAAATCACCTACTGTGTAGTTGGTGAAGAGATCTCTATGAGATGTAGCATGTATGGTAGCACCGCTGTCCGGAATCCAAGTCATCTCATCACCATCTGCAAGGCTGATGGTATCATCAGAAACTACAATGATCCTCTCCTCAATGGTGGAAACACTGTTGCCATCATGTTCTTCATGCATGAGAAACATGACCTCCTCTACTGCAGCAATTCGGCCTCCCTCACTATCACTATCAATGTTGGTTTGCTTCTGAACTTTCTTCTTTTTCTTTTTGTCTTTCTTCCATTGTTCACAATGCCACTTGATGTGACCCTTCTCATGGTAGTGATGTCATACAACACCAGCATACTTGTCTTTGCCTCTTGATTTGCTTCTACTTATTTCTCCTCCCTTACTCGCACCTTTACTCTTGCTTCTCCTCCGTGACTCGGTCACTAACATTTCAGAATGTGAGGAAGAACCGTCATTATTAGCAATTTTTCTGGACTCTTCATTTAGTACCTTGGTCTTCACAAGGTTACAAGTGACAACTCCATTAGGTGTTGAATTGCACACGGTGACCTTAAAGGTCTCCCAATGTCCGATAATGAGCCAAGTAGCAGCAAGGCTCTCACTTCACCTTCAAATGTAATTCCCATTAAAGATAGCAAATTTATAATGCCCTAAAACTCATTTACTGATCTGCAATTGGAGTACCCTCCTTGTACCTCAAACGCATCAATTCTTGATCAAGAACATCTTGTTGGTACCTTCTTTGCGGGCATACAACTCCTCCAATTTCTGCCATAAGGTATGTGCATGTGTCTCCTCAATGATATGTTTCAAAACATTAGCATCCACCCATTGTCGGATGAACCCACAAACTTGGAGATGAAGTACCTCCCACTGATCTTCTTTCATATCACTGGGCATCTCAGTGGAG
Source organism: Avena eriantha (assembly GCA_910589775.1). Classification (NCBI taxonomy): domain Eukaryota; kingdom Viridiplantae; phylum Streptophyta; class Magnoliopsida; order Poales; family Poaceae; genus Avena; species Avena eriantha. The sequence continues at coordinate 99,640,341 of OU342744.1, forward strand.
AACACTGGCATCTAGTAATCCTTCACATATAACAAGTCCTTCATCTTGCACTTCTAAGATTGATAATTTGTACCATTCAAATAAATCATTATGTTGGTATTCACTTCCATCCTTCACCACAAGCAAATGCAATCAGCCCAAAACAAACGTTGCTCTGAAACTGAATACAAAAATGAACCTCAGCTCTGATACCACTTTGTTGGGGAAGGAAGAGACACACAACCTCCCCGCTCTGCCTGTGGTGAAACCCGAGGATAGTTTCAATCAACAGATATGCAGCAGAAATAAAACATTGAGCACATGCTGAAGGAGATATGCCCTAGAGGCAAATAAGAAATAGGTTTTTATTGTCATATCTCAATTAGTTTATAATAGTTTCATATTGTGCTAGAACTGTGCCAAGTAGAGACATTGGTACAGGTGTGGTATGAAGCAACAAAGTCCCTAGTAGCCTCTATTCATACTAGTTCGTTGGTCACGAAGATGATCTGGGTTTCAAGATCATGGGAATTTATGCCGACTGACAACGAGATCATATCATTGGAGAATGATGTGATCGGATATTCCTCGAAGGATTGCAACACAATCAAGTCATATAGTTCATTGTTGTAATGGCTATACCTAGACTCCTTCTCCTTAGACCGTGATCTCATATTACTCATTGTTTCCCTAGGCTGCTTAGACTGCATCAACAGTCATCTGGTAATATGGTGGCCATAAAGGTGTACGTTGGGTATTCCGAAGGAACAGTAGATGACATGTGACTGCAAGACCAGGATTTGTTCACCCACATGACAGGTAAAGATACATACGGCCGGCTTGGTGAGATTACATCTATAAATGTTGCAACATGTGACTAGGTCACGAGGATGTAATATCACGGTAACAAGAAAACAGAACTTGTTGTGAACGAGATTGAACAAGGTATGGGATACCAATGATCGGATCTCAGACAAGTTGTATCGAGAAACAAAAGGAAGGGGATGCTACATCTAGACGGTTCAAACGACATTGTCATCAGGAATGCATAGGGGTCACATGGACATCCCTGGTCCCTCTGTTGATCATTGATACATATCATGTCTAGAGCATTCCCGAGCCGTGAGAGGATACACTTAAGGGTACGATGAGAGCGATCATTCGTAAGACGGAATCATAGTAGAGAAACAGAGAAAGTCGTAATTGTTCCGTGGAGAGATCCGAAGTTGTTCGGAGAAAGAATAAAGGACAAGACCCCGAAAACTGTTTTTGGATAAATGGGAATTTAAAAATATATTTATTATATGTTAATTATGAATTAATATATTCTAAATGATATTTAAATAAAGATTTACAAAGGCAACTTTTATATTAGGCCAAATCCCCGGAGGGAAAAGGCCTAAGAATAAATCTGCAGAAAAAGATAAAAGGAACAGCCCACGTGGGCGACAGATAAGTTGCTGCCGCACGGGGGGCAGCAGCCTGTACTCACCACCGCTAGCAGGCCGCGTGTGGGCGATGGATAAACTGCGCCGCACAGGGGCGTGCACCAGCTACTAGCCGCGGGGCCAGCCTGCCTCAACCCCGGCCCATGTGGGGCTCACGGGGGAGCCGGCCAGGCCATCGGGCCGGCGAACAGGCTGCCCACCCGGACAGGACTGTGGCGAGGCGGGCAGGCTGGCGGGCAGACATGGGCCATCGGGGTGGGTAGCGCCGGCCCACACGCGGGTCGGTCAGCCAGGCCGCAGCGTTGGCAGCGCCAGCTGGGCCGCCAAGGGCGAGCCGGCCCATCCGGCGGCTGTGCTGCTGGCTGCTGCTGGCCCTTTGGGCTGCTGGCTGGCTCCGGCGAGGTGGCCCATTTGGCCACCTATTGGCCCAGCCGGCTGCCCCCTTTCATTTTGCCCTTTTTCCCTTAGTTTTAGTCCCACATGGGGCACCTAATGGAGAGGGCATGCCCCCCTCCGCCTATATAAGGGGGTGCCCATGGGAGGACAAAAGACACACAATTTTGGAGAAGTCCTTTGGTTGACTTTCTCCTCCTCCCTCTCTCTATACCTCGTGACCATGGCCCCAAGTCTGGGCTGTGCGATCGAGGCACACCTGCAGTATGCCGTTACACTGTAGGGATTTCTAGCCGGATATCAACTTCTGCACTCCCGGCGGGATCGGGGAGCCGAAGGTCTCATCGTGCACCGGATGTGTACGAAGACACGAGGCGCAACACTTGGGGCGCTTAAAGGTCGTGAGCCGGAGCTGTTGCATGATGAAGATGACGAAGGGGCAAGGGGTGACCTGCGAGGAGCTTCGCGACCTTGAGGTCGGCTACGAGTACGACTACATCAACCACGTTCCCCTCAGAACGTTGATACATTGCAAATGTATCTATAATTTTTGATGTTCCATGCTTGGTTTTATCTACTTTCTTGTGTTTTGTCCACACTTTGGAGTACTTTTTATATGATTTCTTGTACTAACCTATTAACAAGAGCCAGAGTGTCAGCTGCCTGTTTTCTACTGTTTTTGGTTCCAAGAAAGTCAGAAAATGAATATTCTCGGAATTGGACGGGACAAAAGCCAAAAATCCTATTTCACCAGAATACTCCCGGAGCCATAATATGAGACGGAGTGGGGCTGGGGCCCGGCCACACCACCTGGCCGCGCGGGCTAGGCCTGGCCGCGCCAGGGGGTGGTCTGGCCGCCCAGACTCCCCCTCGGTCTCCCTCTTCGCCTATAAGTTGCCTTCTGACCTAAAAACTCAAGGGGGGTTGACGTTTTTCTAGAAGGAGTTCCGCTCCACCGCCACCACCAGATTCCATGAAACAGCACCAGAAACTCCATTTTGGCACCCTGCTGGGACGGGGAATTGGAGGAGATCATCGCCATCATCATCACCATCGCTTCTCCATCGATCATCCATGTTTCCCCCATCTATGAGTGAGTAATCCCCCGCTATAGGCCATGGGGATGGTAGGGATTGGATGAGATCGTTCATGTAATCGCATCAGATTGTTAGGACATGGTGCCTAGTATCTTTTATTAGTGCTTTATGACTTTGTTGCGACTTGTTGTGCTTAATGCTTGTCACTAGTGCCCGAGTGCCATGATTTCAGATCTGAACATGTTATTGATTCATTATGATAGTATTGTTTATGGTCTTATCTGCAAGTTCTATACACATGTTGTTGTCCGGAACCAATGGCCCCGAAGTGACAGAAATCGGGATAACCGGAGGGAATGGCTTTGATGTGAGGATCACATGTGTTCACGGAGTGTTAATGCTTTGCTCCGGTGCTGTATTAAAAGGAGCACCTTAATTGCCAGTAATTCCCTTGAGGCCCCGCTGCAAAAGATGTTGTGCAAGTTCTCATTGCGAGCACGTATGACTATATATGGAACACATGCCTAGGATTATCTAGTACTTGGATGCTTTATCCTATTTATCTGCAATTGCCCTATGTTCTGATTGCTATGTGAATTGTCTTGTCCATGCAACGCCCGTCCATCCATCCCTATGCCTACCGCACTCCAATCCTACTGTTTACTGCTATTGTTACTACTGTCTTTACTTTACTTCTGCTGCTACTTTGCTATTCCTACTACAAAACTGTTGCTACTAATAAACTGCTGTGAGCAAGATTGTTTCCAGGTGCAGCTGAATTGAAAACTGAGTTGTTAAGGCTTATAAATATTCTTTGGCTCCTCTTGTGTCGAATCAATAAATTGGGTTTCACTTCCCTCAAAAATACTGCGATACACCCCCTATACTTATGGGCATCAAGACTATTTTCTGGCGCCGTTGTCGGGGAGCATAGCTTTATTTATTAAGTTCACTTGGATTCTCTATTGTTCACTGCTATCCATCCATCATGGGTAAGTCTCGTGATGGCAAGTTCCTATTTTACCATCCACTACAAGAAGAGGTACGGTTCTGAACACCTCTACTGCTCTTGATTCACCATCTGTTATAAGTAAGCTCGTTACACCACCACATACACATGCTACACACACTGCTACTACTACTGAATCTGAAACTTTTTATGCTTATGATGCCGCTTCTACTATGCTTGATAAGAGTGGTTCATTAGGTCCTTTCCTAGATGCTACGATTGCTAGAACTATAGCTGGAAATACCGAAACTCCTAATGAAGACACTACTACACCTCTTAGTTCACCTGAGTCTAGTGAAAGTTATGATATTGAAGATGGTTATGTTGAGATGATCGATGAATTTATTAAAGAATGTAAAAACACCCATGATAGGAGTGCTGCTAAGAGTCTCCTTGAGAGGCGTACTATTAGACCCAAATTATCTCCTATTGCTAAGTTTGCTTCCTCTCCCATAAACATTATAGATAAAGATTATGATTTCTCTCTCGGTCTATCTTACATAGCTATTGTTGAGAAAGAACCTTTTTGTGGGACTAAGAATGAAAGAGCGGTAGCACATATGAATGAACTTTCTACCATGAGTGGCTTGTTTTCTGATGATATTAAGATGCGTACTTACTTTGTTCCTAAGATTTTCCCCTTTTCACTGAAAGGAGAAGCTAAAACTTGGTTTAGTAATTTACCTCCTGGGTCTATTGATAGCCCTGATTGCTTGATTAGTACTTTCCTGCATAAATATTTTCCTCCTAGTGCTAGACATGCTATTTTGCAGGAACTTTTTGATTTTAAACAGGGAGAAAAAGAGGTATTGCCTGAATCTTGGGCAAGGTTTTGTGCTTTGATTCATGCATAGGCTGGAAGTCCATTACCTAATAATGAGCTTCTTGATATATTTTATAATGGACTAACCGAAGAATCTAGGACATACCTAGATAGTTGTGCTGATTGTGTTTTCAGGAATAGGACTCCCAAGGAAGCTGAGGAATTAATGGCTAAAATAAGTAACAACTATGAAGATTGGACTCCTCCTAAACAAGCTATACCTGAAGTAATTGTACCTGAACCTACTATTCTGGTGCCTATTCCAACATCAAAGAAGAGGTGAGTTATTGAATTAAATGATGAAGTGATGAAGGAAGCTAAGAAATGTCTTAAGGAGAAGGGAATTAAAGCTGCAGATGTCAAGAATTTACCTCCTATAGAAGAATTATGTACTCCTATTCCCTACTCATCCACTATCGAGGTACACTCTCTCCAACACTTTGATGAAGGTGATATCCCTTACTCTAAACCTCCTGATCAATGCTTAGAAGAATTCGATATCTTTATTGTTAAGCAAGATAATTTTAATAAAAGGGTGCAAAATCATCTAATGGAAAACACTAGAGCTATTGTTGAGTTGAAGGATATTGTGGAAAGAACCGCTAATGATGTTAAAATTATTGTTAGACACTTTCAAATGGTTCAAACTCAAATAAATCAACTCGTTAAAGTGCAAAAAGACTTGCTAGTTAATGCTGCTAAAGAAAAACATGCTTATGAAATTAGAACTAGAAGTGGAGCTACTACTCAGGATCCTCTATATCCTGAGGGGCACCCCAAAAGAATTCAGCAGGATTCTCAACAAACTGAAAATAGTGGCTCTACTCGTAAGAAAAGGAAAAAGAAACATAAAACTGTTGTAGAACCCTCTAAACCTGCTATAGATCCTAATAGTATATCCATCTCTGATGCTGAAACTGAAAGTCGTAGTGAAGAAAATGAAGTTCCTAATGAAGAAAAAGTTGAAGAAGAACCTGAAACCACACTAAGAATACTAAATACACTAAAGAAGATTTTGTTGCCAAGAAACATGGTAGTGAAAGAGAGCCTTGGGTCCAAAAACCTATGCCTTTCCCTGACAAGAAACACAAGTCAAAGGAAGATGAACACTATAGTAAGTTTAGTGAGTGGATGAAACCTTTATTACTACAAATTCCTTTGACTGATGCTATTAAATTGCCTCCTTACTCAAAGTATATGAAGGATATTGTCTCGAATAAAAGGAAGATCCCTAAAGAAGAAATTTCTACTTTCCTCGCTAATTATTCCTTTAATGGTAAGGTTCCAAAGAAACTTGGAGACCCAAGGATTCCAACTATCCCTTGCTCTATTAAAAATAGTTATGTTAGAACTGCTTTGTGTGATTTGGGAGCTGGAGTTAGTGTTATGCCTTTCTCACTCTATAAGAGACTTCAACTGGAAAAATTAATACCAACTAATATATCTTTGCAAATGGCTGATAAATCTACCACTATTCCTGTTGGTATATGTGAGGATATACCTGTTCAAGTGGCTCATAATTGCTTGATATTAACTTATTTTGTTGTGCTTGAAATGCCTGAAGATGATAATATGTCTATTATTCTTGGGAGACTTTTTCTTAATACTGTAGGAGCTGTTATTAATTGTAATCAAGGAAAGGTGACTTTCAATGTTAATGACAAGGAACATACTATATAATTACCCAAGAAGATTGAAAGGACTTATGGTTTGAATTCAATTGAAAAGTTGAGGGCATTCAAGTTGGAGAAATATATTGTCCCATACCAAGAGAAAAATTTGAAACTATTATGATTGTGACCATTGCTATCAAGGTTGAGGTAACATAATCATTAGTGGAATACAAAGTTTTGTCTCATATGAAATTGTTTTGGTAACAAGACCTGATCAACCTTGTTAACAAAAGGATTTCATTGAACATAACAATGTTTTCACCATGATTATCTCCACTTACTTCTATTCTATCCATTTTAGTTTTTGCTTATGCCTAACTTAAAGGCGTTAAAGAAAAGTACTTATTGGGAGATAACCCAAAAGTTTTAGATGACTCTTGGAAGTTATTACCTTATTAATAACCACTCCTTATCCTTTTTATTTGCTTTTTGTGCCAAGAGTAACCTCTAATGAGAGAGAAGTAATGATTGGGAAAGTTGCTGTCCCGAAACAGATTTATGTGCTTCACCGTAAAATTTCGTGTAAAATCTCTGAACGTCTTTTGGAGGCGTGATTTTTTGTGCTTCTGCCCCAGGTTGTTATATAACTTTGGTTAGTTCAACACTTTTTGATTTGAGCAATAGAAGGTCTTCAAAAAAATTCGTCTTTACCTGCTGGTCTGTTTTGACAGATTTCTGCCATTTTCTGCATTTGCTTCTTGTTGGTTCCTTTTTGAGTTCTTTTGGGGAATTGAGCTTTTTTAGGGAAGTGCTTCAGTAGCTAGTGTTTTAATGGAAGTTTATTGGTGTTAGAACTGAACCTAAAGACTTATTACCTTGAGTGCACTAATGTTGCTAATAAAGATTGTGTGAAGTTTTGTATGAAGGAAAAATTTCAGGTGTATGGAAGGAATGAGTAATGAGATGAAGGATGGACTAAAGCTCAAGCTTGGGGATTCCACGTGTGTCACCCCAAGAAATATCCAAGAAGTACAAGCGTCAAATCTTGGGGATGCCTTGGGCATCCCCTTCTTCATCAATAAATATCCCAGGTTTCTTCCAAACGCTTCATTTTATTGTTTCATGCACAGTTGTGTTGTTCTTGGAGCGTCTTCTTCTTCGTTTTCGTTTTGGTTTTTTATTTTCTTGGTTTGCTTAGTTTTCTGAATAAATTGGTTGGACCCCCTCTTTCATACATTCGCTTTCAAATAGTTTGGTTTGGTTTGGTTTGGAAAAGAGTAGGAAAGTTCATGCTTAAGTGGTAAAGAGAGCTTGTTTTTGAATGTGGCCTATGCTCTGTCATTCCATGCTTGATATTGTGTTTTGGATTTATGCTTAGTATTCTTTTGCTGTAGCATGGCTTGTCATAAACAATTGAGATGAATCATGCGTTGTTTTAGCATATTAAAGCATAGTATAGTGGTATTCTCCTTTGATGTTTTATTAGGGTTAACTTGGCGCATGCTCACACCATGTTATGAATATCTCAAGTCAACATAGCCTTTACGATCCTTTAGTTTTCAACTTGTAGTATCACTTTATGCTTTGATCAATGATGTTTTGTCGCTCTGCATGATTATGGCCATTATTGCTCTCTTAGTTTGTCGCTCCCAGTCTTTTGCTAGCCTCCACAACCATGTATGAGTTCCACTCATGCATCCAACTCCCTAAACCAAGTTATTCCAAAGAGTCCACCATACCTACCTACTAGCTTATGCTATTCCAAGTATATTCATGCTTTTGTTTACCTTCCAAATTAAACTTGTTATGAGAAAACTAGTGATCAAAGCTCTCACAAACTTGATGGCACACTTTACTTTTTGCATCTAATAAACTTGAACCATTGGGTCCTTATTTGTTGCGTATATACTTGCGCTTTATAAGTTGAAATTAGCAGAACCATGTATCATGGGGAACACTTTCAACATTGCACTTGTACTTTGTACCCCGTTGATATCATGTTCTTTTGCTTATGGATCCCGGTGGTGTGAAATAAACGTGGAACTTGTAAGATCATGGAGTTTGTATGTGTGTTAGAGAAATGCCTAGGCCGCTAGCCTAAGCCATGCCTAATCATGGTGGAAACTTGTAGCATCACCATAATGAGCACTCTATGAAGCATCCTCAATAAAAACCTATGCAAATAGCAAATAAAAAGATCGCTGAGATGCTCATTGTCTTCTTGCCTTGTCATTTTGATTATGGGATAGCTCCTGTATCATGTGCAAGGGGTACCCCGTTGGCGGTTCTTTATGATACACATGTACTTACAATGACAAGAGCTTACTCGTGATTAAAGTTGAGTAGCATGAGGTTCGGTCTTCGTAAGTAAGGGGCATGAGATTTCGGTTTATAACTTGTCAAGCATATGCTCTTAGTTGTGTCACTTTAACCTTAATCACCTTCAAGATGCTTATGGTAGGGGCAATGAGAGCTGAAAGCTGTAAGTACCATAATTTTTGGAAGCTCTTTATGAGACTTGAATCCCTACTTCCTTCTATGAAGGCCCTTCTTCCACTATTATATTGAGTCTCCACCTTCTACCTTTATGCACTTACTTTGAGAGCATAGTGGCCATTCTTAGTTCTATGTGCATTGTCCCAAGACTAGTTGATTGATGCATAACTTGATATTACTTGTTTTAAACTATTTGTATCTAGTCACTCTTATGAACTTTGAAGGTGTCCTATGCAATTATATTTGCTACTCTAGAAGGGACAAGCTGAATGCTTTTATGCTACGTTTTATTTATGCGAAACAAACAAACGTATTGCAAAGCATTGTTATTCATGAATCTTTTGTTTATGCCCTTTCATGTTGCATCATAGTTTCTTTGTCTTATTGCTAGAACTTTGTCTTTCATGTTATGATTGAAGTACTATGATCCCAGCTTTGAATGTTTTACAAATACTTTGATCAAGTCTTTGATGGTGCATGTCACCTCAAAAATTATTCTTTCTTTTTATCACTTACCTACTCGAGGACGATTAGGAGTTAAGCTTGGGGATGTTGATACATTGCAAATGTATCTATAATTTTTTATGTTCCATGCTTGGTTTTATCTACTTTCTTGTGTTTTGTCCACACTTTGGAGTACTTTTCATATGATTTCTTGGACTAACCTATTAACAAGAGCCATAGTGCCAGCTGCCTGTTTTCTGCTATTTCTGGTTCCAGGAAAGTCAGAAAATGAATATTCTCGGAATTGGACAGGACAAAAGCCAAAAATCATATTTCACCAGAAGACTCCCGGAGCCAGAATATGAGACGGAGTGGGGCTGGGGCCCAGCCATACCACCTGGCTGCGTGGGCTGGGCCTGGCCATGCCAGGGGGTGGTCTGGCCGCCCCAGACTCCCCCTCTCCCTCTTCGCCTATAAGTTGCCTTTTGACCTAAAAACTCAGGGGGGGTTCGACGTTTTTCCAGAAGGTGTTCAGCTCCGCTGCCACCACCAGATTCCACGAAACAGCACCAGAAACTCCGTTCTGGCACCCTGCCGGGACGGGGAATTGGAGGAGATCATCACCATCATCATCACCATCGCTTCTCCATCGACCATCCATGTTTCTCCCATCTATGAGTGAGTAATCCCTCGCTGTAGGCCATGGGGATGGTAGGGATTTGATGAGATCGTTCCTGTAATAGCATCAAATTGTTAGGGCATGGTGCCTAGTATCTTTTATTAGTGCTTTATGACTTTGTTGCGACTTGTTGTGCTTAATGCTTGCCACTAGGGCCCGAGTGCCATGATTTCAGATCTGAACATGTTACTGATTCATTATGATAGTATTGTTTATGGTCTTATCTACAAGTTGTATACACACGTTGTTGTCCGGAACCAATGGCCCCGAAGTGACAAAAATCGGGATAACCGGAGGGAATGACTTTGATGTGAGGATCACATGTGTTCACAGAGTGTTAATGCTTTGCTCCGGTGCTCTATTAAAAGGAGCACCTTAATTGCCAGTAGTTCCCTTGAGGCCCCGCTGCAAACGGGCTGGCAGGACAAAAGATGTTGTGCAAGTTCTCATTGCGAGCACGTATGACTATATATGGAACACATGCCTAGGATTATCTAGTACTTGGATGCTTTATCTTATTTTCTGCAATTGCCCTATGTTATGATTTCTATGTGAATTGTCTTGTCTATGCAACACCCGTCCATCCATCCCTATGCCTACCGCACTCGAATCCTACTGTTTACTGCTATTGTTACTACTGTCTTTACTTTACTGCTGCTGCTACTTTGCTATTCTTACTACAAAACTGTTGCTACTAATAAACTTCTGTGAGCAAGATTGTTTCTAGGTGCATCTGAATTGACAACTCAGTTCTTAAGGCTTATTAATATTCTTTGGCTCCCCTTGTGTCAAATCAATAAATTGGATTTCACTTCCCTCGAAAATACTGCAATACACCCCTTATACTTGTGGGTCATCAAATGTTAACCGCGTACGGTCTACAAGGGTATGTACTCTCTATGCTCCGGCCATTACTACATTACTACATATATAGATCCTAGGTAGTTTCTGGGGTTTCTACGTAGGAATTTTTTTGTTTTCCGCACTGATCCCCAACACATGCACATGTGGCACAAGGATTTATGTGGAAAAATCTCCTCAAGGTGAGGAAGAAAAAACCACGGGTGCAGACCAATCGGTCCACGCGAGCTTCACTATGAGCAACCTAGATACATAGTCTTCTCTAGAACATATAAAGATGTACAACACACTTAGCATGTTTCCAACCAGCAATAAGAACAACCATTTGAGAGAAAGATTATAGCAAAGCAGAGTATCTCAGATTCTGTCCTCTTCGGTAATCAGAAAACTGCTCTTAAACCGCAGATCCAATCAGCACCAAACTTGGTAGACAAGCTTACATATGAGTACCCAACATACACACCAAATTTCAGGTCAATCGGACACCGTTTGCCTGCCTAAACTATTCGTCTGCCAAAACTGCTCTGTGCTGAAACTGCAGCAGTACGAACTGAATAAACCGCTTACAAATCTGATGCTACACTGACCCAAATCTCAAAACAACTAACCATATCGAAGTAATCAAAGCAAGGAACGAGCTCACCAAGTTTGGAATCCATACAAGCATCCTTGATCCTCCAAACACTAGCTTGAAGACAGACCGATCAGATCTTAGAAATCTGGACAGAAATCACATCTCCTTCTTCTTCCTCTATTTTCACTAGATTGTGGTGTTCTTGTGTGTTCTCTCATCCTTTCTCAGCAGCAACCACGATGGCTTGTTTCTCTCACTTTCTCTTTTGCTCCCACACACAGCCACCAAAGGTGGCTAGGGTTTTCTTTTCTACTCCTCTCCCAAGGAGCACCTTAGCCGTTTGATACGAATATCGATCACCGATTGAAACGTGTTAAACTTCAGGGGCTGATGTTGGGATGCGAACACACCTCCATGTGGACGGGCATGGCCCAACATTCTAGTAGCAAAATTTGGGCAGCGAGGCAACAACCTTGCACGAAAGAGCCATTCCTCGGGAAAAAAGTAGACCTTAATATCTACTCCCTCCGTCTCAAAATATAAGGCACCTAAGTATTGGTCAAAAGTTAAATCTTACTAAATTTGACCAAATATTTAGAAAAAAATATCTATGTCTACAATATTTAATGGACATATTAAAAAAGTACACTTTATGGTGAATCTATTGATATAAATTTAGTATTATAAATTTTTATATTTTTGTGTATAATCTTGGTCAAACTTAGAAAATATTGACTTTTCACCAATCCTTACGCGCCTTATATTTTGGGATGGAGGGAGTATAACAATAGAAATATTAATTATACGTGTTTCATCTTCTAGATTTCTATAGATCGGAACTTCCCCATTATATTTTCCATTTTGAAATCTAGCATTGTTATGCTATGGTTTTCACTCTTTCTAAACGCCTCAACATTATATAGATAAATCTTGCAAATTTTCAATAAGTTTGGGGAGCATTCGAATTAATTTATCACTAGAAGAGCTACTGATTTCATTAAGAATTTACAAATCTACATGACTATCATTACAAGTATTCCCTCCGATCCTTGTTAATGTTCTCAGATTTATCTATATTCGGATGTATCTAGCACTAACATATGACTTAGATATGTTCGAATCTAGACAAATCTGAGAATATTAATTAGGATTGCTTGATTTACGTGATCTTGGGGAAGTAGTTTTACTAGTCCCAAATGTTTCTTTGATATGCTCTATTAGCGACAAAGTTGGAACCATGCTAAGCGTAGAGATTCCACAATGACTTTGGAGTCTCGATCTTATCCAACAGAATACAACTATAACATCCCAAAAAATTAATTTTTGAATGCTAAAATTAAGGGGATAAGTTGATTGAAGTGTTTTGACCTTGTTGAAAAAATTGAATGAAAATAAAAAAAATCTGAACTTGTTTAAATTTTCCTAATCCGCTTTAAAAAGAGTGGATTAATATGACCATCCAATTGGTTCGGAAATTTTTATACAAATCTAACATGTTTATGTTGAATTTTATTTGCACCAATTTGGAATTTTGAGACTTGATAATTTTCACAAAAAAGAAGATAATATGACTTCTTTATTTTACTTCGATGTTAAAATGGTTCTTATATGCTCTATAATCTACTACGACATTATTGTGAATTTTGTGGCCTTGTTTCAGTTCATTTTGGGCATACTATTAAACCCTAAAAGATCTAAGAGATATTGCATAACTAGCCATATAGGCCAAAATGGAAAAAATTATATTTTCATATTCCACCTTGGATAAATAGGGGTTCCATAAGTCCTAAATATCTATTTTTATTTTACATAATTTATCAAATTATTTGATGAGTATTTAACCACATTTGAGGCCTAAAAATAATCTGAAAAGGACGAATAAAAAAATACAAAAACAAAGGGACACAAACGAACCGACCAAACAAGCCAACCCAATTCAGTGTCTAACAAGCATCCGAGCAGAAGCATATGATAATCTCCAAGGGCAAGGAACCACTGTAGTATAATCCAATAAGTATTTGAGTGTCAAACCCACGAGGAGCTGAAGGTGAACTATCTAGCCCTATAATACACTTATGTGATCTTCTATGCAAAGCAATGAACTAGAGGTGTAACATACTTTTTACTTCTAACTTGAAAACGGTAAAGTGTTGAAGTAAAATCGCAAGTAAAATAAAACCAAGTAAAAGTAAAAGTGAGTAACACAATGGAGCAAGTGTTTAGACAAATTGTTATTTCATTCGTTTGGTTGTCACAATTAGTGAAACACATGAATAGTTTTTTTATTGTTTCTTCTATAGAGGAGCCATAAATACGTGTAGTCAAGTTACTAAGCAAATACATCACTAGTGGTTGATCACAAGGATGCCTACGAGCAATCAAGAGAGTTATTAAGATATAAAGTCCAACCACCACTGTCGGTTTCAAGGTCCTCATAATTTATCCCTCCATTAGTTCACCATGAATTAACATAACATGCATATTTAAGACTTGGAACACAGTTTATGTCAATCTCCAGTCGTTCCTCCTCCTATCAACATGCAACAATGACAACCTTATGCATCCCCCAACATATGTGTGCACTCATATATTAGTACATAAGATCATCATCAAAGATAACATATACTTTTATGCAACCAACAACGAACTATTTCACAATTTCCATAAATATATCACTACTCAAACATAGTTATAGAGATACAATAGATCATGGAAAACAATAGATTGCATCACACATCATGTTTGCCAAGAGATTACATTAGAGGGATGGAGAGGGTCTCAATGTAGATGTTGATGATGACCATGCTAGAGGGGGTGGACGCAACCGGAGGCGATTCCGGCAGTAGTTGCCGCTCCGATCTCTGTCAGTAGCTACCTGCAGACTCTTTGTTTCGTGGTTTTTGATCCCCGCCTCTGTATGTTCGTATATCGTATTAGAGCCATTTTTATAGAAGGTTTTAGGTCAACATGAAGAGATTGGCAGTGAATCGACGGCATCCGAGCAACGAGGCACGAACGGAGGGTGGTGACGCGATCTCAATGTGGGCCCGTGCCACTAGGTCTCTTTCCTGGCCCATGAAGCTCCTGGTGACCTTCTGGTGCTCCAGTTGCTTCTCTTCGCAAAAAAATACTCCTCGAAAAATCCTTGGGCCATTTGACTTTGTTTAGGTCCGTGAAAGATAAAAATACACAAAATATGGTTTTCCTGTCCTGTGGAGTTAGAATCTGAGGAGAGGGGATTGTTTAGTAAATCCCCAAAATCAATGTAAAACATGGATATGACATTCTATAAGATGTAAATACATGAGAATGTGTGTCAATAAACTACAAAGTTCATGTATGCATTTTACATGCATCAGCATCCCCAAGCTTAACATATGCTCGTCATAGGGCATAAAGGTGATAAAACTAAACATAGACTTTGGAGTTTGATGCAATCTTGGAAATCATAAGTCATGATCATTTCTACACAAGGTTAAATGGTTCATTCTTCAAGAACATCAATAAGCAAATGAGATATGAAGTGATATATGTTATGTACTTACATCTATGCTTAACAATATGTTACTTATATAATAGCAAATGAAAGGATATGGACCATTAAGCATGAAAACATAAGGGCTAAATCCTATGTTCGGTCTTTCGGGCTCATTCTTATTTTTCTTTCTTTTCACTTCTTACCTTTCTTATTATTATTTCTGGTAACTTGAGTAATAGATAGTAAGCAGGGAATACATGTTCTTGATCTTTGATAAAAGATTATAAGAGAAAGTAAAATAAAGTTTTGGGATATGTAGCTCATGTCAACAGTAATCATAAGAGTGGGGTTCCAGGCATCGTTCATGGTTATGGTTGAAGGTGATATGCCCTAGAGGCCAATAAATAAAGTTGTTTTATTGTTATATCTCTAAATGTTACTAATAGTTTTGTATCATGCTATCACTGTATTAAGCGAGAACATTAATACATGTGTGGTATATAAACAATCAGGTCCCTAGTATCCTCTAGTACTAGTTTGTTGGATAGACGATGATCGAGGTTTTCCGATCATGGACTTGACATAAAATAGTCACCTAACAACAAGATCACTTAATGAAGTGATGGACACACTCGACCGTAGAATTGCAATGTGATTCAGCCACAATGTTCAACGTTGTGATATCTAGCAAATCGTAGTAACGTAATCCTTCGACCGTGAGATCATGTTTAATCACTATCTCACGTGGCTGCTTTGATCACATCAACCATCATGTCTATAACTGGATGACCATAAAGGTGTGTTTCAGGTATTCCATACGAATGGTTGAGGCATATGATCCAGATCGGGATTTTCCTATCCGAGTGATAGATAGATACTTTGGGCCCACTCGGTGAAACCACATCAATGAGCTTGCAAGCATATGACTAAGTCACATGGATGTGATATCATGGGAACGAGTAAACGCGTTTGTCGGCAACAAGATTGAACTATATACAGATACATGAGATCAGGTCTTGGACAAACCAAATATCATTGTGAAAAGGGAATGAAACTCGATGTTTAGAAGGTTCAAATGAACAGCTGAATTTGTGGGATGTGAAGGGACCATCATGTGTTTCCAGATACCGCCGACGATCACTTGATCGGGGAGATGTATCCTTCATACCTAAACATTCCCAAATCATATGGGTGTCATGCTTAAGGGTAATCGATGATGCGAGTTGATCTACTACCGATAGAGAAATAGGAAGAGAGAACTGGAAGTATTCCAGAGAGAATACTAAAGTGTTCAAAGTCTGTTTGAAAGGAGTTTTGAATGAGAAATTAAATAATGTATTTAATATTAAATATATATTTATTTAAATAAAAAAGAAAAAGGAAACCCCCTACATGGGCCCTCCCTATGAGGGAGGAGGCCCAAGAGGGGGAAAGACGACGGCCCAAGGTGGGACGGGGCGCCATGTGGGGCACCCATCTCGCCGGCCACCGTTAGTGGGACAAGGCACACGCGGGTGGGGCCCACCCCGCTGATGGATAGCCCTCCCACCTCCTCCAAGTGTTTATTCCCACCACAGAACTTGGAGGGTGGGAGTACGCCAGTTTTTCCTATATATAGGGATCGCATTCACCCTAATTCCTCAATCAAGTCAATCCAACAATTGGCATTGGTCATTCTCTCTCCCCCTTCCTATCTCTCTCAGCGTGTTACCAAGTTAGGAACATGATACACGAGGTAGAGGTTTCTCCACCCAACGCATGTCGTGGTGCCATTAGAATCAGTCTGGACCTTCTTCTTCGGCTGCCTTGCTGGATTCTGGTCTGGGAGATCTGTGATGACCCACAAGTATAGGGGGTGTATCGCAGTATTTTCAAGGGAAGTGAAACCCGATTTATTAATTCGACACAAGGGGAGCCAAAGAATACGTATCAGCCATAACAACTGAGTTGTCAATTCAGCTGCACCTGGAAACAATCTTGCTCACAGCAGTTTATCAGTAGCAACAATTTTGTAGTAGGAATAGTAAGTAACAGTAGTAGCAAAGCAAAGACAGTAGTAACACAAGCAGTAAATAGTGGGATTCGAGTGCAGTAGGCATAGGGATGGATGGACGGGGGTTGCATGGACAAGACAATTCACATAGCAATCAGAACATAGGGCAATTGAAGATAAATAAGATAAAGCACCCAAGTACTAGACAATCCTAGGCATGTGTTCCATATATAGTCATATGTGCTCGCAATGAGAACTTGCACAACATCTTTTGTCCTGCCAGCCCATTTGCAGCGGGGCCTCTAGGGAACTACTGGCAATTAAGGTGCTCCTTTTAATAAAGCACCGGAGCAAAGCATTAACACTCCGTGAACACATGTGATCCTCACATCAAAGCCTTTCCCTTCCGGCTACCCCAATTTCTGTCACTTCGGGACCATAGGTTCCAGACAACGACGTGTGTACACAACTTGTAGATAAGACCAGAAACAATACTATCATAATGAATCAATAATAAGTTCAGATCTGAAATCATGGCACTCGGGCCCTAGTGACAACCATTAAGCACAACAAAGTTGCAACAAAGTCATAAAGCACTAATAGAGATACTAGGCACTATGCCCTAACAATCTGATGCCATTACATGAACGATCTCATCCAATCCCTACCATCCCCATAGCCTACAACGGGGGATTACTCACTCATAGATGGAAGAAACATGGATGGTCGATGAAGATGATGGTGGGGATCGATGGAGATGGCTCCGGGGGCACTTCCCCACCCGGCAGGGTGCCGGAACAGAGATTTTCTGTCCCCCGAATCTCCCCTTCAGTGGTGGCGACACAGCGGAACTTTTCGTGGAAAAACGTTGAACCCCCCGAAGTTTTTAGGTCAGAAGGCTTCTTATAGGCGAAGAGAGAGGTCGAGGGGGTGCATGGGGCCACCACACCAGGCCCTGGCGCGGCCAGGCCTAGCCCGCGCCTGGGGGTGGTGTGGCCAGCCCCTGGCCCTCCTCCGTCTCGTATTCTGGCTCCGTGAGTCTTCTGGAAAAATAGGCACTTTGGCTTTTGTCCCGTCCAATTCCGAGAATATTCATTTTCTGACTTTCCTGGAACCAAAAACAACAGAAAACAGGCAGCTGGCACTATGGCTCTTGTTAATAGGTTAGTCCAAGAAATCATATGAAAAGTACTCCAAAGTGTGGACAAAACACAAGAAAGTGGATAAAAACAAGCATGGAGCATCAAAAATTATAGATACATTTGCAATGTATCAACATTCCCAAGCTTAACTCCTGCTCGTCCTCAAGTAGGTAAGTGATAAAAAGAAAGAATGATTTTTGAGGTGACATGCACCATCAAAGACTTGATCAAAATATTTGTAAAACATTCAAATCTGGGATCAAAGTACTTCAATCATAACATGAAAGACAAAGTTCTAGCAATAAGAAAAGAGACTATGATGCAACATGAAAAGGCACAAACAAAAGATTCATGAATAACAATGCTTTGCAAGACGTTTGTTTGTTTCACATAAAGAAAACATAGCATAAAAGTATTCAGCTTGTCCCTCAATAGAGTAGCAAATATAAATGCATAGGACACCTTCAAAGTTCATAAGAGTGACTAGATACAAAAGTTTAAAACAAGCAATAACAAGTTATGCATCAATCAACTAGTCTTGGTACAATGCACATAGAACTAAGAATGGCCACTATGCTCTCAAAGTAGTGCATAAAGATAGAAGGTGGACACTCAATGTAATGGTGGAAGAAAAGCCTTTGTAAAAGGAAGTAGGGATTCAAGTCTCATAAAGAGCTTCCAAAAATTATGGTACTTATAGCTTTTAGCTCTCATTGCCCCTATGATAAGCATCTTGAAGGTGATTAAGGTTAAAGTGACACAACTAAGAGGATATGCTTGACAAGTTATAAACCGAAATTTCATGCCCCTTACTTACGAAGACCGATCCTCATGCTACTCAACTTCAGTCACGAGTAAGCTCTTGTCATTGTAAGTATATGTGTATCATTAAGAACCGCCAACGGGGGTACCCCTTGCACATGATACGGGAGATTTCCCATAATCAAAATGACAAGGCAAGCAGACAATGAGCATCTCAGCGATCTTTTTATTTGCTATTTGCATAGGTTTTTATTGAGGATGCTTCATAGAGTGCTCATTATGGTGATGCTGAAAGTTTCCACCATGATTAGGCATGGCTTAGGCTAGCGGCCCAGGCGTTTCTCTAACACACATACAAACTTCATGATCTTACAAGTTCCACTTTTATTTCACACCGCCGGGATCCGTAAGCAAAAGAACATGATATCAACGGGGTACAGAGTACAAGTGCAATGTTGAAAGCGTTCCCCATGAAACATGGTTCTGCTAATTTCAACTTATAAAGCGCAAGCATATACGCAACAAAGAAGGACCCAATGGTTCAAGTTTATTAGGGGCAAAAATTAAAGTGTGCCGTCAAGTTCATGAGAGATTTAATCACTAGTTTTCTTATAACAAGTGGAAGGTAAACAAAAGCATGAATATACTTGGAATAGCATAAGCTAGTAGGTAGGTATGGTGGACTCTTTGGAAAAACTTGGTTTAGGGAGTTGGATGCATGAGTGGAACTCATACTTTGTTGTGGAGGCTAGCAAAAGACTGGGAGCGACAAACTAAGAGAACAATAATGGCCATAATCATGCAGAGCAATAAAACATCATTGATCAAAGCATAAAGTGATACTACAAGTTGAAAACTAAAGGATCATAAAGGCTTATGGTGACTTGAGATAGTCATATCATGGTGTGAGCATGTGCCAAGTCAACCCAAATAAAACATCAAAGGAGAATACCACTATACTATGCTTTAATATGCTAAAACAATGCATGATTCATCCAAGGCACATTAAGCAATCTCAATTGTTTATAACAAGTCATGCTACAGCAAATAATACTAAGCATAAAGCCAAAACAATATCAAGCATGGCATGACAAAGCATAGGCCACAGTCAAAAACAAGCTCTCTTTACCACTTAAGCATGAGCTTTCCTACTCTTTTCCAATCCAAACCAGACTATTTGAACACCAATGTATGAATGAGGGGGTCCAACAAATTTATTCAGCAAACTAAGCAAACCATGCAAACTAAAAACCAAAACGAAAACGAAAAAGAAGACGCTCCAAGAACAACACAAATGTGCATGAAACAATAAAAATGAAGTGTTTGGAAGAAACCTGAGATTTTTATTGATGAAGAAGGGGATGCCTTGGGCATCCCCAAGCTTTGACGCTTGTACTTCTTGGATATTTCTTGGGGTGACACGCGTGGAATCCCCAAGCTTGAGCTTTGGCCCATCCTTCATCTCATTACTCATTTCTTCCATACACCTGAAATTTTTCCTTCATACAAAACTTCACACAATCTTTATTAGCAACATTAGTGTACTTAAGATAAATAAGTCTTAAGGTTCAGTTCTAACACCAAATAAACTCCCATTATAACACTAGCTACTGTAGCACTTCCCTCAAAAAGCTCAATTCCCCAAAAGAACTCAAAAAGGAACCAACAAGAAGCAAATGCAGAAAATGACAGAAATCTGTCAAAACAGACCAGCAGGTAAAGACGAATGTTTTAAAACCTTATGTTGCTCAAATCAAAAAGTGTTGAAGTAACGAAAGTTAGATAACAACCTGGGGCAGAAGCACAAAAAATTACAACTCAATCCGACGTACAGAGCTTTCTCGGGAATTTTTACGGTGAAGCACAAAAATCTGTTTCGGGACAGCAACTTTCCCAATCATTACTTCTCTCTCATTAGAGGTTACTCTTGGCACAAAAGCAAATAAAAAGGATAAGGAGCGGTTATTACAGAGGTAATAACTTCCAAGACTCATCTAAAACTCTTGGGGAATCTCCCAACAAGTACTTTTCTTTAACGCCTTTAAGTTAGGCATAAGAAGCAAAAACTAAAATGCAAAGGATAGAAATAAACGGAGATAATCATAATGAAAACATTGTTTTGTTCAATGGAATCCTTTTGTTAGCAAGGTTGATCAAGTCTTGCTACCAAAACAATTGCATATGAGACAAAACTTTGTATTCCACTAATGATTATGTTACCTCAACCTTGATAGCAATGGTCCCAATCATAATAGTTTCAATTTTTTCTTTTGATATGGGACAATATATTTCTCCAACTTGAATGCCTTCCACATGTTCAATTAAATTTAAACCATAAGTCCTTTCAATCTTCTTGGGGAAATAGACAGTATGTTCCTTGTCATTGACATTGAAAGACACCTTTCCTTGATTACAATTAATAACAGCTCCTGCAGTATTAAGAAAAGGTCTCCCAAGAATAATAGACATATTCTCATCTTCAAGCATTTCAAGCACAACAAAATCAGTTAATATCAAGCAATTATGAGCCATCCTCACATATACCCACAGGAATAGTGGTAGACTTATCAGCCATTTGCAAAGATATATCAGTTGGTATCAATTTTTCAAGTTGAAGCCTCTTATAGAGAGAGAAAGGCATAACACTAACTCCAGCTCCCAAATCACACAAAGCAGTTCTAACATAACTGTTCTTAATAGAGCAAGGGATAGTTAGAATCCCTGGGTCTCCAAGTTTCTTTGGAACCTTACCATTGAAGGAATAATTAGCAAGCAAAGTAGAGATTTCTTCATTAGGGATCTTCCTTTTATTCGAGACAATGTCCTTCATATACTTTGAATAAGGAGGCAATTTAATAGCATCAGTCAAAGGAATTTGCAAGAATAAAGGTTTCATCCACTCACAAAACTTATTATAGTGTTCATTTTCCTTTGACTTGTGTTTCTTATCAGGGAAAGGCATGGGTTTTTGGACCCAAGGTTCTCTTTCACTACCATGTTTCTTAGCAATAAAATCTTCTTTGGTGTATTTAGTAGTCTTACTGTGGTTTTCAGGTTCTTCTTCAACTTTTTCTTCATTAGGAACTTCATTTTCTTCATTAACACTTTCAGTTTTAGCATCAGAGATAGATATACTATTAGGATATATAGCAGGTTCAGAGGGTTCTACAACAGTTTTATGTTTCCTTTTCCTTTTCTTACGAGTAGAACCACTATTTTCAGCTTGTTGAGAATCCTGCTCAATCCTTTTGGGATGCCCCTCAGGATATAGAGGATCCTGGGTAGCATCACCACTTCTAGTTCAAATTTCATAAGCATTTTTTTCTTTAGCAGCATTAACTAGCAAGTCGTTTTGCACTTTAACGAGTTGATCTATTTGAGTTTGAACCATTTGAAAGTGTTTAACAATCATTTTAACATCATTAGAGGTTCTTTCCACAATATCTTTCAACTCAACAATAGCTCTAGTGTTTTCCATTAGATGATTTTGCACCCTTTTATTTAAGTTATCTTGCTTAACAATAAAGATATCAAATTCTTCTAAGCACTGATCAGGAGGTTTCAAGTAAGGGATATCACCTTCATCAAAGTGTTGGAGAGAGTGTACCTCAATAGTGGGTGAATAGGGAATAGGTTTACATAACTCTTCTATAGGAGGTAAATTCTTGACATCTGCAGCTTTAATTCCCTCCTCCTTAAGACATTTCTTAGCTTCCTTCATCACTTCATCATTTAATTCAATAACTCCCCTCTTCTTTGATGTTGGAATAGGCACAGGAATAGATGGTTCAGGCACAATTACTTCAGGTGTAACTTGTTTAGGAGGAGTCCAATCTTCATAATTCTTGCTTATTTTAGCCATTAATTCCTCAGCTTCCTTGGGAGTCCTATTCCTGAAAACACAATCAGCACAACTATCTAGGTATGTCCTATATTCTTCGGTTAGTCCATTATAAAATATATCAAGTAGTTCATTCTTAGGTAATGGACTTCCAGCCTGTGCATGAATCAAAGCACAAAACCTTGCCCAAGATTCGGGCAATACCTCTTTTTCTCCCTATTTAAAATCAAAAAGTTCTTGCAAAACAGCATGTCTAGCACTAGGAGGAAAATATTTCTGCAGGAAAGTATTAAACAAGCACTCAGGGCTATCAATAGATCCAGGAAGCAAATTACCAAACCAAGTTTTAGCTTCTCCTTTTAGTGAAAAAGGGAAAATCTTAGCAACAAAGTAAGTACGCATTTTAATATCATCAGAAAACAAGCCACTCATGGTAGAAAGTTCATTCATATGTGCTACCGCACTTTCATTCTTAGTCCCACCAAAAGGTTCTTTCTCGACAATAGCTATGTAGGATAGATCGAGAGAGAAATCATAATCTTCATCTATAATGTTTACAGGAGAAGCAGCAAACTTAGCAGCAGGAGATAATTTGGGTCTAATAGTACGCCTCTCAATGAGATTCTTAGCAGCGCTCCTATCATGGGTGTTCCTACATTCTTCAATAAACTCATCAGTCATCTCAACATAATCTTCTTCAGCATCATAACTCTCACTAGACTCAGGTGAGCTAACAGGTGTAGTACTGTGTTCATTAGGAGTTTCGGTATTTCCAACTATAGTTCAAGCAACCGTAGCATCTAGGAAAGGACCTAATGAACCACTCTTATCAAGCACAGTAGAAGCAGCATCATAAGCATCAGAAGTTTCAGATTCAGCAGTAGTAGCAGTGTGTGTAGCATGTGTATGTGGTGGTGTAAGGAACTTACTCAGAACAGACGGTGAATCAAGAGTAGTAGAGGTGTTCAGAACCGTACCTCTTCTTGTAGTAGATGGTAAAATAGGAACCTTGCCATCACGAGACTTACCCATGATGGATGGAAAGCAGCGAACAATAGAGAATCTAAGTGAACTTCATAAATAAAGCTATGCTGCCCGGCAACGGCGCCAGAAAATAGTCTTGATGACCCACAAGTATAGGGGGTGTATCGCAATATTTTCGAGGGAAGTGAAACCCAATTTATCGATTCGACACAAAGGGAGCCAAAGAATACTTATTAGCCTTAACAACAGAGTTGTCAATTCAGGTGCACCTGGAAACAATCTTGCTCACAGTAATTTATCAGTAGCAACAGTTTTGTAGTAGGAATAGTAAAGTAGCACCAGTAGCAAAGCAAAGACAGTAGTAACAAAAGCAGTAAACAGTGGGATTCGAGTGCGGTAGGCATAGGGATGGATGGACGGGCGTTGCATGGACAAGACAATTCACATAGCAATCAGAACATAGGGAAATTGCAGATAAATAAGATAAAGCACCCAAGTACTAGACAATCCTAGGCATGTGTTCTATATATAGTCATACGTGCTCGCAATGAGAACTTGCACAACATCTTTTGTCCTGCCAGCCCGTTTGCAGCGGGGCCTCTAGGGAACTACTGGCAATTAAGGTGCTCCTTTTAATAAAGCACCGGAGCAAATCATTAACACTCTATGAACACATGTGATCCTCACATCAAAGCCTTTCCCTTCCGGCTACCCCGATTTCTGTCACTTCGGGACCATAGGTTCCGGACAACGACGTGTGTACACAGCTTGTAGATAAGACCAGAAACAATACTATCATAATGAATCAATAATAAGTTCAGATCTGAAATCATGGCACTCGGGCCCTAGTGACAAGTATTAAGCACAACCAAGTTGCAACAAAGTCATAAAGCACTAATAGAGATACTAGGCACTATGCCCTAACAATCTGATGCCATTACATGAACGCTCTCATCCAATCCCTACCATCCCCATAGCCTACAGCGGGGGATTACTCACTCATAGATGGAAGAAACATGGATGGTCAATGAAGATGATGGTGGGGATCGATGGAGATGGCTCCAGGGGCACTTCCCCGTCCCGGCAGGGTGCCGGAACAGAGACTTTCTATCCCCCGAATCTCCCCTTCGGTGGCGGCGGCTCAGCGGAACTTTTCGTGGAAAAACGTTGAACCCCCCGAAGTTTTTAGGTCAGAAGGCTTCTTATAGGCGAAGAGAGAGGTCGAGGGGGTGCCTGGGGCCACCACACTAGGCCCTGGCACGGCCAAGCCTAGTCCGCGCCTGGGGGTGGTGTGGCCAGCCCCTGGCCCTCCTCCGTCTCGTATTCTGGCTCCGTGAGTCTTCTGGTAAAATAGGCACTTTGACTTTTCTCCCGTCCAATTCCGAGAATATTCATTTTCTAACTTTCCTGGAACCAAAAACAGCAGAAAACAGGCAGCTGGCACTGTGGCTCTTATTAATAGGTTAGTCCAAGAAATCATATGAAAAGTACTCCAAAGTGTGGACAAAACACAAGAAATTGGATAAAAACAAGCATGGAGCATCAAAAATTATAGATACATTTGCAATGTATCAATGTGTTTACACCGTTCGCATGTAAACCTCGACAAGGCACCACCACTAGTGGTGCTGGATACTTGAATCCTTCTAGACCATGAGTTATGCGACGCTCGGCTTCATCAGCAACGTTTGTGCGGGAATGTAATCCTGCTTTTCGGTCTTCAAAGGTATGATCACCATATCCCGCTCATTACTGCACTTCTTCATAAATAGACCTTAGGTTGGTGCATCCTCGTAGTAGCAATATTTTTGTTTTCTGCCATGGAACCCCTTCAGTGGTATCAAAGTGATCTATGCGTAGATGTATTAGTACGAGTAGAACACACGTGGATTGTGCGAGTGTTGATTTTCTAATTTCTACCCTCCCACGTGTACTTGCTACTATCGTGGTAATGTCGGATGAAGCGGCCAGACCAACCTTACGCCTAACCTTACGCGAGACCGGTTCCACAACTAACGTACGACTTGTACCGTATAAGTAGTGGCGGGTGCCTATCTCTCCAACATTAGTTGCTATGGAACTTACAAAGGATGGCCCTAAAAAGGGATTAAAAGCATCAACTATTTAATCCACGTTGTGGTTGGATTCGTAGGTAAAAATGGTTCTTGTGCGAAAGCCCAATCAACCATGTAAAACTTGCAAATATAAGTAGAAGTGTCTAACTTTGTTTTGCAGGAGGGCAAGTGATATGTGTGGTTTAGGTAAGTGTTTATGGGATAGACAGCCGAAGGCAAGGTGGCACCGTGAACCTGGTGCAAATGTCGATGCTCTCGATGGATATCAAGATGCGATAAACCATCACATATCACACATACATAATTGTTTTCATTAGATGTTATTAGCTGATGTGTGATCTTGTTGTTCTAGTATTAGACTTGCGATGGTAGCATAATAAGATAACCCCTCATATTATAATTCCAATATTCATGTTCTCCCACACATGTGCACCACCAAGAAAGTTTGCAATTATGAAGCATGCCATGATGATCGGGTGTTAGACATCTTTGCGTTCGCATATGGTGGGCGCAAGCCATGTATGCACTGCAATACACTATGGTTAAATTTGGTGATCCTAGCATGTAAAGACATGGTCTCAGAACATAGATGACTGAAATGTCAAGCATGAGCCCATGGAGATGTGATCGATATGGTGATATCTACCCTGCCAGCTGCATTAAAGGCCGTGATGATCGGGGATGATAAAGGGATCGTATAGTCACCAACCAAATGTTGAGGGATGTTCGTTTGAGTGGGAGTTCTAGTATTTTAGTATGACTAAAAGAACCTATATTATGAACATTAAGGTTAACTACTCTACAAATACTACTGTAGAGTCTCGCGCTACCTTCAACCTTGGCCCCTTCCTTGAGAAAGAAAAGTTCAAAACTGATGGGACGAACTTCACCTCATGGTCCCGCAATTTAAGGATTCTCCTCGTTCCCTAGAAGATGTCCTACATACTTGAGGCCGCTATAGGTGACCAACCCACTTCTACCGCCTCTCAGGCTGATAAAAATGTTTATCAGCAGAAGGCAGATGATAATGCATGTGTTCAGAGTGGCATACTCTACGCCATGGAGGCCGACCTGCAGAAGCGCTTTCAGAACAAGAGCGCCTTCGAGATCATCACCGATCTCAAGGCCATGTTTGCGCTCCTGGACCATTCTGAGATGTATGAGGTTTTGAACCTCTTCTTCTCGGCTAAGATGGAGGAGCACAACAGCCTAAGCGAGTACGTGCTCAAAATGTCTGTGTACATTCAACGCTTGAACGGTCTTGATTGCAAAATCAACGACGAGCTGGCGATTGATATGAAATGTGACGGCTCGATAGGCAATGTGATGGCTCGGGACTGTGACCTAGGGGTCGGGGTATGATGAGGACCTATACATACTCCATGGCGAAGTAGGAGAGGCACAAAGCATCGTGCTTGCACTCTAACCACTCATCCCACAGGCACGGTCCCTTGGAATAGGTCGAGTCGTTTGCCAGGTTGGGCGAGAGGTAGGCTTTATGCTCATTACCGGACACCGGGATGGGTGGCACTGTAACTCGATGCTGTTTCAAGTTCCACATACTAGGGAGATGCGCCTCGGGTAAGGCACAGGATGCACCCCTCCCATCACATCTTGGCCACATCGACAAACACATATCTCCGTTGTCGAGGCTGGCCGGGAGGATGCGTACCTCCACGGCCATGACTGCCGCTAGAAGAATCGGCCTCGTGGTCGTTCTTCCCAAACCATTTCTTCAAGATGGACGGCGAGGTCCTGTCGGAGGCTAGGGAGCAAGTGGGGACGAAAGTAGTGAAGAGATAGGGATGAGGGTGGTCCTTTTTATTAATGCGCGCATGTGCATTTATTAAAAATGACCGCGACCGTTGGATCGCTGTGCGTGGGCTAGGGAGGACACGGGGCAGAAGGGGAGGACAGTGTGCATGTCCACCTTCTGTCCCGCCAGCCGCAAACCTGACCCAAATTTGGGACTGGTTTACATCGGTCCAGGGTGGCCTGGTACATTTGTGCCATGTCATTTAGTGCTTGTTTTGTTGTCCAGCTGTCGCGCGAGATGTAAATAGACAACAAATGTCCATTTGTGTCGTCTAGTTGGAGATAGCCTAAGACTCTTCTTCTTCCATAGGATGTGCCATGCCATACTTCCATGGTTTCAACTTCAAAACACTCAATCCATATCGAGATCATTGGCACCCTTCTCCTCTCCACGACCTCGTTGAGCGACACTGGCCAGCGAGAAGATGGTTTAGGTGGCTTGGATCCCCTTGTACATAGTAGAGTAGGTTGTAGTCTAGGTTTGCCGCAATGGCGTCTGGGCTCCATGGTCATAGTGGGAAGTTAGCTTCCGGATTGTGCGGGCCAGATCCGATGGCTGCTGATGCTCGCTGCCCTCTCCATGGTTCTCTAGTGGGCAAAGTCGGAGACGAAGTTGGTCGACGCCATCAAGATCTCTGAAAATAAGCTCGCGGTTCGTGACGAACCAATTTTGGTAGATGCTGGTCTACTGCTCTCCTCTTCATGCCACCGAGGTGATGGGCGTTAAGGGCGGTGGCAGATTCGCCATCTTAATCGAGTTAGAAAGCAAGGGACCAAGGTAGGTGCAACCTACGGAGCTCATCAACGGTGATGATCTTGCACCATGGTTATCCTTGGTCGATGCGGCCGCTCCGCGTTGTGCTACTACGTGCAGCGCAGCCCCTTCAACCTCTAGACCAGCGTGCCAGATAGGAGGCCCCCTCTTGGCTCCGCTACGGTGACCCCGTCGCTCTGTCTCTAAGTGTCGTAGTTCCCATCGATGGCGCTGATGGCCGTGGCATCGAAAATCCTATGCGACCAGGTCGTTCGCCCCGGATGGAACTACCCAGCTCATCGAAGGACACGTGCCCCAGCCACACAATTTATCCCCTCTGCCAAAGTTCCCTCGCGTCCGAGCATGGCCGATGTCGAGCTCCGTCTCTGCGACGAGCGTCTGCCCATTACGCAGGTATCTAGACGAGGGTCGGGCCATCCAATGCGCGATAGGATGAGACGCTGTCGTTGGATGGTCTAGTGGACGTCGTCGCCGCCGCCGGATGGCCTAATCGACGATGCTACTGCCACTGCTGGACATCGCCGCTCGTCGTCGCTTTGGTCCACCGGTGCTCCGAGGGCAATCTCACATGAAGCCTCGGTTTGGAGCAGGCGATTAGGTGAGGAGCGAATTGATCTGAGGAGATAAGCTGCGGGCGTACGTGTCCTTCGATGGGCTGGGTTCGCTCCATCCGGAGCGAACGACCCGGTGGTATAGGATTTTCTTCCCATCGAGCTCGTCTTCCTCGACGACAGAGAAGGACCTGATTGCGTTCCTGGAATTTTAGTTAGGGTTCTTTTTATAAAAGTTGGAGGGCTTGGTTGTATTTTCTTTTTTCTTTGAGGACCTCTAACCCCACCGTTTAATGCAGCTTTGGACCCTTCGGGGGCTTGTTAAAAAAAAACATTGACGACGTACTCTAAATTTCAGTAACCGCATGAAAATAAGGAGTTTTGGTCAACCAGACACTGTCCTGGCCCCCGGTGTATACCACACTAATTTTCTCTTTTGATCCTCCTGGCAATCGTTGCAGTAACTTCCACCGCACCATCTCGATAGATCGTCCCGGGATCTCCTCTGATTACCATAACAGCCGCGTGCTTCTAATCACCATGCCATTGGCCTCGGCTCCCTCCTCATGCATAGCAAGAATCTGAGGAACACACATCACGGCATAGGCTACGCCGGCCTACCTACCAATCTACCATAATACCATGGACGCCTCGTCGTCGTCTACCTCCGGTGCGCCGCCGCCTACGCACTCCGTGCTGGACACAATCCAGACCAAGCTAAGCCCGGGCGTGCTCCTCATCGTGGCCATCCTGGCCATGGTGTTCTTCATCATCGGCCTGCTCAACCTGCTGGTGCAGAACATCCTCCGGCTGCGCCGTGCGCGCCGCCGGCGCCTGCGCGTCGGCGACGCCGACGTCGACGGCAGTAGCCCCACGGCGCTCCAGGGCCAGCTCCAGCAGCTGTTCCACCTCCACGACGCCGGCGTTGACCAGGCCTTCATCGACGCGCTCCCCGTCTTCGTCTACCGCGCGATCCTAGGCGCCGGGGCCGGCAAGGGCAAGGACGTCGACCCGTTCGACTGCGCGGTGTGCCTCTGCGAGTTCGGCATGGACGACGCCCTCCGGCTGCTGCCGACGTGCGGCCACGCGTTCCACGGCCCCTGCATCGACGCATGGCTGCTGTCGCACTCCACTTGCCCGCTCTGCCGCGGAAGCGTCCTCGCCGCCGCTGACCTCTCGCCTGCGTCCTCCAGCCCGATCGCGCTCGCCCTCGAGTCCGAAAGCCGCGCCGACACGAGCACGGACGCGCCGGGTGGTCGGGACAACGAAGGGTCCCCGAAGGCAGAGGAAGAGGTCGTCGAGGTGAAGCTTGGCAAGCTCAGGTGCGTCGACGGCAATGGCGATTCCGGTGAGCTCGCCGTCGAAGCCACTAGCAGAAACGACATTGGACGGAGGAGGTGCCTGTCCATGGGATCCTACGAGTACGTCACGGACGAGCACGCCGCACTCCGCGTGGCCATCAAGACGCCCAAGAAGCCGAGGCCAAGATCGCGACGCCGGCACGCGTTGTCTGATTGCGACTTCCAGTTCAAGAAAGGGGCGTGGGAAACGGCCGTGAAAGAGTCCGCCGCGCCGGCGGACGCCGGAGTACGCCGTGACGACGATGCGGCCGCGGCGTCGAGACTGAGCAAGGATAGCTTCTCCGTTTCCAAGATCTGGATGGTGCCACCAGCCAAGAAGGAAGATGGCCGGAAATTGGCCGGCAGCAGGCGTTCCGTGTCGTTCCGGTGGCCGGCGATGGCACAGGTGAGCAGGAATGACGGCGCAAACGAGGAGTACCGGGACGTGGAGTCGCAGTCAAGAAGCTTCGGCAGCAATGATGGTCCGTCTCGTGCAGAGGAGAGGCCACCGTCCACGAGGACGGCGCCACTCTGGATCGCTGGCGGGTGGCAGCCGAGCAGCAGCGGTGGAAGCAATTCTTGAGCCGCACTTGATTTTGCATTTCTTCCTCGATCTCCTTCTTCAAATTCAGGTTGATGCAGTACGAACAACAGAAGATTGATTTGTTTTTGTTCTTTTTCTTTTGTTTGTTCAGAATGATTCTAGTTATACAGGAATTGCGTTGTAACGACGAATTGACACACGCATAGCAAAGTAGACATCCTTCTTGATTGTGACTTGCATTGTGAGAATTGAGATATTAGTATACTAGATTTCAAAAAGTTTTGTGGAACATTCATATTCAAGCTATAGTGAGATTTGCATGAGAAGTACAGTACTAGTAGAATTGAAGGAACTTGGAAGCTACTCTACTCATGAGAAAAAGAAACATGGTTAACATTGTTTTTGGGAAGATGCAATTTCCCAGCTTTGATCTTTTTAGATCTGTCAGGTAGACAGTCAATGGTTAACATTGTTTTTGCGATTTGTCATGTCCCTACTGATTCTTTTTCTGACTGTCATAACTCATAATTAGCATTCAATGGTGTTATCGTTTGGCACATTTGACTTGCTCAATCAGGTGCTGCAGGTGCATGTGCTGATGTGCATCCGCATGTGATGAGTAGGTGAGAGGAAGCTGGAATGGAAGTTTCAAATTCTCTTCTTCCCATGTTCACCTAGTTTCGTGAGCTGTTCTTCTAACGGATCAGCTGGAGTTAGTGGACTCTGCGTGCTACTGTATGCCGTATCATATTGCATTCAGAAGCTGTTGCAACAGTATTTGGACTAGCACATTCTCTTCGGGTGTGGACAAATGTATAGCATGGAGCTGGGCTCCATTGAGCCTTTTTTAATCAATTCAAAAAGGATATTAAGATTCAAAAATTCTGAAAAAATACCTAGATGTAGATAATATTGTGCTTTACTACAGTGCAAAAACTGAACTTAAAATACCTTATATTGGACGATAGACAAAAATAACAAAATCTGACATCTAAAGCAGTGAATATTGCAAAAAATCAAACCTCTCAAATATGTGAGATTTTCAAAAAAAAAAAGTGCAGCACCGAATATAAGGTATTTCGAGTTGATATTTTACACGCTGGTTAAGTACAACATTGTCTACATCTAAGAATTTTTCAGATTTCCTTGAAACTTTAAGATATTGTTTTCAGATTTTGAAAAAGAACGAGCTCCATGGTGCTCAGTCTCCATTTGGGGTTTCCGCTTTCTCTACATGCTACTATTTTCCATAGTTCATATACGGCCTTGCTATTGAGGCGTCTGCCGTTTCGTGATTTTGCAGCCGTGTGATTCCTTCGTGATTGGTACTCATTGAGCTAGATACAATAACGCCACATAGCCAAAGAAGGTTTGTTGTGCCAGGTTAGGATTAGGAGGTGCACCGGAGAAGATGGTGGGTACGACAGGGGTTCGGGGTGGCATGGGTGGTGCTAGAACCGGCTGTGGTGGCGGTTGGCTGAGGTCGGGTCTATGATGCAACCCAATAGGGATTCTTACCGCTGGTTGGGCTAAGAATGAAGGAGGGTCTGCATTTTGGTCCATTTAAGGTGATTGTCATATCCTCATATTAGTAGCTCCCTATACATGCCATAATGTGGATTGGAGTTGGGGTTTGTGAACATTGGATTATAATTTGTTCATCTGAATATATGTTACATGCATGTTTAGGTAGGGGATTTCCGTTCTATGATGCTTGATTTTGTTTTGGGGTGGAGATTTGCTACATTTAGGTTGTGTGGATTTTGATCTAGTTTGCAAAGATGATCTAGTTTGCTCAAGGTAGCACATTTGATGTTCAAACATCATGTCAAAGTATCTAATGCTATACTCTGTTTATTCTTGATTCTAAATTGCATGGACTTTTTCCTTTCTACAGGAGTATAAGTGTGATGTGTTGCATCATCTCTATATTAGGATGTGATGCCCATATGAAACTAATAAAGCACATAATAAAGTTTCAGCGATATTATATCACGTGTGAGAAGTTTTATCACCGCCACATTTTATAAGAGAGTAGACAAGTGAACACATGAACTCCGGTCTACTTTTCTAGA
The DNA here is from genome assembly GCA_910589775.1 of Avena eriantha. NCBI lineage: Eukaryota > Viridiplantae > Streptophyta > Magnoliopsida > Poales > Poaceae > Avena > Avena eriantha. The sequence continues at coordinate 99,673,072 of OU342744.1, forward strand.
TTCAGAGATATCTAGTACTAAAACAAGTCTAGATACATTCGAATCTAGAAAAATCTAAGCCAACTAATTTGGATCGGAGGGAGTATCATATTTCAGACAACCTATCGGATCCATAAGACCGACTCCCGGGCAGAATGTGGGTTGCCTTCAAGAAAAAGTGAAGGGAGTGAAAACTTAGACAAAGTTCTTTTCTTTTTTTAACCGGAAGTTGCACAAAGTTGTATACCAGAGACTTGTGTTGTTACTATCAGAGCTAGCATAACTCATAAGTCAATGTTTCGGTAGAGTATTGGACCACACGTCTACAGTAAAGTGCATTAGTCCAGTTAGTTACGCTCTTAACCCGAGCATGCGGAGCGTTCCTGCTACATGCATCATTAGCTCACAAATCGGGGCACAAAAGCAGGCCAAGAATTGACCGTGTTAGGGGAGCAGCGATCGCCATCATGATCCGGAGTGGATGGCAAGGTTAGGAACCAGCAAAGCCATGTGTATGCTTTAGGAATGGTAGGCCTGGGATCCATGATGAGAGGTCAAAAGAGGGAAAAAGGTCAATCTGGGCAAAGCAGAAGATATATTATTAGTGTCAAGTCACACAACAGTAGCTTGAAAGAGTGGTAATGGAGGCGAGTTGTTGAGAGAAATAGTCAAGAACCGCCATCATCGTCGAATTGTATACCATCCTTCGTATGCTGGTGTGCTGTCCAATTTTACTCACGGGGGCGCCAGATTTTCAATTTCTTGCTAAGAGCATCTCTACTTGACCCGGCGAACCTTCCAGAGAGCCTTTTTGGTCGCTGGATGGACGAAATTTGCCCAAACACGTCCTCAGAAGTCCTTTTCGTCTGATTGAACCGAAAATCCATCTAGCGAACACAGATCGAACTCTGCGCGCCGGCCTAGGGGCGCTGGACGAAGCGAATAGGCGAGTGAGCCAGTAGTGTCAGCGACATAAGCACATATTCGCCCTCTCGCGCGCCCAGCCCCTTCTCCCTCCCCGCCGTCCTTTTTGCCGCAGGCACCACCCCTCTCCTCTCTGCCGCACCACACCTCCAGAAAATTGAACCATCCTCGATTTCCCCTCCACGTCGTGTTTTAGAGCCGTGGTTCGGTTCGGCGTGGCCGGCAGCTCCGCGGCCAGCTGCGTGTCCAACACGCCCACCAGGTGTTCGGCTGCCTACTCAGCCATGGACTCCAATGATGATGAGCAGATGTTGCCACGCTCACGGAGGATTAAAAAGTCGTAGCAGTCGATGATGAAGAGCTCATGATGATCCTCGCATGCCTGGCCGGCCTGTACATGGGGGATGCACAACCACGACGTGAGGACACTAGAAAGAAGGGCCAAGGCAGCAGATGGAGGGCTATTACATGATGTGCGTTGTCTACTTCGTCGACGATCCATTGCATGGCGAGATAGCGTTTCAGTGTCGTTTCAGGATAGGTCGGAAGCTCTTCCCCAAGATTGTGTATGCCCTTCAAGACTTCGACACCTACTTCACATGCAAGAAGGACTGTATCGGCATGGTGGAATTTTCCTCGCTCCGGAAGTGCACGGTGGCTATGAGGATGCTCACATGCGGATCTCCCGGTGACACACGAGATGATTATCTACACATGGCTGAGTCTTCCACCATCGAGTGCTTCTACAAGTTCTCCAGGACAGTGATTGCGGTGTTTGGACCATTATACTTGAGATCACCAACAACTGAAGACATTGCTCGAATCTTAGCAATGAATTAAGCAAGAGAATTTCCTTGGATGCTTGTAATTATCTACTGCATGCATTGGCAATGGAAGAACTGCATGTTTGCTTGGCATGGAATGTACAAAGGCCACAAAGGAGGTTATAGTGTGATACTTGAGGCAGTGGTTACACAGGATCTCTTGATTTGGCACTCCTTCTTTCGTATGGAAGGATCCAACAACGACATCAATATCCTATAGTGCTCACATGTCTTCTCCAAGATTGTTGAGGGTCATTGTTCCCCGGTGGACTATGTGATCAGTGGCCACCTGTAACATCCCAAAACTTAATCCAAGTTAATCAAGATCAAATCTACCCAATTTAGGGTAACAAAAACTTTTTCTATTTTAAAATGATTAAGCATTCATATGTGTGTGCATGTAATCTAGGAGTTGTTTTGAATTGCCATGCTTGAGTGATCCATTGGTTGTAAAATGATTCTAAGGTGAATTGAACATCATCTAGACCATTTCCAAACAAATCCCAAAGAAAAATAAATCAAAAAGAATGAATTAAGCAAATGGTCACTTTTGCCATTTTAATCACATAGCCAACTTTGGCTATTCCTAGAACTCAAATCTTAATAGAAACAATTGTGGTTATTTGCACCCCTTGCTAGTACAAGTAGTGATGTACCAAGGCCCACTTTGTTTCATCCCAAAAACTTTCAAACACTAAATTTAAATGACATTTGAAAATTGAATGTAGTTCATATGTATAGATCACACTTATTCAAAAACCACTCAAATGAACTCCATTTTTAAATCCCAAGCACACCTAGATGCTTAAGCATAAGTTACATCACTCCACCAAAAATCGGCCCAAAATTCAAATATTTTCTTCATGTGGCCATTTGATCGAACAGGTGGCAGGCAAGATTTTTCTGCCTAACTAATATTGTTTGTAGATCAATGCTTTGTCGAGTGTTTGGCCCTCATTTGGTTCGCCTGTCCCTCCTAGCTCTAACCAGACCCTCACCGGCCTACCCTAAGCCTAGAGCAGCAGTGGAGCGCCGCCACTATATGGTCGTCGCCGGCCAGAAGCGGGCAACGCGCCAGCAACCACACCGTGCCATTCCAGCGTGCCGTCTAGCTCCGCCCAACCCTACCGCACCTAACTGCCCCTTCCTCAAGACCAGCCAGGCCCTGGACCACCTCAGCACCCCGCCGCCCTTTCTCTCTGCGCCATGCGCAGCGCACGCCAGAGCGCGATCGTCGCCTGCACGCAGCAGACCGCCCCTTGACATCATATCACGAACGCCGCTCCACCTCGACACCAGCAACCCACCAGACACGGCCGTGCACCGCCGCGTGACCCACAGTCGCCATGATCGCCGTCGAGCACCGCCTCTGTCCCCTAGAGCGCGTCAATCCCCCGACAGTTAGGCACCGCCCCTAGCCGCGCCATTGCGCCGTCGTTGACCGCCAGCAGACCGCCCATCGTTCGCCTACCTTGCCACGCCGGTAGCCCCCCTGTTTCGCCGTCATCGCCGAGCCGTGCCCATGCCTTTCGGTCTCACTGTCGCGCCTATATAAGCAGGCCTCCCCAGCACTATCTCCTCACACCATTCCACTCCCCTCTCTCCCCTGAACATTTCCCCTCTCTCGTCGGAGCCGCTCGAGCCGTCGTTCGCCGGAATTGCACTGGAGGAGGCCGATGCAGAGGAGTAGACGCCGCCGTCGATTCCGTCCACCTCAGCCCCTGCCGTGACTTCGCTTGAGCTCGTCGTCGCTGTCCATTTCGATCGCCCACCTCGCCGCACTAGCTGGAGCCCTGGTACGTCCCTAGTAGACCCCCACCGGCCGTTTAGGGTTCGGTCTCGCCAGCGACGAGTCTGTCGTCGACGATGACTGTGGACCGTTGATCCTTGTTCTAATCGTGTGGCCTAGATCGTCACATACCGTTTCGGGTTTTAAGTGTCGCTAACAGATGGGACCCCCTAGTTAGTCGCCCTCTGCACCGCTGAGCGTCACAGGGCCGGCCCGTTAGTTTTCCCGCGCTAGCCCACAAATTCAAATAGGTGTTTTTCTATTTAGAATTAAAACCATTTATGTCCCTTAGTTCAAAAATCAATTCAGGAAGATTTACTGAACCAAATTGAGTGATTCCAATTTTATTGGAAAGATTCTGAAAATATCTATCCAAGACCATTGATTTTAATTCATTTAGAGTTAGAGATCTCTCCTAGTAAAAATAACAAGACAGAAGCATTTGCACATTCAAACATTTTTCTAAAATCAACCGTAATAGATTTTGAGTTGATTCCAACTCTCAAAAATCACATTTACCCATACCTATCTAAATATGTAATAATATTAAGGTTTACATGTAGTGACTTTGGACTAGTACCAAAATAATGCTATATAGGCATTTCTAGTCACTTTAAATCATTAAATATTAAACTTAAACTTATTAAAATGTGATCCAACCTTTAAATCACATTCCCATATGTTAGAATATGTGGTGATGACATGTGTCCACATGATCCCATATTTTAATTCGAGAATATTAAATCTTAGTTAATTTCAATGAGTAGAAATTACTTTTCTCAAATAAAAAGAATGAAACTAGTTCATTAAACCTTGTGATGCTTGTGATGATAATAGATCATCAAATGTGTGCATTAGTGTGATAAGTAGACTAGTTAAGTATTGTTTGGTGACTGTGTATTCCGTATGTATTTATAGACGATAGTACCGACCAAGCTTACGAGGAGGAGGAGTTCTACCAAGAGGAGGAGGAAGAAAACTTCAACCACTGCACCAACCAAGGCAAGCCATCATTAACAATGCAAGCTAACCCTTGCAAGCTAGATAACCTAAGAAAGATGCAATAGGCATGCTTTGGTTATACCTTTGACTATTACCTACCCCAAGTTTTATTTACAAGCTTTACTTCCTTTACTTTACTAAAGTCCTTTACTTGTTTGAAGATAGCATAAAGAGTATAAAACTTAACCTATCAAGTTAAGCGTAGATGTCATTCTATGGCATGAGATTGAGATTAGCATCCCACATTAGTGAACACTCTTAACTTAGTAGTTTAGAGCTAAACCAAAACTTGACTCACTTTAGATGGGAATACTTGGTGAAAATGATTTGTGAAAACCTTGGAATGATGAGTCATTCTATTGAGATGTTTTGACATGTGTTGAGAAACACAAATGGTTTATGATGATGAAAATGTTGAGGCATGAGCCTTAGCCCTTTTACAAAACTGATGGTTAGGTTCGGATGCGATACCATTCCAATTTTACCGTACAACCACAATACCTGAATTGGGTAAGGCTTAGCCGGAAGTTTATATGCATTAGTATTAGATCCCTCGCGGGAGAGGTTTCAGCTGAGGTTACCTCTCAATGTTGTCCACCTATGCAGTGCCCAAGATGATAGATGGTCATGGTTGGGAGGCCATGCTCATAGGATAGGTGCTTATACTAGGGTGTGTAAATGAAAGGTTATGTTTAATTATCTGCATACTAAGTATGACGATTCAGGGTTATCCCTGACAGATGTATCGAATTTTGTGGTGAAAGTGTACCACCTCTGTAGAGTGTCAAACTATTCGAATAGCCGTGTCCTTGGTTATGGACAGTTGGAGTGGCCATATTGTTCCGTTGTCAGCTGTTTTCAAAACAACTTATGAAATGAATTGTGACATGACTTGACCACAATAGAGTTGTGATTATGACAATTAAGTTCCCACTTAGGTGATTTCAAACTTCTTTTATCTTTCTTTGTTTCAGAACTCAGCTTAGGTTTCAAACTTAACTTTACAAGTACACTTAGAGTTAGCTTTTCCTACTAGAACTATACTACTTGTTAGTGGTAGTTTGCGAGTACTTAAAGAGTACTCATGGCTTTTGTCCCTGGCTATTCCTATGTCCAGACTATGAAGGAGACTACCAAGATGAAGGACAACAGGACGACTATGGTAATTAGGACTATCTTCCATCGTCAGCATTGCCTATGACTCAGAAGATGGACCCCACCGCTACGCTATTTATTCTGCTACTTGATTGTACTAAGACGGGATCATGAGATCCTTTATTTTGTGTAAGACCTTATTTATTGTTTGTAATGGATGAAGTACTATGATATCCAATCTGTTATGTCTCGCAAAAATGGTAATCCTGGGATTGCGAAGTATGGCATAACAGGCATCTGGGATTAAAAATCCGGGTGTTGACAAGTTGGTATTAGAGCCATCCTGACCATAGGAGACCCTAGTTAGAATGGACGTCCGAACAAAAACTTAGTTTCAAAAACCAAAGTGAGTACTTATGGAAACTATTTCCTCTCTTACCCTTGGGAATTCTTTCTCTCAAAAACATTCATGTTCCTCCAAATTCTTACATTACTACATAAAATTTGACACACTTGATCACTTCACTAACTTCCTCATCCTTAATTCTTATAGATGGGGACTTAGTTCAGCAAGTTCTACCAGTTGGGCAACGGAGGCCAACTGATCTTCGAGAGGGATTTGGACGCACTATCGGAGTACTTGGGACGCCCACATCCGTAGTTTCTTGGAGCTCAACTTCCTGGACCCCCAGGAGGAGATTTACAATGGCTAGTCACCGCTGATCTTCGAGGAAGTATAGAAGCACCAGTGTCCGGGAGAATCCAGTTCTCGGTGAGAGAGAACAACTGGCTAGATGGATTAGCCAGGGCAATGCATGAAGCTCTCGCACGTCTATGTGCCCTAAGCGTCAACCAAATCCAAGGAACCCGCTTTGTTCACTATGCAAGGCATGACTTCATGGGAATGCCAGTGGAGATGCCCAGTCACCCGGAGTTGAAGTGTCAAGTGGAGAACCTTGACTTCATGTTGTACGACCGCCAGAAGGAATTGGACAATGCTAGAGAGTTAGCCAACCACAACCTTGCCATTGCCGCCCAGAAGGCCTAGACTTTCTCACTGCTTGTCAAGGACCGTCAGTCTCTTCGCCGCCACCGCGAAAAGAAGGATCGCACCATCGACCGTCTTCGCAAGAAGGTGGCCGACCTCGAGAAGACCATCAAGGAGCAAGAAGCTGAACTTGCAGCAAAGGAAGAAGAAGAGGAAGGTGAAGACATCCAGGGAGATATTGACTCCTACCTCAGCAATGATGATGACTTTCTGGAGGAAGATGCCATGGACTTCTACACCAACGATGATGACTCTGACTTCATCGATGATGAGTAGATGCACTAGAGCACTGTCGTAGCATGAGATGTATCGGTCCCATTGTATCGTAGCTTATAGAATGGTTCTTAAAACCATATGTTTTCCTTTGATGTTGTGGTGTGTGTGAGTTTGTATCGTGTGCTTTGCTTGAATGAATGAAAAGAAGTTAGTTACAATCCTGACTTAAACTCAAAGTTTTAGCTTTGAAACCAAAACCATGAACCTTAGAATTTTCCCTCTTGCCCTGTTATCCATCTCAATCTTTAGATGACTCGTGGAAACCCTAGAGGGAGCAGCTCATCGCAGGACCCAATGCTGCAGATTATGCAAATGCTGGTTGCAGACCATGAAGCAAGCATGGCAGAGCACCAGGCCAACTTAGCAACACTACAGCAGATTTCCCAGATGGCCCAAAACAACCAAGAGCATGGAAATCAGGATCATCATGGATCCAAACTCAAAAACTTCCAGAATACCAATCCCCCAATCTTTAGTACTTCAGAGAACCCATTGGATGCTGATGACTGGTTGCAGACAATGGAGAACAACTTAGAAGTAGCTGGAGTGGATGCCAACGAGAAGGTTCTTTTTCCCACCCACTATCTGGCATGAGATGCAAGAGCATGGTGGAAAAGTATCCGCACAATGAACCATGGTCAAGTGATGACATGGGAAGCCTTAAAAATCAAGTTCAGCCGCATCCACGTGCCGTAGGGTCTAGTCACCCGAATGAGGGATGAATTCCGAGATTTGAAGCAAGGCAGAATGACTGTAGTGGAGTACCGTGATAGATTCTTATCCCTTGCAAGGTATGCACCTGATGAGATCAACACGGAGGCCAAGAAGAAAGAGAGATTCCTAAACAGACTGCATGATGAGATGCAGACTGTCCTCATCAACATCCGCTTCGAGGATCTCGAAGAGCTAGTCGACTCTGCCATTCAAATGGAAGGGAAGATTAACCAGGCAAACAACAACCGCAAACGTCGTATGATGCACCAAGCTGGATCCAACAATCACCAGAAGTACCATCCCAACCCGTCTGCAGGGTATGCACCAAGAAACAACCGACCCCCAATGTCTCGCCCAAGTTACCCCAACCGTAGTGGAGGCAATGTGAAGTTCAGAGGAAACAACAACAACACCGGCAACACCAGCAATTTCAACCGTGCACCTCCCAAGAGCAACAACAACAACAACAAAACTGCACCCAGAACTGGAAGCAATGTTGTGCCAGTCGCAGCTAAAGACAAGTCTCAGATCACTTGTTTCGAGTGTGGAGTGAAGGGTCACTATTCCAATGAGTGTCCCAAGAAGATTGCTGCCACTACCAATGTGAATGCCCCAGCTCAACAGCAGCGTCGTGTTCAACCAGGAAGAAGATTTGCCCCAGGGAACCCTCACAACCGCAACGCCCGTCTCTTCCACATGAACGCCGAAGAAGCCCAGGAAGCGCCAGATGTAGTGCTGGTATGTTTTCTGTCAATTCAGTTTTAGCAAGAGTGTTGTTTGATTCTGGAGCATCGCACTCATTTGTCACCGAAGAATTTGCATGCACTAGTAAGATTGACCCAACCAACTTGAAGCATGTCATGATAGTTCAAATTCATGGTTCAACTACAAAAGCTAGAAAAATTTGCAAAGTTGTGCCTATCAAAATACATGGAATAGATTTTTATGCTAATCTAATAGTACTTGGAACTAAAGGTTTGGAAGTAGTACTAGGAATGGATTGGATGTCAAAGCATAAAGGACTGATAGACTGTGCTAAGAAAGCCATCACCATGACCAGTAGCTCGGGAGTAATAGTAGAGCATATATCTGAAACCTTACCCCGTCAATTCAAGTGCAACAAGAGTCTAGCCCTACCCACCATAGACCAAGTCAGAGTAGTCTATGAATACCCCGACGTATTCCCAGATTAATTGCCCGGTATGCCCCCGGATAGGGATATTGAGTTCATTATTAAACTAATCCCCGGAACCGGACCCATAGCCCAGAGACCCTATAGAATGAACCCCTCAGAGTTAGTGGAACTGAAGAAGCAGCTGGATGCAATGTTGGCAACAGGCTTGATTCAACCAAGCGCATCGCCATGGAGATCGCCAGTGTTATTCGTTGACAAGAAAGATGGAGGGAACCGTTTGTGCACAGATTACAGAAAGCTGAATGACGTCACCATCAAAAACAAGTACCCTTTGCCAAAGATAGAAGATCTATTTGATCAGTTGACCGGTGCCCGGGTATTCTCAAAGATTGATCTTAGGACTGGTTATCACCAACTTAAGATTCGTGCAACGGATATTCCTAAGACCGCATTTACTACTCGTTATGGCTTGTACGAGTATACGGTCATGTATTTTGGACTAACCAATGCCCCTGCTTATTTCATGAATCTCATGAATAAGATCTTTATGAATTTTCTGGACAAGTTTGTCATTGTGTTTATCGACGATATCCTTATCTACTCCAAGTCAGAAGAAGAGCATGAGCAACATCTGCGAATCATCCTTGCAACCCTTAGAGAACATCGGTTGTATGCCAAGTTCAGCAAATGTGAGTTCTAGCTGAAAGAAGTAGGATTCCTAGGACATATTGTGTCTGTCGGAGGAGTCTCTGTTGTTCCCGCAAAAATTAAAGATGTCGAAGAATGGGAAGCCTCAACCACTCAGACCCAAGTCCGTGCATTTCTCGGATTAGCAGGATATTACCGCAAGTTCATAGAAGGATTCTCTAGTATCGCCAGACCCATTACCCATTTGTTGAAGAAGGACAAGAAGTTTGAATGGACCGACAAATGTGAAGCCAGTTTCTAGGAGCTGAAGAAGAGATTGATTTTAGCCCCAATATTGATCATGCCAAATATCAAGAAGTCGTTTGACGTATATTGTGATGCATCCAAGATTGGTCTCGGATGTGTGTTGATGCAAGAAGGCAAAGTCATCGCTTATCTGTCTCGACAACTGAAGCAGCATGAGAAAAACTATCCGACCCATGATCTTGAGTTAGCAGCCGTAGTTTTGGCATTGAAGACATGGCGTCATTATCTTATGGGTAATCGCTGTGAGATTTACTCAGATCACAAAAGCTTGAAGTATATTTTCACTCAGAAGGAGCTGAATATGAGGCAAAGGAGATGGATAGAGTTAATCAAGGATTATGACCTTGATATTCACTATCACCCCGGCAAAGCCAATGTGGTAGCGGATGCTCTTAGCAGATTGCCGTGTAGGCTAAACACCATGATCAAGGAAAAGCAACCAAGTTTGTATGAGGAATTGGAGCAGTTTAGAACTAAGCTTGTTAGCAAAGGATTTCTAGCTAGCATTGAACTTCAACCCACTTTGATTAGCCAAATCAAGGAATCCCAGAAGGGAAATGAAAGTATCGACGGAATCAAACGTCGTATTGGTATAGGAAAGGTACCTGGATTCACCGAAGACGAAGAAGGAGTTCTATGGTACAAAGGCCGTATCTGTGTGCCAGCAGATTCGGAGCTGAAGCAAGTTATCATGCAGAAAGCTCATGATACTCTTTATTCTATCCACCCCGGAGGAACGAAGATGTATCAAGAAAGAGCAATTTTGGTGGCACAAGATGAAGAGAGAAATCGTAAGCTACATCGCCAAGTGTGACATCTGTCAAAGAGTCAAAGAAGAACACCAGAGACCCGCAGGACTGTTGCAACCATTACAGATTCCGGAATGGAAATGGGATTCCGTCGGAATGGACTTTATCACCGGATTGCCTACTTCGAGTAGGGGAAATGACTCAATCTGGGTCATTGTTGATAGACTGTCCAAGGTCGCTCACTTTATACATGTCAAGACAACCTACCAGAGTTTGAAGCTAGCGGAGTTGTACATTGCTAGAATTGTTAGTCTCCATGGAACCCCCAAGACCATAGTATCAGATCGAGGAACCCAATTTACCTTGAGATTTTGGTAGAAAGTGCAAGAAGGATTAGGAACCAAGTTGAATCTCACCACCGCTTATCACCCACAAACTGATGGACAGACTGAAAGAGTCAACCAGATCTTAGAAGATATGTTGAGAGCTTGTGTTCTGGAGTATGGATCAAAATGGGAAGATTGTCTGCCTTTCGCAGAATTATCATATAACAACAGTTATCAAGCTAGTTGCAAATGGCACGATTTGAGTTCCTATACGGAAGAAAGTGGCGCACCCCTTTGAATTGGTCGCAAGTAGGAGAGAGACAGATCTTTGAACCCGACATTCTCCGAGAAGCCGAAGAGAAGGTTCACAAGGTCCGTGAGCTCCTCAAGACCGCCCAATCCAGACAGAAGAGTTATGCTGACAAGAGAAGGAGAGACCTGACTTTCAATGTCGGAGATTTTGTATATCTCAAGGTTTCACCATTGAAGGGAACCCAACGTTTTAGTTTGAAAGGAAAGTTAGCCCCCAGATATATTAGGCCTTTCAAGATTCTAAATCACCGAGAAGTATCTTATCAACTGGAACTGCCAGAGGAGATGTCAACCATCCACAATGTGTTCCATATCTCATTACTTTGCAAATGCTTAGAAGTGCCGGAGAAGACCGAAATTTTCAAGAATATCGATCACCGAGTTGTTGATATCAACAAGGAACTGACATATTGTGAAGTGCCCATCCATATTTTGGAGGAAGCCTACAGAACCACCAGAACCAGGAGTATCAAGTTTCTCAAGATCCAATGGAGCAATCATACCGAAGAGGAGGCCACTTGGGAGCGATAAGATTACACAAGGACTGAGTTCCCAGATCTCTTTAGTTCCTAGTTTTCTTTCATAAATCTCGGGACGAGATTTTGTTTAAGGGGGGAAGGTTTGTAACATCCCAAAACTTAATCCAAGTTAATCAAGATCAAATCTACCCAATTTAGGGTAACAAAAACTTTTTCTATTTTAAAATGATTAAGCATTCATATGTGTGTGCATGTAATCTAGGAGTTGTTTTGAATTGCCATGCTTGAGTGATCCATTGGTTGTAAAATGATTCTAAGGTGAATTAAACATCATCTAGACCATTCCCAGACAAATCCCAAAGAAAAATAAATCAAAAAGAATGAATTAAGCAAATGGTCACTTTTGCCATTTTAATCACATAGCCAACTTTGGCTATTCCTAGAACTCAAATCTTAATAGAAAAAATTGTGGTTCTTTGCACCCCTTGCTAGTACAAGTAGTGATGTACCAAGGCCCGCGTTGTTTCATCCCAAAAACTTTCAAACACTAAATTTAAATGACATTTGAAAATTGAATGTAGTTCATATGTATAGATCACACTTATTCAAAAACCACTCAAATGAACTCCATTTTTAAATCCCAAGCACACCTAGATGCTTAAGCATAAGTTACATCACTCCACCAAAAATCGGCCCAAAATTCAAATATTTTCTTCATGTGGCCATTTGATCGAACAGGTGGCAGGCAAGATTTTTCTGCCTAACTAATATTGTTTGTAGATCAATGCTTTGTCGAGTGTTTGGCCCTCATTTGGTTCCCCTGTCCCTCCTAGCTCTAACCAGACCCTCACCGGCCTACCCTAAGCCTAGAGCAACAGTGGAGCGCCGCCACTATATGGTCGTCGCCGGCCAGAAGCGGGCAACACGCCAGCGACCACACCGTGCCATTCCAGCGTGCCGTCTAGCTCCGCCCAACCCTACCGCACCTAACTGCCCCTTCCTCAAGACCAGCCAGGCCCTGGACCACCTCAGCACCCCGCCGCCCTTTCTCTCTGCGCCATGCGCAGCGCACGCCAGAGCGCGATCGTCGCCTGCACGCAGCAGACCGCCCCTTGACATCATATCACGCACGCCGCTCCACCTCGACACCAGCAACCCACCAGACACGGCCGTGCACCGCCGCGTGACCCACAGTCGCCATGATCGCCGTCGAGCACCGCCTCTGTCCCCTAGAGCGCGTCAATCCCCCGACAGTTAGGCACCGCCCCTAGCCGCGCCATTGCGCCGTCGCTGACCGCCAGCAGACCGCCCATCGTTCGCCTACCTTGCCACGCCGGTAGCCCCCCTGTTTCGCCGTCACCGCCGAGCCGTGCCCATGCCTTTCGGTCTCACTGTCGCGCCTATATAAGCAGGCCTCCCCAGCAATATCTCCTCACACCATTCCACTCCCCTCTCTCCCATGAACATTTCCCCTCTCTCGCCGGAGCCGCTCGAGCCGTCGTTCATCAGAATTGCACCGGAGGAGGCCGATGCAGAGGAGTAGACGCTACAGTCGATTTCGTCCACCTCAGCCCCTGTCGCGACTTCGCCTGAGCTCGCCGTCGCCGTCCAGTTAGATCGCCCGCCTCGCTGCACTAGCTGGAGCCCTGGTACGTCCCTAGTAGCCCCCCACCGGCCGTGTATGGTTCGGTCTCGCCAGCGACGAGTCTGTCGTCGACGACGACTGTGGACCGTTGATCCTTGTTCTAATCGTGTGGCCTAGATCGTCCCATACTGTTTTGGGTTTTAAGTGTCGCTGACAGACGGGACCCCCTTCTCAGTTGCCCTCTGCACCGCTGAGCATCACTGGGCCGGCCCGTTAGTTTTCCCGCGCGAGCCCACAAATTCAAATAGGTGTTTTTCTATTTAGACTTAAAACCATTTATGTCCCTTAGTTCAAAAATCAATTTAGGAATATTTACTAAACCAAATTGAGTGATTCCAATTTTGTTGGAAAGCTTCTGAAAAGATCTATCCAAGCCCGTTGATTTTAATTCATTTAGAGTTAGCGATCTCTCCTAGTAAAAATAACAAGACAGAAGCATTTGCACACTGAAACATTTTTCTAAAATCAACCATAATAGCTTTTGAGTTGATTCCAACTCTCAAAAATCGCATTTACCCATACCTATCGGAAATGTAATAATATTAAGGTTTACATGCAGTGATTTTGGACTAGTACCAAAATAATGCTATATAGGCATTTTAGTCACTTTAAATCATTAAATATTAAACTTAAACTTATTAAAATGTGATCCAACCTTTAAATCACATTCCCATATGTTAGAATATGTGGTGATGACATGTGTCCACATGATCCCATATTTTAATTAGAGAATATTAAATCTTAGTTAATTTCAATGAGTAGAAATTACTTTTCTCAAATAAAAAGAATGAAACTAGTCCATTAAACCTTGTGATGCTTGTGATGATAAGAGATCATCAAATGTGTGCCTTAGTGTGCTAAGTAGACTAGTTAAGTATTGTTTGGTGATTGTGTATTCCATATGTATTTATAGACGATAGTACCGACCAAGCTTACGAGGAGGAGGAGTTCTACCAAGAGGAGGAGCAAGAAAACTTCAACCACTGCACCAAACAAGGCAAGCTATCATTAACAATGCAAGCTAACCCTTGCAAGCAAGATAACCTAAGCAAGATGCAATAGGCATGCTTTGGTTATACCTTTGACTATTACCTACCCCAAGTTTTATTTACAAGCTTTACTTCCTTTACTTTACTAAAGTCCTTTACTTGTTTGAAGGTAGCATAAAGAGTATAAAACTTGACCTATCTAGTTAAACTTAGATGTCATTCTATGGCATGAGATTGAGATTAGCATCCCACATTAGTGAACACTCTTAAGTTAGTTGTTTAGAGCTAAACAAAAACTTGACTCACTTTAGATGGGAATACTTGGTGAAAATGATTTGTGAAAACCTTGGAATGATGAGTCATTCTATTGAGATGTTTTGACATGTGTTGAGAAACACAAATGGTTTATGATGATGAAAATGTTGAGGCATGAGCCTTAGCCCTTTTACAAAACTGATGGTTAGGTTCGGATGCGATACCATTCCAATTTTACCGTACAACCACAATACCTAAATTGGGTAAGTGACATGGGTATCCACAATACCTGAATTGGCTAAGTGACATGAGTCCTTTGCTGCATCTGCGCACCATTGTAACTTTCGATTCCTTCGATAATTCCACGAGCAGACAAGCAGGAGTAGGGACCTCTACGAGGCCTGAATCTGGGTAAATCTTTGTCCCCTGTGTGCTTGTTTTCTAGCCGATAGATGTCTCTAGTGCTCCCTCCTTCTCCAAAACCCATGTCCATAACAATGGGCATTGATGAGTTAAACCCTCGTCAATTGCTTGGTTACTGACAGGTTGACAAGGGACTGAGATAAAACATGGCCAGGCTACCGAAAAGAACTCGCATAGTGCAACGCACTTCATGCTAACAAAACTCTTTGCGCACATACGACAATAAATTATTTACAAGACCTATATGAACTTTACAACAGAAGTACACTTATTTGCAGGATACAAAAAAGGCTACTACGGCAGCAGAAGAATGTTGGTTTGTTCCTCAAAGAAGTCGACGATCTCTTCTGCTGGGCGGTCCACCGCCTGGTAGTGCGGCACCATATTCCAAGCAGAACCTACTGGCGGTGCTGGTGGCCCAGACGCAACGGCGGCGACATCTACGTCAGGCCTGTGCAATCGCACCATTGAGAGAGCAGCCTTGGCCCCAGCCACCAACTGTTGCATCACGCATTCGCGAACCGCGGACAGATCTTGAAATTTGGCAAGAAGGGCCAACAGGCTTGATGGAGTATCATCCAGCGGGAACATCGCCTGACAAATGTTCTTCAAGCATGACTGCGACTTCTTCAGGAAGAGCAGCACTCGCGATGCGTGATCCTGCAGGGTCGCCAGCGTAGTCGCACGATCATGATCTACCCAGAAGTATCCACTCTCTTGAAGCTGCTCCTGAGTGAGATCACGCAGGCGAATGGCAATTCTATCTTTCTCCTCCTGCGGATGAAGCGCGCTAACAACTACACGAAGCAACACCAGCAGCATGAGTACAACATACCACTGCGAACGACTACAAAGAAAAGATGAGAACAAGCAAACTAACACTTGAATTGGTCGCCCAGTTGCGCCACCTCGCCAAGCAGATATTGCTCTCGGGCGGCGGCTTTTTCCGCCTTCGACTTCCACACGTTCGCACTACCACGGATCACGGGCAACTCACGCTCCAGCTGCTTCACGCGATCACGAAATCGCGAAAGCAAAGACAGCTCCTCTACCCTGGAGCGTGGTGGTGCCACGGTATCATCAAGAGTTGGCGAGTCCTGGTTTCCCCTCATAGGATCACTTGATGTGCCCTACCACAAGTCAAGATAGAAGCAAATAAGACGACCAAATCAACACAAAGACAAAAGGGTCAGATGCATTCAAGACCGACATAAGTATCAACAGACACACTCGTCAGCAGGCATGTTCTTAAACAAAAGGACGATTAATCAACTATTCAAAAGCTAACTACGGAGCAGCTAGCTTCTTCGACTTCGACGACTTCGGGGGCTTCATCAAGTCTGTGGCAGTGTCATACGCCACTGACTTTCCGCCGGCCCCTGAGGCCGAAGCCTTCGCCGCCTTCTTGGCACGTTGGAGCTCCTCCAAGTACTTCGCAACAGTATTTATCAAGTGATGCCCATATTTGCCACAGGCAGTCGCGAAAGGAGCGAAGACTACATGCTGACCGTCTGCGCCAACAGGCATCGCCTTCGACACCGGGAAGGATCGATCTCGACTCCGTGGGCCTGCACCATGGCCAGTGACATGGACGCGCCAGCCGCGCGGAGGGAGTTCTTGTAGGTGGAAGGCACACCCCCGGCGAGTTACTATGCTAGCTCGTCCATATTATAGACCAGCTCCGCCTTGGTATCAACTCTTCCCGGAGGTGACTAAGGGCGACCTTGGCCTTGGAAAGTGTATCTTGGACGGCAGTGCTACGGTCCTCGACTGCAGCCACCGCACCTGCCAGAGCGTCATCGCGACGAAGGGCCTGCGGGTCAAAGCTCAAATCGCCAGCATCTGTACATGAACCCACACATGGATCAAAACTTCAACGCCACCAGCAAAAACATTTGATGCAGAGAAGGACAACAATATCCACAAGCAAAAGTACCTGAGAGAGCCTTGGTGACTGAGAACAGTTGTTCTTCAAACAACTTTTCCCTGGCAGCAAAGGAGGCACGCAGATCCTCTTCACGCTTCAGCGCCTCATCACGTGCTACGATCGCCTCGTCGCGACCCTTCACAGCCGCAGCCAGTGTCTTCTCCAAGGTGGCGGCGTCACGCAATAGAGCATTATGCTCAGCTACACGACAAACAAAAGTTGACTATCAGTCAACTACACCAAAAAGAGAAGACGAAGAAGAGTAAGTGTAGAACACTCACTTTCAACCACGCGGTGACGTGTCTCTAGCATTGCATGCTGGCGGCCTATCGCCATCACTTGCTCTGCCAAGTGCGCGGCTTCCTTTACAAGGAGCTGTCGCACAAACAAAGAACCATCAGACGAAATATATAACATCGACTGCAACACTACAAAGGAGGAAACAACTACACTTACATGGTCCTCCAATGACTCCGAAGATGTTTGTTTTGCCATCATCCGGGCAACCATTCGATGCTCCCCTGTGTGAGGAGAGCTGGAAGAGTTGTGCCCGGAGTGGGCCGCCATTGGAGGGGAAGGAGCGCGCTCGACCTCTTTCTTGGCCTTTGAGGTCACGACTCCAGATTCCTTCAAAAATTCGACGTCGCCAGAAGATGACGATGCCTCTTGACTACAAGACAAAACCCACCTTGAGAAAGGGCAAAATCCAGGGCAAGCCAACAAGAAGAAAAAAGGACAATTGAACTCGAAAACTTACTAGTCAAACTTGTCAAAATCAAACGTGGCCTCTGCCGACTCCGACGAAGACTCCTTAGGCAATCGCATCTTCTTGCGAGAACACGGTGCCATAGCCCTCACAGGGACGGCAGGAATTGGCGACTACGCGCCAATGACCATACCTTCTGGAGTTGAAGGAGACGACGCGTCAGAATCCTCGCTGCGCGAACGCTTGCGATTGTCCGGACTCTCGAACTCGAGGGCTTCCTCCTCCACATCAGAAGGGACAGTCGACTCAGACTCATCCTCTTCTAAGGCTTCGCGAGGAATAACACCCTTGGGGAGAGGAGGCATACAAGGCGACACCGCCCAATCCTGCATACAGACAACAAAAATTAGCAAAAATCAAGTAAGCAACAGAAAAGCAATCGACAAAATAAGCTACTGCGTAACACAACTATACCTCAGGAGGAGGATTCGAAGCATCAAAGGGAGGAACAACTGGCTCACTAGGAAGCACATCCTTGCCAGTGTACTTCGTGACCAATCGAACCCTCTTGTCCACCTCACTCGCGGACATGCCATCGGCAGACACGCGAGTGGCATCATCAGTGCCAGCCCATTGAAACATTGGGTGGACTCTGGCCTGCAGGGGCTGGACGCGACGGTGCAGCCAAGTTTGGATGAGAGCGCAGCCTCCCTCCTCTTTGCCAATGCGACTCTCAAGGTTGCAGACGCGTTGATACAGCACGTCTATCTCCGCGAGTTCGTTGGGCATAATTACGTTCTTCCAGGAGCGCATCTTCTTGCATGGAGTCGCGGGATCGAAGGGCGCGAGTCCAAAGTGCTCATCTTTGGCCTTCTGATCACGGACGTAGAACCATTTGTCCCTCCACCCTTGGACGGACTTCGTGAGCTTGATGTCAAAGTAGGTGGCGGATGGGTCGACGTGGATTCCGCAACCACCTACGTGGTAAACTAAAGAGCCAGATGCAGACTGGCGCTTCAATTTGAAGATGTGTTTGAAAAGGCCGAAGTGTGGCTCGATTCCGATCCAGCACTCGCAAAGAGTAATGAAGCAAGAGATGTGGAGGATGGAATTTGGGGACAGCTGATGGAGCTGGAGCCCGTAGAAACAAAGAAGACCCTTAAAGAAGGGGTGAAGAGTCAAGGAGAGACCGCAAATGATGAATGCAAGAAACATCACTCGAAACCCAGTGGGAGGAGCAGGAATGGTCTCACCGCCGGGGACGCGCGCGTCGGCGACTGCAGCAGACAACACTGCGTCTTGGCGAAGCAGACGGAGATCAGACACCTTGATGATGGAGGGGCGCCACGCACCATTCGTGACGCGGGTGCCCGCGACCTTCTTCTTCCTGTCGGCGGCGGTGCTGGTGCCTGTAGCAGCAGAGCCGCCCTTCTTCTTTGTCGCGGCCACAGTGGCCGCGGAATCAGCTGCAGCGCCTCCCTTCTTCTTCCCCATTGCGCGATGGCGGTGAGAACGGAGGAAGTAGCTCAGGAACGAGCGGAGCTGGTCCAGCATCGTGGAGGAAACAGGCGAAGGAAAAAAGCAGAGGAGCAGCAGCAATGGCGATGGCAGCAAGGAAGAAAGAGAACAGATGGGAAAATTACTATTGCAGCACCGCTACTTAACCCCTGGAAGATGAAATCCAACGGCTCAGAAAAACCCTACCGGACGCGTGGCACACATCGTGTTGGACACGCGGAGAAGGGGAAGCGCGAACCGTCCCTCCACTATTCCCATTACGCACGGAAATCGAGGAGGCGCAGTTAAAATAAAGATTACGCACGCCCAGTCAAATCAAAGTCAGAAAGTGGGACCCACTGCTCGTCACGTTTCTTCAAACTCGCTCACGCGGGCAACTGAGGTCATACAAGTGTCTACACTGACGTCATCAAAGCTACGGAGCGAAAAACTTCGACTACTTTAGTCCTTGCTGGAGTCTTCGACTCCACCAAGCACTCGGGGGCTACTTCCATAGGGAGCGTTGGCCGCGCACCCTACGATTTTCTTTTCTTTTTGTAGGCATAAGGGCAATCAGAAGCAAACCCAGACCATTTGAAATACGATTCGACTACGGACATGGGTTACTCCCATAGGGAGCGCCGGAAACAAATTCGACTGAAACAAGCAAGCAAAAGACGATAGCAGTCGCAAAAGTTATTTAGTCCCTGCCCGAGTCTTCGACTCAACCAGGCACTCGGGGGCTCCTCCCATTGGGAGCGCTGGTCACGCACCCATGATTATTTATAAAAAAACTGTGTGTTGATAAAATCCGCACTCGAAGCTCATGGCGACATCGCCTCATAATTTTCCTACAAAGAGACCGCGTCTCCTGGGTCATCCGAATCGTCTCCGCGATGATAAAATTCGGATGTCGCGCTTACAGTGTGAAGGTAAGACCTGAATAAGGCCTGGCAACGCATTTGTTGTGCACTACCAGAAACATATTCGTGCCTACAGGTACAATGAACATGCCTTGACGAACGCGTCGAGTGCTCACACCCATATAACTGGAATTCGACTCCTGTAAGACCTCCGCGGCCTGAGTCGAATTACACCATCACTTTTCCGGATTCGAGTCCGGGGACTCGAGTTCGAGTAGATTGCGTTGTTTCACCCTAAGGTGGTTAACTGATACCGATACTTCGGTTATATCAGGCATGTATATCAACAATCCCTATGACACAAATAAAAGCAGTCGAAATGCTCTCGTTCAGGCACTCGAAGACTTCAAAAAGTCCCCAGTCGAATCTGCGATTCCACTAGACACTCGGGGGCTACTGACATGGGTATACCCTACAGGTACTCGAGCTTGGTATATACGGTCCAAATACGTACAGGCCCACGGTGTCGCCAAGGCCCAAGCAAGGGACTCGAGTAACCTACGGACTCTCGATTTCTTGAAGAACAAGAAGAAGTTAAAGATAGAAAGTTTGAAGGGGGAAAACCCTAACTTGTAACCGACTCGACCTGTTACCCGAGACCTAGCATATCTATATAAAGGCTAGGAGGGGCGGCGAGGAGGACACACACTCAACCCTAGTTTCCACAACCCTCGCCAGATTGCATCTGCGCACCATTGTAACTTTCGATTCCTTCGATAATTCCACGAGCAGACAAGCAGGAGTAGGGACCTCTACGAGGCTTGAACCTGGGTAAATCTTTGTCCCATGTGTGCTTGTTTGCTAGCCGATAGATGTCTCTAGCGCTCCCTCCTTCTCCAAAACCCAAGTCCATAACAACGGGCATTGATGAGTTAAACCCTCGTCAGTAAGGCTTAGCCGGAAGTTTATATGCATTAGTATTAGTTCCCTCGCGGGAGAGATTTGAGCTGAGGCTACCTCTTGATGTTGTCCACCTATGCAGTGCCCAAGATGACAGATGGTCATGGTTGGGAGGTCATGCTCATAGGAGAGGTGTTTATACTAGGGTATGTAAAGGAAAGGTTATGTTTGATTATCTGCATACTAAGTATGATGATTCAGGGTTATCCCTGACAGATGTATCGAATCTTGTGGTGAAAGTGTACCACCTCTACAGAGTGTCAAACTATTTGAATAGCCGCGTCCGCGGTTATGGACAGTTGGAGTGGCCATACTGTTCCGTTGTCAGTTGTTTTGAAAATAACTTATGAAATGAATTGTGACATGACTTGACCACAACATAGTTGTGATTATGACAATTAAGTTCCCACTTAGGTGTTTTCAAACTTATTTTATCTTTCTTTGTTTCAGAACTCAGCTTAGGTTTCAAACTTAACTTTACAAGTACACTTAGAGTTAGCTTTTCCTACTAGAACTATACTACTTGTTAGTGATAGTTTGCGAGTACTTAAAGAGTACTCATGGATTTTGTCCCTGGCTATTCCTATGGCCAGACTATAAAGGAGACTACCAAGATGAAGGACAGCAGGACGGCTATGATAACTAGGACTATCTTCCACGTCAGCATTGCCTGTGACTCAGAAGATGGACCCCACTGCTACGCTATTTATTCCGCTACTTGATTGTACTAAGACAGGATCATGAGATCTTTTATTTTGTGTAAGACCTTATTTATGGTTTGTAATGGATGAAGTATTGTGATATCCAATATGTTATGTCTCGCAAAAATAGTAATCTTGGGATTGCGAAGTATGGCATAATAGGAATCTGGGATTAAAAATCCGGGTGTTGACACCACCACTATAACAAGGGATACTACCTGGCAGATGGCATCTATCCAAGATGGTCAACATTGTGAAGACTATCTCAATCCCTCTTCTCGGCAAGTATTCCAACTTTGCCATGGAACAAAAAGCTTGCAGGAAGGATGAGAAGCGTGCATTTGGTATGCTCCAAACTCGATTTGTAGTTTTCTGGTCCCCACTCTGACCTAGTCGCAAGAACAGATGTGGAAGGTGATGAATGCATGTGTGATCTTGCAAAACATGATCATTGAGAGCGAGTGGGCAAAGCTAGTGCTTGAGAGCGAGCATGAGCAACCATAATTTAGACATAGTCCTCTTGCAGAACCTGATCACCAGGTGCCATCTTCGTGGGCTACTTTTGTCGCTATGCGTCAGGAGATCCGAGACCCGCAAGTGCATCAACAACTGTAAGATGATTTGTTGGAGCACATGTGGAGCCTCAAAGGCAACACCTACTTCAAGTTTGCTTTGTTAAACTATTTGCTTGCTTTGTGGAATTATTTGTGTATAAATTACACCAAAACTCGGCGAACAATGGCTAAACTTGTGATTAAATTTGTTTGTGCGATATTTGCGTCAAAATTTTGCCAAAAATAACCGAAGTTTGCCTAAATCATCGGCTCGGGGTGGCGCAGCCGGGAGCCTGGCTGGGAGTTGACGGATCCGCAGGCAGAAATTTTCTTCTATCTTCCAAATCATGATTCACGAACTCTTAATTCCCGCGGAATGATCCCTCGCGGACTGTACGCTGTTAGGTAGATAAGACATCAACAACTATAAGATGATTTGTTGGAGCACATGTGAAGCCTCAAAGGCAACACCTAGTTTAAGTTTGCTTTGTTGAACTATTTGCTTGCTTTGTTGAATTATTTGTGTATAAATTACACCAAAACTCGGCGAACAATGGCCGAACTTGTGATTAAATTTGTTTGTGCGATATTTGCGTCAAAATTTTGACAAAAATAACCGAAGTTTGCCTAAATCATCGGCTCGGGGTGGCGCAGCCAGGAGCTTGGCTGGGAGTCGACGGATCTGCAGGCAGAAATTTTCTTCCATCTTCCAAATCATGATTCATGAACTCTTAATAGGTAATAAAAATGTTGACCCCCGGAAAATGATCCCTCGCGGGTTGTACGTTGTTAGATAGATGAGACATCTTCAGTAGTGAATTAAACACGCTCGGATAACACCCCATTTAATTCGGTCTCTCTGAAAACTCGAACCCGGCTGGGCTGACTGTGCACTCGCTAGCCTTGTCACCAAGCCAGCGCTTGGTTCTCAACTCTTAATAGGTAATAGACACAGTTCTTTCTTTTTTCACCATACCGCTGTCCCCACATCGGGCCATGCACCTCCACTGATCCCTCCTCAAAATTACATCTAGCTGGACTGCTAGCTTGTTGTATTTACCCAGTAATTAACAACCCGACATTTGACCAGATCCCCAAAAGGCAAATCGTTGGCGTTGTCCAACAGTGCTACGAGTAACCTCTTTGTCGGCGTGGAGACTAGCCATGCTTCTCCTTTGTTTTTCTACTATATTCTCAATCGATCTGGTTTTGAGAATCGAGACCAAGGGAGAAGAGGAATATAAGAAGGGGAAGCACTTGCACCAGAGAATAGATGCACGATTTGTATTTTAGTAGGATATAGCTAATTACCTCGTCCAGCAGTCCAGGGTTAGAGAGTAGTTGAGAGAATAGTCAGGAATTTCCATGATGGTCGAGTTGGGACCAAGAAGCATATTGTTGATCAAGTTCACCAGTTATTCAGTGCTACTATGGTCTTAGCCCATCAGTTTTTTTTTAACAAAACAAGTAATTTTGACTTTTTTCAACAAAAAAGAATATATTAATATCACAAAGATACGACACCTAGTCTCTGCAACAAAGCAGTGCCCTAATAGCAATACGGATGCACACATCAAAAAAAATAAAGAAGAATCACGAAAAAGAAAAGTTCTGCTATAGTGACCTATTCCTTCTAACAGCAGACCAAACACCATCAACACGGCATCAGAAATCCAATGCTCCAAAGCGACATCTCCAAGAAGGAAACACTACGCAACCGTCGTCATCGTCCGATCATAGATCATAGGTTTTCACCCTGGAGTAAAATATGTGCTCTTAAAACAGTGCCTTCAACAATGCCATTGACAAGGACAACCAAATAAGATCAGACATTGCGTTTTCACTCTGAAAGTTTAGACACTAAACTCCTCATGTGCCATCGCCCTCACTTTCCGATGCCGCTGCTACAAGTCCGAATCACCTAGCCAATGATTCATCGCCACCAGGACTCGAACCACCATTACTAGTCCTCAGCTCTCGGCTTCCATGACATTCACTGCACACTAACATCACCATGGAACTAAAGACATGTCCCATGATGGCAACAGATTATAGAACTTCGCCTCACTCCCTCTAAAACCAAATGGTCACAAAAAACACGGTTGTGCACGACTGAATCTCATCCGATCTGGCAATCTCCAAGCATGATTCGCCCACGGGAGTTCACCGGTGGAGCCTTCTGGAACTCGACACTCTAGCCAAATCAATAAAAACATGCATCAAGCAGATCTACGTCTTGACGTGAGAGGAACCCTAGCATCACCGCCTTTATTAGAACCAAGCCGGCAGCCCCCACGCCGCTTGCTGGCCTCCACCAGGACCGGCCAACCCAAACCCCATCGGAGCTCGAAGGCACGGTCGGCAGTGTAGTCGACCGGTGCCACTCGCAGCCTCCGCCGGATGGCATTACGACTTCGAGCACGCCGGAGGCGAGCCACCACCACGCATCGATGTAGGGACGCACCCGCCACCACAGGACCACGACCCAGCCCCTGCCAAGCTCCACATATCGGTCGACAAATGCGACCCCCTCCACCATCCGCCATAGGAGGACCAACACCGCCTCCCGGGGTTGCCGTCCCGGTTCCCATCCTTCGTCGGCATGAGCGCGCTATCTAGGGCGATGCGCTGATGCGATCGAAGGGCTCCCCGTGGAGGAGAGGCCGCCACGCTAGGAGATCACCCTGCCGCCGCCGTCGACCGGAGGCCTTTGACCGCCGGCATCCTCCGACGGCAGCGGAGGAGCATGTGAGAGGAGGCGCTGGGGGCGGCGGGGGCTAGGGGCGGCAGCGGATATCTTCAGTATATTTTGCCTTGTCTCGCTAAAAAGGAAAAATGGAATGATTTGGTTAATTAGCGGAAACCGAGCAAAAAAGTCACAAGCATCCCATAGGGCAACACTAACCGACATGGCCAGGCCATAAAGAGCACACACACCCTGTCGAGAAGAAAAAACCTCTTCGAGGTTGACATCGATCGAGTCATCATTATCATCACTTCCCCTTAGCAAGCGACTCTGACTTCACCTTTGACAACCAGAGAATGAGTCCTCACCATAGTCGACACTAGCACTCATGCTAAAGCGCCGAGGACGAGGCATCTTCAACTTCAACGATGAGCTTCAGGGAGGAGGCAAGTTGCAAACCTTGTCGACATACCACCCGTCAACACACACCTCCGGGTCATCTCATCAGCTATCTTAAATGATACTCCCTCCGTTTTAAAATATAAGATGTTTTAGCTTTGGTCTAGATACACTCCCTTCACAAAGCTAAAATATCTTATATTTTAGAATGGAGGAAGTATAACTTTATTCTATAACCAATAAAGTGCCACTAGGGTTTCCTAAAAAAAAGGGGCAACAGCGGTGACCGGTAGTGAGAGAGAGAGAGCAGCCGGAGAAAATATCAAACCAGCCATTACGTCTGCTTCGAGTAATGGACTGTCTAGTGGCGAAATTTAGTATTTCCTCTGATACATCTAGCACTAAAACATGTCTAAATACATCTGAATCTAGACAAATCCGAATCAGTTAATTTGGATCGGAGGGAGAAAAAAGTTCTACAAATACCTGCAGGTGGCAGAGTGGAAAACAAAGGATTAGGGTGAGTAAATTAAAATGCAAAAACATTCCGTCGCCGGGACTTGAACCCGGGTCTCTCGGGTGAGAGCCGAGTATCCTAACCACCTAGACTACGATGGATCTTGTGTAGGAACCATATGAAACCATATAAGTTCTATGATTGCTACGTCAGAACTCTCAGACCTTGTACTAGTACTCCCTCCGTCTGAAAATAAGTTACTTGGATTTGTTTAGATTCGCATGTATCTTGACGCGTTTTGGTGTATAGATACATGTGAATCTAGACTAATCTAAGTCACTTATTTGTGGACGGAGGGAGTAACATTTTCCTTAGTTTTTTGCTTAAAATATTAACTCTAACATAACAAAGATATTAAAATATTTCGTATTATTGCCATTGACATTACACAAGGACTTTCTCAAAACTTTCTTAGCAGGCTTTACAAGACCCCAGCCATGATGCGGTAAGCTGCATAAGCAACCAGCAAACGAACCACGAAGCATGCTCCAGAAAGTTAGTAACAGACATCACAAGGAGTCATTACATGGCAAATAGCTTTGGTCACAGTAATAATGTTCTTAATGAAATTCGAGTTTAAAAGTCTGGCAAACCTCAAATACAAAATCTCTTGCCGACACCATGGGTCCTGTGCTAGCAGAGTGTATCATTTAACATCCATTAGCCCTGACAGGAAACAAGAGACCCAGCTTGAGATTGTCCCTTTCTATAGGTATTCTTTTTTTTTTAATCTGAAACCAAGCACTATCTTCGAAAGCAAACTTGAAAAAGTATTAGCTACAAACAGAAAGTATGGAATTCAAACATCTGACGGCGCCCCACTCACATATAGGGTCAACTGAAAACGATACATTTAAGTTTGTAGTAACTCGGTAGAACCGGATGCACTTTTACAATAGTGGCAAAAAACAAAAATCAACGTTAATGAGCACATTGTGCAAATTTTATCAACATAATCTTGGTCTCATTTGCCAGCCAGCACTCAAGGTCCAAACATTACATCACTGAGTGCATATATGTTATGAAATGTAAAAGGGGCCTCATATGATGCACGCAGAACAGAGACAGAATTCTTTTTGCAAAATGTGAATTTGAGAAGGCAAATCGAGCTGGTGCCAGAAGAAAAGAAGAAAAACGGGAAGCCAATTTCTTTAAATATATAGCAAAATTTGGTATACATCGAATTTACACATTTAGGATTTATATAAAAGCGATAAGGAAAAGGAGGTCGGTGGTGCTTGCTTGGCATATGTGGTCTAAGAAAGATCAGAAATCCCAAGCTCAACCACTGTGTCAAGATATCCATTTCAGTATGTACATTTAGGACTCAACTACCAGAGATAGGAGTCCTCTCTTCGTCTATGTCAATCACCAGCAGAGATGGTCTTTCTTCGAGCCATTTGGTCCCTCTTTATACAGTGTAGGCAAATGCGCGTGGTATGCTGGTAGGTAGCGTGATACAAAATCCATAACCTGCAAGAATTGCCAGATTTCACCATGGTCAACAGCATTGGAAAGAACTAAGGGTGGCAGTGGGTATCCTAAAGGGTACCCTCTACCCTCTTTAGTTCAAAAAAATAAACTAAGTTTTGACAAGTCAACACTTTTTGATAAAACTAGTGCATTTATTTGAACTAGACTAAAATTGAGGGTACCCTAAAGATTCCAAACTGCCATCACTAAAAAGAACAGTCAACTTAAGGCATCTCAAGTTAATCAATGGATAAGTGAACACATGATTCAGGGATGAGCTTCAACAAATTGTGTAAGTCAATCCGATTTAATACCTTATCGAAAAAATCTGATTCAATAACAGTTAACTATGGTGCAAAGTTATGGCAGTGGGCCAGCGGCACTGGTTGTTAAGTATGTTTGCATTTTGCATCTTGTATTTTTTTCCTCAACTATCATTTTTATTCAGAAGACGGACTTTTCACAGTCCTGTTTTTTACGGGTGATTGTTCTGATTTTTTTCGCGAAAACACAAAAAGCTTTGCGTTTCGATGCATTGATAAATCAAGAAAGTGTCAATTTACAAGTCCAGAGAGGACCAACACCGGCGCCATACAACTCGACCCAGGGATGCATGGCAAAGCAGCCAACGCTATACTAAGGGAGTATCTGACGCACCCCTAGCGCCCCAGCCTAAGCCCACGACCTAGCCTCAGCTTTGATCATGCCGACTAGGGGAGCCACTGAGGGGGACTCGTTGTCGAAGCTGACCGCGTTCCGATGCTTCCAGATCCACCATGCCGTAAGCATGATCACGGACAAGGTCCCTTTGCGCATCTGGCTTGGGCTAGAGCGCACCGCCAGCTCCCACCACTCCGCGAAGGGTCCATCAACAACCAGAGGTCTAGCGGTAGATCGGATCCAAGACAGGACCTCGTGCCAGATAGTCCGAGAGAACGGCCATTCGGTGAGGATGTGTGACATGGTCTCCGCAGATTGGTCTCACAATGCGCAGAGCAGCCGGTGGGGAAGCCGCCGGCGCTCCAGCCTCACACCCGTCCAACATCTGTCCTGGCAAGCGAGCCAGATGAAAAACTTCACCCTAGGTCGCGCCCATGATTTCCAAGTCAACTTCCAAGAGCCGGAGACTATGGACCCCTGGAAGAGGGCATAGTAACAGGATTTGGATGAATACTGGCCATCAGTCGTCCACCGCCAGACTAGCCTATCTAGCCCACCCTCCAGGTGCATGCCCCGCAGCTTGTTCCACAGTTGCACGTACTGCCACATCGCGAGGGGACTGATAGCACCTGAGATGTCGGAAATCCAGCTGCGGTCGGTAACCGCCTGTTGGACTGTCCGCAAATTCCTGGCATGTCGTGGGATTAGCGCTAGAAGATCCGGCGCTATCTCTCCAATCGACTCCCCATCCACCCACCTGTCCACCCAAAAAAGCGACGTCGTCCCCTCGCCCACTATCATAGCGGTGGAGGCAAAGAAGATCTCGCGCTCATTCTTGGTGAACTGCATGTCTAGCCCGCGCCAAGGTCGCAAGGGGTCCGTATGCAGACTCCACATCCATCGGCTCCGGAGGCTAGTGGCCGTGCGAGCGAGGTCTAGGATCCCAAGTCCTCCAAAGTAGATCGGCCTGCACACCTTCGCCCAGTTGACATGGCAGTGCCCACCCTTAGCCTCCTTCCTACCCACCCACAGGAATCCACGCAGAATCTTATTCACCTGCTTGAGTGCCTTCTTATAGAGAGAGAGCACGATGAGCTGGTGAAGTGGGATCGCCGCGAGTACCGCACGGATCAAGGTGAGCCGTCCCGCTTTAGGCATCATGGAGGCCTTCCAAGTGGGTAGCTTATCCGCGATCCGGTCAACGACTGGTTGGAAGGCTTCAGTCGGCAGCCGGTGAATGGCCAGCGGTATACCAAGGTACTTGACGGGGTAGGGTGCCAGCTGGCACCCCATCACAGCCGCCGCACCGTTGCTCACCTCCTCCAAACAAGCGATCGGGGATACTGAGCACTTCGCGAAGTTGGTGCGCAGACCAGATGCCTGTCCAAAGATGTCCAGGATGCCCTGGATCGCACGCAACTCATCCACATCCGGGTGACAGAATATCACCACATCATCCGCGTAGAGCGACACCGAGGTCGTCAGCTCCTGTCGCGCTAAACGCAGCAACACACCCCACTCCACGGCCCTGGCTAACACCCTACTAAGAGTATTCATCATGAGGACGAACAGCGTAGGAGATAGGGGGTCCCCCTGTCTCAGGCCCCTCCTATGCCAAATGGGGGGGCCTGGTTCAGCATTGAGCATCACCTTCGTGCTAGCCGTAGAAAGCAGGATAGCGACCAGCTCGCAGAACCTTGGACCGAGCCCAGCCTTGCGGAGAACCTGGAAAAGGAATCCCCAGGAGACCGAGTCGAAGGCCTTAGTAATGTCCAGCTTTAACATCACCCTAGGTTCCTTCATGCGGTGAAGGAACCTCGCCGTCTGCTGGACCAACATAAAGTTGTCATGGATGCTGATGGAATCGCTGGTGGATCGCAACCATTGCGACTGTCCTGATTCGGGGACGCACTTTCCAGTTTGGTCACAATTCAGAGCTGAGAACACAGAAAGAGCTGTTCCTATTTGGTGACAAGGTTTGTTAGGGCAATGTAGGATCATACAACTGAAGCACTCTACTTTCCTTGAAAATCAGTAGGGTGCTAACAAATTAGCCAACTGGAAAGGAAGGTCACCATAATGAACCGATAAGCTATATGAGAAACACACCTCCTCGTCAGACATTCCTGCTTTACCATCAGCCCTCATAGCTACCTCTGCCTGCAGATAAATAACAGGGTCGGAAAATTCCAATTCATGGTTTCTTGTTCAAACTGTGAAACCACTAGCCGGATAAATCTAATAATAACCTGCAGTCTCCACTGAAATACACAGCTAGGTTCCTTAATTTTTATGACAATCCATGATTCGATGAACCTGTCCCATGCGTCATAGTATGCATATAGGCTCTTATTAACCACCTCAAGTTGAAGAAGAAAAGGTCCAAATCATATTAAAGTAAAAACCAAATCAAACAATGCAATGTAATAATCCAAGAAACTCACCTGAGGATCCACTTCTGTTACAACTTCGTTTGGAAGAGGCTTAAATCCAAGCATCCTTGTCATACCGTGGAACCTTCATCTTCATACCAAAATGTTGCAGGACAGAATTGTAATTTCAGTAAAAATATATTTTTCATTGAGGAATCTGTGATGTGTTTCGTCAAAAGAAAAACCAGTATGCATCCCCCTTAATAAATATATAAAAAAAAACCTAAGGAATGATAGACCTATGCGTAAATGACCACGGAATAGAAACACAAAGGATATGAATAAGATATAAATAGTTATTTGTGGCCCTTACCTTCCTTTGATAGTTTGATCAGTGACTCAAGTGTTTCAACTGAGAATTGGAGATCGTGGCTTCCGGCATTTCCACGAAACTGTAAAGTTTTAGTAACGTACTCTCAGTTCATGTTGAACAGCACTTCAACTCAAAGTCCAAAATACAAGGTAATAGACTGGGCTACTATGGTATTCTTGTACCTCTGAAAGGGAATTCCCAGGATTTGTTTCCCTCAATTTACCATGCAAATAAAATGTATCTGTCGATCATTTCACTGAAATTCAGTAAACGAACATTTCTTAATGCATAATTTAATTCTTCTCTGTATTTGAATATTCATGCCTGTTCTGCTGCAGTCAAATACTAGAAGTCATAGATAGACAATGTGGCAGAATTCCTGAGGCACGCAATAATTCCGTTGTCAAATTTTTCATTCATAAAGGAAAAAAACACAAGATAATCAACATGACGAGAAGGACTCACCTACCAGAAACTCGAAATAGATAATCAAGCGCGAAAACAAGAGTTCTCTTCCTGCTGCCTTAGGGAGCGCTGACCCCGATCTACGCAACAGAAAGCGGTCCATTTAAAAGACGATCCATTTACGCAACGTGAATGAACTGAAGTACTTTCTCCGGTCCATATTAATGGCCTCAACTTTTTCTAGATACGAATGCATCTAGTTAAGCATTTACACAATGTGAATGAACTGAAGTACTCCCTCCGGTCCATATTAATGACCTCAACTTTTCTAGATATGAATGCATCTAGTCTAAATACTTAACTAGATACATACGAATCTAGAAAAAGTTGAGTTCATTAATATGGATCGGAGGGAGTACCTAAAGATGTTCATTCTTGTAACTTGATAATATTCAGGTCTCATTTGATCAAGTTAACTCAATTTGTGGTAATCTTGTTTTATCAACCACACAAGACTCATTTTCATGGTCAAGGTCCTTTTAATGATAAGTGATTTTGCATTTTGTGCATCTTTAAAAAGTCGAAAAAAAATATCATCAACTTTGAGAACCTGCGAAATCCAACTAAAATTTGTAACATACTTATAATTTATCAGCATGAAGAACCGGGCCAAAGTACCCCAAGTATCCGAAGCAATTTGGTTGCAATATTAAGTTGAAATTTCACAACAATATAAGCATTTTTTTTCACAGAAAAACAGTAATGTTTTGTTTGCAAGCCATATCTCATAGGATTCACAATTCTCTGATATCTCCTCGTAAATTTTATGTATATATCCTGAACTGCAAATCTCTACTAAAACAACAGGCTTTATGTTAAACTGTCAAATGTTCTCCAGGTAAAAGTCTAGAGTTCAAACCGGACCAAGTAACATCGTTAAGAGTTTATTTTATGCAACACACAGATATACTGTACACGTTTTGGAGTGTAAAATTCAGCGTAGAGAAGGGGCCACTGGGGCCATTGTATTTTTCAACATAATATCACTGGACTGCCTACCTGTGCACAATAAGATAGCAGCCTTCGTACAGTAGTCAGTTTCTCACTGTTTTTACAAAGGAGACAAAGTAAGACGACCAATTTTTCCCTACTTGCTGTGGGTCCTCTCGATTTCAAAAAAACAAATTAAAGAACACATAATTTTGAGATATCTGTTGCACTCTACAAATTGTTGGTTTATGAACTCTGGCTACAAACAATCTACTCCCGCTTAACCTTTGATGCCACCTGGCGGCAAGGGTGCACCAAGACATGGATGCACAAAAGCCAGCAGGGAAGATGGACAAGAAATATATAAAGATATGTGGCGCTACTCCATTCCCACAAGAACTCCATGGACACCCAGAAATCTCCAATGTCTGCTGTCCAGGCCCCCTTGGAGAGCCCTTTCATAATCAACAATGTGGCTGGAGGGAAACCAAAGATGGCAAGAAAGATATTTGAAGCCAACGAGACTGTCCGTGGGAGGAAATTCATCCCAAGCTGTGCTTTCAGGGGTCGACAAAACAGACACATTGGGATCACAATCAGGGAACCAAGCTGAGCAGTAGCAAAATTAATTATTGACATCAGCCCCAGCCCTATTGAGATGGAAGTGATCATCGTGGCCTTTAGAAGTTTCCATTCAACACCAGCAGAGTATGGTGAACCAAACATGGCATACAGGGCCATCAACAAAATAATGGAGAGCACCACCCAAATCACTGCACTTTGCATTGGTGTACCGTCGGCAATTTGACTAATGTAGTATGGTAGTAGTAGTGAAACAATCACAGCCCAAATTTGGATAACAAGCAATACTCTTGCAGCTTGAAGCCATTTCCATGATCCACCCTCAATTTGCAGAATATCAGCAGCACTTTCCTTCATATTACGGTCATTCATTGATTTTCCCTCAGTTTTCCCTCCATCAGCAAGAGCAGCAGCAACTATTGGGAGGGGTACCAGGAGCAGTGCAAACGGAATCATATACACACCAACCGAAATAAACTTGCTTGGAGCAGTAAGGAAATATAGGAAAAATGATTGATGGAACTTCTCAAGCAGATTATTCACAGATCGGACCACCCCTTCAATTAACCTGAACCAAAAGCAGCATGTAAAAAAGCTCAGATGAAATCAGCAGAAACTATGTTTTAAGCATGTGCTTTATAAAGAGTAGAGAAGCCATCTGTTGCTGAAAAATGGAAGTGAAGCTTTTCAACACAATAAGCCTACTAACAGCATAAGATTCTCAGCAAGCCTAGTACTCCCTCCGTTTCAAAATATAAGATGTTTTAGCTTTGTGAAAGGAGTGTATCTAGACCCTTTTTAGTGTGTAGGTTCATCTAGGTTTGGAGTGAACCTACACACTAAGAGGTCTAGATACACTCCTTTTACAAAGCTAAAACATCTTATATTTTGAAACAGAGGGAGTATTAACATCCATAGCAAATTGTTACAACTACCAGGGGCAAGTTATTTTGTCTCTGATAACCAAGAACATTGACCTCAATCGTTTCCTCTAACTAAAATATTCAACATGTCAATAATTATAACATGGAAACAACCCAATAAGAACTGACCTTCCACCCCTTACAAGAAACGAAGATTTAGCATTCTCATTTCTGAGATAAAATGTTGGTGAAAATTCTAAAGAAACTGCATCAACTTGGTAGTCACGGAACGCGCCATGAGATCCAGTGGGCACTCCAAGAGCCTACTTTACCAAAATGGCAACAAAAGGTGATTAGTACATTTGGAAAACTAGGGTCGTTCAAGATAAAATGGAAGCTACACCATTCAGTTACCTGGTTATAAATAGAGCTAGCAAGGTTTGCAGTGCCCTCCACATAATCAGGGGCTGCAATATCAAGCTTCCAGTCCGGGTTTATTTTTCTCAACAAACTTCCAACGGTTTGAATTACTTCAGCAATAACCCTAAGCCATGCAGAACTCAATAAAGAGCTAATTCTCTCGATGTTCACACGAAAACCTTGTCTATGAACAGCTAAGTAGTGAACCACATTAAGGAGGTCCAAGTTTGGCATTTGGCCATTAGATGCCTCTGCGTACATTGTTACACTGTCTCTGTCACCATAGCTCCTGGTTTCCCCAACTTTAAATATGAGAGCAGCGGCCATCGTTCCAGCACGTTTGAAATCCGTAATTTCGGCCTTGTCTGCAATACCATCATGTCCATGTGGAACACCAGCCACAAATGTGGGATTGTGGTATTGGTTTAACCATGCAGAGACTGCAGTGTATTCTCCAAATTGTGAGTCTGCAGATAACCACACAATATCCTTTGAGAGCCACGCAGCTTGACTCAAGAGGGAGAAGACAGAGAAAGCAAGTGCAAGAGATAATACTTCATTTGCCTGAACTCTCTGAGAATTATAAGGAGTAACCAACACTATTGCTTCTTTTCCATCACCCCTAGGAGCTCGTATAATTCCAACTGTATTTGTTCCAGAGTTCATGTAGGTGCCATTGGGATGTATTGTCAAATCGTTTGTCATGGAAGTGAAGAACTTCAGAGGATGAAAAAGCTTGCTATGAGGGAGGAATTCATGGTAACACACTTCTGCACCCAGCTCTTTCATTTGTTGCACTATGAATTTTGGCATTCCCCTGTGACATTTGCAATATGGAACACAGATAAAAATACTATTTACTCTTGGAAATTCCAAAATTAAAGTACTGTTCCTTCACTTATCAATTATCATTTATCGACATTTAGTCCATGTGCGCATTATCACCATCAGAAATGGCACGTCCTTAACTTCAATTTAACTAACATATGGAAAATTTGGTTCTCTATGTCTGTTTGCAAGCACTACTCTTTAGAAATGAACTTCAAAACTTAGAGTTGCATGGATACCCACCTATATGCCTATTACTAGAATTGCTACTACTATAAGTGTTAGAGTGAGCATTACAGATTTCATCACAGAAGCACTTTAACAGCAGGGTTGAAATATATTACAGATCAATAAGAATATGTGTAATAGAAAGGATGCAAACTACTACTCCCATCCGATCCATATTAATTGTCACTAAAGTGGATGTATCTAGACATGTTTTAGTGCTAGATACATCGATTTAGCGACAATTAATATGGATCGGAGGGAGTATTAAAGTCCACTGTCAGCAAAGGAAGATGCACATAAAACAAGGAATTTATATAGAATAACTTACATTCCACCTTCGGATTCCCCCGCGGCAGCTTCAATTCCTTTGATAAATTTGTTAGCTTCTGCAACATCTTCAGTTGAAAATAATGGATTTGCAGAGCCTAATTCACAAAGTTTCAAATCAAAATTATGCTTCATCTTTGAATGGCCACACGCTAATTGCATACATGAACTGATAAATTGCCACTAGCGCAATAATATGAACTATTGGCATTCTTACAACAGTAGTGGATACGAAAAGTTTGCCTTCACTACTGAATCATAACCATCCCAAGCCACCATGTTATATCATACTCAACTCTAACTTGGTAAGGTATTGATCGTTCTACTGCAAATTTACAGAGATCCAAATCAGTGCAGTAAAAATAAAGATGATGGCGTACCTGGTATAAGAGCATTCTCTGAGAGGTATGTGTTCTTTGCAAGTGCGGGGAGGAAAAGGAGTGCAATAATGCCCGCGGAACAGCACAACGCACTGGCCCCAAAATGGCGAATAATGTGTCAGGGGAACAAGAAAAGGATGGATTAAGCTTGGTGCTAAAGAGGGAGATGGGACTATGGGAGCGAACCTGAAGAGGATGTGGTGAGAAGCGAGGAATCTCCCAAGGCGGACAATGAGGCGCGGCTTCGGCTGCGTATCTTCCTTAGCTGACAACTCCATAGCTGGAATCTAGTCTAGGTATTACCGAGGGGATCAGGTGGTAAGTGGTAGCGCCGGCAGCCGCATGGCGAGTGGAGGATAAGCGAAGCAGCTCCTGGTGAGAGGAGCTAGACGGGAAGGTTAGCGGTCGCGCGCACGCTACACGGAGGCAGAGCTCAGGCGGAGGCCAGCCCAGAGCTGCGATCGGGCGCACGCGGCTGCACGGAAGGGGGCGACGGCGGCAAGTAGGCGGTCTCGGTGGGGAAGGAGATCGCCGGGTGAGGTTGGCCTTCGAGCCCACCTGTTGGATTAATGCAACGGCCCACGCTTAGCGAGGTGCTTATAAACCAAGATTTTTTTTAAACACTACTAATGTTTATTCAGTTATTACTATATAGGTGTCTACTTAGTCATCTGCCTTCATAATCACTTTATATTGTACTTCCTTCGTTCTGTTTTGGTCCACGTTCTATACCAAAATTTTGTTCTAAATTAATCTACATCTAGCTTTTAGTCAATATAAGAATACAGAAAACGAAATAGCCCCCTTTATTTTTAGTCGTAGCGTGAATCAATTGTTTAAATATTAAGTACTAATAAATACACTACTAGTTTATCTGCAACACCAGTGGAGGTTTATTTTCAGAGCAATGTTCCTGGTGGCATATTGTTGAGATAAATAATAAAGCATAATGAGTGCGATCAGTTTATACATTGAACTCGATTTAGGACAACCGATGATGCAAGATTAATGAAAACTTAAACTTGCAGGTAGTAGCACTGTCGTTGGGGCTATAGTAAATTCAGTCTGTGCCACTGAAAAAGCAGACTAGTACTTGTGTAACTACTCCATGCTCAGTAGTTAACTCAGTCCATACGAGTATGTGAGCAAGGCACCACCAACAGTGTCAACTAGTTGGATTAACTCACTGAAGGCTTAATTGGTCACTGAACCTTACACTGTCATGTGCTGAATCTTCCGACAACAAATAAAATATCTAAGCATTGTAGCTGGGTACAAGCATTGTCATTGTTGCTGCCTAGTGTTTTTACATGTACACAAACAAAAGCTACAGATCTAAGCTCTCGGGTACCTCTGTGCATCATATCATACAAGAAAATCAACTTCAAACAAATTAACCACACATATGTGCATCATACCATGTAAGAAAAACAACTTGTTGCTTAATTTATACCTCCAAATTGTCACAGTAGCTACTAAATTTCTTGGGTCCTGTAGTTCAAAGAGGTGAAACATTAGGCAACAAAAAAGATACCCAAGTACAGTCTACTCCATCGGCAGGAACAAACAGAGAAGAGGAAGGGGAGAGGCAGGGAAGAGGAAGGGGAGAGGAAAAGAGAGGCCCTATCCCCTCTAGCCGCCGTTTCCCCTCCAGCCTCCGTCACCCCTCCATGACTGGTCGTTCTAGGGTTAGGGCGGGCAGAGAGGAAGGGGAGAGGGCAGGGATGGGGAGGGAGGAGAGCCAGAAAGGGGAGAGGGCGGGGACGGGGAAGGAGGAGAGCTGGGAGGGGAGACGAGGCGCGAGGGACTTACCGGCGCCGGCCACCGGCTCTCGAGCGACGACGCGAGCTCCCGAGAGAACTTCCACTAATACACTTGTAACTTCCTGCTGATGGCAGGCAACGACTCCAGCAAAAATCAAAAATTCAACAGCGAATTGACAGCATTCGGTGAATGAAATCAAGAAAAAATAAGACAAATCCCAATAGAAATGAGAGGTGAGAAAGGAGAAATTGAAAACCCTAGATCTTGCTGCCTTTCCTTCTCGAGAGAATAGCCACAATACCAGGAACCGAAAGTTTCAAAATAACACCGTGAAAGAGCATATATGCCTCGTGTGTGGTTTTGGTAATTAATGATAATTTTTATGGACTAATGTGTATATTAAGTTGCACTTGTAGGAATTGTCTATTGGCATTGCTTGGAGTATGTGTTGGCTCCAAGGTGAAAGATATGAAGAAGAAGATACGTTGTGCAAGCTCAATACGCGTCATCTCTAGAAGATCTCTTGTTTGATACTTGCCATCTCGCTGTCTATGGATCGATGAAGACAAGGTCAAAGTATTATCAAGTCAAAGGTATTCTTGACAGGTTTTCCCTTTTGTCGGTCTCATGTTGGTAGTTGAGAGACCGGGTTTAGATAGATAGTCGTACTATCAAGAGGGGCTCTCGAGTGAGTTGCTCGATCATATCGTTCGGAGAGAGCTCAAACATTTGTATTCTTAGCATCATCATTATTGGTAAAGGAAATATGCTCTGAGAGGCAATAATAAAGTTGTTATTATGTATTCCTTGTATATGATAGATGTTTATTTTACATGCTATAATTATATTGATAGGAAACATCAATGCATGTGTGTTTGATAAACAAAAAGGGTTCCTAGTTATGCCTCTCTTATAGACTAGCTCGTTGATTAACAAGATGATCAAAGTTTCCTGATCATAGACATTGGATGTTGTTAATAACGAGGTCGCGGCATTTGTGAAATGATGTGATGAACATTCATCCGAAGTATAGCATTACGATCAAGTCATTATGTTTATATTGCTATAACATCATACAAAATAATCTTTATCCTTAGACCATGAGATCATGTTAATTGCTAACACCGGAAGAGTATCTTGATAACATCAAACGTCACACCGTAACAGGGTGACTATAAAAGTGGGTTCAGTGCTATGAAGGTGTTATGTTGAGGCTCATGGATCAAGAGTGGAATTTGTCAATCCCGATGACGGATAGATATACTCTGGGCCCTCTCGGTGATATCACATTAAGATAGCTTGTAAGCAAGTGATGTGATCACTAGAATGTTATATCACGAGAACGAGAAAAGAGTGCATGTCGGTAACGAGATCAAACTAGGTATTTGGATACCGATGATCGAATCTCGGACATGTATTATATCATGAGACAAAGGGATTAAATTACTAGCGTTAAAGGTTCTCACGATCACAGAAGTCATCGTTGAATGTGCAGGAGTCAGTATGGATCTCTAGGTCCCGCTTCTGATTATTGATCTGAGAGGAGTCTCAATCATGTCTGCATTATTCGCGAACCGTAGAGTGACACACTTAAGGGTTGTCGGACACCATTTTAGGAGCACATATGTTCAGACAAAAGGTTTGCAAAGCACAGGAAATGTTTCGATAGAAACCGGAATTGTTTCAGATGAAATTGCAGAAAGTGGTTCTGCATGTGATATTGAAATGTTGCAAGGGGTTTTATGTGAATGTTTGTTAATTAAAGTAATTAACAAACTTCTAAATAAAATAAGTAAAAGAGTTTTATTAATTGAGAGTGGCATTAAATTTGGTGAAAATTTAATGCATGTGGGTGGAATTTTGGGTGGAGTCAAAATTTATGTGAGTGGAGCTTCACCACATGAATGAGGAAGAGGTGGGGGCACCCCCCCTCCTTTGGCCGCCAGCCATGGGAGGGGAGGAGCCCCCCTCTCCTCCCTCACAAAGCACACCTCCTCGTGAAGGATCTCTCTCCCCCTCTAGATATTCCCCCATGGTCTCGGATTAGCGAGATACATGTTCCCGGTGGCCTTGCGTCTAGAAGGAGTTGCTGCTTCCGCTGATTCGCTGGAGCGAGGAGATGGAGGTTGTCTGGTGGCTTGAACGTGTGTGCGAGGACGGATGCGCTGCTGATTTGCGGCGCTCGGACTTCCTCACGATCTTGAGATCGGCAAGTGTACGACTATATCAACCACGAGTTCCTACTCGTTAACAAAACTCGTTGTCTTCGAGGGTAAGTTCTCGTTGGATGTATGTCCATCATGTAATCACTAAAAAGGCACGGGGGGTGTCGTTTTTGAGTGAGAGTTAATTAGTAATTTGGATTAGTTGAACTCAATCTATCATAAACTTAGTCTAAATATACTTTACAAATTCTGTTGTAGATGGCACCACCTGCTTTTAATTTCAATGTGTTCATGGAGAAAGAGAAGCTTGTTGCGAATGGTAGCAACTTCACCAACTGGGCTATGAATTTGAGGATTCTCCTCACTGCTGCACAAAAGCAATATGTGCTAGAGACGCCGCTAGGCCCCCCACCAGCTCCTGATGCCCTTAACGAGGAAAAGAACGTCTATATAACTCGTCAGGAGGATCACAACTTAGTTCATTGTGGTATACTGTATGGGCTAGAGCCAGAACTTCGAAAGCGTTTCGAAAATGGCAATGCCTTTGATACCATGGGAGAATTGAAAATGATTTTCGATACCCATGCTGCCGTAGAGAGTTATAATGCTTCTGAAAAGTTCTTTAGCTGCATGATGGAGGAGAACAGCTCTGTTAGTGAGCACGTACTCAAAATGTCTAGGTACGCCGATAAGCTTGTGTCCTTAGGAATAATGATTCTCATTGACTTAGGCATACATCGTGTTCTCCAATCTCTGCCACCTAGCTACAAGAGCTTCGTGATGAACTATAACATGCAGGGCATGAAGAAGTCTCTTCCCGAGCTTTTGTCAATGCTTAAGACTACAAAAGTGGAGATTAGGAAAGAACATCAAGTGTTGATGATCAATAAGACCACCGGTTTCAAGAAGGACAAGAAAGGCAAGCAGAAGGGAAAGGAGGGCGACAAATCTATTGCCGCACCTGAAAAGAAACCCCGAGCTGGCCCTAAGTCCGATACCGAGTGTTACTATTGCAAGGGGACTGGCCATTGAAAGCGCAACTGCCCCAAGTATTTGGCGGACAAGAAGGCCGGCAAGGCAAACAAAGGTATATATGATATACATGTTATTGATGTGTACTTGACTAGTACTCGCAGTAGCATGATACGTCCAAAACGTATCTACTTTCTTGAACACTTTTGCTATTGTTTCTCCTCTATACTTGTGTGATTTGGATACAACTAATGCGAACTGACGTTGTTTTCAGCAGAATTGCCTCGGTGTCTACTTTTTGTGCAGAAAACCAACTATCAGGAAAAATCAAGGAAAATACGCCAAAAATCCTATTTCACCCGAAGACTCCAGGAGCCAGAATACGAGATGGAGAAGAGCCAGGGGTGGCCACACCACCTGCTGGCTCGGGACAGGCCAGGTCGCGCCAGGGGGTGGTGTGGGCCCCCTAGGCACCCCCTCGGTCTCTCTCTTCGCCTATAAGGAGCCTTCTGACCTAAAAACTCCGGAGGGGTCTACGTTTTTCCAGAAGGAGTTCCGCTCCGCCGCCACCACCAGATTCTACGAAACAGCACCAGAAACTCCGTTATGGCACCCTGTCGGGACGGGGAGTTGGAGGAGATCATCGCCATCATCATCACCATCGCTTCTCGATCGAGCATCCATGTTTCCCCCATCTATGAGTGAGTAATCCCCCGTTGTAGGCTATGGGGATGGTAGGGATTGGATGAGATCGTTCATGTAATGGCATCAGATTGTTAGGGCATGGTGTCTAGTATCTTTTATTAGTGCTTTATGACTTTGTTGCGACTTGTTATGCTTAATGCTTGTCACTAGGGCCCGAGTGCCATGATTTCAGATCTGAACATGTTATTGATTCATTATGATAGTATTGTTTTTGGTCTTATCTACAAGTTGTATACACACGTTGATGTCCGGAACCTATGGCCCCGAAGTGACAGAAATCGGGATAACCGGAAGAAAATGGCTTTGATGTGAGGATCACATGTGTTCATGGAGTGTTAATGCTTTGCTCCGGTGCTCTATTAAAAGGAGTACCTTAATTGCCAGTAGTTCCCTAGAGGCCCCGCTGCAAATGGGCTGGCAGGACAAAAGATGTTGTGCAAGTTCTCATTGCGAGCACGTATGACTATATATGGAACACATGCCTAGGATTGTCTAGTACTTGGATGTTTTATCTTATTTATCTGCAATTGCCCTATGTTCTGATTGCTATGTGAATTGTTTTGTCCATGCAACGCCCGTCCATCCATCCCTATGCCTACCGCACTCGAATCTCATTGTTTACTGCTATTGCTTCTGCTGTTACTTTACTATTTCTACTACAAAACTGTTGCTACCGATAAACTGTTGTGAGCAAGATTATTTCCAGGTGCAGCTGAATTGACAACTCAGTTGTTAAGGCTTATAAATATTCTTTGGCTCCCCTTGTGTCGAATCAATAAATTGGGTTTCACTTCCCTCGAAAATACTGCGATACACCCCCTATACTTGTGGGTCATCAAAACTATTTTCTGGCGCCGTTGCCGGGGAGCATAGCTTTATTTATCAAGTTCACTTGGATTCTCTACTATTCGCTTCTATCCATCCATCATGGGTAAGTCTCGTGATGGCAAGGTTCCTATTTTACCATCCACTACAAGAAGAGATATAGTTCTGAACACCTCTGCTGCTCTTGATTCACCATCTGTTATAAGTAAGCTCATTACACCACCACATACACATGCTACACACACTGCTACTACTGCTGAATCTGAAACTTCTGATGCTTATGATGCTGCTTCTACTGTTCTTGATAAGAGTGGTTCATTAGGTCCTTTCCTAGATGCTACGATTGCTAGAACTATAGTTGGAAATACCGAAACTCCTAATGAAGACACTACCACACCTGTTAGCTCACCTGAGTCTAGTGAGAGTTATGATATTAAAGATGGTTATGTTGAGATGACCGATGGATTTATTAAAGAATGTAAAAACACCCATGATAGGAGCGCTGCTAAGAGTCTCCTTGAGAGGCGTACTATTAGACCCAAATTGTCTCCTATTGCTAAGTCTGCTGCTTCTCCCATAAACATTATAGATGAAGATTATGATTTCTCTCTCGATCTATCTTACATAGCTATTGTCGAGAAAGAACCTTTTTGTGGGACTAAGAATGAAAGTGATGTAGCACATATTGATACATTGCAAATGTATCTATAATTTTTGATGTTCCATGCTTGGTTTTATCCACTTTCTTGTGTTTTGTTCCAACTTTGGAGTACTTTTCATATGATTTCTTGGACTAACCTATTAACAAGAGCCACAGTGCCAGCTGCCTGTTTTCTGCTGTTTTTTGTTCCAGGAAAGTCAGAAAATGAATATTCTCGGAATTGGACGGGACAAAAGCCAAAGTGCCTATTTTTCTGGAAGTGATCAAGTCCCAGAATACGAGACGGAGAAGGGCCAGGGAGCCACCACACCACCTGGCCGCGTGGCCAGACCTGGCCCGCGCCAGGGGTGGTGTGGCCGCTCTCGGCACCCCCTTGGCCTCCCCTTCCGACTATAAGTTGCCCTCGGGACGAAAACCCTAGGTACCCAATCAAAAATCCACGAAAGAGTCTGTAGCCGCCGTCATCTCCATCCCTAGATTGGGAGGGATCTGAATCTCTTCCCGGCACCCTGTCGGAGAGGGGAATTCACCCTGGAGGCTTTCTTCATCACCATGCAAGCCTCCGGTGTGATGCGTGAGTAGTTCATCCTTGGACTACGGATCCATGTAGTAGCTAGATGGCTGGTTTCTCCTCCTTTGTGCTTTCATGTTTAGATCTTGTGAGCTCCGTTCATGATCAAGATCATCTATTTGTAATTCATACATGTTGTGTTTGCGGGGATCCGATGGATATTGAGATGCTATTTCAGATTCATTATTGATTCTATCATGTCTTTGTTATTTGAGATCTTGCATGTTTTCCGTTGTTAGTAGCTATCTTGGCCAAGTAGATGCTAGCAACTCCAAGAGTTAGTATTTATGCTCGATAGTGGGTTCATGCCTTTGGTAATCTGGAGAAGTGACATAAATCTCTAAGGTACTAGATGTGTTGTTGCTACTAGGGAGAAAACAACAATCCTTTGTTCATAGAACAATCGTATTGTTTACTTTACACGCAGTTCGTAAAGCAATAATCTGTTGGTTGCAACTTAATACTGGAGGGGGTTCAGATGATAACCTGAAGGTGGATTATTAGTCATAGATGCAGTTGGATGGAGGTCTATGTATTATGTTGTAATGCCCAATCAAGTCTCAGAGGAGTCAAGATGATTAGTATATGCATGTATTGCTTTCTCGGTGTTTGTCAATTGCCCCGCTGTAATTTGTTCACCCAGCATGTTATCTATCTTAAGGAGAGCCACCTCTAGTGAACTATGGATCCCGGTCCTTTTTCTTTACATACAATCTACAACTGTTTACTCCTTTGTGTTTACTTTCTGCAAACTTTTACTTCTTTCCATTCGATACGTTTAATCCTTTGTTTTCCGCAAAACACAGTGAGATTGACAACCTCATCGCAAGTTCGGGACAAAGTTCTATGGTTGTGTTGTGCAGGTCTCCATGTTGCTACTGACACCGGTAGTGCGCCCTGCCAAAGCTCAGCTAGTAACACCTTTGAGGTGTTTCCTTGCTCCTACTGGTTCGATTAAACCTTGGTTTCATAACTAAGGGAAACTTGCTGCTGTGCTCATCATACCTTCCTCTTAGGGTTCCCAATGAGCTCTAGATCAACACCACGCACCAAGCACTTTTCTGGGCGCCGTGCGTTGAGCCATCAAGCGATTTTCTGGCGCCGTTGCCGGGGAGTCAAGGACATCTTCATAAGGGAGTCCCTCATAACCAATCTCTTTACTTTGTTGTTTTTGTTTTGCTTTGTTTGCTTGTTTTGTTCTTCAAAAACACAAAAAAATTAGTTTTACTTATTTGCTTTCTTATTTGAAAATCCAAAAAATGACTACT
This sequence comes from Avena eriantha, assembly GCA_910589775.1. Lineage (NCBI taxonomy): Eukaryota > Viridiplantae > Streptophyta > Magnoliopsida > Poales > Poaceae > Avena > Avena eriantha. The sequence continues at coordinate 99,717,632 of OU342744.1, forward strand.
CTTGAAAACACTAAGTTGTGTGACTTCACTAGCACCAACAACAATGATTTTTTGAGCACACCTATTGCTCCACCTGTGGCTGAAAATACTTTCTTTGAGATAAAACCTGCTTTACTCAATCTTGTTATGAGAGAGCAATTTTCTGGTATTGGTAATGAAGATGTTGCTTCCCATCTAAATAACTTTGTTGAACTTTGTGAGATGCAAAAGCATAAGGATATAGATGGTGATATTATTAAGCTGAAATTGTTTCCTTTCTCTTTGAGAGGAAAAGCTAAAGAATGGTTGAATTCCTTAACTAGGAATAGTATTGATTCTTGGACTAAGTGCAAAGATGCTTTTATTGGAAAATACTATCCTCCTGATAAGATTATATCCATGAGAAGTGAAATAATGAAGTTTAAACAACTTGATAATGAGCATGTTGCTCAAGCTTGGGAAAGAATGAAATCTTTGGTAAAGAATTGTCCCACTCATGGACTGACTGCTTGGATGATCATCCAAACTTTTTATGCAGGATTGAACTATTCTTCAAGGAACCTATTGGATTCAGCTGCTGGAGGTACCTTTATGACCATCACTTTGGGTGCTGCAACAAAACTATTGGACAATATGATGGTTAATTATTCTGAATGGCATACCGAGAGAGCTCCACAAGGTAAGAAGGTAAATCTGTTGAGGAAACCTCCTCCTTGAGTGATAAGATTGATATTATTATGTCTATGCTTGTTAATGGGAAAGCCCATATTGATCCAAATAATGTTCCTTTAGCCTCTTTGGTTGCTCAAGAAGAGCAAGTTGATGTGAACTTCATAAGAAATAACAATTTTGGCAACAATGCTTATGATAATATGCTTATAGGAACAATTTTGGTAACAAAAATTATAAGCCATATCCTCCCAACAATGGTAATGCTTATGGAAATTCTTACAACAATAATAAGAGTGCTCCCTCTGAACTTGAAGTTATGCTTAAAGAGTTTATTAGTAAACAAACTGCTTTCAATAAAACTATTGAGGAAAAACTCTCTAATGCTGAAAGAAATATAGCATCTTTGGCTGAAGCTCAATCTTCTTTGAATAAAATGGCTGCTAAAGCTGAAACTAATGATAATCCCTTTGCAGCCACTAATGCTATACAAGTAAGGATTGATGAAAATGTTAGACTATTAGCTGAATTACATGCTAAGTGGGAAAGAGAAGATGAAATTGCTAGAAACATTAGTGTTTCTACTATTACCACCACTAGTGTTGACGCTAGTAATAGTTCTACTACCTTAGATGATAAATTTGATTTTGATCTTGATAGTTGCAATATCTCTGAAGTTATTAAGTTCCTACAAAAGCTTGATAAAAGTCCTAATGCTAGTGCTATGAACATGGCTTTTACAAAACACATTACTGATGCTCTCATAAAGATTAAAGAAGAAAAGATGAAACATAAAGCTTCTATTCCTATAAAACAAGAAGATGGTTGTGAACCCATCATTAATATGAAAGTGAATGACTTTGATTTCAAAGCTTTGTGTGATCTTGATAGTAGTGTTTCTATTATGCCTAGAAGGATTTATGATATGCTTGATTTGCCTCCTCTTAAAGATTGTTATTTGAATGTCCCACTTGATGCTCATGCTAAAAAGAAACTCATGGGGAGTCTTAATGATGTTCTTATTATGGTTAACGATTCCTATGTCCCCGTTGATTTCTATGTTTTGGATGTTGAATACAATGCTTCTTGTCCTATTACTTTGGGAAGACCTTTTCTTAGAACTGTTGGTGCCATCATTGATATGAAAGAAGGCACCATTAAATATCAACTCCCACTTAAGAAAGGTATAGAACACTTCCCCAAAAAGAGAGAAAATATTTCTTTTGCTTCTCCTATGAAAACAAAATTTGTTCTTAATGCTTCTTCATTTGAGAACACTTGATTCTTTCTTTGCTTCTTATGCCTAACTTAAAGGCGTTAAAGAAAAGTACTTGTTGGGAGATAACCCAAGAGTTTTAGTTGAGTCTTGGAAGTTATTACCTCTGTAATAACCTCTCCTTATCATTTTTATTTGCTTTTTGTGCCAAGAGTAACCTCTAATGAGAGTGAAGTAATGATTGGTAAAGTTGTTGTCCCGAAACAGATTTCTGTGCTTCACCGTAAAAATTCCTGAGAGAGCTCTTTACGTTGGATTGAGCTGTAATTGTTTGTGCTTCTGATCCAGGTTGTTATCTAACTTTCGTTATTTCAACATTTTTTGATTTGAGCAACAGAAGGTCTTCGAAAAAATTCGTCTTTACCTGCTGGTCTGTTTTGACAGATTTCTGCCATTTTCTGCATTTGCTTCATGTTAGTTCCTTCTTGAGTTCCTTTGGGGAATTGAGATTTTTGAGGGAAGTGCTACAGTAGCTAGTGTTCTAATGGAAGTTTATTTGGTATTAGAACTGAACCTTAAGAATTATTTATCTTATGTGCACTAATGTTGCTAATGAGATTGTGTGAAGTTTTGTATGAAGGAAAATTTTCAAGTGTATGGAAGGAATGAGTAATGAGATGAAGGATGGACTAAAGCTCAAGCTTGGAGATGCCACGCGTGTCACCCCAAGAAACATCCAAGAAGTACAAGCGTCAAATCTTGGAGATTCCCAAGGCATCCCCTTCTTCATCAATAAAAATTCCAGGTTTCTTCCAAACACTTCATTTTTATTGTTTCATGCACAGTTGTGTTTTTCTTGGAGCGTCTTCTTTTTATTTTTGATTTGGTTTTTAGTTTGCTTGGTTTGATTAGTGTTCTGAATAAGTTGGTTGGACCCCCTCTTTCATACTTTGGTTTGGTTTGGAAAAGAGTAGGAAAGCTCATGCTTATGTGGTAAAAAGAGCTTGTTTTTGACTTTGGCCTATGCTTTGTCATGCCATGCTTGATAATATTTTGGCTTTATGCTTAGTATTCTTTGCTGTAGCATGACTTGTTATAAACAATTGAGATTGCTTAATGTGCCTTAGATGAATCATGCGTTGTCTTAGCATATTAAAGCATAGTATAGTGGTATTCTCCTTTGATGCTTTATTTGGGTTGACTTGGCACATGCTCACACCATGTTATGACTATCTCAAGTCACTATAGCCTTTATGATCCTTTAGTTTTCAACTTGTAGTATCACTTTATGCTTTGATCAATGATGTTTTATCGCTCTGCATGATTATGGCCATTATTGCTCTCTTAGTTTGTCGCTCCCAGTCTTTTGCTAGCCTCCACAACAAAGTATGAGTTCCACTCATGCATCCAACTCTCTAAACCAAGTTATTCCAAAGAGTCCACCATACCTACCTACTAGCTTATGCTATTCCAAGTATATTCATGCTTTTATTTACCTTCCACTTGTTATGAAAAAACTAGTGATTAAAGCTCTCACGAACTTGATGGCACACTTTACTTTACTTGCCCTTAATAAACTTGAACCATTGTGTCTTCTATGTTGTATATGCTTGCATTTATTTGTTGGGAATTAGCAGAACCATGCTTTCATGGGGAACGCTTTCAACATTGCACTTGGTACTTGTACCTAGTTGATATCATGCTCTTTTGTATATGGATGTCGTCGGTGTGAAATGAAAGGGGAGCTTGTAAGTCCATGGAGTTATGTATATGTGTTAGAGAAACGCCTGGGCCGCTGGTCTAATCCATGCTGACATGGTGGAAACCTGCAGCGTAACCATAATGAGCTGTCTATGAAGCATTTTTCTTATAAAAAAAGAGTGCTATACTGAGAAAAAAAGAGAAAAAAGAGATACTATGAAAAGAGGAAAGAGAGAAAAAGCACCATATTCCCATGGTAAATAAGAAGAATACTGAGATGCTCGTTGTCTGCTTGCCTTGTCATTTTGATATGGGGATTCTTCCGTATCATCGGGCAAGGGGTACCCCGTTGGCGGTTCTCAATGATACACATATACTTACGACGACAAGAACTTACCGATGACTAAACTTGAGTAGCATGAGGAGCGGCCCTCGTATACATGGGACATGAGATTTCTGACTTATACTTCGTCAAGCATGTACACCATAGTTTATTCACTTTAACCTTAATCACTTCGAGATGCTTATGATAGGGGCAATGAGAGCTGAAAGCTATAAGTACCATAATTCTTGGAAGCTCTTTATGAGACTTGAATCCCTACTTCCTTTTACAAAAGGCCTTTCTTCCACCATTATATTGAGTCTCCACATTCTATCTTTGAGAGCATAGTGGCCATTCTTAGTTCTATGTGCATTGTCCCAAGACTAGTTGATTGATGCATAACTTGTTATTGCTTGTTTGAAACTATTGTATCTAGTCACTCTTATGAACTTTGAAGGTGTCCTATGCATTTATATTTGCTACTCTATTGAGGCACAATCTGAATACTTTTATGCTATGTTTTCTTTATGTGAAACAAACAAACGTCTTGCAAAGCATGTTATTCATGAATCTTTTGTTTGTGCCTTTTCATGTTGCATCATAGTTTCTTTGCTTATTGCTAGAACTTTGTCTTTCATGTTATGATTGAAGTACTATGATCCCAGCTTTGAGTATTTTGCAAATACTTTGATCAAGTCTTTGATGGTGCATGTCACCTCAAAAATTATTTCTTTTTATCACTTACCTACTCGAGGACGAGTAGGAGTTAAGCTTGGGGATTTTGATACATTGCAAATGTATCTATAATTTTTGATGTTCCATGCTTGGTTTTATCCACTTTCTTGTGTTTTGTTCCAACTTTGGAGTACTTTTCATATGATTTCTTGGACTAACCTATTAACAAGAGCCACAGTGCCAGCTGCCTGTTTTCTGCTATTTTTGGTTCCAGGAAAGTCAGAAAATGAATATTCTCGGAATTGGACGGGACAAAATCCAAAGTGCCTATTTTTCTGGAAGTGATCAAGTGCCAGAATACGAGACGGAGAAGGGTTAGGGAGCCACCACACCACCTGGCCGTGCGGCCAGGCCTGGCCCGCGCCAGGGGGTGGTGTGGCCGCTCCCGGCACCCCCTCGGCCTCCCCTTCCGACTATAAGTTGCCCTCGGGACGAAAACCCTAGGTACCCGATCAAAAATCCACGAAAGAGTCTGTAGCCGCCGTCATGGACATTGGATGTCGTTAATAACAAGATCATATCATTAGGAGAATGATGTGATGGACACACACCCGTAGTAAGCATAGCATAAGATCAAGTCATTAAGTTCGTTTGCTATAAGCTTTGAAATACATAGTAACCTATTCCTTCGACCATGAGGTTATGTTAATCACCATCACCGGATGGATACTTTGATGACATCAAATGCCGCTTCGTAACTGGGTGGTTATAAAGGTGTCATTGGGTATTCTGAAAGTATGTGTTGAAGCGCATGAACCAAAATTGGGATTTGTCCATCCATATGACGGATAGATATGCTCTGGGCCCTCTCGGTGGAATGTCATCTAGTTAGCTTGCAAGCATGTGACTAGGTCACAAGGGATGACATATCACGGAACGAGTAAAGAGTACTTATCAGTAACGAGGCAGAACTAGGTATGGAGATACCGACGATCAAACCTCAGATAAGTATAGTATCGCGAGACAAAGGGAATTAGTTTCGTATGTAAGTGGTTCAATCGATCGCGAAGTCATCGTTGAGTATGTGGGAGCCATTATGGATCTCCAGGTCCCGCTGATTGTTATTGATAGGAGATGTGTCTCTGTCATGTCTGCATATTCACGAACCGTAGGGTGACACACTTAAGGTTCGAAGTTGTTTTAAGTAGATATGGAATATGCGTTGGAGACCGAATGTTATTCGGAGTCTCGGATTGGATTCAGGACATCACGAGGAGATCCGGAATGGTCCGGAGAATAAGATTCATATATTGGGGATCATTTTCTAAGTTAGGAAATTTTCCGGAGTGTTTGTATGGAGATTCTAGGAGGTTTCGGAATGTTCTGGAAGGTTCTAGAGGATTTCTTGGAGTTTGCTTGAAAACCAAGAAAGGGTCAAAGGAAACCTAGTGGGGCAAGACACGGATTCGTGGGGGAGGAGGACTCCTCCCCCCTTCCCACCGCCGGCCATAGGAGGGGAGTCCTACTAGGACTCCCCCTCCCCAGGCGCGCCTCCCTCCTTTAAATAGAAGGAAGGGGGCGCCCCCTCCAAGCAAGCTCCCATAACTCCCAATCTCTGCCGCCTCTCTCCTCCTCCTTTCTTCTGCACAGGCATAGGCGAAGCCCTGCAGAATTCTCTACTCCACCACCACCACCACGCCGTCGTGCTGTTGGGATTCCGTGGAGAAGATCTACTACCTCCGCTGCTCGCTGGAACGGGGAGAGGAAGGTCTGCTTCGACTCCGCACGTGTGATTGACTGCGGTAGCGCTGCCGAAACGCGGCGCCGGAAGGATCGTCCACTTGACCGACTGCGGAAGCGCTGCCGAAACGCGACGCCGGAAGGATCGTCCACTTGACCGACTGCGGAAGCACTGCTGGATCGCGTCGCCGGAAGGATCGTCCACACGATCTTGAGATCGGCAAGTGATCGACTACATCAACCACGAGATCTAATCTCGTTAACGCTTTCGGATCTACGAGGGTTAGTTCCTATCTATCTCGTTGCTCATGTCTAATAGATTAGATCTTGGCTTTTATCTAGATTAGATCTAGGTTTTGTTCGTTCTTGCGGTAGAAATTTTTTGTTTTCCATGCTATGAACCCATCAGTGGTATCAGAGCCGTATCTATGCGTAGATCTATTGCACGAGTAGAACACAATGTTTTTTGTGGGCGTTGATGCTTTTGTTGTCGGTGTCTTAGCGTGTACTTTGCATCTTGCGGCATGGTGGGATGAAGCGGCTCGGGCTAACATTACATGTCATCGCACATGAGACTTGCTCCACGCTTGACGTGCAACTTGCTTTGCACAAGTGGCTTTGCGGGTGTCTGTCTCTCCCACCATAGTTAAGATTCAATTTACAATGAGCATCTGACAACACTTGTATCAACGTTGTGGTTCATGTTCGTAGGTAAGATCCGTTCTTATTCGAAAGCCCCAAGCCACGTAAAACATGCAAAGAAAATTAGAGGCGTCTAACTCGTTTTTGCAGGGGTTTTGTGATGTGATATGGCCATTATGTGATTGTGATTATATTTGATGTATGCAATGATCCTTATTGTAATATGGCAACCGGCAGGAGCCTAATGGTTGTCTTTAAATTTTGTTTAAGACCTGCGTGTCTATTTCATCATGTAATAGCTTTATTCCAAGTAGTTGTAATAGTTGTTGGTGGTGATGGACAACCATGAAGCGGCGCCACGGACCTTGAAGCCACGCTGGTGATGATGGAGATCTTGTCCATGCTTTGGAGATGGAGATCAAAGGCACAAGAAGAAAGGCCATATCATATCACATATTATGAATTGCCTGTGATGTTAATCCTTTATGCATCTTGTATTGCTTAGATCGCGACGGTAGCATTATAAGATGATCCCTCTCACTAAATATCAAGTAATAAAGTGTTCGTCCTTAGTTGGCACCGTTGCTAAGACTCGTCGTTTCGAAGCATCTCGTGATGATCGGGTGTGATAGACTCTACGTGTGCATACAACGGGTGCAAGCCAGATTTGCACATGCAGAAACTAAGGTTAACATTGACGAGCCTAGCATGTACAGACATGGTCTCGGAACACAGAATACCGAAAGGTAAAGCATGAGTCATATGGATGATATGATGAACATGTTGATTGTTCGCCTTTAAAGCTACATCATCTCACGTGATGATCGGACTTGGTGTAGTGGATTTGGTTCATGTAATCACTAAAACAACTTGAGGGATGTTGTTTTGAGTGGGAGTTCATTTGTAATTTGGATTAGTCGAACTCAATTTATCATAAACACAATCAAAGTGAATTTGCATAGTTTGTTGTAGTCATTGGCATCCGTTCACCACCTTACGCTTAGTTATAGTTGAGATAGTGGAACTATAGAAATTCTGGATATTACTTTACGAACTGGTATCGTATTGTTTTGAATGTCAATCTAAAGTTTATAAGTCCTATTGCAAACTTTCAGCAAACTCTATTTGCTCCATGAAGTTTAATAAGTAGTATTAAATCAAGAGTAACAATTCCATCTAATGTATCATGTTTGCCTCCAAGATTCTTGATACTCAAAAGATTGTTTTTTAATATCAAGTTTATCTAAGAGCTGAAAGCAATGTTTTAGAAACCATCATATGTGAAAGGTATTGCGATATCTAAAACAATGTGTTGGTTACAACATGATAGAGTATACGTCCTCATATTTGATGAGAATTTGTGAAGGTTGGAAACGCTAGTCGTCCTAATCCTCTAAAAGGTTTTGAAAAAGAAACATTATACTCGCAATTCACCTTTATAAGCTATAGTAGCTTGATCATGAAAGTTGTCATGATAAGGATGAATAGAAGATGTAAATAAAATGTTTACTACACTAAAAGATTACTAAAGAATGGATTTTTGAAAGAACACCAAACATTTGATGATGGTGATCCACCTCAAAGTGCAAGTCCAAAGGTATTAGTAGTTGACTATATACGCTTTGTACCATGTGTCATGTTGATGACACCACTATTGATGTTGATAGATTCTTTTAAAAGAAAAGGAATTGCTGAAAGAGAATCTATAAAATATTTGGCAGAAAATAAAAGGTTGGAGATGTCCAACTTAGGCATATAGAAGATATACATGTTATGGCTGTATTCCTTGCTTGTTAAACAATGTGGTTCTCCGGTATTGGATACCGAATTGGTTGGTATGAAGTGTCATACAGGACAACACAATTCATGAACTGCAATGGTCTAAGTAACTAGCAAGAGAAAATGTGATGATGTTCATCGAAAACAAACAAAGGGTTGTTGTGTTGCTCGTTAACTTCAAAGCTTGCCTTCAAGATTTGTTTCAATAATTGTTATTTTGATCAGGTATTATGACGACAAAAGGTTGTTCAAATAATTACCGTATTCCATAATAGATGGATGATATACAAGTCTGGTTGGAGAAATAATGACCATAAAACTAATGCTAAAATGTCGCAAGACAAATGATTGAAAGATCACTTGCGAAGTGACATCGCCATTTAAATTATATTGAAAGGATATATGAAGAAACTCTATATTGATGGATTTTTGGAGTCTTTGATTTGGATCAAATGACGCTTATGATACTTTCCAGGAGATAATTAAAACTCCGTTCGTAGGCCAAAAGAGGAACGAACGACTAACTGATTGGAATTTGTACATATCGATGTATATAGTCCATTATGTGTAGTCATGGGCAATGATTTCAACTTCATATGCTTTCTCCGAAGATTTGAGTGAGTATATGTATATACTTACTCAATAAGGAAGAAGTATGAAACATTTGAAAAATGTTCAAAGACTTTCAAGATGAAGTGGAAAATCATTGTAACAAGAAAATAAAAGAGTTTATGATTGGATCATAAAGAAAGATGTTCGAGTTACAAGTTTAGCAAAACACCTAAGATTTGAGGAATCATTCCATGGATTTGCATTTCCCAAAACACCATAGGAGTATGGAGTGTTCAAGATATGTAATGAAACCTTGTTTGACATGGTAAGATCAAAGGTGTCATTTATAAAACTGCCATTATATATTAAAGATTAAAGCTTTAGTGACTACCGCTTTTACACTGAAAAGAGCTCCATCGTGATCCGTTGAAATGACACCATATGAGTTATGGTTTGGGATAAAACCCGAATTGTCTTTTCTTAAATTTTGGTATGCTATGCATAAGTAAAATGTTTACAACCAATGTCGGATAAGCACGTCTTTGTAGGTTATTCCAAAGAATTTGTTGGGAATTTCTCCATAACGCCGAGGACAAAAGAGTTTGTCGCTTGGAACGTCAAGTTTCTTGAGAAGGAATTTTTCGTGAAAAGTTAAGTGGGAGGACAATAGAACTTTGATAAGGTTGTTGAACCTTAGCTATATGTGGTAAGTAGCGCAGCGCCGGAAAGTGTCCCGGTGACGGCCACAATGCTCATGGCTCTCGTGATTACAAAAGGTGTGATCTCGGAGATTAGAGTTCCTATAGAACCATGTGGGTCGGTAAAAATCAAATAGTAAGATTTGATAAGCAAGTCGTTATTGTTTTGACAATGATGAACCGACTACATGCAAAGAAGCGATGATGGGCCCTGACTCCATAAAATGACTAGAAGTCATAGAATCCGTGATAGTATCCATACACGAGAAAGCAAGTTTCTGAACTTGGAAGACCCTCCGGAAAGGCGTGAACCCTATCGGTCGTGTTTGGATTTATAAAGAAATAAGACATGGATGTTTAACATCTATGAAATAGTCGACATGTCAGAAAGAAGTTTACGACAATGTTCAAGGAATTGACTATGATAAGATTTGATCTTTCATAGCGATATTTAGTCTAGACGGATTAATGTAGCAACCACTACATATATTTTGGTATATGGTAGTTGAACAAACAAAACAAGTTCTTCTAATAGAATGGTTACCTAGGACGTGTACATGACACGATCCAAAGGGTTTTGTTAATTCAAAGGATGCTAAAAGAGTATGCAAAACTTCAATGGTTGAAGTAAGCATAGCGGAGTTGGAATCTTCACCATGATGAAACTGTTAAAAGAGTTTAAATTCATCGGGGATGATGAAGATGCTTGCATTTGCAAGAAATTAAGTGGGAGCGCTGAGACATATTTCTAATACATTATGTGAAAGACATATTGTTGATTGGAAATGATGTATCTTTTATTGACACAGGTTAAGAATTTCATTTCGATGAAAGACTTAGGCATAACCCAAATTAGGCATCAATGTCTATATGGATAGATTGAGGCGCTAATATGGTTTTGCCAAATGTACATAGATAAGATGTTGAATGAGTTCAATATGGAAACAACAAGAAAGGTTCTTGACGCACGGAAAGGACTGAATCAAGATTCGAGTGTGTTGACACGAGATTCAAGTGTTTTGACACTTGGTGAAATCACAAGAATATTTTGATCAATCATTCTTTGAGATGTACACATCCAGATATGTCCTATGCTCTAAATGTTATGAGCATATACCAGGATGATTCATAAGATGATCATTGGACAATAGTAAAGATATTCTTATGAGCTTTGGAAGAACTAAGAATATATCATGTATAAGTGACAAATAGTTAAAGGTAGTTCATTGTAAAGTGTTACATTGATACTAGTTTTGTCACAAGATACAAATTAAATTTATCTCAATTTAGACTATGGGTGGCATAATATAATGGAAAGGGTGTTCCATGATGGATTTGGATGAGTTCCAAAGTTGAGATTATTGTGACGGATACTACAACAAAAGTCTAAGTATATAACTGCTATAGTAGTAGCAAAGGAGGGCATTTGTGTTAAGTAGTTTGTTATCAAACTAGGTGTGGTTCAAAGTGGGCTAAAACTATGAAGATATATTGTGTGACAATAATATCAACATATTTTGAGCCGAAGGAACTAAAGGTCTCACCAAAGGACCAAATTTATACAATGCCATCTCATTGGAGAATGAGTAATGCGTAGAGACGCAAGGACATGCAAATACACACGGACCTGGAAGTGTCAGATCCGAAGATTATGTTTACCACTAGCAATAGTGTCTATACAACACCAGAAAGCCATAGGTGTTGTATGCACAAGTTTTTAACTAGATTATTGACTCTGGTGCAAGTGGGAGACTGTTGGAGATATGCCCAAGAGGCAATAATAAAGTGGTTATTATTATATCTTTATGTTTATGATAAATGTTTACATCTCATGCTATAATTGTATTAACCGGAAACATTAATACTTGTGTGTTTTGTAAACATAAAAGAGTCCCTAGTAAGCCTCTTGTTAAACTAGCTTGTTGATTAATGGATGATCATGGTTTCCTGATCATGGACATTGGATGTCGTTAATAACAAGATCATATCATTAGGAGAATGATGTGATGGACACACACCCGTAGTAAGCATAGCATAAGATCAAGTCATTAAGTTCGTTTGCTATAAGCTTTGAAATACATAGTAACCTATTCCTTCGACCATGAGGTTATGTTAATCACCATCACCGGATGGATACTTTGATGACATCAAACGCCGCTTCGTAACTGGGTGGTTATAAAGGTGTCATTGGGTATTCTGAAAGTATGTGTTGAAGCGCATGAACCAAAATTGGGATTTGTCCATCCATATGACGGATAGATATGCTCTGGGCCCTCTCGGTGGAATGTCATCTAGTTAGCTTGCAAGCATGTGACTAGGTCACAAGGGATGACATATCACGGAACGAGTAAAGAGTACTTATCAGTAACGAGGTAGAACTAGGTATGGAGATACCGACGATCAAACCTCGGATAAGTATAGTATCGCGAGACAAAGGGAATTAGTTTCGTATGTAAGTGGTTCAATCGATCACGAAGTCATCGTTGAGTATGTGGGAGCCATTATGGATCTCCAGGTCCCGCTGATGGTTATTCATAGGAGATGTGTCTCTATCATGTCTGCATATTCACGAACCGTAGGGTGACACACTTAAGGTTCGAAGTTGTTTTAAGTAGATATGGAATATGCGTTGGAGACCGAATGTTGTTCGGAGTCTCGGATTGGATTCGGGACATCACGAGGAGATCCGGAATGGTCCGGAGAATAAGATTCATATATTGGGGATCATTTTCTAAGTTAGGAAATGTTCCGGAGTGTTTGTATGGAGATTCTAGAAGGTTTCGGAATGTTCTGGAAGGTTCTAGAGGATTTCTTGGAGTTTGCTTGAAAACCAAGAAAGGGTCAAAGGAAACCTAGTGGGGCAAGACACGGATTCGTGGGGGAGGAGGACTCCTCCCCCCTTCCCATCGCCGGCCATAGGAGGGGAGTCCTACTAGGACTCCCCCTCCCCAGGCACGCCTCCCTCCTTTAAATAGAAGGGAGGGGGCGCCCCCTCCAAGCAAGCTCCCATAACTCCCAATCTCTGCCGCCTCTCTCCTCCTCCTTTCTTCTGCACAGGCATAGGCGAAGCCCTGCAGAATTCTCTACTCCACCACCACCACCACGTCGTCGTGCTGCTGGGATTCCGTGGAGAAGATCTACTACCTCCGCTGCTCGCTGGAACGGGGAGAGGAAGGTCTGCTTCGACTCCGCACGTGTGACCGACTGCGGTAGCGCTGCCGAAACGCGGCGCCGGAAGGATCGTCCACTTGACCGACTGCGGAAGCGCTGCCGAAACGCGACGTCGGAAGGATCGTCCACTTGACCGACTGCGGAAGCGCTGCTGGATCGCGTCGCCGGAAGGATCGTCCACACGATCTTGAGAACGGCAAGTGATCGACTACATCAACCACGAGATCTAATCTCGTTAACGCTTTCGGATCTACGAGGGTTAGTTCCTATCTATCTCGTTGCTCATGTCTAATAGATTAGATCTTGGCTTCTATCTAGATTAGATCTGGGTTTTGTTCGTTCTTGCGGTAGAAATTTTTTGTTTTCCATGCTACGAACCCATCATATAGAACAATCGTATTGTTTACTTTACACGCAGTTTGTAAAGCAATAATCTGTTGCTTGCAACTTAATACTGGAGGGGGTTCGGATGATAACCTGAAGGTGGATTATTAGTCATAGATGCAGTTGGATGGCGGTCTATGTATTATGTTGTAATGCCCAATCAAGTCTCGGAGGAGTCAAGATGATTAGTATATGCATGTATTGCTTTCTCGGTGTTTTTCAATTGCCCCGCTGTAATTTGTTCACCCAGCATGTTATCTATCTTAAGGAGAGCCACCTCTAGTGAACTATGGATCCCGGTCCTTTTTCTTTACATACAATCTACAATTGTTTACTTCTTTGTGTTTACTTTCTGCAAACTTTTACTTCTTTCCATTCGATACGTTTAATCCTTTGTTTTCCGCAAAACACGGTGAGATTGACAACCTCATCACAAGTTGGGGACAAAGTTCTGTGGTTGTGTTGTGCAGGTCTCCACGTTGCTACTGGCACCGGTAGTGCGCCCTGCCAAAGCTCAGCTAGTAACACCTTTGAGGTGTTTCCTTGCTCCTACTGGTTCGATTAAACCTTGGTTTCATAACTGAGGGAAACTTGTTGTTGTGCTCATCATACCTTCCTCTTGGGGTTCCCAACGAGCTCTAGATCAACACCACGCACCAAGCACTTTTCTGGGCGTCGTGCATTGAGCCATCACATATGAATGAACTTTCTACCATGAGTGGCTTGTTTTCTGATGATATTAAGATGCATACTTACTTTGTTGCTAAGATTTTCCCCTTTTCACTGAAAGGAGAAGCTAAAACTTGGTTTAGTAATTTACCTCCTGGATCTATTGATAGCCCTGAGTGCTTGATTAGTACTTTCCTATAGAAATATTTTCCTCCTAGTGCTAGACATGCTATTTTGCAGGAACTTTTTGATTTTAAACAGGGAGAAAAAGAGGTATTGCCCGAATCTTGGGCAAGGTTTTGTGTTTTGATTCATGCACGGGCTGGAAGTCCATTACATAAGAATGAGCTTCTTGATATATTTTATAATGGACTAACCGAAGAATCTAGGACATACCTAGATAGTTGTGCTGATTGTGTTTTCAGGAATAGGACTCCTAAGGAAGCGTAAGAATTAATGGCTAAAATAAGCAAGAATTATGAAGATTGGACTCCTCCTAAACAAGCTATACCTGAAGTAATTGTGCCTGAACCATCTATTCCGGTGCCTATTCCAACATCAAATAAGAGGGGAGTTATTGAATTAAATGATGAAGTGATGAAGGAAGCTAAGAAATGTCTTAAGGAGAAGGGAATTAAAGCTGTAGATGTCAAGAATTTACCTCCTATAGAAGAATTATGTAAGCCTATTCCCTACTCATCCACTATCGAGGTACACTCTCTCCAACACTTTGATGAAGGTGATATCCCTTACTCTAAACCTCCTGATCAATGCTTAGAAGAATTCGATATCTTTATTGTTAAGCAAGATAACTTTAATGAAAGGGTGCAAAATCATCTAATGGAAAACACTAGAGCTATTGTTGAGTTGAAAGATATTGTAGAAAGAGCCTCTAATGATGTTCAAATGATTGTTAAACACTTTCAAATGGTTCAAACTCAAATAGATCAACTCGTTAAAGTGCAAAACGACTTGCTAGTTAATGCTGCTAAAGAAAAACATGCTTATGAAATTAGAACTAGAAGTGGAGCTGCTACCCAGGATCCTCTATATCCTGAGGGGCATCCCAAAAGAATTGAGAAGGATTCTCAACAAGCTGAAAATAGTGGTTCTACTCGTAAGAAAAGGAAAAAGAAACATAAAACTGTTGTAGAACCCTCTGAACCTGCTTTAGATCCTAATAGTATATCTATCTCTGATGCTGAAACTGAAAGTGGTAAGGAAGAAAATGAAGCTCCTAATGAAGAGAAAGTTGAGGAAGAACCTGAAAATCACACTAAGAATACTAAATACACCAAAGAGAATTTTATTGCTAAGAAACATGGTAGTGAAAGAGAACCTTGTGTCCAAAAACCTATGCCTTTCCCTGATAAGAAACACAAGTCAAAGGAAGATGAACATTATAATAAGTTTTGTGAATGGATGAAGCCTTTATTCTTGCAAATTACTTTGACTGATGCTATTAAATTGCCTCCTTACTCAAAGTATATGAAGGACATTGTCTCAAATAAAAGGAAGATTCCTAATGAAGAAATTTCTACTTTGCTTGCTAATTATTCCTTCAATGGTAAGGTTCCTAAGAAACTTGGAGACCCAGGGATTCCAACTATCCCTTGCTCTATTAAGAACAGTTATGTTAGAACTGCTTTGTGTGATTTGGGAGCTGGAGTTAGTGTTATGCCTTTCTCTCTCTATAAGAGGCTTCAGCTTGAAAAATTAATACTAACTGATATATCTTTGCAAATGGCTGATAAATCTACCACTATTCCTGTGGGTATATGTGAGGATGTACCTGTTCAAGTGGCTCATAACTGCTTGATATTAACTGATTTTGTTGTGCTCGAAATGCTTGAAGATGATAATATGTCTATTATTCTTGGGAGACCTTTTCTTAATACTGCAGGAGCTGTTATTAATTGTAATCAAGGAAAGGTGACTTTCAATGTTAATGACAAGGAACATACTGTCTATTTACCCAAGAAGATTGAAAGGACTTATGGTTTGAATTCAATTGAACATGTTGAAGGCATTCAAGTTGGAGAAATATATTGTCCCATACCAAGAGAAAAATTTGAAACTATTATGATTGGGACCATTGCTATCAAGGTTGAGGTAACATAATCATTAGTGGAATACAAAGTTTTGTCTCATATGCAATTGTTTTGGTAGCAAGACTTGATCAACCTTGTTAACAAAAGGATTCCATTGAACAAAACAATGTCTTCATTATGATTATCTCCGTTTATTTCTATCCTTTGCATTTTAGTTTTTGCTTTTGTTTAGCTTTCTTTTTGTTGTTAGTTGCTTGCATGTTAGACTGTCTTAGAACTTCTGTAGTTCTAGCCTTGTTTTGTCCTTGCATCATGTTTTCAAAAAAAAGAAAAAATCTGTCTGTCAGAAAAATCATTCTTCTATTTTTGAAAAATGCCCAAAAATAGAGTGTCTCGAAAAATTTCAGAAAATTCATATTAAATTTTTACGTGAAAAAGGGGCAGAGGAGTACCTGGGAGGTACCAGGGGGGCCCACCAGGCAAGCACACCACATGGTGGCGCGGCCAGCCGTGGGTGGCGCCATGCCCTGGTGTGGGCCACCCCTGCCCCCCCACTAACTCTCTCACCTACCACTTTCTTCTCTCTCCCGAGTAAGCTCTAGTTCATATCTCAAAATCGCGTTCTTGCTATGCTTGCTCTCGATTTTTTCGATCTCCTTGCTCAGCCCATCTTTCTTGCTGAAATTTGGAGCATTTGTTCCCTGGTATGTGACTCCTCCCCTTGTCCAAGTAGATTTGTGTTTAGTGGATTATATGTTGAGTATTTTTCTGCTGTAGGTGACTGGTTATGAGGGTTTGTAAGCTTGTCTGATGCTTAGAGATATAGTTTTGATGCTTGTTTAGTCCTCTTGCAAGTCCCTATGAGTAGAATCCTTCATTATATTTACTTTGCAATCACTTGTTTGATAGGTGTTTAAATTTCAGAATACCAAGCATGAACAACCATAATTTTGGAGAGATATTTGAGAGTGATGCACCTAGGAGGTCGAGGCCCTCAAGAACAGCCTCTCAAGCTAGGCCATCATACAATGAAGATCTCATTGCAACTCGTATTGGCAGTGAAAGGGATGATGGGGATGCTCACCCATCCTCTTTTCCTTGTTTTACTTTCTTACAAGCTGCAGGTATTCTTGATGATTTCTTGCTACTGATTGAGAGGGTTGGTTTGACCTCATATATGCAAGATGAGAGCGCGCAATATGCTATGCTCACCAAAACTTTTGTTGAGAGCTTCACGTTTACTAACACACCCTATCAGTCTACTGTCTCTTTTAAAATCTATGATTTGCCCTTCACCATGCCTTTGGAGAGATTTTGCAGTATTGTAGGTGTGCGCATGACAGGGACCGTGAAGAAAATTCAAGGGCGACCCACTGATTTGTTGGAACTTTACCGTGGGGTGACCAATGATGATGACCGCGTGGCGCAACGCGGAAAGATAAGAAATATTCAACTCCCTTCTCTTAGATACTTTGCATATTATCTTGCTACTAGTGTACTGGGTAGGGAGAACACAAGTAATATCTCCAACTATCATTTAGCTTTCCTTGTTGCTGCGCTTAACAATGATACTCGGTACAATCTTGGCTCGCTTATTGCTCGCCGCCTAGCTGCTAGGGGGCCGATCTATGGGGGCATCATTGCATCGCGTATAGTCAATGCATTAGGTCTTTCAGTGGATCCCTATGATGCTATGCTGGCACCACAGAGGCTTGACCTTGTTGCCATGAAAACTCATCACTTTGTCACTTCTACTTCTGATTTGAACAATCCAGTATATAGGATGTTTTTCACTGATGGGAATGAAAGGGAAATCCTTTTGCCACAACCTGCTTTGTTTAGTGTTCACAGCCATGGTCGTGCTCCAAGGAGGAGGTGGACGAGCAGCTTCGCTTGCTGGGTTTCCACGAGCAGCACCAGGAGGATGTGCCTTCCTATGATTACTCCGCGCATTACGGAGGGATGTACTCGAGTTCGCACCAGGATGAGGGGACCTCTTCGTCGTACCAGGGTGACACTTCATCCTAGCCAGCTTGGGATTGATACCCACTTAGGCCAAAAGCCTAAGCTTGGGGGGAGGTACGCCGACACCGCACTCATCTCCATATCATGTTGCGTCGGTACTTTGTATATTCATGTTTTCGTTCCTGTTTTAGTTTTCGTTCTTCTTTGCTTTTGCTTTCTAAAAACACAAAAAGACCAAAAATATTTCTATTGTTTCTCTTTGGTTTGCTTCTTCTTTTTGCCTGCTTTGTTTGAACTTCTCAAAAAACCCAAAAAGATTTTGCGTTGCTTTGTTTTTCCCTTTTGGTTCTTGTTTAAAAATCGAAAACACCAAAAATATTTGTTGTTATTCTTTGGTTTTTGCGAGTTTGCTACAGGGTTCGGCAGTCCTTAGTGGATTATTGGGTTTCATATTATTATTCAAGTCATGCAAGTGAAGAGCAATAATGAGGATTAATGACAACTTGAGGCGTGGTAAGAGGCTGGTAACGAACTCTATTTGTTTTCATTTTTGTACATATACTCATCATTATGGGCATGCTTAGTCCGTTCATGTAGGGCGTATGTTATCTTTGGATGCTTAGTAGTTCTTGCTTTCTTATGATTAGCTCCAGCTCGCTAATAGTTTGTAGCATGTCTTATGAATGTTTGCTTGCATTGCTCTATTCATAAATTGGCATGACACCACGGTATCCTCCTCTGAATGTTTCATTTGATTGACTTGGCACATGCTCATGCATGCACATGACTGTAATAATCAGTTAAGCCTCGATGAATTATTTTGCCTTGAGGATCTTGAATCACTTTCATGCCATGAGTAGTCCTGTTTTATTGCAAGCATGATAATGACAGCTATTGCTCTCTCGGTTGTCGCTCCCTTACTATTGCTAGCCTTCAATTTTACTGAGTATGTTTTACTCAAGTTCCCAACTCCCTAAACCAAATCTTTCCAAAGTATCCACCATACCTACCCATTAGCATCATTTGCTACTTCCGCGCATATTCATTATGCCTTGTTTTCTTCCGAATAAAATGTTTTCTTGTTATGAGAAAGTTAGTTAGTAAAGCTCTCACGAACTTGATGGCACACTTTATTTTCTTGCATGTAATAAACCTGAACCATTGTGTCCTTCTTTGTTGCGCATATGCTTGCGCTTTATGAGTTGAAGTTAGCAGAACCATGTATCATGGGGACCGCTTTCAACACTTCATAGGTACTTTGTACCTAGTTGATATCATGTTCTTTTACTTATGGATCCCGGCGGTGTGAAATAAAAGTTGAACTTGTAAAATCATGGAGTTTGTATGTATGTTAAAGAAACGCCTAGGCCGCTAGCCTAAATAAAAATCTATGCACATTGTCTGCTTGCCTTGTTATTTTGATTGCGGGATAGCTCCCGTGTCATGTGCAAGGGGTATCCCGTTGGCGGTTCTCTATGATACGTATATACTTACAATGACAAGAGCTTACTCGTGACTAAAGTTGAGTAGCATGAGGATCAGTCTTCGTAAGTAAGGGGCATGAGACTTCGATTTATAACTTGTCAAGCATATCCTCTTAATTGTGTCACTTTCACCTTAACCACATTAAAGATGCTTATGATAGAGGCAATGAGAGCTCAAAGCTAACAAGTACCATACTTTCAGCATTTGGAAGCCTTTCAATTATTCAAAACCTTTTCTTCTACTTGTTGAGTCTCCACATATTCTTTGAGCACTTTCTTGAGAGCATAGTTGTCATTCTTTGTGTTTGTCCCATTACTTGATTATTTGTGTTATGGCTTTGATGCTTGTATCCTTAATATCTTTAATTCTAGTCATCACTTGAACTTCAGAGGTGCCTTGATATTCATAATCAAAGGCAAGCAAGATACCACTCTATCATACCTTTCTATGAGCATTGCAATGTTGCTTATGTTTGTGCCTCATGCTACTTATTATTCTTGAGTTGGAATCTCTTCATAGCTTGCAATGACTATAAAGTAGACTCAGTTGCATACTCTTTATTATGAACTGTCTAAGTAGTTGATCATATTGCTGAGAATATTTACATCTTATGAAGCAAATGTGTTCGTAAAAGTTTTTTATCGCACTCAGTTTTCAACTGAATTGCTTGAGGACAAGCAATAAGCTAAGCTTGGGGGAGTTGATACGTCCAAAACGTATCTACTTTCCAGAACACTTTTGCTATTGTTTCTCCTCTATACTTGTGTGATTTGGATATAACTAACGCAAACTGACGCTGTTTTCAGCAGAATTGCCTTGGTGTCTACTTTTTGTGTAGAAAACCAACTATCAGGAAAAATCCGGGAAAATACGCCAAAAATCATATTTCACCCGAAGACTCCAGGAGCCAGAATACAAGACGGAGAAGAGCCAGAGGGTGGCCACACCACCTGCTGGCGCAGGCCAGGCAAGGCCACGTCAGGGGGTGGTGTGGGCCCCCCAGGCACCCCCTCGGTCTCTCTCTTCGCCTATAAGGAGCCTTCTGACCTAAAAACTCCGGAGGGGTCTACGTTTTTCCAGAAGGAGTTCCGCTCCGCCGCCACCACCAGATTCTACGAAACAGCACCAGAAACTCCGTTATGGCACCCTGTCGGGACGGGGAGTTGGAGGAGATCATCGCCATCATCATCACCATCGCTTCTCGATCGAGCATCCATGTTTCCCCCATCTATGAGTGAGTAATCCCCTGCTGTAGGCTATGGGGATGGTAGGGATTGGATGAGATCGTTCATGTAATGGCATCAGATTGTTAGGGCATGGTGTCTAGTATCTTTTATTAGTGCTTTATGACTTTGTTGCGACTTGTTATGCTTAATGCTTGTCACTAGGGCCCGAGTGCCATGATTTCAGATCTGAACATGTTATTGATTCATTATGATAGTATTGTTTTTGGTCTTATCTACAAGTTGTATACACACGTTGATGTCCGGAACCTATGGCCCCGAAGTGACAGAAATCGGGATAACCGGAAGAAAATGGCTTTGATGTGAGGATCACATGTGTTCATGGAGTGTTAATGCTTTGCTCCGGTGCTCTATTAAAAGGAGTACCTTAATTGCCAGTAGTTCCCTAGAGGCCCCGCTACAAATGGGCTGGCAGGACAAAAGATGTTGTGCAAGTTCTCATTGCGAGCACGTATGACTATATATGGAACACATGCCTAGGATTGTCTAGTACTTGGATGCTTTATCTTATTTATCTGCAATTGCCCTATGTTCTGATTGCTATGTGAATTGTCTTGTCCATGCAACGCCCGTCCATCCATCCCTATGCCTACCGCACTCGAATCCCATTGTTTACTGCTATTGCTTCTGCTGTTACTTTACTATTTCTACTACAAAACTGTTGCTACCGATAAACTGTTGTGAGCAAGATTGTTTCCAGGTGCAGCTGAATTGACAACTCAGTTGTTAAGGCTTATAAATATTCTTTGGCTCCCCTTGTGTCGAATCAATAAATTGGGTTTCACTTCCCTCGAAAATACTGCGATACACCCCCTATACTTGTGGGTCATCATAGCACCTGGGTATTTGATACGGGATCAGTTGCTAATATATGTAACTCGGTTCAGGGGCTGCGGAACAAGCGATAACTAGCAAGGGATGAGGTCACAATGCGGGTCGGCAATGGATCAAGAGTTGATGTGATCGCCGTCGGAACGCTGCCTCTCAATATGCCGTCGGGATTAGTTATAAATCTGAATAATTGTTATTTTGTGCCTGCACTAAGCATGAACATTGTATCCGGATCGTGTTTGATGCAAAGTGGTTATTCGTTTAAGTCTGAAAATAATGGTTGTTCGATTTATATGAATAATATCTTTTATGGTCATACACCTATGTTGAATGGTTTATTTCTATTGGATCTCGATAGTAGTATTACACATATTCATAATGTTGATGCTAAAAGGATTAAACTTGATAATGATATATCTCCATATATGTGGCACTGCCGTCTAGGTCATATTGGCGTTAAACACATGAAGAAACTCCATTCTGATGGACTTTTGGAATCACTTGATTTTGAATCATTTGATACATGTGAGCCATGCCTTATGGGCAAGATGACTAGAACGCCGTTTTCCAGTTCAATGGAATGGGCGACAGATTTATTGGAAATCATACATACTGATGTGTGTGGACCAATGAGTGTGTCGGCGCGAGGTGGATATCGTTATTTTGTTACTTTCACGGATGATTTGAGTAGATACGGGTATATCTATTTAATGAAACATAAGTCTGAAACATTTGAAAAGTTCAAGGAATTTCAGAATAAAGTGGAAAATCATCGTAACAGAAATATCAAATTTCTGCGGTCCGACCGTGGAGGAGAGTATCTTAGTTATGAGTTTAGCACACATATGAAAGACTGTGGAATAGTTTCACAACTCACGCCTGCCGGAACACCACAACGTAATGGTGTGTCAGAACGTCGTAATCATACTTTATTAGATATGGTTCGATCTATGATGTCTCTGACTGACTTGCCACTGTCATTTTGGGGTTATGCACTGGAAACCGCTGCATTCACTTTAAATAGGGCACCATCTAAATCCGTTGAAACGACACCGTATGAATTATGGTTTGGAAACAAACCTAAGCTGTCATTTCTTAAAGTTTGGGGATGCGATGTTTATGTGAAGAAACTTCAGCCGGATAAACTCGAACCCAAAGCAGAAAAATGCGTCATCATAGGATACCCTAAGGAAACGATTGGGTATACCTTCTATCATAGATCCGAGGGCAAGGTTTTTGTTGCCAAGAATGGATCATTTCTTGAGAAGGAGTTTCTCGCGAAAGGTGTGAGTAGTTGGAAGGTAGAACTCGAAGAGGTTATTGAACCTTCTCTTTATGAATTGGCGAGTGGCGCAGCACCAGAAGTTGTTTCGGAGTTGACTTCACCTGATGAAGAGAGAGCTAATGATAATGATCATGAAACTCCGAAAGAGGATACTACCGAACCTCGCAGGTCAAGCAGGACACGTGCAGCTCCTGAACTGTATGGCAATCCTGTTATGAATTTCATGATTGATGAAATAGATGACCCTACGACGTATGAAGAAGCGATGATGAGCCCTGATTCCAACAAATGGCTAGAAGCCATGAAATCCGAGATGGAATCCATGTACGAAAACCAGGGTTGGACCTTGGTGGACTTACCTCACGATCGAAAGGCCGTTGAGAATAAATCGATTTTCAAAAGAAAAACTGATGCTGATGGTAATGTGACCATCTATAAGGCTCGACTTGTCCCAAAGGGGTTTCGACAAATTCAAGGAGTTGACTACGATGAGACATTCTCTCCCGTAGCGATGCTAAAATCGGTTAGGATTATGTTAGCAATTCCTGCATATTTCGATTATGAAATATGGCCGATGGATGTCAAAACTACGTTCCTCAATGGTAATATTGAAGAAGAGTTGTATATGATACAACCTAAGGGTTTTGTCAATCCTAAGGATGCTGATAAGGTATGCAAGCTTCAACGATCCATCTATGGACTGAAGCAAGCATCCCGGAGTTGGAATCTCCGCTTTGATGAGGTGATCAAAGAGTTTGGATTTGTCCAAACTTATGGAGAGGCTTATATTTACACGAAATGAGTGGGAGCAATGTGGCATTTCTAATATTATATGTGGATGACATATTATTGATTGGAAATGATATAGATCTTTTAAACAATGTTTAAAGTTATCTAAACAGCAAATTTTCGATGAAGGACCTTGGTGAAGCTTCATATATATTAGGCATTAAAATCTATAGAGATAGATCAATACGCCTAATTGGGCTATCGCAGAGTACATACCTTGATAAGATATTAAAGAAGTTTAATATGGACGAAAGTAAGAAGGGGTTCTTACCTATGTTGCAAGGCAAGACATTGAGTAAGACTCAAAGTCCGGCTACGGCAGAAGAAAGAGAGATAATGGATAAGATCCCCTATGCCTCAGCCATAGGCTCTATAATGTATGCCATGCTATGTACAAGACCGGATGTGGCACATGCTATTAGTTTGACTCATAGATAGCAATCTGATCTAGGTTCGGAACACTGGATAGCGATCAGGAATATCCTTAAGTACTTGAGAAGAACTAAGGATATGTTTCTTGTATACGGAGGTGAAGAAGAGCTAGTCGCTAAGTGTTATGTCGATGCTAGCTTTGACACTGATCCGGATGACTCTAAGTCTCAATCCGGATACATATTTCTCTTGAACGCAGCAACAGTTAGATGGATCCGTTTTCCCTCCATCCTCCGTCACCCCTCCATGACTGGTCGTTCTAGGGTTAGGGCGGGCAGAGAGGAAGGGGAGAGGGCAGGGATGGGGAGGGAGGAGGTCCAGAAAGGGGAGAGGGCGGGGACGGGGAAGGAGGAGAGCTGGGAGGGTAGACGAGGTGCGAGGGACTTACCGACACCGGCCGCCGGCTCTCGAGCGACGACGCGAGCTCCCGAGCGAACTTCCACTAATACACTTGTAACTTCCTGCTGATGGCAGGCAACGACTCTAGCAAAAATCAAAATTTCAACAACGAATTGACAGCATTCGGTGAATGAAATCAAGAAAAAATAGGACAAATCCCAATAGAAATGAGAGGTGAGAAAGGAGAAATTGAAAACCCTAGATCTTGTTGTCTTTCCTTCTCGATAGCCACAATACCATTAGTGAAACCGAAAGTTTCAAAATAACACCGTGAAAGAGCATATAGGCCCCATGTGTGGTTTTGGTAATTAATGATAATCTTTATGGACTAATGTGTGTATTAAGTTGCACTTGTAGGAATTGTTCATTGGCATTGCTTGGAGTATGTGTTGGCTCCAAGGTGTAAGATATGAAGAAGAAGATACGTTGTGCAAGCTCAATATGCGTCATCTCTAGAAGATCTCTTGTTTGATACTTGCCATCCTCGGTGTCTATGGATCGATGAAGACAAGGTCACAGTATTATCAAGTCAAAGGTATTCTTGATAGGTTTTCCCTTTTGCCATTCTCATGTTGGTAGTTGAGAGACCGGGTTTAGGATAGATAGTCGTACTATCAAGAGGGGCTCTCGAGTGAGTTGCTCGATCATATCGTTCAGAGAGAGCTCAAACATTTGCATTCTTAGCATCATCATTCTTGGTGAAGGAAATATGCCCTAAGAGGCAATAATAAAGTTGTTATTATGTATTCCTTGTATATGATAGATGTTTATTTTGCATGCTATAATTGTATTGATAGGAAACATCAATGCATGTTTCGATTTTGATCTTGGCGGTTTTCCGGTTTCTCACTTGATCAAATGAGGTATCTCATATTACAATACTTGATACTTTCTCACTTGGTGATATCCAATATTTCCACATCTAGTTGGGAAGATCTTGTCTTCCTCTTTCCAATGCAATTGGATTCGGCTCAATCGGAGTTACCAATCATAAGTTATCGATGTTTAAAGTTTGCCTTTATTTGGTTTGAAAATGAACGAATGAAAATTTCTGTTGTGGGCCAGGCGGTAGTACCGCGGGCCACTACCGCCTGCCCCTGACGCGCGTGCCCTCTCCTCTGTGCCGCCCGGTAGGCTCAGCCGGTACTACTGGCCCAGCATGGCACTACCGCTCGGGCGGGCCGGCCAGCCCAACTCCTAGCTCCCAGGCCACATCTCGCCTAGCCTGCTCCGCTTCCAGCCCCGCCCCGCACATCTCTTCCGCTTCCCCTCGTGCTCGCGCCGCGTTGACCAAGCGCCGAGCGGCCGCCCAATCCCCTCGCTGCTTCCCCGCTCGCTCTCCCTCGTGCTCGCTCGCGGGTCGCGCCCTGCTGCTGCTGCTCGCTGCGGCCCAGCTCACGCCGCCAGCCCGCTAGCTCCTGTTGCCGGCGCGATTCTTGGGCCACCGCTCCCACGCGCGCTCTGGCCCACGTGCAGTGCCCCACCTTGCGCGCTTGCTCGCTCGCTAGATTTCGCATGCATCGCGCCGCGATCCCGCCAGCTCGCCTCTCTTCGTTCGCTTCACCTGGCTTCATTGGCTAGTTCGCTGGGGCTGGGTCGGGTGCGGTAGTTCCGGCCAAACCGGTACTACCGGCCCAGACGAAAGGAAAATGCCCCAACGGACAGGAAACTGCCCCTTCTATGTAAGCCTCTTTTATCTTTTTGTCTAGTTGCTTCTTCCTTAATATTTCTCAAGCCTTTTGCCTATTTGACTCACATCTTTGAGCTTGATTTCTTGATCCCCTCCAATGATTCTTGCTAATATTTGAGGGGAAGATAGAGGAGATCTAGATCTACAAATTGACCGAGCCATATCATCTTTTTGTGATTGTATCTTTGGGATCTAGATCTTTGGGATTTTTTGTGTTCCCCTTTGTGTTTTCCTCTCTTGTTCCCCCAATTGCTTTAGTATCCTTGTCGAAACTTGAGAGTGAAGATTTGGAGCATCTTTGTGGTGTTCTTGCCTTTTGCATTAGGTGCATCGGTTTGTGTTCTCTCCGGAGGATTTGTTCGGTGATATTCATTGAAGCTTGTCCCTCTTGAATTCTTGGAACCCTAGATGGTTGTGTGGCCTTTGTGGCGTGTTCTTGGGGTCTTCAATTAAGTTGTGAACCTCCCCCAATATTGAGGCCTTGTGGCGTGTTCTTGGGGTCTTCAATTAAGTTGTGAACCTCCCCCAAGATTGAGGCCTTGGTGGCAATTATTGGGAGCCTCCAATTAAGTTGTGGAGATAGCCCCAATCTTGTACGGGTTCGGTGACCATCCTCAAGTGTCCCATAGTGGAACGGGTGCTTGTCGCGTAGTGGGTGCTCGGGAGAATAGGGTGAGGCCTCTTGTGGCGTTGGTGGTCTTAGTACCGCCCATTCCTCCAATGAGACGTACTCCCTTGTTGGGAGGAACTCGGTAAAACATCGCCGTCCCCGCGTGCCTCAGTTATCTCTATACCCGAGATCTTTACTTATGCACTTTACATTGTGATAGCCATCGTGTTTAAAATAATCTGTATTGCTATCGTATTGTTGCTTGTCTTGCTTAGCATAAGTTGTTGGTGCACATAGGTGAATCTTAGTATATCTAGACTTTGTGTTTAATAAAAGAAAACACTAGTTTTATTCCGTCTTTATTAAGCCCATCTCGTAAAAGTTATAAATCTCCTATTCACCCCCTCTCTAGACGGCATCCTTGATCTTTCACACCGGGAAAACCAAACTTGCCAAAATACCATTACATGATTTGTTTTTGTTGCCAAAATACCACAATGCACTAATTGGGACTAACACCCAGACAAAAAGACTTGTATGTCCTTACCTCTTCAGGTACCATAGTCCATCATTTCTACTCTCTTTCAATAGTATTTTCAGCAACAAATTCATAGCCTTCCACCAACTGTACATCAGTGTAATGACAATATTTTCACATAATTTCAAGAGCATTTCAACAGTTTTCAGCTAAAAAAACATCACATAATAGTTGATCATAGAGCATGCTAATTTCATGTCTTAGAGAACGCCAAAGAATGATACTAGTAGTTCAACATACACCACATCAAAAGTAGATCTCACAATGGACTAAAATTGTTCAAAAGTAGATCCCACAAAAAGGAAATTCTAAAATTGCTACATGTTTGTAAAAAAGTACTTCCTCCGATCTAAATTAATGTTTTTTTATTTGTCTAGATTTAGACGTATCTAGCACTAAAACATGATTAGATACATCCGAATCTAGACAAATCTGAGAACGTTAATTTGGATCGGAAGGAGTACATCTATTTCTACAGGGAGAAGAAGCATACCTAGAATAGTGCAGCGTCGGTGTTGAACTCGGTGGCGCTGATCGAAAAGAGGATGGAGGAGCTTGGGCAGGGAGCAGTGGATGGCGTCTTTCCGGACGTCAGCGTGCACGTATCCTCGTCGAGCACTCCGTCGTCGGCGAGCTAGTGCAGGGATCGACGTGCTCGCGTAGGCCGAGCGGGGACGTGCAGGACGAGCAAGAGAGAGCGGGGCGTGCATGGCGGTAGATGGGCTCGTGGGCTGAGGGGAGAGCGTTGTCGCCGACGCTAAGATGCGACGACCATATGCATCGCCATGGTCGGTATAGAGATGGGCCGTTCTCAGTTCTGCTAGTTTTCCTGATCATCGGTCTAGTTGAGGCCTTGAGGGCATATCTTGCATTGTCAAATACCCGGCAAACATTTTTTCTAGATACGCATGCTATAATAGATATACCTATATTTACTATTAAAAGCAAAGCTGTGGTGTCACACTTCAGTAATCACACAAATGTCACCCCAAAATCCCCACTTCAACATAATTATTGATAAAATGCCAGTATAACAACGAAACGATAGCCTAATTTATCGCCTAGCTCTATCTTTTCGATCCGTCCTTTCCATAAAATTAAAAAATTGAGCAATAAGTTGTTGCCAACAACTTATCTTTACTATTAAAAGCAAAGCGGTGGTATCACACTTTAGTAATCACACAAATGCCACCTCGAAACTCCCACTTCAACATAATTACTGATAAAATGTTAGCACAACAACAAAACGGCAGCCTAATTTCTCGCCTAGCTTTATCTTTCCGATCCGTCCTTTCCGTTAAATTAAAAGGTCGAGCAATAAGTTGTTGCTAACAATTTAATTATCCTGAAAATCGGGACTTCTCCAACAACTCCCGTACACATTAAAAGAAACTTCCATGCAAAATGCAGCAACCGGCCTCCTCATATTCTCCCGCATTATAGGAAATGACGGGCGTAATCTGTGTTATCTAGGAAATCATGGCCTCGCCATCGGTGTAATCTAACATCCCATCTGTCGCGCCTCCGTCCATGGCCTCAACGTAATTGAGCACCCTTCGTCCGAGGCTTCTCCTTCTCTGGGCACGTCTCGCTCAGTTGGCCACCTTACTGGAAGAAGATGCTTGTGTGGTTTTATTTGTTTGTGGTTTCAATTGTTTTGAAACATGCTTGTGAGGTTTCACTTTGTTTAAATTGGTTTCAGCATGGTTCAATATGGTTTGAATGATTTCAAGTAAGATTTATTTTGGTTTCAAAATATTGATAAAAAGCTGCTAGGTAGTTTCAACTGATTAAAAGATAACATTTGTGGTTTTAATTATTTAAACAAGGTCCTTAGGGTGACAAAAATGTTTAAAAAATCTTGTGTGATGGTTTCAATTGTTTCAAACACTTTTTTGTGGTTTCAATTATTTAAAACATGCTTTTATGATTTCAATATATTGAAACATGGTTTTATGATTTCACTTTTTTATCGTTTTAATTGTTTTGAAACATGCTCGTGGGATTTTGATTGGTTAAATTAGGTGTCAACAAGGTTCGATATGGTTTCAGTGGTTTCAAGTAAGGTTCAATTTAGTTTCAAAATATTGATAAAAACTTGATAGGTGATTTTAATCGATTAAAAGATAATATTTATGGTTCAATTGTTTTAAATAGGTTTCTTGGGATGCCAAAAATGTTCATAAAATCTTGTCTGGTGGTTTCAATTATTTTACACATCTTTTTATAGTTTCGTTTGCTTCAAACATGTTTGTGTGATTTTAATTTAATAAAACATGGTTTTGTGGTTTCATTTGTTTTTGGATGGTGATTTCAATTGTTTAAAACATGTTTTTGTGGTTTCAATCTTTCAAACATACTTCTGTGGTTTCAATTTATTAAAACATGATTTTGTGATTCCATTTTTGTGTGTTTTCAATTGTTTTAAAACATGTATGTGAGGTTTCGATTGATTCAAATAGGTTT
This sequence comes from Avena eriantha, assembly GCA_910589775.1. Taxonomy (NCBI): domain Eukaryota; kingdom Viridiplantae; phylum Streptophyta; class Magnoliopsida; order Poales; family Poaceae; genus Avena; species Avena eriantha. The sequence goes on from OU342744.1 coordinate 99,747,614, forward strand.
CAGTATGGTTCGATATGGTTACCATTTTTTCAATAAGATTTAATTCGGTTTCAAAAAATTGATAAATAGTTGCGAGGTGGTTTCAAGTTATGAAAAGATGTTATTTATGATTTCAAATATTTCAAAAAGGTTCCTTGGGATATAAAAAATGGTCATAAAATCTTGGATGGTGGTTTCAATTATTCCATACATATTTTTATGATTTCAATTGTTTGTGGTTTCAATTGTTTGAAACATACTTGTGTGAGTTCAATTTATTGAAACATGGGTGCTTTCATTCGTGTGTGGGTTCAATTATTTTGAGACATGTTTGTGGGGTTTCGATTGGTTCAAATAGGTTTCAGCATGGTTTGTTATGATTTCAGTGGTTTCAAATAAGATTTAACTAGAAGATGCCCCACGCGTAGCGGCGGAAATATTTTCAACGAAGTTCTCTGCAAGAGAAATGCTTTGCAGAGATAATAATTCCGAGAGAGGCTCTTGGAATTAGGGATATTATAACTGAGCCAAATAGGAGGCTTCTCACGATCTAGACGTTTTCGGCCGTCCGATCACGTTCCAGGACCAATTTCAGTCGTTCGATTTCTCACGAGACCAAAAGCAGGCCAAAAATCCCTTAGGCAGCTGCTTCGGTCATCAAATCTGAGGCCTATGGTTGATTGGGCCCGCCTTCCCGCATAAATCACAAAGCCCACTGGAACCTCCCAGTGCTCGGCACCGTTCCGTGTACTTCCTCCACGTCTCTCCCAGGCTCGCAACGCCTTCTCCCCTCCTCAACCCCACACGGATGACGACCGATCGACGATGACCGCGGCGCATTAGCTTCCCAGGCTCCTTGCAGTCGTACCTGGCACAGACAAAGTTGGGCATGCCGCCGCCCTCGAGCGTTGCGCACTCCGCCACCAGCAACGCCAAATCGCCATATCACGGGAGAGCCGCATGGAGCATCATGGTCCCGTCGCAGATCAACCTGATGGGAAGGGGTGTTGCTTGGCCACAAATCCCATCCTGACCCTCTTGTTTGTAGACCAAGGATGATGGGCGCGGCAGCAACTCCCCCTCGTGTCTTCCTTGACCAGCACCGTCAGGTGGCGCTACTTCTGAATTCTCTGCAACACGGCGTTCTCTTTTTTTCTACATGACTGTTTGTCATATTAGGTTGCAGGAAAAAGTCTGGCATCTGATGCTTCTCCCTTTACATGATTTATTACAACGGGGATGAGTTTCTTTTCCTTTTCAGTTTGGGTCAGATTAGGATATAAAATTGAGGACTTGAATATCCAGATGCTGACACCTGAAGTTACCTGAGGTAGCTTCCATACTAACGCATGCCGCCTTGTTTTGTGAACATGTTATGTGCTACACTGGTCCACTAATTATGTGTTTTGATTATATATTAGCATTATAGAATAACTTTACAATTTTTTGTCAACATATCAGGAAACACTCGACCTTTTTGAGATGTTATCGGGGGACTTCCTGATGCTACTTTTTGGAAGTGAAACAAATATGATTATTTTGGTATATACACTACGCTTATAGGATGTATGTTTTCACAATAAACATTTTTTTTTGTTATTTTCCACAATATATTACCATTATAATCCATATACTTCGTATTTGATCTCTACGAACTTGTATTTATCAATGCAGGCATCAGCTATTGTATGCCCAGGATTGTTATGATTGTCTTCGTCTAATGTTTTCGGTAATGCTACACTTCAAAAGTTCCAAAGAGCACTATGGTAAATCTGAAGTTGCTCTTTCAAGGTTTAGTAGGTTCATCATGTTTGTGCATTGGTACAGTCACTCACTTGCAACTTATGCCTTGATTCAATAATACTTGCTTATTTTTAACAAAATGGTAGTTATAGTTCTCCCAGTTTTCTTTTGGTGTTTGTGATGTAGTTTTGTTAACCTACCAATTTCATTCCCAATGTTCAATGTAATTAGAAAAAATCTATTTGTCACAGAAGTTACAGAATGATGATACATGCAAATTAGCAAAACCGTTGAATTAATATGAAAAATTTCATCTTTCATTTGTATACAAAGAAGTCATCTACATTATCCAGAAACATTTGGAGAGTGGCCCCTTTTCCTACAAATCCCTAAATGTACTAAAGCATATGAGTTAATACAATGGCAACCTAGAATCGAACTGAGACATGTTTCAAGATGTAGTATAAAATCACTACCTTATAAGATAGCTTTCATTTTCATATTTTTTTTCAATCACTTCTTGTATATAAGAAATTTGTAGCATCATGGTTTTCATTTTTAGTTTGGGTAGAACAATTCGCATGTTTAATATCCACCTCTGATGGCTCACCATGCAACTTGATTTCCTCAAAGCCCTGATCATCATGGTAGCAGCCTTTAATGTTCAATGTGAGGGGCTCTCTATGGTGCATGTCATCATCGTCTTCACTAAAAGCTGACAGAAACCGAACCCTTGCGCCTAGACTGTGTATGTCTCTCCATCTTTTAGCTCTTCAATTATGTGATTATCTCGTGTGAAATCATTTCTTAAGTTTTGGGTTCTCATCAATATTTCAAGTGGTTTGAAAACAAATAATTGGAAAGGCAAACGAGGGGAAAATGGATGTTAAGGTTTTCATTTTAAATTTGTGAATATTTTAGTTTCAGGAGATTTCTATAGGTCCATATGATTATGCTATACCCACCAACGGAAACGACAATATCACTACCAAGGCAATGTCAAGGTACTCTGTTGTTCTATTCTACTCTTTGGTATTTCCTCGTATAGCCATTTCTACTTCTTTTGGAGTATTTTCTATTGTTATTTCAATTTCTTTGAAAGCATACTGTCACCACTATATCTTTCTCCATTTGCAAAAAAGGAAAATAGATTCAAAGTAAACCATACGAGTGTGGAAACGGACTCATAAGTAGTGAGAAATGAGGAATGATGGATCAAAAAGCACAATGTTGTCATTAGGTAATTCTATCTGTGCCTTTTCGACATTGTAGTTTTAGCAACAGTTTTTTTAAGAATGGATGTATTGATGTTTTGTGACGCTTGCCAAGGGATCTTCATGGAAAATCACACGGTTAGATCCAATGATATTGCTCAACAATGTGCACCCTCTGTTTTGACATATAGCTAGATGAAAGATGTAAAATATTTTTGCTCTCCTTGTCTCATTGTGTGCTCTCAAACTGGTCTAAATTGATTAGGTTAACACCTTTTTTTTATGCCTCGCGGGAACACAACGTTGAGATGATTAATTCCCTTTTCTGTTTTTATTGTTCATTCATGCCTTATAGTATAGTCTATCTAAATAGACAATTACTTCTTCATTACATTCTTCATTACATCTTGTTGCCCTTTTAAAATATACGATACTCTCTGTTTGGGTTTATAGATCATGCACATATATATCCCTAGATCGTCATTTTGACTAAGTTAATACAAGGTATATGTTATAAAAGATATATCATTAGAAACTACACATGTTGTCTTATTTAATGTATAATTTTTTATCGTACAATTTGTATTTTATTAGTCAAATTAACGATCTAGTGATACGCGCAGGACCTATAAACCTAAATAGAGGGAGTACCTGATAGACCCTTTGCCTTCTTAATGTCCCATGATGAACCGATCCATACCATTTCAGTCATCAAATACTCTAGATTACTTATAAAATCTTATCATTATATTATAAAAATAGACGGGCGTAGCAACGCGCGCCATCATGATCTAGTAACTGGTAAGATGTAATATGCTTCTCCTTTACAACACAAATTGTGGTATTTTCTTTCTTTTTGAACATTGTCCCGATACCAAGGGAAAAAAGTGAGTTCGATGGATTGAAGAGAAATGAGATGTCAGATTTTCAAATGGATGAACGGGTCACATAATTAACAAAAATTCTAAAAAAACATAGACCCCAACGATTCACACATGAAGCATGAAAAGTCATCGCCAAGTTCGCATCACATCAAACAGGTGTAAGGCGTGAATGGATGCCAAAGAAAGGACCCATGCTCAGCTAACACATGAAGATAATTCTTACCTCACGTGCAGGGTGACCTCATCGACGACGGTTTGCCTATCGTATCATCATATATCATCTCACGATCTACTTAGTAATAGAATACAAAGAAATTTTAACATTCAGAATATATTTGAGAATTAGAAAGAGACTTAGAGCATCTCCACTCGGGATCCCCATACGGGCTCCGGCGCGGCAATTTTTTTGAGCCGTATGGGCGGGGGGGCGCCGGCGCAAAATCAGAAATGGGGGCCGGCCGACGCCTAGCCGTGCACCCCAAACCGGTCTTTTTTTTTATTTTCTGAATTATTTCAACACAAGCAATCAATTAAATTGAAACACAAATTCAACATAATTATTCAACCAGTTCAACATAGTACATAAATAAATTATGTTTAACACACCACACAAATTAAACAACTTTGAATCACAATGACCAACAAACTAGAGAGCTGCTTTTATGTTCCACAAATGCTCGATCAAATTATTTTGCAGCTGGTGATGAGTGTTGGAGTCTTGAAGTTCTTGACGCTTGGCCAGGAAAGAGGCAAATGCAGTAGGCACCTGATGATCAACATCTGCAAGAGGACCTGGCGATAGTATGGTTGAGTGTCGAACACTGGGTTCTCCCACTCGCTCTCGATGATCATGTTGTGCAAGATGATACAAGCAGTCATGACCTCCCACATCTGATCCTTGGAGCATGTAAGCGTAGGGTACCGAACAATGGCAAATCGAGCTTGCAGCACACCAAATGCCCTCTCCACATCTTTCCTGCAAGCCTCCTGGCACTGAGAAAACAAAGATTTCTTCCCTCCAGGCACTGCATTTGAAATGGTCTTGACAAATGTTGACCACTTTGGATAAATGCCATCAGCCAGATAGTAGCCCTTGTCATATTGGTGGCCACTGATCTCATAAGCCACTGGAGGAGAATTGCCTGAAACAAACTTGGCAAACACATCCGAGCATTGGAGCACGTTGATGTCATTGTAAGATCCCGCCATCCCGAAGAAAGCATGCCGAATCCAGAGATCCTTATCAGCCACTGCCTTAAGAACCACACTGCATGCTCCTTTGTGGCCCTTATACATGCCCTGGTTTGCAAACGGACAGTTCTTTCATGTCCAGTGCATACAGTCGATGCTTCCAAGCATCCTAGGGAATCCTCTGTCTGCATTCTGTACCAACAGACGAGCAGTGTCGCCTTCATTGGGTGTGCACAGATATGTGTCGCCAAACACCGCCACAATTGCCCTGCAAAACCTATACATGCAATCAATGGCCGTGGACTCGGCCATGCGCATGTAGTCGTCCTGTGTGTCTCCAGGCATTCCATATGCTAGCATCCGAAGGGCAACTGTGCATTTCTGGATAGTGGAGAAGCCAAGCGTACCGACGATGTCCCTCTTCAACTTGAAGAAGTCATCGAACTCCCTCAGCTTCTCGACGATCTTGAGGAAGAGCTTCCTGCTCATCCTGAAACGGCGGCGGAATATGACATCGTCGTGTACTAGATCATCGGCGAAGTAGTCTGCATACAACATGCAGTACCCTTCCATCCTCTGCCTCGGCTTGCTCTTGCGGCGTCCAGGCGCCGAGCCGCCGCGAACCAGCTTGTCCTCCTCGATGATCATGGACATGAGGGCGAGGAGAATAAACAGGTGCTCGTCGTCCCCGGCCGCCGCTGCATTCATCGCAACGACCTCCTCATCCATCAAAGCGGCCATGACCTCCTCGTCGTCCGAGTCCATCGCCTTGGCAAATGATCGAACACCTTGTGTGCGGGGAGGAAGTCGGGTGGGAGCAGAGGTTCGCCAGCCGGCGGTTGGACGCAAGGACGACGGAGGAAGAGGCGACGTGGGTTTATTTGGCGGTGGGGAGTGCTACCGGAGGCGGGTTCCCGATGGCGGGGTAGGGGTGGTCGCGGCGGCCGCCAAGGGGTCGGGGGGGGGGGGGGGGGGGTTCGAAAGGGTATAGGACAGGTTTTCTGGTCGTTGGTCACCGACAAGGCTAGCCCGCACTGTTTTCTCGACACGCCGGCGCCCCGCTCGCCTCCCTGTACATTGGGTTTCGCCTGGGACCGCCGGCTAAATAATTGAGCCACGCCGGCGGAAATTCTGAAATGAGAGCCGTGGCTGAGCGCGTTTTTTTTGGGCGCCGACGGCCCTCATAGGCCTTTAGGGGAGGGGGGTGGGGGTTTTGAGAACCCCGAGTGGAGATGCTCTTACACTAACAAATGTGAGCAAAAGTTGGTTGCTGTATTCAGCCAACATGGGATACTGTCCGATGCAATACAAATTCAGCTTATGAGATACTCCTACAATAAGAAAAGGCTACCATCGGGCTAGATTAAATAATCGTGAAAGCACAATTACATCCAGATGATCATCAAGAACCTTTTTTCAAGAATCTGACCTTGCACTTAGGAGTATGCGACAAAAATTGCCAGAGGGCACTTGCAGTGTGCGCTAACAGTAGCTGATAGGAGACATAATCGGTGGATTTGGAACGTGGCGGATGCAGAAAAATACCCACATGCTCTCGCACTCTTCTGGTTGAGCAGAGCCATATTTGGCTGAAGCGAAGATGAGGAGGTCACGGTTTCTGGAACGATCGGGACGGAGGATTTGTACAGGCGCCATAAGTGAGGAAGGAGGAGACACGACATGATTAAATCCGGAACTGGAACAGTTACGCGTGCGACCAAACGTTCAGAAATAAGGCTCAGGGCGGGGACACGGGGCGCTGCTGTTTCCACGGCGCATTTTTTCGTTACGCTGAACAAATGATGGACTTTCTAATGGTAGAGCATGGGTAAGTGAACGGCATGATGATACGAAGACGGTTTAAATAGTTCTTTTTTTAGAAACACAGTATAATTGTAGACGCTCACAACACGTACAAGCATCCACGCCTATGAACACACACATGATACCCTACCCCTATGAGCACCTCCGAAAGACCGAGCCGGCGGATCGGGTCTTGAGATTGACGAAGTCACCACGGGCGCCTCGCTGTCGACGGGAACGTCGCCTCCCACTGAAAGAATATTCCGTCTTTTTATGCAACACACAGTGTCAAACTGGGGGTTTGAACTCTGGTGGGCTGGGGGTACAACCACCCTCCTGACCACCCAACCACAGGTTAGTTTGCAAGACGGTTCAAATAGTGGATGATGTGGATAGCATGCATGTACAGATAGATCAACTTAAATACACTTAGTGGGTCTACTTTATAATAAGGTATAAGTTCGGTTTTAAATTATTGATAAAAAGTTGCGCGTATGAAAAAACAGTGTCGACGAAAGAAACAACGTAGTGAGCTGGTGGCAGAAAACGGAACAGCCAGATTCTTTTTAGATGGTAGAGATCAATGGATCCTATCTCCAATGATGGATGATGATCATGTATGCACTATAGCGGGATCGATCTCACGTAGGCATTTTGGTGGGTGACTTTCTACATGGTTATAACTTGATAGTTTAAATTTAGTTGACCTTGCTTTATAAAATTTGGTAGTGATGCAGTACCGACATTGAAGGCTTAACATGAAGTTGTAAAATGATGCACATTCCTCTTAGACTTCTGTTCGTTCAAAGCTCAAACATGTTGGGTGAAATGCTGAGGCACATAGTTCAGCGCGTACAAGCGAGGCTTATAGTTGTAATATTTTTTTTTACGAAATTCCACCGATCTATTAATAATCATCACAAAGAGTCCTAAAAGTAATAAAAATTACAAATGAGTCATTGGACCACCTAGCGACGACTATAAACACTGGCACGAGCCGAAGCCACGTCGCCGTCCTCGCCCCTCATCACCGGAGACGGGCAAAGCTAGTCGTAGTAGAGCTTGTTGTAGTAGACGGGCAGAAAGTTGCCGTGCTAAGGCCCCAAAGGACCAGCACACTAGAGCAGCAACCATCGCCGAAGATGAACAACGTAGATCGGAAGAGACTGATCTCAAAACACATATACGAAAAACGACAGGATCCCAAGAAAAATCCGTCGGACACATGACTCCACGCGCCCTCCACTGATGCTAGACGCACCACTAGAGCGAGAATAAGGCGGGGAGGACCTTATTCTGATCTCAGGACGTAGCCGCCGCCTCAACATCTTGGAGAAGACACCGAAAATAGTATAAACAAAACATCGAAACCTTTCGCCGGTGAGAGGCCGTGGTCCGCCATGTCTCCAAGGCTCTAAGGCCGCCGAAGACGAGATAGACCGGTGATTTCGCCGACGGAGGGAAGGAACCCTAGATGGCTTTGTCACCGCCTCTCCTCCGTAAGTTTACCCCGTAAACAAATTTCCGTTTGAGACTCGTGTACTCATGTTTATAGTTATATTTATGTTACTCCCTGTATACCGGTTTATTAGGCTAACACGAAGTTCAAGAATTATATTTGACTACAAATTTGAAAAACGGAATATGAATCATATGTCAAAAAAACTACGTCATTGGAAAGTTATTTTAAATTCGAATCTAATGGTATAATTTTTGCGACGTATAATTCATATTTTATTAACTAATTTTATGATCAAACTTTTTTCTTAAATTCCGTATTAGTCCAATAAACCGGTATAGAGGTAGTAGTGTTTTTCCGGGTTGCATCTAGGATGTACTTTGTAATCATGTTGCTTGATAAATAAAGTGCCATAATTCTTTGAATTTTTTTATTTGAGAGCTTTTTTTATCATCAAATCAAACGAGCAGCCTCGTAGCTAGGGATGGCAATGGGTACCCGATAACCGATAACCCGACGGATACCCGTCTTAAACGGGAAGGGTTTGGTAAGAAAAAAGACCAATGGGGGTGCTTATTGGCAAAAACCTAGACCCGCCGGGTCTAGCGGGGGCGGGTATGGGGGGATCAGACCCATACCCACGAACCCGCCGACCCAACAAACCCCCACTAATTCTTTTTTTACAAATCTAAATCCTACTAATCCATCCTAACCCTAACGCACACATAGCCACACAACTAGGCCTACACACAACCACGCACCCAGTCCCCCTCATACTCAACTCGCAGAGAACGCTGCTCTCAGGCCCAGCACCGCTCCCCGCCCAACACGCCGCTCCCAGCGCCGCCACCGCCACTCGCAGCCCCTAGCGACGCGGCCGCATGCATCCCCCAGAGCCACCGTCGCCGCCGCTCGTAGCCCAGCACATGCTCCCAGCGTCGCCGCCGCTCGTAGCCCAGCACACGCTCCCAGCGTCGCCGCGGCCGCTTGCATCCCTCAGTGCCACCGCCGCCGCCGCTCGCGGCCCCAGTGCCGCCGCCGCCGCTCGCGGCCCCAGTGCCCCAGCGCTGCCGCTGCCAGTCTCGCAGCTCCTAGCGCCACCAGCGCCGTTCGCAGCCCGCAACAGCCACAATGCAGCTCCCAGCGCCGTCGCCATGTAGATCCCATCGCCGATGTGCTTCGTCGCGGGTACCCATCGGGTCCCTAGACCCGGCCAGGTCACGGGTCTGGTAGATTTCCAGACCCGGCGGCACTATCGGGGCGGGTCGCGGGGCGGGGATGGGGCGGGTGCGGGTATAAGGGGCCTTGACCCGGACCCGAACCCGGCGGGTGCCATCCCTACTCGTAGCCCAACTCAGGACAAGCGCAATGGCAAGAAAGACCCCGTGGTTTCCAGAAGTAATCCCAACGACAAAAGGCGAGGGCCAGGGCCTAAACCAGAATCGCAATATATCCTCCCTCCCGTCCTGGGCACCGAACACCCGATCACCCCCGTGCATCACCGTGCCCTCTTCCCGTCCACTCATCGCGTCGCCGCCGTCTCCTCCCACCCACACCCCGCCTCGGTCGCCGTCGGCGTAGCTTCACTGGGGACAGACCGGATTAGGTGAGCGACGGATCCCCTCTCACCCCTCTCACCTTCTCTCGTGCCCTCAAAACCCTAGATCTGGCCCCGTCGTCCCCGCAGCGTCGATCCCGAAATCTGGTTCGGTCGCTAGATTAGATCTACCGCTTCCCACCCGATTACCGTGATGATCTGTTTCATATTTCTCGCCTGCTTCTTCGTAATCTGATGGTTCGCGGGACCTGTAACCGTTTGTTTGGTTGTTGATAGTCTCGGTGTTTCGCTGCGATGGCGCGCGTGTACGTGGGCAACTTGGATCCTGCTGTGACGGCCCGCGAGCTCGAGGACGAGTTCCGCGTGTTTGGGGTTCTGCGGAGGTTAGTCATCCACATCTGTTCCGGAATCTCTTCGATTGTACCAGAATCTGCTTGAATTGCATGTTTGCGCACGAGTAGCATGAGAGGAGGATGAGCTATTACCTTCCGGTGTTGGTGTATTTTTTATTAATGAGTGAGCGTTCAAGCAGCAAGCATGGTGGCTTATTTCATAGGTTATCGAGATTTTTAGCTTCTAAATTCATGTGCATGAATCGGCTGTCTGTCGTGATATTATGATGTGCTACTATCTGTTTCACATGCCAGTATAATCCAACCTGCTTGCACGGCTGACCATTCCTTGATGTACCACTCCTGTCTAATTGTGTCGTCATATGTGCTAGGGATTTACGCATAGACCATATTCTGTGTAACGATAGTAGAATACAAGTTCAAAGTATTTTGACACTGGCAGCAAAAGATGTGGCCAATTGACTGAACTCTAAAATTTCTGCTCGTGTTCACTGTTCCAAACCCAGAAGTACTCTTGAATTGCTACTGATAAACACATCACCCGAGCCTGGTTATTTAACTTTTGCGCTAGTAAATTTCCTTTGTGTTTGATGCTGATGTTACTGATATAGTTTCTTAATTTTTCTATTGTGGCAACAGCGTATGGGTTGCACGAAAGCCACCTGGTTTTGCGTTCATTGATTTTGACGACAAGAGGGATGCTCAGGATGCAATTCGTGATACAGATGGTATGTGACCAGTGCTTTTGTGTGAACATGTACATCAACATGGAAAGCTTCCTTATTTTTATCCAACATCATTTGTTAATGTACGATCATAGGCTGCTTTGTTTAACCGATGTTTCAGTTATATGGGATGTGGTGATATTTGATTACAGTTTATGGACTGAACTTATTTAAAATTATCTAATGCCTTCTTAATGCTTTAGGGTTAGGTCTCTCTTTTTGTCTCTTTTCTGCTGTCATGTCACATTTGCATATCTTTGATCATGTTGAGATTTATAGCTCATGTGGACATGCTTCTATTTGCTGGACTTGTGCATTTGTAGGCAAGAATGGTTGGAGAGTTGAGCTGTCTCGTAATGCCAGCAGTGGCCGTGGTGGGCGTGATCGATCTGGTGGGTCCGAGTCGAAGTGCTATGAATGTGGTGAGTCTGGACACTTTGCGCGTGAATGCCGTCTGAGAATTGGTTCTGGGGGTCTAGGCAGTGGAAGGCGCCGCAGCCGGAGTCGCAGCCGCAGTCGGAGTCCTAGATACCGCAGGAGTCCAAGCTATAGCAGAAGGTAACTGAATAGTTGTTACTGTAAATGGCATGTCTACTACTTTTGAAAAGAAATGCCTGTTATACTAAAATTTATTGATATCATATGGTACAAAGTTTTATTGACTTTGGCACCCCCATAATTCTTTTCTACACTTTGAACCTCTAACATGAGGGGCAATCCACCTTTTGTACTGTTCTCTTATTCATATACTTTGCAGACATATAGATTTCTGGTTCCTACCATTTTGACATTTATCCACCTATATCATTCCTCACTTGGTGTTGGAGTTATAGATGCAGAAAAGTGTTTTAAATTGCATTTAAAAATAGCCCTTGGATTAGTCTTGCTATCTTGTTTATTTTGTTGTGTTTGTGAAGTAAGTTTTGCTCCATGTTGCAATTCGGGAACTGCTAGATTTACATGAAAAGAATTGTGGTGGCTTGTTTTGGTGCGCAAACTTGCCACATAAAGTTCTTCAAATTTCATATGTTTTACATTCATCCATCTGTTCATCTTCCCTAGTTCTAGTATGAGTAGTGTCCGTACATTGCAGAAACAGAAAAGTATATTATTACCAAATCTTATGCTAAATCTGTTGTGCTTGTTGGTTACATTTGCTGTCTTATACCAAATCTGTAGCTATATTATATTTGATGAATAACAACAGATCTGATAGAAATGATATGCTCTGTAAACAGAAGCTACAGCCCTGCAGGGCGCTCTCCAAGGCGTCGTAGTGTGTCACCGGCTCGTGGACGCAGCATTAGCAGGTCACCAGTTCGTGGACGCGAAGATTCTCCTGCCTATGGAAATGGGTATGCAGATGTCGGTAATTATTCAGTCAGCTTAACCTTTTTTTTTCTGTATCTAATGCACTGTTACACAATTAATGACTGCAGGTATCGCCGCAGCAGGAGCTAGAGCTGTACCGGATGTCTGGAGAGTGTTTTCTATTACAGATAGTGCTCAGCTATGAACAGTGTCCTATTTGAAAGATCCGACATCGACTGCTTGACTTTGGTTAAGTCTCCCATAACTTTTTCTGCCCTATTATGGTTGTGTTTGATTTTATATTCTCTTAGAGAAACTTATGGACGGGTGTATTGTTTAACTAAGACCAGCTGTCTTTCTTTTTGTGTGTTAAAAAGGCAATCGTCCTGCACTGCCTAAACGTCCTCGGCCGGCTACGGCTTTCAGTTATGTCGTCGTGGTTTTGCGCTTCTCTTCGTTCCCTGCACTTCATCGTCTGCTCCATGCAAACCATGTATTAGCTCCTGCAGTCAACCCCTCTGCGATACGTGTTCTTCATGCAAGATGCTGCTCGACAAAAAGCAGTAACGACCTTTCTTCTTATAGCAAATTGGTTGGTAAGGTTTGATTGTGCTGATAAATGCAGCTTCTGGAAGCGCAATTTCTTTGTAGGCCGAGTCTCCAGAAACTGCATCTGCTTCTCTGGTACAGTATTTAGTTGGATCGCTTGCACCCTTGCCCGCCGAGCCCCGTGCAAGGTGATTGAAGAGGGCATCTAAAGATAGGCAGGCACTGCAAGGGGTGTAAGCCTGTCTAAACTGCATTGCCAATTTGGGCACTCGCTACCGTTCTTCATGATATGTTCTTCACTCCCAACTTATCCACAACATCCTGCTGCTGAACAAAGAGTCTGCTTCTCGTCTCCTGCTTCCTTCACTCCATCACTACTGCCACCAAACAAACATCTTCCAGTTGTATGGCATCGATGTTGGACTCGACATATTTGTTGATTTGGTTAATTTGCTAAAGTTTGCGCTTAAGGTTGATATTGATGCTACTTGGTTCCCAGGTTGAATTGACTGATGTGGTGATTGACATCTAACATTTTCCTGTACCCTTTCATTGAACCCGACGTTTGCTGAATGATAATAATCTTTGAGCATTAGTTTATCTGCCAGGCATGGTCCCTCTTTGGCTTGCCTGCTCTTCTAAGATGAAGTTGTTATAGGCACAATAATGTTGACGTTTCTGGGTGAGCAACGTCTCAGGGCATCTCCAGTGGGCCACCACAAACAGTTTGTGGTGCGATGCGGATACATCCCTTTCGACCCATTGTTAGCCCAAATTTGGATTTGCGGTCTAGCGGATAGTGTTGTCCCTTTTGACCCATTGTTAGCCTAAATTTGGATTTGTGGTCTAATCACTCTCATCAGCTGTGCACCCAAAGTTTTCCTCAAGTATTGTCGTCAGCTGAGCACTTTCATCAGCCGCGCACCCATAGTTTGCCTCGAGCATTCTCCTACCCTACCCCTCCCTCCATTGTGACGCTACCCTTGAGCCACGTCAGTCCTCCGGCTGACGTTGTTTGGTGCCACCGGGAAGCTTGAGTGTGAGCGTTGTCGCTGTTCCGTGTCTTCGTCTTACCTTGATCCACATCGTCATTGTTGGAGTCCTCTGGCTGACGTTGTTTGGACTCCCTTGGTGCCGCTGGGAAGCTCGAGTGTGAGCGTTCTCGTTGTTCCGTGTCTTCGTTCCAGTCACTACCACCGTTACCTCGATCCACATCGTCATTGTTGGAGGTTGGTGTTTACGGATAGGCTCCTTGAACTGGCCATGACAGCTTGGCTTAGCTAGCTTTTGGCTCGGACGCCTGCCCACTCGACATGTTCAACCAATTTCTCGGCCAACTTGGACAATGATACGGATGTTATGATCGATCCGGCTGCTCTCATCCATGACCATAAGGAGAATCAGATTCCAAAAAGTTTAGGGGCTCGGTGAAGGGACGTCCACCCGCGTTGAATCGCAACAGAGAGGCCGGCCATGTCCAAGTGTACACTGACTACTTCCATCGGACCAATCCCCTATGCCCTACGAATCTATGTCGATTTCGGATATCAAGAAAAGTGTTCATGTGTCTTCCGCAAGGATTGAGGACATATGATGATTACTTCTGCCCGAAGGAAGATGCCACCGATAAGCTTGGTTTCTCTTCTTATGAGGATGCAATGCTGCTGTTAGGATGCTCGAATATGGAATTGTGTGTGATCCATCTCGTGATGAGTACATGTGTATGAGTGAGTCCACATGTCTTCAGTCAATGTATAGGTTCTACAAAGCAGTGTTTCAGGAGTTCGGTGGAGAAAATTTGAAAGAACCAATGAAGCCGACACGGCTCGGCTATTGACCATAAGTGAGTCAAGTGGGTTTCCTAATTCCTAGGACACTCATAAATATAGATTGCATGTACTGGGAGTGAAAAAACTGTCCATTTGCTTGGAAGAGACAATATAAAGGACATGTTGGTGAGTGCATAATCATACTTGATGCTCTTGCATCCCAAGTTATTTGGATTTTTTGCACTTTTTTCGACATGGCAAGATCTTACAATGATATCAGCATACTTCAACGCTCTTCGGTGTTGTCTAGACTTGCGGAAGACAATGCTCCAATGGTCAGCTATTAGATCAATGGCAACCCATACACCAACTATCTAGTCGATGGTATCTATCCTTTGTCTACATTTGTGAAGACCATCATCCCTAGTCCCTAGACCTCAAGAAGAGAAAACAAGTGGGTTTGTTAAAGAGTAAGGGAGTGTTAGGAAGGATGTGGAGCATGCATTTGGTGTGCTCCAATCTCGGTGGGCTATTGTTCAACACCATGTTAGAGCATGGAGTGTTGCGACAATGTATGAGGTGATGTCTACTTGTGTAATCATGCACGATACAATAGTGAAGGAGTAGCGTGGCAGTGGCGGAGCCAGGACTTCAAATCTATGTTGTTATTTGAAATATGTGATGTCGAAAATACATGTATTTTTACTAGTTTTTTAAGATTTTTTGCCTAACTTAATAGTAGATAAATCATTTGCCAAAAACATGTGTGGTCAGTTCGTCACTGTAGCGTGGTGATATGATCTACGAGCAAGTGAGAATTTTAGCGTGAATTGTTGGTACCTGCTCTTGCCGGAAAATATTCCAAGAGTTCCTCCGTCACGAGATACCTGATCAGGCAGCTCACCATCAACTTCTAAATGATTTGGTTGAGCATATCTGGACTCACGTAGAAAATCGGTTGTCTTTTTCTCTTATTTTATTTGCTTGTGTGAACTATGTAAAAATAATTTTATTTGTGTGCAAACTATGTAAGATTAATTAATTTTTTATGAGCTGTGTTATTCACAAATTTCTGAAATGGCCACAGAAGAGAAAATGAGCAAAAGAATTGCCATTGGGTGCAGTGCAAGAGAATATGCTGCCCCCTTTTGCTTGAATTGTCCAAGAGAATATGCTGCAGCCAGGCCTGTCGGAGTCTCGTTAGTCATGCCTGTTTTTCATGAATCATGACGGAAGTTATGAAAGGATGACAAAGATCCGTGACTGACTGATTTGTGACGTTCCAGTGATTTTGAGCGTTTCTCCAAGACATTGCGGAGCAAATCGGCGGAGGATGCAGGCGAATCAGTTAAATTTAATACTTTTGCAAAACTTCTGCAAAACATTGCAGAGCAAATCGGCCCAGGAGGTACCGCCTTCGAGAGCATCTTGAGCCGCTATTCCGGCGCTGTAAATCTTCCATGCAGCGCGAGGCGGCAGCGCGTCCTTCGCTATAGACGGCAACAACGCTGCAAAACAGAGCGCCGAAACAGTCCTTCCGTGGGCGCGCGATTTTCACACGCCCAAAACCACGCGCACACACAAGATCTAGAAATTACGTTGAAAACATTTTAGGACGAACAGTAATTACAACGGGACGAACGAGTTTAACACGGGCAACTACACAAAACAGAAATTAAACCTAAATCTACGCTTCATCCTCCGAGGTGGTGTTGTCGGAGTCCGTCCAGAGGTCGGTCCACCTCGGGTCGTCGTCTGAGATGGTGCACGGGGCGTCCATCTGCGCCTTGATGAACGCCTTGCGGCGTCGGCGGTCTGCACGCGCCGCCCTCCTCTGTGCACGCTTCGCCGCGTAGAACTCCGCCTCGGCTTGGACACCCTGCAGGAAGATCCACTCGGCCATGGCCGCCTCGTTGCGCTCAGCGATGAGGTGTCGTTGCGTCTGCCGGTGGCGGCGACGTTGCTCCTCAGTGACGAGGACGAACGCGGGCGCGAGGAACTCGGCCTCTTCCAACGACTCGATGTCCGGGAAGTTCATGTCGCGCCGCGAGCGGCCGATGCGCCACGCCGCCGCGTCGTACGCGCGGGCGGCCTCCTCTGGCTCGTTGTAGGTGCCTAGGGTGAGCCGGAAGCCGGCGGCGCGGAGCTCGGCATATCCTGTTGGGGAGCTGGCGCACGCCCCGAAAACCAAACACGCTGCATCGACGAGGCGGCATGCTGGCGCCGGAAGGGGAGAGGAACAAGCGGAGCGCGCGAGGGAGTGGGAGTGTCGATAGGTGGATGGGCGGAATCTTCGGGCGCTGTCGCGTGGCGGTTGGGTGCGCGCGACACGTCATATAGCGCGCGACGCAATAGGCCCACAAAATTTACCGCAAGATCCTGCGTGGCAAAATTTACGACGCACACGTACTTTTCCAGCATCTGCTTGAGGAGAGCGCACGCGCCGACACAACAAATTAACAGTTTTTTAGCATTGCGCTACTCTAGCACCACTACTGGAGATGCTCTAACCGTACCACCGGAGCGTTTGAAGGTGAGGTGCCAAAAAGTTAGATCTAGCTAAGAATTTGAATTAGCCGGGATGGGGACCTCGGACCTGCGCTCGGCGTCGTAGGGTCCCTAAAGTTAGAGTTTGGTCAATCAGCATCGACGTTATGGAGGCTATGGCGGCGTTGAGCGGGACAAGAATAAGGTATGCCCGTCTCCTCTTCCACCTCGTCTGCGACGATCTTGCCGCTGGTGTTGAGGAGGGCGGGGATTCGTCCGGTCTCCGCTTTCATGGAGTGGTGGATCTTGTCTAGTCTAAGTGTGTTCTAGGTTTGGTGCTACAAGTTTCAGATCAATTCAAGGGTTCAATGGCGATAACTTCAGCTCTGGGCGCTGGTCCTTAGGGGCACGTCCATGAAGACTTTCCGACTATCATCAACAATGTTAGGCCGGTTCCGGTAAGGGAGCGGCGACAGTGGCGCGTCGGCGGCTCGCTCTGGCGGCAGTAGTGATCGTTAGGTGGTCCAAGGAGCTCGATGTAATTTTTATTATGTTTGGGATTCTTTGTAATTCTTGTAAACTCGTGAAATAGATTCTGATCTTTTTTCGCCAAAAAAAGAATTTGATTTTTTTATTATTTGGAGCTGAGTTTCCCCAAAATTGTGGAGGATAAGATTGAGCAGCAGAAGCACGTAGCGGTTGGTTGGTACCCGCACCGAGACAGCCAGACAGGTAGATGACGAGGGGCTAGGCCGTATATCTATCTCCTGTCAAACATGCAAGTTGCAAGAGGACGATTGGCTGATCCGCACACATGACATGATGCGTTTCCGAGGACAGCTACATGAATGCGACGCTTGGCGGGATCACGGATTCCTCGTTCTACCTGCTCCGATGCCAGCTTTTTGTGCGCTCGTCCGCTTTTTTTCTGAAAAATATCTCCGCTCGTGTAGCATAGAGAATCACCTGACCCACGCATTGTCGATTAAGTGTCTGTTAGGTTTTAGAACGAAGAGGAACGGAATGGAACCGTTCCAACCTCGTGTTCGATTTGGACAAAAAATAAGAACGGAATGGATTTGGAATGGAACCTTCCAACCTCGTGTTCGGTTTAGATAAAAAATAAGAACGGAATGGATTTTTTTTTCGGTTGGTAGAATCGGAAGATAGAATGTAGAACCAAAACACTATCAGATATTCTATTGATTTGAGTGTAAACTTAATCTTCTCTCTAAATCATATAGTTAACGGAGGATGAACACAAAGGTTAATTGGAGGACAGGGGTCAGAATCGGAGCAAGATCGGAGGGCCGAATCGGAGCAGAACCGCCGCCGCGTGTGCCTGGCCTCCGCAGCCTGACGTATCCTCCACCGGCGTGGCTGGCTGCTGCCGTGCATGCCTGCCGCCGCCCGACCTCTCCTCCGCCGGTGTGGTTGGCCGTCTTCTCGACCTTCTTCCCGTCGGCGAGCAGCAGCGCAGGAAACAAGAGGAGAGCAGCAATGTGGGAGGAGGGAGATAATAGAGATAGGGTTGCGGGTCAGGGTGCGGATTAGAGGCTTTTTTCTTTTCCGTACACTACGGTGATGGTTAGCGAGGTGTTCCCCGCGATCCGGCCGATTCGGTCGCACGGGTGCGTTCTCCATATTAGCAGTATATTCCGTTCCGAGGAACTACCCGGTTCTATTCCTTCCATCCAATCGAACACAGGAACGGGCCCTAAGTGCGGAACCGTTTTGTTCTATTCCCCCTGATTCTGGAACTGCACACACCCTAAGTTTCGCCCAGCTGCCCCGTAACCCGAGTCCCATCTAAGAGCAACTCTAGCTGAGATCTCGTAAATCCACGGACTGTAAACGCGTTTATAGGCGCGGCAATTATGTTTTGCGGTTCCTTGCGAGACCGGTGCGGAACAAATCCCATAAACTCAACGTGTAAAGCGGATATTTTCGGCTTTACGAGTTAAGTTAACCGCAAAACAGAGTTTTTCTATTTTAAATATTTTCTTATCGAAATGAACAAGATAAAAACAGAGTCAGATATTTATGAATGTTCCAAACATCATAACACACAATAATCATCCAAATTACAATGTTGTTTAAATCAAATTACAATAATAAATAAATAATAAATGGTTCAGAGGGCAAACCAATGTTCATCTCACACATACATAAATAGGAAATCGAATGAATTAAATAGATAGGTCGATGCAACTGCTAGTGCTTCTCGATGAGGTCATTGTTGAGCTGGGTATGCATGGCCGAATCTTCAATTTGCTGTTGCGTCTCAAAAAATGATTGAATGCGACAGAGATTCCTTTGTGGTTTCACTCGGCTATCGATATTGTCCAAACTCCAAGTTCAAATCTCTCTCATCCTCGATGATCATTTTGTGAAGGATCACACATGTCATGATGTTTTGAAGGGTTTTCTTATCCCAAAACTGAGCAGGACCACGAACAATTGCAAATCTTGCTTGAAAAAAAACCAAAAGCTCTTTCGATGACCTTGTGTGCTGCCTCTTGAGCTGTGGAAAAATAGATTCTCGTCTTGATTTTGGAGTTTGAATGGTCTTGACAAAAGTTGACTACCAAGGGTATATGTCATCGGCGGGCTAGTAGCCCATTGTGTACTCATGGTTCATGACTTTGTAATGAAAGTCGGAGCCTCTCCATTAGCTAGTCTAGCAAATAAATACGATCTATGTAACATATTGATGTCATTTAGTGATCCCGGCAATCAAAAAAAAAACAATGCCAAAACCACAAGTCCTCGGGTGCCATGACCTAAAGCACAATGGTAGGATCACGACTTCTACCACAATATTGGCCATGCCATGCCTTTGGGCAATTCTTCCACCTCCGGTACATACAATCAACACTCCAAATCATGCCATACCAACCTCTTTTATTCATCGCCATCAATTTTTTGTATCTTCTTCATTGGGAGCTCGAAGATACACATCTCCAAACAATTGGATGATGACCTTCGCAAACATCCTATCCTCAAGCTCCTTCACCGCGAGGATGACCACCATCTGCTCCACATCGTCATCTTGGAGGAACTCGTCCATGTCCGAATCGTCTGAAGACGATGAGTCTTCAAAGAATATCTGCTCTCTATCGCCCATTGAACTCATCTAAAAGAAAATACTATCAATACCGCAAAATCAGCACTAGAACTCGAGGATCTGCCGATCAGAATTTGACCTTGAGCTTGATTCGGTTGATTTAAGCGGCGGCGGAGGAAGTGGCGCATGCTGAAGCTCCGGTGGGGCGGGATATGTTTGCCTACATCAAGGATATGGCGGGTGGGCAACTCCACAGCATCCATGGCAGCCGCCGCCTCTACTCCTTCCGCCACGGAGAAACACGGCAGGAACCGGCTTTCTTGGAGCCACCAGAGGTGCGGTGGGTTGCGAGGAAGTAGCCGGTAGCTAAGCATGGTCGGAGGTGGTGGCGGGATCAGAAACCTTGCGCGGGAGGTGGCGGGAGCAGAAGGCAGCGTGCAAAAGTGGAGAGGGAAGGGGGAATTTTGGCGTGCATTTCTTTCATCGCGAGTACAGGGCACACTCGGTTCGGCCATGCAACTCGTGTATGTAGGGGTCAGCTCGTGAGTTTTTTGTTCCCCCTTAAATAAATTAAGGGTCCGTCAGGTTTACGAGATCTGCTAGATGCAGTTTTTTTGTGAAAACTATAAATGAGCGGTTACTTTAAGGTTCAGCCGGATTTACAGGATCTGCTAGAGATGCTCTAGCGGATACTATAAAAGGCGAACTGCATGTCGTGTTTTACGGGTCACATTTTTCGCGTTTATGGGTGAATTTGGCGATGGCGGAGCTGACACCACCTACAAAACTATAAATTACTAGAAATTTGAAATATGACGCGAGTTCATATCCACAGACACCAGTACATCGCCACGATTCGGCAATACTACTTACAAAACGCAGATACTGCGCACGTTAAAGCTGACACCAGTGGCAGCGCATTCAACAGACTGAAAAAACCAAGATAGAGAAGAGCTCGAAAGAACCACTCACCCGACAAAGTCTGAGCGATGGCCATAAGGCGATCACCCAGCTTCCCTTCACGTTCCTTCGACACAGCCAGAAGATCCGCCATGCGGCGCTTGGCCTCAGCCTTATGCGTGTCAAGTGTCTCTTGAGCATGTTTCTCCATATTTTCTGCGTGGACGAGGCTCTTCTCGAGATCCTCCACGCGGTGCAAGGCACCATCCCTTTGGATTGACTCAGGCAGACCAAGATTAGCAGAAGAGCAATGGTGCAGATCAAGGTCAATATGAAAAATAGCAGCACTTACGTGTCATGTGGTCCCGCTCCGCCTCCATATGGACATACTTTTGTCCCGCCTCCACCATGCTACGCAGGAAGGGCTAACAAAACACTCGAGTTAGTATAAACAGACTTAGGGGCTACATAGGTGTAGTCAGGAAAAAAGGCAATAAGGCAACTTACATGATCATCCGCAGATTTCGAAGGATCCTGTAGAGCGACCTATAGGGTTACCCTCTTCCGCGTCTGAAGCTTGGCTGAGCCATAAGAATTTCCGCTATCATGGCTATCCGCCGGATTGGTGACCTCCATGATCTCGTCAGATGCCACGGCTTTCAAGTCCACGACTCCCTCCTTAACTTCATCACTAGCATCCGAAGGGAGTGTACAGTGTCGATAATTATCCACAGCTTTCAAGTCCACGACTCCCTCCTTAACTTCATCACTAGCATCCGAATTATCGCCAATCCGAAGGAGCCGTGGACTTGAAAGCCGTGGCATCTGACGAGATCCTCCACGATCTACTTTTGGCTTTCAAGGACACCGATCTAGATACAGAACATCAACCACAACACTCAAAAGCAGAATTATAGAGAAAAAGAGACTTACGAGCTCAAGTTGTTGATATCCTAGCCAGGCTTCGACTTCTTGGCAGCTGGTGCTAGTGGCGTGGCTCGTATCGACACTACAGCGAGTGGATGAGACGCAGGTGGCGAGGCATCAGTGTCCGAATCTTCTGGCGTCGAAGCGCCTGAATCCTCACTACGACTCTGATTCCAAGATCCACCAACACTATCCTCCTCGATAGTCTCGGTGGAGGAACGACTGACTCAGAATCATCTGGCTCGTCGTCCCCTGCTAATTCTCCCTCCTCTGGCTGAGGAGGCATCGAGGCCTTCACCTTCAAACCATGCATTAAAAGAAAACAAAGACGAAACCACATTACAAAGCAATAGCAATAATTGTGAATGAAGAGTAACAAGATTCATGACTTACCCGAGGGACTGGTTTTGTCAAATTGAAAGGGGCAATTGAAGTCTCCTTCGGCAACTTATCATCTGACGTAAAGCTCGTTAGAGATTTGATCTTCTTCTCCAACTCTGTAGACGATAAGCCTTCCTCCAAGGTGCGCGTCGGATCTGACGGGCCAGTATACTTCCACATTGGTTGCGCCCTGGCCTGAAGAGGTTCCCGACACTGAATGAAGGTTTGGATGATATCCACACCATCAACCTCTTGACCAGGGACAATCTGCAGCTACTTCACCCAATCATACAGGGCCTCGACTTTAGCATCTTCCCCTGGGAGCACTTCATTCCTCCATAAGATAATCCTCTTGACTTTGGCACTCGCGTCAAAGGGAGCCAACCCGTACTTCTGATTGCCAACCTTATGATCACGGATGTAGAACCACTTGGTTCTCCATCCCTAAGCGGAGTCGACTATCTTGAAGGAGAAATACTGCTGGTTGGCATGAATGGAGATGCCGCAACCACTAACTTCATACATGTGACTACCAAAGTGACTGTCTCTTCAAGCTATACAATTTCTTGAATAACCCAAAGTGTGGCGCAATGTCGAGCCAACACTCATAGAGGGTGATGAAGCAGGCTATATGTAGAATGAAGTTCGGCGATAACTGATGTAGTTGAACGCCATAGAAGAAAAGAAGACCGCGCAGAAAATTGTGGGCAGGAAGAGATAGCCCACGAAGAACAAAGGCCAAAAATATGACCCGGAACCCACTTGGAGGATTTGGGATTACCTCCTGTCCAGGGATGACGTAGTTCGCCTCAGCCGTCGGGATTAGGCCGAAAATGCGAAGATTATGCAACTCCAGTTTCCTCACCGTCGACCGCTGCCAACTGCCATCGGTAACCCTAGATCCACCGACGCCTTCTTCTTTGGGGCAGCAACGGTGTTGGAACTGGCACCCCAAGTGGACTTGCACTACAAACATACCCCATACTCGAAAGTGTTTTGGTGCGACACAAGCGAGAAGTACCCAAATGTTGGATATGCGGCGGATGGGCAATCACGACGCCATTTTGTCGTGACGGTCACTTATATGCCGTGGCCGACATGACGCCGACAATTTTTTGGTGTCGTCGTACATGATCGGGGAATCTGACGGATTTAATTCCGCAGTAGATGGATGGAGCCATATACTAGTGCGCCGAGCTTTGTAGGTGACATCACCCCATGTTGACTGATCAAGTTTGCCTCGCTGACTGGTGTGGCCTACTACTGGTAAGGCCTTTATATCTCCTTCATCTTCCACTCTCGATATCAATCTAGTCTCTTGTACTCCCTACAGTAGTATTCTTTCCAATTCCCCCTCCGGTAATCTACAACGGTTGGTGGCGGCAAGATCCAAGCCGATGGAGCACCGTGTAAGTTATTGGTAGTTTTTATTGATCTCTATTGATCCTCTATCCTCTATTGATCAAAAGATAATTTGGGGGCATTTCTTTCTGTTAGATTTTCTATTGCGACTGGAGCCCTTAGCAGTGTCACGTAGTCGCTGTCGAGAACGCTAGTCACAGGTTCCTCTGGTGCAACTACACACCGCCGAGGTGCGAGTACATCAATTAGATTGATCCTCCGAACACCGAAGCCAATGCGCCATCATTGGTAATGACGACGATGATAAGATGCAACTTCCTTCCTAGGCCAAAATCGAGTACAAAGTTGGTGAACATAGGGTGAAATCCAATGGCATGGTGGCGCTGGAGGAAATTCCATTGGTGTACTGATATGTAATTTTCTATTGTAGTGTTTAATAAATATATTTGGTCGCGTTCATCAAATCTTGTTGTTTGGTTACTTTACTGTTTATATTGTCAATCATGAGAGAGTCAGACTCGTTAACCACCTAACTAGCCCACTATGGCCAATGTGCTTTTAAGAAAGTTAGGCCCATGATACAAACCCTACATCTATATAATGTAGGGAATACTAACTTCTATCCATGCCACCACACCCCCTCTCTTCTAACCCTAGATCTACCTCCACTCTCTCTCTCCACAACTAACAAAACATCCCAGAACCATCTATCTCCACTATGTCCTATGGTGTACAGGTCAGCGCCATGCTGATCCACTGCGTGGTGGCGTCCTGTGCACCGGGTTGATCCACCACGTGGAAGACGCTGACATCCAGTGACGAGGTCATCTGCATCGTGCTGATCCACCGCGTCAAAGATGGTGCTCAGATCATCGGGAAGCTGATGGCACCGTCCAGATACACCACCGTGCAGATTCACTACTGACCAGATCCAACATCGTCTAGATCCACCGACGACCAGATCCATCGCCGTGTAGAATCTCATGTAGAATATGGAGGAGCTCGATTTTAGAATTTTTTAGTTTTTTTCCTCTTTCTTTATTAGTATTTTTTAGAGAGGCACAAGAAATATTGTAATAGTAATGTAATTATATCTTAATGTAATGGTAATTTTCGATGTGTCGAATTGCATTGGATTAGCAACCTTAATCAGTTATTGTTAATAATGTAATTAATTTTAACTGATGCCGGAAGGTGTAACATGGCAAATAATTCGCGTTTATAACGGCACTAATGTTTCCCCAACTTTAGTAATGTAACGAGGCGCGTCCTCTGTCACGCCGCGAAAGCGCTAGCTCGGCGGATTACGTTGTACCGTACCAAAAATTCTGCCGCTTTTGCACAATCCCTGATGCAGTTATCCCTGGCGTCTTTTTTGCCACGTTAGCACGAGGCGCGGCGACTAAGGTTGTGCCTCGGTGTCTATAAGCGTCAGCGCCCAGGCTCGGTGTTGTAGTGTTGCCCTTGTTCTTCCCCGTGTGAGCACTTTTTCTCTTCCGAGAGGCGCGGATGAATGCGCTTGGGAAAACACACAACAGGTCCAGCGCAGAACAAAGAGGATCGGTGGCGGGGTGCAAGAACACGAAGATGGTGAGGAAGAAGAAAAGGTGAGATTTTTATTGTGGTATTTGCCTCTAATTATACCATAGCCCAAAAATCCCCATCCTTGGTTCTCGATCGCGGGCGCGCAACTCTCGTCTAGCAGAGACATGTGGAAACCAAGAAACCAAACCGTCGCCGCACTTTCCCCACTGTGCGCGTAAATCGAGGAGGCGCAGTTAATGCCCATTTTGTACGTGTCGTGCGGTCAAGTCCGGCCATCCTTCTGGCAGGGCCCACTATGCCATGTCCCATCAGTCTTTTCCTACTAACGGTTGAGCTCACAAATCTTCATCCCTGACGTCATATCATCAATTTAAACTCAACACAACTCCTGAAGGAAGACAATGAAACTTTCGAATGCATTCGTTAAGACGAGCTACCAATCGAACCACTCTTCAGATGTAGCTGCGCCATCAAGACTGAGTTTCTTCTCGAGTCTACGACTCGAACATACACTCGGGGGCTACTACTAACATGAGCGTTGATCGTGCACCCAATGTACTTTCAGATCCAGTGTAAACCATCAAGCACACACACTCAAGTCTCTGCCTAAGTCCACGACTCGGTCAGACACTCGGGGGGCTACTCCTAACAAGAGCACTGGTCACGCACCCGATGTACTTCCGGGTCCAGTGTACAATCCATCAGTCCCAAACCATCAAATGGTACACCCAAATCCTCACTCGAATCAACGATTCGAATAAGGACTCAGGGGCTACTCCTATAGGGAGATCTATTCACGCATTCAAAAGAATGCAGGCGCCAATGGAGTTTATCCGAAGCAGTCGACGACTATAAGTTGAAAGATCACGGATGTTGCCTAGAGGGAGGGTGAATAGGCGGTTTAAAACTTTTATGAGAGGGGCTTGACAATGGCTGAATAAAACTACTGTTTTCTTTTGTCAAGCACAAAGCCTATAAATGTTATGGTTCACCTATGTGCACCAACAACTTATGCTAAGCAAGACAAACAACAATGTGATAGCAAGATAGATTACTTCAATCACAAAGGCTATCACAACGTGAAGTGCATAAGTAAAGATCTCGTGTAAAGAGATAACCGAGGCATGCGGGGACGATGATATTTTACCGAGTTCCTCCCAACAAGGAAGTATGTCTCGTTGGAGGGGTGGGCGGTACTAAGATCACCAATGCCACAAGAGGCCTCACCCTATTCTCCCGAGCACCCACCACGCATCAAGCACTCGTTCCACTATGGGACACTTGAGGGCGGTCACCAAACCGGTACAAGATTGGGGCTATCTCCCCAATAATCATCACCAAGGCAACAATCTTGGGGAGAGCTTCACAACTTAATTGAAGTTCCCAAGAACTCGCCACAAAGGCCACACAACCGTTTAGGGTTCCAAGAACCCAAGAGTAACAAGCTTCTTGATTTCACCAACCAAATCATTTGAGGAGAACTCAAATTGATGCACCTAATGCAAATGGAAAGAACACCACAAAGATGCTCCAATCCTTCACTCTCAAATTCCAACAAAGCTACTAAAGCTATTGGGGGAATAAGAGAGGAAGAACACAAGAGGAAATCCACAAGAGAATCCCCAAGATTTAGATCCCAAGATGTTCCCCTTACATAGAGGAGAGATGGCTTGGTGGAGATGTAGATCTTCCCATTCAAATCCCCCAAAAAGATTCAGAAAATATGGGAGGGATTGAGAGTATTTGCAAGCTCTTGAAGGTAGAAACAATGGAGGAGAGAGAACAAGCAACCAGCCCAAGGAGGAAGAAGGGGGGTTTTTATAGGTCCTTCCACGTTAACTAGTCGTTGCTGAGCATTTACCCCAGACTTTCCGGCCTTCAGGACCAGAGTCTCCGGCCCCCAGGACCAGGGTCTCTGGGGTCCAGACCCCGGGCGAGCTCCAGATGCTCCTAGTGTTGGGTCCACAACATAGAAAACAAAAAAATTCCTATGGTGTGAACTACACGCCAAGATCTATCTACTAGGTACAAAGCAACGGGTGGACATACATCCAACGAGAACTTACCCTGGAAGACAACGAGTTTTGTTAACGAGTAGGAACTCGTGGTTGATGTAGTCATACACTTGCCGATCTCAAGATCGTGAGGAAGTCCGAGCGCCGCAACTCAGCAGCGCATCCGCACTCGCACACACGTTCAAGCCACCGGACAACCTCCACCTCCTCGCTCCAGCGATCCAGCGGAAGCAGCAACTCCTTCCAGATGAAATGCCACCGGGAACATGTATCTCGCTAATACGAGACCATGGGGGAATAATTCTAGAGGGGGAGAGAGATCCTTCACAAGGAGGTGTGAGGATGAAGGAGGGAATGGGTGGCCTTTTATAGGAGGAGGGGGTGCCCCCTCTCTCCATGGCCGGCGCATGGGGGGGTGACCCCTCACCTCCCCCATTCATGTGGTGGTAACCCCTCCACATTAAAATGCCTCTTCACATTCCCTTTTAAAGTCTCCACTTTAAATGCATTAAATTTCTCCAAATTTAATGCTCTCTCATTTAATAAAACTCTTTTTATTAAATTTATTCAGAATTTTGTTAATTACTTTAATTAAAAACATTCACATATAGCCCCTTGCAATATTTCAATATCACATGCAGAACCACTTTCTGCAATTTCACCTGAAACGATTTCCGGTTTCTATTGAAACAATTCCTGCGCTTTGCAATTCTTTCGTCTGAAACATATGTGCTCCAAAATGGTGTCCGGTAACTCTTAAGTGTGCCACCCTACGGTTCGCAAATAATGCAGACATGATCGAGACCCTTCTCCGATCAATAATCAGCAGCGGGACCTGGAGATCCGTACTGACTCCTACACATTCAACGATGACTTCTGTGATCGTGAGAACCTTTAACGCTTGTAACTAAATCCCTTTGTCTCTCGATATATTACATGTCCGGGATTCGATCATCGGTATCTCCATACCTAGTTTGATCTCGTTACCGACATGCACTCTTTTCTCGTTCCCGTGATATAACATTCTAGTGATCACATCACTTGCTTGCAAGCTATCTTAATGTGATATCACCGAGAGGGCCCAGAGTATATCTATCCATCATCTGGATTGACAAATTCCACTCTTGATCCATGAGCCTCAACATAACACCTTCGTAGTACTGAACCCATCTTTATAGCCATCCTGTTACGGTGTGACGTTTGATGTTATCAAGATACTCTTCCGGTGTTAGCAATTAACATGATCTCATGGTCTAAGGATAAAGATTACTTCGTATGATGTTATAGCAATATAAACATAATGACTTGATCGTAATGCTATACTTCGGATGAATGTTCATCACATCATTCCACCAATGGTGTGACCTTGTTATTAACAACATCCAATGTCCATGATCAGGAAACCATGATCATCTTGTTAATCAACAAGCTAGTCTATAAGAGAGGCATAACTAGGAACCCTTTTTGTTTATTAAACACACATGTATTGATGTTTCCGATCAATACAGTTCTAGCATGTAAAATAAACATCTATCATATATATAAGGAATATATAATAACAACTTTATTATTGCCTCTCAGGGCATATTTCCTTCACCCAGTACACCCCCAGAGTCTGGGCCGGAATTTGGACTAGATTTTCTGGACCCCCGGAGTCTTCGGGGTGCGAACCCCAGAGTCTCCGGCCCTCACAAAACTGGCAGAAACACCGATACAAAAACAATCATACCTTTTGCATCCAGACTCCAATTTTGATGACCTTGGGCTCGTTTAGAAGATAGTAACAAGCTCTACAAGATCATGCAGGGAACCATCACAGTACATCAAGGTAGGATAGAATAAAATGATGAAGGGATTAACCTATCTATAAAAGATAAACCAGTAAAACCTCCAAATTGAAAACGCGATTGAGAATGCATATGAAATCCGTTTTCGATGAACTTGAGATTTTCATGGATGCTAACAGAAGATCTAAATCCTCTCATGGATAAGAACCAAATAAGACCCAATAAATATGATGCCAAGTAGGCAAAGGTTTGAGCTCTATCTGAAAGATATGATCAAGTTACTCACTCGAGATGCCCTCTTGATAGTACGGTTATCTATCCTATAAACCGATCTCCCAACAACAACATGAGACCGGAAAAAGGGAAAACCTACCAAGATAATACCTTTGCCTTGAGCTTGATGTAGATGATCTTGTCCTTCTCAAGATGTACAACTTTCTTAATTACTCTTCCTTGAGCTCGTATGATGAAGACTTGAAACATGCTCCCCATACACCATGGGGAAACCTCTTCTTTGACCTTGTCTTCATAGATCCATGATCACCGAGGATGGCAAGCTTCAAGCATGAGATCTTTTAGAGATGGCACATCTTGAGCTTGCACAACATTTCTTGTAACTCCAATTCGATGATGTCCTGAAGATACACACGAGGAACTCCATCTACTTATTAAAGACACACTTGATCTTCTTTTCTTTATTCTTATTCTTCTACAAGATTCCAATAGGCCCAAAGCCCTTGGACAATGCTTCTTCTTCTTCTTCTTATTTTCTTCATTTATTCAACCTTGAAGCCAACACATGGTCCAAGAGATGCCAATGGACAAATCCTACAAGTGCATCTCAATGCAACCATTAGCCCATAGAGATTGTCATTAATTACCAAACCACACATGGGGGCCCACATGCTCTTGCAATCTCCCCCATTTTGGTAATTGATGGCAATCCCTTTGAGAGGGTTTATATAATGAATTTAACGAATAAAATGGTAGCACCAATATCAAATTCTACACAAGTATGTGATATTGGTACCACCGCCATACATAGAGAAAACTCCCCCACAATCTATGCATGTGTGATGAACTTGAATTTCATTACATATATTGTCGATCATTATCATTGGTGGAGTTTCCTCTATATAAACCACATGCTAAGCAACACAAAGATGCAAGAGCATGAAAGGCAAATGCTTAAGAACAAACTCAAAGCATAAACCAACTTCCCTTAAACCCTCTAAAACTTCTCCCCCATTATCATCGATTGCTGAAATGGGTGACAAGTTCTAGAAGTCCAATATAGTTATAGTTCCTCCAAAGGTGTGCATTCGCACATATCCAAATATGAATATTTGGGAGGAAGTAGAACTATATTGAGGACCCAAATATTGCCAAATAATTAAAAAAATAAGCATTAAGAAATGACGCAATCAATCACAAGATCCGACAAACCAATTGAAAATAACAAATGAGTCCAAAATGGAAACAACAAGATATTATGATAAGATCAAACAAGTGTTTTAAATAAAAATAGAGAAGCTCTCCAAGATTATTGCACAAATAGAATAGTTGCATTTGAATACATCATGCACAAATATGGAATCCTCGCTCCCCCATTAGCATTTAAAACACAACAAATGAGAAATAAGACAAATGAGCATTATTAAATGAATTAGAGGAGGTCCCCAAAGATTATGCACTAATTATGATAAGTGCATTTGGGAATAAAGTGCATAACCATGGAATCCTCACTCATCCAAATTCATTTAACAATACAAGGCATGAGAGAACAAATATGAGTGCCTGAAGATACAAACAAAAGGAACAAGCACTCAGAGGCAAATAAATT
The DNA here is from genome assembly GCA_910589775.1 of Avena eriantha. Classification (NCBI taxonomy): domain Eukaryota; kingdom Viridiplantae; phylum Streptophyta; class Magnoliopsida; order Poales; family Poaceae; genus Avena; species Avena eriantha. The sequence goes on from OU342744.1 coordinate 99,778,466, forward strand.
TGGAAGCCACCAAAGAATGAAAAAGGAATAAAGGGCGGTATCCAAGGAATAAAAATCTCAACTAAGAATTATATTATCTTATGTGTATAAGTTTCTAAGTGGAATGCATCACAAAGACATATGTCCAAAAAGAAACATGCACACACAAAAAAGATACTCAACAAAGCACACGAACACCAAAATGAAGTCATAACATATACCAATTAGATTTTTTGCTTGTAAGCATGGCCAAAGGCACAATTTTATCGTATTGTTCATTAATGAACTTCAAACACCAACACACTACATACATTACAACAATCACCAAGGGAAAAGGATATGGTTGGAATATATGGAGAAAGGCAACAAGTATCACAAAGGAAAAATAACTAGCAAAATCTCACTATTGCACATGAGAGAAGTTGAGAAAAGGATATGCAATAAAATTGCTAGATTGACATATTTGGGATTGGTGAATCATATGCATGATTTTGTATAGTCCGAATTATATGCACTCGTCTCAACTTACACACATTCGTAATAAGGAGTTCTCATAAAACCAAGGCTAGAACCACAACACATACAAATACAAAAATTCATGCTAGAAGGCAACCCACAAATGGTTGGAATCAAGACATATGAGCATGATAAAGATATACTTGTTACCGAGATATAATTGGTAGGATGTAGAGGATATGAATTTGTTGATCATACTATAGCTTGCCTCCAATTTCCATGAATGCACCACTTCTTCAAACATTGAGAGACAAGCATCCAATATATCTCCAATGTACCTAAAACACATTTAAGTACAAAATGGTTCCCAAACTTATTGGGTCCAAAGTAGTTAGTGCAACTACAATACATAGGAGAGACTCCACATAAACATGTGCATATTGATATGCAAATGAATTTCATGCACATCTTAGCCAATTAGGATTTGGTGGAGTTTCCCCTATATATTGGTTCAACAAAAGCAAACATGCCATAATGTAAACATGTAGTAAATATGCATGCATAAGGCTTTCAAGAACCAACAAGGGGATACAATTTGAACAAAAACACCAAGTAAATCAAATAGGCACACATAAGAGTGTGACATGACAAAAGGTGTGCAAATTGTATCAAAGAACCAATTAAACAGATGAATAATCACAAGTTTAGCAAATGAACAAGACAAAAGTCAAAGAGCAAAAGATAGATAAAAACACACATGCTCCAGGATTTATCTCATTCTAAAAGGTCAAAACACGAAACCAGGAATGAGACAAAACCAACTCCCCAAAAGAGCAAGGTTCCAACAATTGAACCAAACTCTCCACACTTTTCATGATGGCATAAAATAACAAAACAAAAGATTGAAATTCCAAGTGCATAAAACATAATATGGATCAAATGATGAAACATAAAAAGGAGTGTTCTAGATAATATAGGAGAGCTCACCCATAAGTAGTACATTATATAGAATTTTGCTTTTGAATGCAAAATGCACACGAATGGGATCATCACTAGTACCTACATTAAATAAAACACAAGAGGATACCAATAAAATAAGAAGATCCATAGGAGACAAGGAAAGCTAGGGAGATAACACAAAACATTTTCTTGGCTAGAGATAGTACAAAATTAAGCAAATGCCAAAGTAAACATGATCAATAAATTCTACCATAAATCTAGTACTAATTGTCCAAGGACAAGAAGTATTGGGAATAATTTTCCCGAGGTAGTTCACACGGATATCCAAGATCATATTCACACAAAGAAGCATATAACGAATTAAGCTTGATGCTTCGAAAGAGATTCTTGATAGCTCCAAATAGTCACACAATCCCTAGAAATTAGATTAACTTAAAGCAAATGCTTTCAATGTGGATATAGGGATCCAAATGTGAGGAAACACATACCAAGAAACACTCTCACAAATAAGATCCAAAAGATGAGCAATAAAGGCATTCAAGCAAATTTGACTTGTTTGAGCAAATGTGTCACATATGGGCTTGATAATTATCAATATCAATGTTAAGTGACACTACCTCGAATTTTCATATTTTCTAGGCTTGTAATATGCACTAAGCATATGACTCCCCCATAATGTGATAAAACATAAATATCAATCACGAGGAAAAAATATCCAAAGGAGATAATTAATGGACATTATAGAACTTAAATTTCTCATGAAAATCATACCACACAGAGACTAGATAATATTGCAATATCAATACTAGGTGGTTTTTCTCATGTACATACATTTTTAGGATTGTGGAATGCCTAAGCATAATGATGAGTGCATATTTGCATCATGTTTTATATTATTGTTTTGCATTATAGTGGTAGGATCTTGGTATTTTACGGTGTTCGCGCGCACATTTTATGTCTATTTTCACCAGGATCAGGACATATGATGGATACAATGGACACAATTGTTGGAGCAATTGTATTGGGGAGAAAAGGAGTCAAAAACAACGTAAATCGCTTATTTGGGAAATATCAATAACACTAGAAGAAAACCCGAAGCGATCGAGGCATCCAGAAGGTTTAACGACCAACTATACGGCGGGAATTAATTTTCCGGCCGTATAGTTCCCGTTGTATAGTTGGCAACGCCACCGCCTCCTCAAATAGTTTCACCCCGTGCAACTGGATCGGGGAGACAACATACAGAACACCCAGAAATCGCCAAAAACCTCACCTCCGGAAGGAATCTGGAGGGGGAACTTGCCCAAGGGATCCATGTTCGCCCTACCCAGATCTAGGAGGCCAAGGTATCGATCTTCATCTTCATCAACCGCTGCACCACCATCATCTCCATCCATCCCATCTTCACCCCATCTAGATCTTGTTGTAATTTCCGTACTCGTTGTGGATTTATACAAGAACTATTCATTTACAATTGTTTCTATTACCATTGCCATGATGTTGATTGCCTCCATGTTTGAGTAGATCATTAGTTCTTGGTGAGATGGAGAAACCCTAGCATATGATTGAGATAAGATAGAGATTATTATGTTATACATCATTATGTGTACGTGTTAATCGTCTTCATCTTGATGTTGGGAGTTGTGCACCTCCTTAATATTTGCCTCTTATGGGGACACGATGAAGGGGATTACTTGTTGGTAGACGAAGGGATGCTAGCACTTACTATGACTATAAAGCTGTTATCATTCTTTACATACTAACTTTGGGAAACAAGGGCTACTCATAAAGCCATGTCCATGACATGGGAAAATCCCTTAATAGCGGGATAATACGATTGATGTCGTTTATCTGTCAGCTGTGGTTATGAAGGATGATGTGAGAAGTGGTTGCTGCCTATTTGGCCATATACGGAGCTCCTCCCACATACATACATACCATGATAATATTTGTTATAATAATCTTGATTGCTTAGTCTAAATTGCTAGCGGTGTATCCACCAGTCCCCGATAACGCCTTTTCCCTATTGCAGTTCCAAGCTCTTTTACACACACGATTCTTACTTTCTGCATTAAGTTTTACTTTACTTTAATTGCTTCATTCAAACAAAAACCCAAAAATAATTCTACTTTTCTTGCATCTCAAAATTACTCCTTAACTACTTCGTTTAGTTTTATTTAAAAGCATTTTAGTTTTTTGCCTACTGCTCCCCGTGGGATCGATATCTTTATTTCAAAACTAGCTATAAACGATCATGCACTTGCAGTCATCAAGCTATTTTCTGGCGCCGTTGCCGGGGAGCTTAGCGCTATAAGTCACTTTACTTTTAGTTATTTACTTTCATTGTACTATTTTTAATTTAAGTTGCAGGATGATGACTGCAAGTGCACAGATCATTTGTAGCTAGTTTCGAAATAAAGATATCGATCCCACAGGGAGCAGTAGGCGAGAGACTAAAATGCTTTTAACTATAACTAAACGAAGTACTTAAGAAATAACTTTAAGATGCAAGAAAAGTAGAGTTGTTTTAGGGTTTTCGGTTGAACAAGGTAATTTAAAGTAAAGCAAAACTTAATGCAGAAAGTAAGAATCGTGTGTGTAATAGAACTTTGGAACTGCAATAGGGAAATGCGTTCTCGGGGAGTGGTGGATACACCGCTAGCAGTTTAGACTAAGCGATCAAGATTATTATAACAAATATTCTCATAATGCGTATGTATGTGGGAGGAGCTCCATATGGACAAACAGGCAGCAACCGCTACTCACATCGTTCTTCATAACCACAGTCGACGAATAAACGACATCAATCGTATTATCCCGCTATTAAGGGATTTCTCCCGTGGCATGGACATGGCTTAATGAGTTCTCCTTGACTCCCCAAGTTGGCATGTAAGAAATGACAACAACTTTATAGTCACAGTAAGCGCTATCATCCCTCTGTCTACTAACAATTAATCCCCTTCATCGAGTCCCCATAGGAGGCAAGTATTAAGGAGGTGCACAACTTCCAACATCAATATGAAGACAATTAACACATACACATAATGATGTATAACATAATAATCTCTATCTCATCTCAATCATATGCTAGGGTTTCTCCATCTCCCCAAGAACTAGAGACCTACTCAGACATGGAGGCAATCAACATCATGGCAATGGTAATGGAAACAATCATAGATGAATAGTACTTGTAATAGTCCACAATGAGTACGTGAGTTACAACAAGATCTAGACAAGATGTAGATGAGATGGATGGAGATGGTGGTGATGCAGCGATGGATGATGAAGATCGATGCCTTAGCCTCCTGAATCTGCGTAGGGCGAAGATGGATCCCTGATGGATGACTTCCCCCTCCAGATGCCATCCGGAGGTGAGGTTTCGGCAATTTCTAGGTGTTTTGTATGTTGTATCCCTCATCTAGTTGCACAGGGTGAAACTATTTGAGGAGGCGGAGGCGGCGCCAACTATACGGCCAGAAAATTTATTCCGGTCGTATAGTTGGTCGTTGAACCCTCTGTCTCCTTTGTTCGCTTCTGGTTTTCTTCTAGTATTACTAATATTTCCCCAATAAGTGATTTATATTGTTTTTGACTCCTTTTCTCCTCAGTACAACTGCTCCAAGAATTATATCTATTGGATCCATCATCTGTCCCGATCCTGGTGAAAGCAGACATAAAATGTGCACACGAGCGCCATAAAAGACCAAGATCGTACATCTACAATGCAAAATAATAATGTAAAACGTGATGCAAATATGCACTCATCAACTTCCCCAAGCTTAGACTCTTGCTCGTCCCGAGCAAGTTTAGCTTAATGGATGTGATCCTCATATTCATGAAGCTGAGTGGATAAAATAAATGAGGCAGTTGCAACATGTGTTTATCATATACGATACATAGGAATAAGTTCATGAATAGTACCTTACTCGAACCATATGAATAGTGTTAGCAGGCTTCCACACCTTAGTGATCAACATTTCATAAAAGATGAATCTCAACATAATGTAAGAGTATCCGGTTCAACCGAATGAGTTAGCGAGGTAGTACCAAGTGTTTTACGATCAACGTATTCACTTGGGATTCAAAATCTCAAAAGTGTCTCTTTGTCATACTACAATATAGTGGTATATGCCTATTTGCTCTTTGCACACTTGTTTTTTTGTTTATATGCTCACACTTTTGTTTAAGTGTTGTGCAAAGGAGCTAGCCATACATTCCACTTCATGTAGGAATTCAAAGTTTAACGGTTTCAATTATCAAATTCCAATTGTATATGAAGCATTATTATGACTTGAAGATTCTACCGTGACTTATTCTCACTCTATTTTGATAGCACTTTCATTTTCCTTTGTTCATGGTTTCTTTTTCAACTTAACTGCTACATAATTTTTCTTTGTAAATCAAACTGTAGACTTCCAATATATTGACCAAATTATCTTTATATGTTCCATTAATACCAATGGTGTGGAAGAATCCTATTGCTATCATCAAGTGCAAGTAAAATTATACTTAAGCCATTCATATATCCAATAAAACAAGCACAAACTCAATATTGCTACACATATAATAATAAACTCGGAATTTCATTAAAGGGATCGACTATTCCTGATGGGAATTCTAATGATGCAAACTTTATTTCTAGTTTGAACTAATGCAAAACTGTAATATAAAACTTATAAGATAGATTACAAGGTCTTTAAAGATCTCCCCAAGCTTGGAATCAAGCTAGGCGGGATTGATTAACTCCTTGTTGGTACCTATTCCTCCTCCTTGGTAGAAAGAGCGTCACCCTCTTCTTTTATGTTGCCATCTTTAACTATGCTTGCAAAGCAGATGCTGAGCTCGGCCATGTCATATTGGAGCTTCAACATTTTCTTCTTGAGGAATTTCTTCTCATCTGTTAACTCAAAGACAGTTTTAATTAAGAAACCAACTCTACCATCAATGTCATCAACCTTTTTCTCAAGGTCTTTGCTCATCATCCAATAGAAGTCAATCCCTTCTCCAATTGTTTCAACGCATGCCTTCGAAGCCTTTTCTAACTCATAGATCTTATCATGAATCTCATCTTGCCGCACCTTCTTAGGTTTAGAGGTGATGGACCAAGAGGAGGCTAATAATAGGATCCTATGTTCTAACGATAAGGATTAGGGAGATACTCATCCTTGTTCCTTCCCCACTCAGCTTGCCTCATCATCTCTATCCTTTGCGGGAACATGTCCTCCCAATTTGGGAGAGGCTTGATCTCTAGGCTAGATGATGATGACAATCCTTTAGGTTCCACTTCTTCGATCCTCTTCACGGGCTTTTCTTGTTTCTTATTACAGATCTTGTTGACATGGAAGGGCTGCATTGCTTCGCTGCATGGATGTTGTTAGAGGGGCTTATATTGAGATGGCGAGGAATTTTTTAGGCTGGAGGCTATAGCTCTGTGAAAACTTAATGAAAAAGGTTAGATGCGATCAGCTTTAAAAGGAGAGGTCAAAAACCCTAGCCGCCTTTAATAACGAGCAACTATACGGGCGCAACCCTATAGCTCCCGCCGTATAGTTATGAACCGACTATAGATTACATCTACGGTGGAACCAACTATACGGCCGGATAGTTGGTCGTTAAACTCTCTGGACTACGAATAATTTTTTTGAAGATGGGTTGAAAACTATACGACTGAACCTACGGGCGGAATTTTCAATTGCGGTCGTATAGTTGGTCGTTAAACTCTCAGTACCCAAGAAATTGTTTTGTCAAAGGCGTCGATATCTAAACGACTGCAGCTATACGGACGGAATTTTTAATTCTGGCCGTATAGTTGGTCGTTAAACTCTCAGTACCTTTCATGGATGGAAGGGGTGATGTCACAACAACTATACAACTGCAACTATACGGCTGAAATTTTTATTTCCAACGTATAGTTGGTCGTTAAACCTTCTGTGTCCACCAAAAAAATTCTGCTTCTCCAAGAATTCTCTATTAACCTGAAACTTAACGAAATATCAAGTTTTGACACAAAAATATCAGCTTAGATTTTTGACCAATTTTGGTATTATCTATCTTCCTTCTTCTTTGCTAGAGCATCAAATGTTTCTTATTTAGCACATTGCTCAAATAAGACTTTAAATGAAAATTTAAAAACTTACTCAAAACTTTATTTCGCATGGGTTGCCTCCCATGAAGCACTCTTTTATGGTCAGTAGCTTGACCGTAGTATTGCTCATTCCCTCTCGAGTCCATTCTTCTTGAAGTTGCCATTCCTTGTATATTTTTGCTTAATCACTTCTTCTGGGGTGATCAATTCTATAGTGACTGCACTTATATCTTCTTTTACTCGATAATGCTTCAAGCATTGTCCATTTACCACCCATACAAGAGAAGGTGTTCCTTGGAGCTTCATTGCTCCTGATGAATAAGCTTCTTCAACTACATATGGGCCTTCCCACTTAGATCTGAGATTTCCTAGAAACAACTTAAGACCAGAACTATAGAGCAACACTTTGTCTCCACTTTTAAAGGTCTTATTCTTTATTTTCTATCATGCCATCCTTTCACTTTTTCCTTAAAAAACCTAGCATTATCATAGGATTCACTTCTAAACTCATCTAAAGCATGAATATCTAATAAAAAAATCTCCTGCTGCTTTAAGATCATAATTTAGGTTCTTGATTGCCCAAAAAACTTTGTGTTCCAATTCTAAAGGTAAATGGCATGCCTTACCGTACACCATCTTATAAGGTGTCATACCCATTGGATTTTTAAACGCGGTATGGTATGCCCATAGGGTGTCATTTAACTTGTATGACCAATCTTTTCTTGATTTATCCACCGTCTTCTCAAGTATGGTCTTTAGTTCTCTATTAGAGAGTTCCACTTGACCACTTTTTTGGGGATCATATGGTGAAACAACATAGTGAGTTACTCCATATTTGCTAAGGATTTCCCTAAAAGTTCCTTTCATAAAATGAGAACCACCATCAGTGATTAAAAATCTAGGAACTCCAAACCTGGGGAATATGACATCCTTGATCATCTTCACTGAAGTGGCTGCATCTGCATGACTTATTGGAATAGCTTCAAACCATTTAGTAACATAGTCAACATCAACAAGAATATGAGTATAGCCATTTGATTCTATAAATGGTCCCATGTAATCCATTCCCCATACATCAAAGGGTTCAATTATGAGACTATAATTCATTGCCATTTCTTGTCTCCTACCTATATCACCTCTTCTTTGGCAAGCATCGTAGTATTCCACATACCTATGTGCGTCCTTAAGCAAGGTGGGCCAGTAGAATATGGATTGAAGTACCTTTGCATTAGTTCTCTTACCTACATGGTGCCCTCCATATGGACTGTCATGACAAGCTTTCAATATTGCATTCATTTCATGGTTAGGAACACACTTCCGAATCATTCCGTTAGTTCCATGATGATATAGATACGGATCATCCAAAAAATAATATTTGAGATCATTAAAGAATTTCATCCTCTGATTTCTTGACATACCAGGAGGTATAAATTTTGTTGCAAGGTAATTAGCATAATCCGCATACCATGAGTCAACAATTTCAACATTTGCTAAATATTCTCCTGGAAATGATTCATTTATAGGTATGGGGTTAGTAATTATTCCTTCCATCCTAGAGAGATGATCTACTTCCGGATTATCTTTACCCCTCCTATCTACTATTTTGCAAATTGTATTCTTGTAGTATCAAAACCCACCTAATCAACCTGGGCTTAGCATCCTTTTTCACAAGGAGGTGACGCAAAGCTTGGTGATATATATGAATTATTACCTTATAATTAATGATATAGGATCTAAATTTGTCACAAGCAAAGATTATAGCTAGGAACGCTTTTTCTGCAGTAGCGTAATATTTCTGAATCTTATTAAGAGGTATATTAGCGTAATAAATAACATTCAAATTCTTTCCGTCTCGCCGTCCCAGCACAGCCCCTAAATCATATTCACTAGCATCACACATGATTTCGAAAGATTCATCCCATTTTGGAGATTGCATGATAGGTGTTGAAACTAATTTATTCTTAAGGTTCTCAAAAGCTGCAATGCAGTCATGATCTAAGTAGAATGGAGTTTATTTGTCAAGAAGGTTGGTGAGAGGCATAGCTATCTTAGTAAAATCTTTTATAAAACGCTTATAAAAACCTACATTTCCTAGAAACATTTTTAAGTTTTTAATGTCCTGAGGTATTGGAAGATTTTCTATAGCATTTATATTAGTTTTATCTATTTCTATTCCCTTCTCCAAAACCTTATGTCCGAAAACTTTACCTTCTCTTTCCATGAAATGACATTGTTCCTAGTTCGAAACCAAATTTGATTGCCTGCATCTCTGCAAGAGTTTGGTTAGATTGTAGAGGAAATTTTCAAAGGTTGTTCCACAAATAACAAAATCATTTGTTAGAACTTCCATAGTCTTCTTGACAAAATCATCAAATATCTTTAGGACGCATTCTTGAAAAGTTGTTGTTGCGTTACATAAACCAAACAGAATTAATCTATAAGCATATGTGCCATACGGGCAAGTGAAAGTTGTTTTCTCTTAATATTTCGGTTGTATGGCAATTTGAGAATATCCATAATAACCATCAAGAAAACAGAAATAAGAATTGTTACTAAGTCTCTCTAAAAATTTATCCATGAATGGAATAGGTTTATGATTTTTCTGTGTCTCGCGGTTTAGCTTCCTAAAATCAATGCACTTACGATATCCTAAAACGGGCCTTACTGGAACTAGCTCACCATCCTCATTCATAGAAGCATCAAGACCACCTTGTCTTGGTATGCAATGAGCTGGGCTAACCCACTTACTGTCAAAAATATGATATATTATGCCTGCATCTAACAAGCGTATAACCTATTTTCTTACTACTTCCTTCATTTTCGGATTAAGCCTTCTTTGTGTGTCTACTACAGGTTCAGCATCATCAAGCATGGTAATATTATGTGTTATGATAGATGGATCTATTCCTTTGATATCACTTAGAGTATATCCGAAAGATTCACGATGCTTAACCAAAACTGAAATAAGTTTATTTGTTTCATTCTCTAATAGATTTTTGCTAATAATAACATGACACTTATTTTTATTATCTAAAAACTCATACCTCATATCTTCTGGAAGTTGTTTTAATTCAATTGGTGGAGGCTTTTCATCTCCTTTTCTTACCAGTTCTTCATAGTCATGTGGATTTTGTGCTTCCGAAACTGAATCAAGGTAATCATCCATGTATTATCTCTCCTCATCATCTAGTGCTTCCTCCCAATTAATCAGGCTTCTTTCTAATTCATCTTGTGGAGTACTGAAATGAATTGCTGCCAGCTCGGCAATCATTTTCTCTTCCTTGATATCTTCCACTTCATATGGCCTCTTCTTTAGTTTGGCAAAGTGGAATGTCATTTCCTCTTCTCCAAACATAAGTGAAATAGTCTCCTTCTTATTATTGACTCGAGCTTTGGTGATGGAAACAAAAGGCATGCCTAAAAGAATAGGACAAAAAGAATCTCGAGGCATATCAACAATATGAAAATCAAGGGGGTACATGAGTGATCCAATAAAGGCATAGATATTTCTGATTACACCTTCTGGTTTTATATTGGTCCTATTAGACAATTTAATAGTGGTGTCCATCGGTTCCACATCTGGATTATTTAAATTATAGCGGAGTTCCTCATAAAGTGATGAAGGCATAATATTTATAGTGGAAATTGGCTCACAAATTCCATACAAGAAAGTTTCTCCACAATATATATGGGTCATTTGTTTAGATGTTTCGTTACCTCGTACCTTACCTTCGATGAATTTTGAGGTTTCAAGGTCTAACATAACCACTTCATTGTCTACCATTCGTGCTTCCATAAGATCCTTTAATATAACATTATTTATATTGGTAGCTTCGGGGATCCTTTTTGGTTTCTTTGATCTCTTTTTATTTGTTCTTCCTCTTTTTGCCTTTTCTCGATGATCACTTGAATAGGTATCAAGGAGAACTCTTCCATGAACGCTCTTGCGCGCTTCTTTTCTTCGAGGGGTTTACGAGGTTCCCATTCTGTAGGTACCTGCAAATGCCCTGCATAATTCTCAATAATTTTCTTTATTGATTAAGAATCAATACCGAGGATTTTAATCATTGTAACTTTCATCTGGAAGGAAATCGTTAACACAAGCATATTCAAAAAAACTATTTGTAAAGTTTTCTTTTTCTTTAAGATTTTTTGTTGCTTCCCTCATTTTTTATTACATTCCAAGCTTCATCATAGGTATAAGATAGAAAACTGCCATTAGAAGCAGTGTCTAGATTCATTCTATTTTCAATATTTAGCCCTCCATAAAAAGTATGAGTGATTAACCAATCAGGAAAACGATGATGGGGGGAAATTATCTAGGTAACTTGTGTACCTTAGATATCCTTTATATAAGCCCTCACCAGGATTATTTTTGAAACTAATAATAATACCTCTCATCCTGTGAGCTTTGCTTTCTGGATAATATTTTGATAGGAACTTGGTTGTCAATTCCTTCCAAGTCCTCGGTGCTTCTACACAAAAATATATGTACCAGTCGCAAACATTATTAGAGAGTGTTTGTGTAAACAATTGGATTTTAACCATATCGAGATCATAGTCATCGAAAATAAAGGAACTAAGAATGTCTTCAAAGAATTTTAAGTGTCCATATGGACTCTCTTCATTGGTTCTTGCAAATTTCTTAGAGTGCAATAGTTCAAATAATAAAGGGTGGATCTCGATTTCATCCGGATTTATGCTTTTATTGATAGCTATAAAAGCATCCATGGACGAACCCATTTTCCTTACTGCCTCAACCTGGTTTAAATGTTGAGTGTTGTCCATTGTTGCGGTCCTGTAACTTAAGTAAAAATTAGTACAACGAAAGTAAATAACTAAAAGTAAAGTGACTTACAGCGCTAAGCTCCCCGGCAATGGCGCCAGAAAATAGCTTGATGACTGCAAGTGCATAGATCGTTTGTAGCTAGTTTCGAAATAAAGATACCGATCCCATAGGGAGCAGTAGGCGAAAGAGTAAAATGCTTTTAACTTCAACTAAACAAAGTACTTAAGAAATAACTTTAAGATGCAAGAAAAGTAGAGTTGTTTTGGGGTTTTTGGTTGAACAAGGTAACTTAAAGTAAAGCAAAACTTAATGCAGAAAGTAAGAATCGCGTGTGTAATAGAACTTTGGAACTGCAATAGGGAAAACGCATTCTCAGGGAGTGGTGGATACACCTCTAGCAATTTAGACTAAGCGATCAAGATTATTAAACAAATATTCTCATAATGCATATGTATGTGGGAGGAGCTCCATACATGGACAAATAGGCAGCAACCGCTACTCGCATCGTACTTCATAACCACAACCAACGAATAAACGACATCAATCATATTATCCCCCTATTCTGGGATTTCTCCCGTGGTATGGACATGGCTTAATGAGTTCTCCTTGACTCCCCAAGTTAGCACGTAAGAAATGACAACAGCTTTATAGTCACAGTAAGCGCTATCATCCCTCCGTCTACTAACAAGTAATCCCCTTCATCGAGTCCCCATAGGAGGCAAATATTAAAGAGGTGCACAACTCCCAACATCAGGATGAAGACAATTAACACATACACATAATGATGTATAACATAATAATCTCTATCTCATCTCAATCATATGCTAGGGTTTCTCCATCTCCCCATTAACTAGAGATCTATTCAGACATGGAGGCAATCAACATCATGGTAATGGTAATGGAAACAATCATAGACGAATAGTACTTGTAATAGTGCACAATGAGTACGGGAATTACAACAAGATCTAGAGAAGATGTAGATGGGATGGATGGAGATGGTGGTGATGCAACGATGGATGATGAAGATCGATGCCTTAGCCTCCCGAATCTGCAAAGGGCGAAGATGGATCCCTGGTGGATGAGTTCCCCCTCTAGATGCCTTCCGGAGGTGAGGTTTCGGCGATTTCTAGGTGTTATGTATGTTTACTCCCTGATCCAGTTGCACGGGGTGAAACTATTTCAGGAGGCGGAGACGGCGCCAACTATACGGCCGGAACTATATGACCATAAATCCAATTACACGAGGTGAAACTATTTGAGGAGGCGAAGGCGGAGGCGGCGCCAACTATACGGCCAGAAAATTTATTCCGGTCATATAGTTGGCCGTTGAACCCTCTATCTCCTTTGTTTGCTTCTGGTTTTCTTCTGGTATTATTCATATTTCCCCAATAAGCGATTTACGTTGTTTTGACTCATTTTCTCCTCAGTACAACTGCTCGAAGAATTATATCTATTGGATCCATCATTTGTCCTAATCCTGGTGAAAATAGACATAAAATATGCGCGCGAGCGCCGTAAAATACCAAGATCCTACATCTACAATGCAAAATAATAATGTAAAACATGATGCAAATATGCACTCATCCCAAGACCACAACAATGGACAACACTCAGCATTTAATCCATCTTGAGGCAGTAAGGAAAATGGGTTCACCCATGGACGCCTTTATAACTATCAGTAAAAGCATAAATCGAGATGGAATTGAGATCCACCCTTTATTATTTGAACTACTACACTCTAAGAAAATTGCAGGAACCGGAACTGATGAAGAGAGTCCATATGGACACTTACATTTTTTTGAAGACGTTCTTGGTTCCTTTATATTCGACAACTATAATCTTGATATGGTTAAAACCCAGTTGTTTAGACAAACTCTCTCTAATAATGTTTGTGACTGGTATAGATCTTTCTGTGCAGAAGCACCAAGGACTTGGACAGAATTGACAACCAATTTCCTATCAAAATGTTACTCAGAAAGCAAAGATCACAGGATGAGAGGTATTATTATCAGTTTCAAAAATGGTCCTGATGAGAGTTTGTATGAAGGGTATCTAAGGTACAAAAGTTACCTAGATAATTGCCCCATCATCGTTTTCCTGATTGGTTAATCACTCAAACTTTTTATGGAGGGCTTAATAATAGAAGTAGGACGAACCTAGACACCGCTTCTAATGGTAGTGTTCTATCTAATACCTATGATGAAGCCTGGAAATTAATAATGAAAATGAGGGAGGCAAAGGAAAATCTTAAAAATGAGGAGAACATTATGAATAGTTTTTCTGAATATGCTTGTGTTAATGATTTCCTTGCAGCTGAAAGGACTTGTGCAATGATTAAAACCCTTGGTATTGATTCTTACTCAGTAAATAAAATTATTGAGAATTATGCAGGGCGTTTACATGTACCTACAGAATGGGAACCCCATAAACCCCTTAAAGAAAAGAAGCGTGCAAGAGAAAGTGCGATAATGGAAGAATTCTCCTCTACACCTATTTAAGAGAATATCAAGAAAAAGCAAAAAGAGGAATAACAAATAAAGAGAAGATTAAAGAAACCAGAAAAGAACGCCGAAGCTACCAATATAAATAATTTTATATTGAAGGATCTTATGGAAGCATGGACAATGGATAATGAAGTGGTTATGCTAGACTTTGAAACCTCAGAATTCATCGAAGGTAAGATATGAGGTAATGAAACTTCTAAACCTATGACTCCTATATATTGTGGAGAAACTTTCTTATACGAAATTTGTGAGCCGATTTCCACTATAAATATTATGCCTTCATCACTTTATGACGAACTTCGCTACAATTAAATAATCCATATGTGGAACTGGTAGACACTACTATTAAATTGTCTAATAGGACCAATATAAAACCGAAAGGTGTAATCAGAAATATCTATGCCTTTATTGGATCACTCATGTACCCCCTTGATTTTCATATTGTTGATATGCCTCGAGATTCTTTTTGTCCTATTCTTTTAGGCAGGCCTTTTGTTTCCATCACCAAAGCTCGAGTCGATAGTAAGCAGTAGACTATTTCACTTATGTTTGGAGAAGAGGAAATGACATTCCACTTTGCCAAACTAAAGAAGAGGCCATATGAAGTGGAAGATATCAAGGAAGAGAAAACGATTGCCGAGCTGGCAGCAATTCATTTCAGTACTCCACAAGATGAATTAGAGAGGAGCCTAATTAATTGGGAGAAAGCACCAGATGATGAGGAGAGAGAAGACATGGATGATTACCTTGATTCAGTTCCGAAAGCACAAAATCCACATGACTATGAAGAACTGGTAAGAAAAGGAGATGAATAACCTCTGCCAATTGAATTGAAACAACTTCTAGACGATATGAGGTATGAGTTTTTAGATAATGAAAATAAATGTCCTATTATTATTAGCAAAAATCTATCATAAAATGAAACAAATAAACTCATTTCGATCTTGATTAAACATCGTGAAGCCTTTGGATACACTCTAAGTGATATTAAAGGAATAGATCCATCTATTGTAACACATAAGATTACCATGCTTGATGATGCTGGACCTGTAGTTGATACACTAAGAAGTCTTAATCCGAAAATGAAGGAAGTAGTAAGAAAATAGGTTATACACTTATTAGATGCTGGCATAATATATCCTATTTCTGACAGGAAGTGGGTTTGCCCCGCTCATTGCATACCAAGACAAGGGGGTCTTGATGCTGCTATGAATGAGGATGGTGAGCTAGTTCCTGTAAAACCTATTGTTGGATATCGCATGTGCATTGATTTTAGGAAACTAAACCTTGTGACACGGAAAAATCATAAACCTATACCATTTATGGATAAATTTTTAGAAAGACTTAGTAATAATGCTTATTTCTATTTTCTTGATGGTTATTTTGGATATTCTCAAATTGCTGTACAATTGGAAGATCAAGAGAAAACAACTTTCACTTGCCCTTATGGCACATATGCTTATAGATTAATTCCGTTTGGCTTATGTAATGCAGCTGCGACTTTTCAAGAATGTGTTTTAGAAATCATTGATGATCTTGTTGAGAAGACTATGGAAGTTCTAACAAATGATTTCGTTGTTTGTGGAACAACATTTGATAATTGCCTCTACAATTTAACCAAAGTTTTGCAGAGATGCAGGCAATCAAATTTGGTTTTGAATTGGGAACAATGTCGTTTCATGGAAAGAGAAGGTAAAGTTTTTGGCCGTAAGGTTTCGGAGAAGGGTATAGAAATAGATAAAACTAATATAAATGCTATAGAAAATCTTCCAATACCTGAGGACATAAAAAACTTAAAAATGTTTTTGGGACATGCCGGTTTTGATAAAACGTTTTATAAATGATTTTGCTAAAATAGCTATGCCTCTCACCAACCTTCTTGAGAGAGAAACTCCATTCTACTTAGATCATGAATGCATTGCAGCTTTTGAGAAACTTAAAAAGAAATTTCTTTCAGCACCCATCATGCAATCTCCTAAATGGGATGAACCTTTCGAAATCATGTGTGATGCTAGTGATTATGCTTTAGGGGCTTTGTTAGGACAATGAGATGGAAAGAATTTAAATGTTATTTATTACGCTTGTAGAACTCTTAATAAGATTCAGAAAAATTATGCTACTACAGAAAAAGAGTTTCTAGCTATAATTTTTGCTTGTGACAAATTTAGATCTTACATCATTAATTCTAAGGTAATAGTTCATACGGAACACCAAGATTTGCATCACCTCCTTGTGAAAAAGGATGCGAAGCCCAGGTTTATTAGGTGGGTTTTATTACTTCAAGAATATGATTTGCAAATAGTAGATAGGAGGGGTAAGGATAATCCGGTAGCAGATCATCTCTCTAGGATGGAGGGAATGATTACTAACCCTGTACCTATAAATGAGTCATTTCTAGGAGAATATTTCGCAAACGGTGAAATTGCTGATCCTTGGTTTGTGGATTATGCTAACTATCTCGCAGTAAAATTTGTACCTCCTAGTATGACAAGAAATCAAAGAATGAAATTCTTTAATGATCTTAAATATTATTTTTGGGATGATCCGTATCTATATCGTCATGAACCTAACAAAATGATTCGGAAATGTGTTCCTAACCATGAAATGAATGCAACTTTGCAAGCTTGTCATGACAGCCCGTATGGAGGACATCATGCAAGCAAGCAAACTGTAGCAAAGGTACTTCAATCCGGATTCTATTGGCCCACCTTGCCCAAGGACACACACAGGTATATAGAACATTGTGATGCTTGCCAAAGAAGGGGTAATATAGGTAGGTGACAAGAGATGGCAATGAATTATGGTTACATGGGACCTTTTATAGAATCAAATGGTTACACTCATATTCTTGTTGTTGTCGATTATGTTACTGAATGGGTTGAAGCTATTCCAACAAGCCATGCAGATGCAGCTGCCTAAGTGAATATGATCAAGGATATTATATTCCCTAGGTTTGGAGTTCCTAGATTTTTAATCACTGATAGTGGTTCTCATTTTATGAAAGGAACTTTTAGGAAAATCCTCTGCAAATATGGAGTAACTCACCGCATTGCTACACCATATCATCCTCAAACGAGTGGTCAAGTGGAACTCTCCAATAGAGAATTAAAGACCATACTCGAGAAGACGGTGGATAAATCAAGAAAAGATTGGTCATACAAGTTAAATGACACTCTATGGGCATACCGTACCGCGTTTAAAAATCCAATGGGTATGACACCTTATAAGATGGTATACGGTAAGGCATGCCATTTACCTTTATAATTGGAACACGAAGCTTTTTGGACAATCAAGAACCTAAACTATGATCTTAAAGCAGCATGAGATTTTTTATTAGATATTCATGCTTTAGGTGAGTTTAGAAGTGAGGCTTATGAGAATGCTAGATTGTTTAAAGCAAAAGTGAAAAGGTGGCATGATAGAAAATAGAAAATAAGGCCTTTTAAAGTGGAGACAAGGTGTTGCTCTATAACTCTCGTCTTAAGTTGTTTCAAGGAAAGATCAGATCAAAGTGGGAAGGCCCCTATATAGTTGAAGAAGCTTATTCATCGGGAGCAGTGAAGCTCCACGGAAAAACACTCTCCCTTTCATGGGTGGTAAATGGACAACGCTTGAAGCATTATCGAGCAAAAGAAGATATAAGTGCAGTCACCATACAAGTGATCACCCAAGAAGAGGTGATTACGCAAAGATATACAAGGAATGGCAACTGCAAGAAGGATGGAATCGAGACGAAATGAGCAACACTATGGTCAAGCTATTGACCATAAAAGGGTGCTTCATGGGAGGCAACCCATGCGAAATAAAGGTTTGAGTAAGTTTTTTTTAAATTTTCAATTAAGTTTTAATTGAGCTTGTGTTAAATAAGGAACATTTAAAGCTCTAGCAAAGAAAAAGAAGATTGATAATGCTAAAATCCCGTTCAAGGGATGCTAACATTGGTTAAAAATTTAAGCTGTCATCTTTCTATCAAAACTTGATATTACATTAAGTTTCAGATTAATAAAGAATTCTCGGAGAAGCAGGTAATTTTTTGGTGGATCCAGAAGGTCTAACGACCAACTATACACCGGGAATAAAATTCTGGCCGTATAGTTGCGGCCGTATACTTGTTTCGACATCACCTCTTCTGTTTACAAAAGGTACTGAAAGTTTAATGACCAACTATATGGCGGGAATAGAAATTATGGTCGTATAGTTGCCTTCGTATAGATATCAATGCCTTTGTCAGAATTATTTTCTAGGGTACTGAAGGTTTAATGACCAACTATACAGCGGGAACAAAAATTCTGCCCGTATAGTTGTCGTCATATAGATATCAACCTGGCTTCAAAAATTTATTCAGAGTATAGAAGGTTTAACGACCAACTATACAGTGGGAATAAAAATTCCTGCCTGTATAGTTCTGGCCGTATTGTTGGTTCCACCATAGAAGGAAAATTGATAGTCAGTTCATAACTATATGGCGGGACCTATACGGTTGCTCGTTACGAACTGCGGCTAGGGTTTTCGACCTCCCCTTTTAAAGTTGATCGCATCTAACCTTTTTCATGAAGCTTTCACAGAGCTACATCCTCCAGCCTCAAAAAATCCTCGCCATCCCTATACAAGCCCCTTCTAACAATATCCATGCAGCAAAGCCATGCAGCCCTTCCATGTCAACAAGATTTGGAGGAAGAAAGAAAAGAAGCCCGTGAAGAGGATCAAAGAAGTAGAACCTAAAGGATCATCATCATCGTCTAGCCCGGAGATCAAGCCTCTCCTAAACTAGGAGGACATGTTCCCGCAAAGGATGGAGATGATGAGGCAAGCAGAGCAGGGAAAGAGCAAGGATGAGTATCTCCCTAATCCCTATCGTCACAACATAGGATCCTATTATAAACCTCCTCTCGATATGTCGCCTCTTAAGCCTAATAAGTTGCGACAAGATGAGATTCATGATAAGATCTATCAGTTGGAAAAAGCTTCAAAAGCATGTGTTGAAACAATTGGAGAAGGGATTGACTCCTACTGGATGATGAGAAAAGACCTTGAGAAAAAGGTCAATGACATCGATGGTAGAGTTGGTTTCTTGATTAAAACTGTTTTTGAGTTGACAGATGAGAAGAAATTCCTCCAGAATTTTTTTGAAGCTTCAATATGACATGGCCAATCTCAGCATCCGCCTCGCAAGCATAGCTAAAGTTTGTAACACAGGGGAAGAAAGCAATACTATTCCTACCCAGGAGGAGGAATAGGTACCAACAAGGAGTTATTTGATCCAACCTGGCTTGATTCCAAGCTTGGGGAGATCTTTAAGACCTTGTAATCTATCTTATAAGTTTTATATTACTATTTTAGTTTTGCACTAATTCGAGCTTAGAAATAAAATTTGCATCATTTGAATTCCCTCAAGGAATAGTCAATCCCATTTGTGAAATTCCAAGTTTATTATCATATATGGAGCATTATTGAGTTTGTGCTTGCCTTATTGGATATATGAATGGCTTGAGTATAATTTTGCTTGCACTTGATGATAGCAATAGGAGTCTTCCACACCATTGGTATTAATGGAACATATAAAGATAATTTAAATCGATATGTTGTAAGTTCATGGTTTGACTTACAAAAGTAAAAATAATCTGATTAGTCAAGTTGAGAATGAAACCTCAAACAAAGAAAAGATTTAAAAGAGCTATCAAAATAGAGTGAGAACAAGTCGAGGTAGAGTCTTCAAGTCATAAAGATGATTCATATACAATTGGAATTTGGTAATTGAGATCATTAAACTTTGAATTCCTACATGAATTGGAATGTATGGCTATCTCCTTTGCACAGCACTTAAAACAAAAGTGTGAGCATATATATATATAAAGGGAAGAAAAGAAAGAAGAAAAAGAGCGAATGTGCAAAGAGAAAATATGCATATACCACTATATTGTACTAAGACAAAGAGACGTTTTGAGATTTTGAATCCCAAGTGAATATGTTAATCCTAAAACACTTGGGACTACCTCGCTAACTCATTCGGTCGAAACGAATACTTTTACATCATGTTGAGATTCATCTTTTGTGAACTGTTGACCACTAAGGTGTGGAAGCCTGCTAATATTATTCAGATGGTTTGAGTAAGGTACTATTCATGAACTCATTCCTATGTATCTTATAGGATAAATACATGCTGCAATTGCCTCATTTATTTTATCGACTCAGCTTCATGAATATGAGGATCACATTCACTAAGCTGGGGACGAGGAAGAGTCTAAGCTTGGGGAAGTTGATGAGTGCATATCTTCATCATGTTTTATATTATTCTTTTGTATTATAGTGGTAGGATCTTGGTATTTTATGGCGTTCGCGCGCACATTTTATGTCTATTTTCACCAGGACCAGGACATATTATGGATACAATGGACACAATTCTTGGAGCAGTTGTATTGGGGAGAAAAGGAGTCAAAAACAACGTAAATCACTTATTTGGGAAATATCAATAACACCAGAAGAAAACCTGAAGTGATCGAGGCATCCAGAAGGTTTAACGACCAACTATACGACATGAATTAATTTTCCGACCGTATAGTTCCCGCCATATATTTGGCGTCGCCATCGCCTCCTCAAATAGTTTCACCCATGCAACTGGATCGGGGAGACAACATACAGAACACCCATAAATCGCCAAAAACCTCACCTCCAGAAGGAATCTAGAGGGGAACTTGCCCAAGGGATCCATCTTCGCCCTACGCAGATTTGGGAGGCCAAGGCATCAATCTTCATCTTCATCAACCGCTGCACCACCATCATCTCCATCCATCCAATATTCACCCCATCTAGATCTTGTTGTAATTTCCATACTCACTGTGGATTTATACAAGAACTATTCATTTAAAATTGCTTCCATTACCATTGCCATGATGTTCATTGCCTCCATGTCTGAGTAGATCATTATTTCTTGGGGAGATAGAGAAACCCTAGCATATGATTGAGATAAGATAGAGATTATTATGTTATACATCATTATGTGTATGTGTTAATTGTCTTCATCTTGATGTTGGGAGTTGTGCACCTCCTTAATATTTGCCTCTTACAAGGATACGATGAAGGGGATTACTTGTTGGTAGGTGATGTCTACGCACTTCTATTCTTGTAGACAGTTGTTGGGCCTCCAAGTGTAGAGGTTTGTAGAACAGCAGCAAGTTTTCCCTTAAGTGGATTACCCAAGGTTTATCGAACTCAGGGAGGAAGTGGTCAAAGGTATTCGCTCTCAAGCAACCCTGCAATCAAGATACAAGAAGTCTCTTGTGTCCCCAACACACCCAATACACTTGTCAGGTGTATAGGTGCACTAGTTCGGCGAAGAGATAGTGAAATACAAGTGGTATGGATAATTATAAGTGGTAACGATGATAGAAAATAGCTTGATGGCGTGGAAGAGACTAAAGTCAAACTGAAATAAAGATGGAAGAAAGCAAACATGTAATAGATCTAATTGCAAACGGTGTATCAATGCTTAGAAACAAGGCCTAGGGATCATACTTTCACTAGTGAACACTCTCATATAAA
The DNA here is from genome assembly GCA_910589775.1 of Avena eriantha. Classification (NCBI taxonomy): domain Eukaryota; kingdom Viridiplantae; phylum Streptophyta; class Magnoliopsida; order Poales; family Poaceae; genus Avena; species Avena eriantha. The sequence continues at coordinate 99,800,778 of OU342744.1, forward strand.
TATCTTCTCTTTATGATACTACTCTTAACTACTCTCCGGTTGGACACTCTAAACCATGGTAGGGCTATAACAGCACACCTCAAAGTAAGCCTTTCCCATGTAGAAAACCCCACAATGTCACCTTGAGCACTAGATGGTTCCAACAAACACCACAATTTCATAAAGACATCCAACTCCAAATATAACTCATAACAAGTATTTGTAATCTCTAGCCTAAGTGCCACCATGGTGTGCACGCTGTCACTTTCACACACATGGGGAGAGCAGAGATCTATTAAAGCACTTGAGTACCAAGGTAGATCTATAGATTATAAGCTCATGATCTCAATAAGATCATGCATAGATAGAGAGGTGAACACATAGCTACCGATAGAACCCTTAGCCTCGAGAGAGAACTACTCCCTCCTCATCATGGGAATCAGCAACGGTGATGGAGATGGTGGTGGAGATTGATGGAGATGGCTCCGGGGGCACTTCCCCGTCCCGGCAGGGTGCCGGAACAGAGACTTTCTGTCCCCCAAATCTCCCCTTCGGTGGCGGCGGCGCTACGGAACTTTTCGTGGCTGGAGGCTTGACTCCATAGGGTTTTCGCATCGAGAGGCATCTTATAGGCGAAGAGGCAAGGTCGGTGGGCGGCCAGGGGGCCCACACCACCTGGTGGCGTGGCCAGGGGTAGCCCGCGCCACCACATGGTGTGGCCACCCTGTGGCCCCTCTCTGTCTCGTCTTCTGGCTCCGTGAGTCTTCCGGTAAAATAACGACTTTGGCTTTTGTCCGGTACAATTTCGAGAATATTCATTTTCTGACTTTCTGGAACCAAAAACAACAGAAAACAGGCAACTGGCACTTCGGATCTTGTTAATAGGTTAGTCCAAGAAATCATATGAAAAGTACTCCAAAGTGTGGACAAAACATAAGAAAGTAGATAAAACCAAGCATGGAACATCAAAAATTATAGATACGTTTGCAACGTATCAACATCCCCAAGATTAACTCCTGCTCGTCCTTGAGTAGGTAAGTGATAAAAAGAAAGAATAATTTTTGAGGTGACATGCACCATCATAAACTTGATCAAAGTATTTGTAAAATATTGATAGCTAGGATCATAGTACTTCAATCATAACATGAAATACAAAGTTCTAACAATAAGATAAAGCAACTATGTTGCAACATGAAAAGGCACAAACAAAAGATTCATGAATAACAATGGTTTGCAAGACGTTTGTTTGTTTCACATAAAGAAAACATAGCATAGTGGCATTCAGCTTGTCCCTCATAGAGTAGCAAACATAAATGCATAGGACACCTTCAAAGTTCATAAGAGTGACTAGATACAAATAGTCTAAAACAAGCAATATCAAAGTATGCATCAATCAACTAGTCTTGGGACAATGCACATAGAACTAAGAATGGCCACTATGCTCTCAAAGAAGGTGCATAAAGATAGAAGGTGGAGACTCAATATATAAGTGGAAGAAAGGCCTTCATAGAAGGAAGCAGAGATTCAAGTTTCATAAAGAGCTTCCAAAAATTATGGTACTTATAGCTTTCAGCTCTCATTTCCCCTATCATGAGCATCTTGAAGTGATTAAGGTTAAAGTGACACAACTAAGAGGATATGCTTGACAAGTTATAAGCTGAAATCTCATGCCCCTTACTTATGAAGACCGAACCTCATGCTACTCAACTTTAGTCACAAGTAAGCTCTTGTCATTGTAAGTACATATGTATCATAAAGAACCGCCAACGGGGTACCCCTTGCACATGATACAGGAGCTATCCCATAATCAAAATGACAAGGCAAGCAGACAATGAGCATCTCAGCGATCTTTTTATTTGCTATTTGCATAGGTTTTTATTGAGTATGCTTCATAGAGTGCTCATTATGGTGATGCTGCAAGTTTCCACCATGATTAGGCATGGCTTAGGCTAGTGGCCTAGGCGTTTCTCTAACACACATAAAACTCCATGATCTTACAAGTTCCAATTTTATTTCACACCGTCGGGATCCATAAGCAAAAGAACATGATATCAACGGGGTACAAAGTACAAGTGCAATGTTGAAAGCGTTCCCCATGATAGATGGTTCTGCTAATTTCAACTTATAAAGCGCAAGCATATACGCAACAAAGAAGGACCCAATGGTTCAAGTTTATTAAGGGCAAGAAAAGTAAAGTGTGCCATCAAGTTCGTGAGAGCTTTAATCACTAGTTTTCTCATAATAAGTTTATTTTGGAAGGTAAACAAAAACATGAATATACTTGGAATATCATATGCTAGTAGGTAGGTATGGTGGACTCATTGGAATAACTTGGTTTAGGGAGTTGGATGCATGAGTGGAACTCATACTTGGTTGTGGAGGCTAGCAAAAGACTGGGAGTGATAAACTAAGAGAGCAATAATGGCCATAATCATGCAGAGCGACAAAACATCATTAATAAAAGCATAAAGTGATACTACAAGCTGAAAACTAAAGGATCATCAAGGCTATGGTGACTTGGGATAGTCATAACATGGTGTGAGCATGCGCCAAGTCAACCCAAATAAAGCATCAAAGGAGAATACCACTATACTATGCTTTAATATGCTAAAACAACGCATGATCCTTCCAAGGCACATTAAGCAATCTCAATTGTTTATAAAAAGTCATGCTACAGCAAAGAATACTAAGCATAAAGCCAAAACAATATCAAGCATGGCATGACAAAGCATATGCCACAGTCAAAAACAAGCTCTCTTTACCACTTAAGCATGAACTTTTCCTACTCTTTTCCAATCCAAACCAACTATTTGAAAACTGATGTATGAAGGAGGGGGTCCAACCAATTTATTCAAGAAAACTAAAGAAACCAAGCAAACAAAAACCAAAACAAAAACGAAAAAGAAGACGCTCCAAGAACAACACAACTATGCATGAAACAATAAAAATGAAGTGTTTGGAAGAAACCTGAGATTTTTATTGATGAATAAGGGGATGCCTTGGGCATCCCCAAGCTTTGACACTTGTACTTCTTGGATATTTCTTGGGGTGACACGTGTGGATTCCCAAGCTTGAGCTTTAGTCCATCCTTCATCTCATTACTCATTCTTTCCATACACCTGAAATTTTTCCTTCATACAAAACTTCACACAATCTCATTAGCAACATTAGTGCACTTAAGATAAATAATTCTTAAGGTTCAGTTCTAATACCAAATAAACTTCCATTAGAACACTAGCTACTGTAGCACTTCCCTCAAAAATCTCAATTCCCCAAAGGAACTCAAGAAGGAACTAACAAGAAGCAAAGTTAGATAACAACCTGGGGCAGAAGCACAAAAATTTCACGCCTCAAAAGGACGTACAGAGATTTTACACGAATTTTTACGGTGAAGCACAGAAATCTGTTTCCGGACAGCAACTTTCCCAATCATTACTTCTCTCTCATTAGAGGTTACTCTGGGCACAAAAAGCAAATAAAATGGATAAGGAGCGGTTATTACAGAGGTAATAACTTCCAAGACTCATCTAATTTTTTTGGGTTATCTCCAAATAAGTACTTTTCTTTAATGCCTTTAAGTTAGGCATGATAGTTTGAGAAGATGCTCACATAAGATATAGGAATTGAAGTAAAAGAGAGCATCAAGAAGCAAATTCAAGGCACATTTAAGTCTAACCCACTTCCTATGCATAGGAATCTTGTAAAGAAACAAGTCATGAAAGCACAAAGGAACAACCATAGGAAAGCAAAACAAGTGCAACTTCAAGACTTTCAACATAAAGAGGGGAAACTTAATATTATTGAGATGCATAAAACCATGTTTCCCTCTCTCATAATAACTTTCAGTAGCATCATGAATAAAGTTAACAATATAACTATCACATAAAACATTCTTATCATGAGCCACATGCATAAAAGAATTAATGCTCTCCACATAAACATAGTCATTCTTTTTAATTGTAGTAGGAGCAAATTCAACAAAATAGCTATCATTATTATTCTCATCACCATAATCATCAAATATAGGAGGCATATTGTAATCATAATTAATTGCCTCCTCAATAGTAGGTGGACTGAATATATCATATTCATCATTGTAATCATCATATATTGGAGGTTTTGTATCATCATAAGCAATAGAATAGCTATCTTCCAAAGCTGGGGAACTAAAAAGATCATTTTCATAAAACTAGGGTCCCCAAGCTTAGACTTTTCCATAGCATTAGCAATAATGGTGTCCAAAGAATTCATACTAACAACATTGCTATTATCATGTAAATAAAGTTCCATAGGTTTTTTAATTTTCTCTTCAAACACTTCATGTCCTAACTCAAGATAAATACTAGAAAGCTCTCTAATTTTGTTGTTGTTTTCCATTAAGCCTAACTAGTGAAAACAAGAAACAAAAGACAAAATTGCAGAATCTAAAGGAAATAACTTTGAGCACTCACACTGGAGGATGTGAGTACCTTTTACCTTACCTCCCCGGCAACGGCGCCAGAAAATAGATTGATGTCTACGCATTTCTATTCTTGTAGACAGTTGTTGGGCCTCCAAGTGCAGAGGTTTGTAGAACAGCAGAAAGTTTTCCCTTAAGTGGATTACCCAAGGTTTATCGAACTCAGGGAGGAAGTGGTCAAAGGTATTCCCTCTCAAGCAACCCTGCAATCAAGATACAAGAAGTCTCTTGTGTCCCCAACACACCCAATACACTTGTCAGGTGTATAGGTGCACTAGTTCGGCGAAGAGATAGTGAAATACAAGTGGTATGGATAATTATAAGTGGTAACGGTGCTAGAAAATAGCTTGATGGCATGGAAGAGACTAAAGGCAAACTGAAATAAAGATGGAAGCAAGCAAACATGTAACAGATCTAATTGCAAACGGTTTATCAATGCTTAGAAACAAGGCCCAGGGATCATACTTTCACTAGTGAACACTCTCATATAAATATCCTCTCTTTATGATACTACTCTTAACTACTCTCCTTTGGACACTCTAAACCATGGTAGGGCTATAACATCACACCTCAAAGTAAGCCTTTCCCATCTAGAAAACCCCACACTATCACCTTGATCACTAGATGGTTCCAACAAACAACACAATTTCATAAAGACATCCAACTCCAAATATAACTCATAACAAGTATTTGTAATCTCTAGCCTAAGTGCCACCATGGTGTGCACGCTGTCACTTTCACACACATGGGGAGAGCAGAGATCTATTAAAGCACTTGAGTAGCAAGGTAGATCTATAGATTACAAGCTCATGATCTCAATAATATCATGCATAGATAGAGAGATGAACACATAGCTACCGGTAGAACCCTTAGCCTCGAGAGAGAACTACTCCCTCCTCATCATGGGAATCAACAACGGTGATGGAGATGGTGGTGGATATCGATGGAGATGGCTCCAGGGGCACTTCCCCGTCCCGGCAGGGTGCCGGAACAGAGACTTTCTGTCCCCCGAATCTCCCCTTCGGTGGCGGCAGTGCTGTGGAACTTTTCGTGGCTGGAGGCTTGACTCTGTAGGGTTTTCGCACGGGAGGCATCTTATAGGCGAAGAGGCAAGGTCGGTGGGCGGCCAGAGGGCCCACACCACCTGGTGGCGTGGCCAGGGCTATCCCGCGCCACCACATGGTGTGGCCACCATGTGGCCCCTCTCCGTCTCGTCTTCTGGCTCCGTGAGTCTTCTGGTAAAATAACGACTTTGGCTTTTGTCCGGTCCAATTCCGAGAATATTCATTTTCTGACTTTCTGGAACCAAAATTAGCAGAAAACAGGCAACTGGCACTGTGGCTCTTGGTAATAGGTTAGTCCAAGAAATCATATGAAAAGTACTCCAAAGTGTGGACAAAACATAAGAAAGTAGATAAAACAAGCATGAAACATCAAAAATTATAGATACGTTTGCAACGTATTAGTAGGCGAAGGGATGCTAGCACTTACTGTGACTATAAAGATGTTGTCATTCTTTACGTACTAACTTGGGGAAACAAGGAGAACTCATAAATCCATGTCCATGCCATTGGAGAAATCCCTTAATAGCGGGATAATACGATTGATGTCGTTTATCTGTCAGCTATGGTTATGAAGGATGATGTGAACAGTGGTTGCTGCCTATTTTTCTATATATAGAGCTCCTCCCACATACATACATATCATGATAATATTTGTTATAATAATATTGATTGCTTAGTCTAAATTGCTAGCGGTGTATCCACCACTCCCTGAGAACGCCTTTTCCCGATTGTAGTTCCAAGCTCTTTTACACACGTGGTTCTTACTTTCTGCATTAAGTTTTACTTTTCTTTATTTGCTTCATTCAATCAAAAACCCAAAAATAATTCTACTTTTCTTGCATCTCAAAATTATTCATTAAGTACTTCGTTTAGTTTTAGTTAAAAGCATTCTAGTATTTCGCCTACTGCTCCCTGTGGGATCGATATCTTTATTTCGAAACTAGCTACAAACGATCTGTGCACTTGCAGTCATCACATAACACTCTATCGAAATGGGATAGTCCATTAATCTCTCACAAGAGCCAACAAGATACCAATTGAATTCAATAATAGCTCCAACACAATAAACACTCATACATGGTGTGCAAACCAAAAAAGACAAATATACTTGATAACTCAAGATAAGAAAATGGTAAGCACAACATATAGAACAAACATGCAAGGTACAAAACCAACACATGCATAAGGGGCGAGTAACTTTCAATGTAATGAGTTAAGCACATGTTACTGCAAGGAGGAACATTGGAAATATAATAGAGGCAATATAATCCACATGACTTAGCTTGACAAATATAATAGATGAAGATCCCTCAATTCTTCATGATGAAACCAACTCCCCATTGTCCTCCAAAATCACATATTGATCAAGTTTTGGCTTGTTGGTCCCCAACCAAGTTGGGTCCTAAGAAGTTAGTCACAATTGGCTTGGCAACCCAAATGGTTCTTTTCTTGACACCGCTTTGGGTACCAACATATTTGGCAAACACATTGTCCACCTCATCCTTACAAAGTGAATAAGCATCATCAATCATGATAGGGTTGGATGAGGAGTTACCAATAGTGCATGAAGAAGAAATGTGCCCCTTTTCGCGGAAAATGTAGAAAGTTCTTGTCTTGCTAACTTTCTTCTTAGGTGATGCCACAACTTGAGGAAGAGCTTGAGTAGTCCTCTTAGGAAGCGGCCCATATACAACTTGAGGTAGAGCCTGAGGCCGCTTCCCTTGTTGCTTCACACCAAGAGGCTTCTTCTTCAATGGGCAAGATCGAACATGATGCCCTTCTTCCTTGCACTCGAAGCAAATAATATTGGCCAGATGCTTGACATGGTCTTGGCCATTCTTGTTGTTGCCCTTGTGCTTCAACTTGATAGTGGACTTATTCTTGATATTGGAGTTGAATCCAAGTCCACTCTTGTCATTGGGGGATTTTTTCACACACAAGATGTGGTTGAGTGTGTCCTTCCCTTTATGACCCTTTTTCAAGTCATTCTTCAAAGAAGTGACTTGATCCTTGAGCTCTCTAATTTCCTCTACATGGTTAGTGTCAACAACAATAGTAGTAGAGGAAGTAGAATTTTCATTGTTAGAGCAACATGGCACGGAATGCAATTCATCACAAGATATAGCATGGTTATGTGAGGATGAATTACAAGGACTAGAACATGGCAATATCACATTAGGAGTAGAAGTAGTGCTAATGTCCACATGAGGCCCACTAGATGTTACCTTTGACACAATGGCCTCATGAGCTAACTTTAGCCTAGCATGGGAGACTAGAAGATCCTCATGCGAGCTTGAGAGCTTAACATGACTTTCTTCCAATATCCCATATTTGCTAGTTAGGAAAGCAAGTTGAGCCTTTAGATCAACATTCTCCATCAACATTGATGCTTCACAAGAAATAGAGTTAGTAGCATAAGCATCATCAATAATAGCAAGAGGTGAGGGCAACTTTGCAAGCTCTTTTGAATATGAAGCTTTAAGTTGCTCATGTGACTCGGTGAGTTTGATGATCTCACTCTTAATGACCCGAGAGACATTTTAGAGGTGCTTAAAATCCTCAACAAGTTTAGCATGGGCAACTATGAGTCCATCATTTTTAGTTTTGAGAAAATTTGCCACCGCAAGTTCTCTATCATGGTTTTCCTTTACTCTAAATAGTTCTAGAGCAAATGTCTCCTCAAGACATTCTTTGGTGCTTTGTTCTTCTTCAATAGAGCTCTCTAGATAAGCAATCTCGTTAGCATACTCACGCTCATGTTCATTCTTTTGAAAAATAATATTTTCTTGCTCCTCAATAAGTTTCTTACCTTCAATAGCACAAGTCAAGATTTCAACAAATTTGGAGGAAGCAATTTTATTTCTACGAAGAGCGGGAAAGACAATCTCTCCCATCTATTGAATGGAGGAAATATCATAATCAAGTAGATGATCATCATCATTATCATTATCAACATCATCTTCATCACCATGAGATACACTAGGATCCAAAGAGGTTACCTTTGTTCCCTTAGCCATAAGGCATATATGAGAACCATAAGAAGGTGATGATGAGATTGCATTTGTAGCTCCATTCAAAATATTGTATTGCCCCATAGCATCTTTGTTTTCCTCTACATGGTTAGCAATACAAGCACTAGAGGAAATAGAAGAATTTTTATCATGGCAACAAGACAAAGCAAGCATATCATCATGTGAATTATTCAATCCATTTCTACATGATATGCAAGGACTACCAACACTAGCATATGAGGAGTTTTGAGTGCTACAAGTGTTAGAGTCCAAATATAGACCATTGCAACTAGATAGAGATGAAGGATTACAAATAGTAAGCACATTATCCATATTGAAATTTCTATCACCATATCATTACCTTGTGAAAAATCACATGTAGGTGAAGTGGTAGAAGATGAGAACTCATCACGGACAGAGGTGGATGGAATACAATCATCCTCAATAATGTTGGACCCATTATATTTGTCTTGAAGTTTAGTCCATATATCGTGAGAACTTCGATAAGGCATGATTGAAGAAATAACTACATTGCTCACAACAAGCAAAAGCATTTTAGTAGCTTGAGAATCTATATAAGAGTTCATCTTCTCCTCTAAAGATTCATTTTGGGGATCCATAGGAGAAGACAAACCCATATATAGAATTCCCTCAATATATGGGTGAATGTCCCGAAAGTAATCTAGCATGGGAATTTTCCAAATCCATAATTTGTGCCATCGAATATATAAAAGGAATCGTGCACTACTTCACTAGACAACATATTTACTCTCAAGGCGGTGAAACCTAAAAGCAAGAGACCTCGCTCTGATACCAATTGAAAGATCATGGATGTTGCCTAGAGGGGGGTGAATAGGCAGTTTAAAAGTTCTACGAGAGGGGCTTGACAATGGCGGAATAAAACTAGTGTTTTCTTTTGTCAAGCACAAAGCCTGTAAATGCTATGGTTCACTGATGGCTCTGTGTATGGCGCCAGAAAAGTGCTGGTGCGATGTTGATGTAGAGCTCGTTGGGAACCCCAAGAGGAAGGTATGATGAGCATAACAGCAAGTTTCCCTTAGTATGAAACCAAGGTTTAATCGAACCGGTAGGAGCAAGGAAACACCCCAAAGGTGTAGCTAGCTGAACGATGGCAGGGCGCACTACCGGTGCCAGCAGCAACGTGGAGACCTACACAACACAACCACAGAAATTTGTCCCCAACTTGCGATGAGGTTGTCAATCTCACCATGTTTTGCGGAAAACAAAGGATTACACCTATCGAATGGAAAGAAGTAAAAGTTTGTAGAAAGTAAACACAAAGCAGTAAAATATTGTAGATTATATGTAAAAGACAAGGACCGGGATCCATAGTTCACTAGAGGTGGCTCTCCTTAAGATAGATAACATGCTGGGTGAACAAATTACAGCGGGGCAATTGACAAACGTCAAGAAAGCAATACATGCATATACTAATCATCTTGACTCCTTTGGAACTTGATTGGGAATTACAACATTATACATAGACCGCCATCCAACTACATCTATGACTAATAATCCACCTTCAGGTTATTATTCGAACCCCCTCCAGTATTAAGTTGCAAGCAATAGATTATTGCTTTACGAATTGCGTGTAAAGTAAACAATACGATTGTTCTATGAACAAAGTATTGTTGTTTTCTCCCTAGTAGCAACAACACATCTAGTACCTTAGAGATTTCTGTCACTTCCCCAGATTACCAGAGGCATGAACCCACTATCGAGCATAAATGCTAACTCTTGGAGTTGCTAGCATCTACTTGGCCAAGATAGCTACTAACAACGGAAAGCATGCAAGATCACAAATAAAAAAGACATGATAGAATCAATAATCAATCTGAAATAGCATCTCAATATCGTGAAACACTAGAAAAAGCGCGTGCGTTCCAGAGCTCGCCCCATAATCGCTGATATCCCTACACGTGGCGTCCTGGGAGTTCTTCGCGCGTTGTCCTAGGCCTTTCCTACGCGACACGTGGTTCTTGGAGAGAGGGGTCGTCGTCCTTTTTCCCTTTCTCTCTTAGATTCAAGTACGAAAAATCCGATATGTTTTAAACGAATTAGCCAAACCGAGATCCGTTTTCATGGTTGTACTAGTCGTGTTGAGATCTACAAAACTAGATCCCATGTTGATAGGTTTTGATGAAGTTTGATTTTGCACTACCTTTTGACCTATGTTGCACTATCTTCGGTTGCGGTGTACGGCATGATGTTCTAGCAGTGCACGGTCAATGCATTGCCTTTTTCTTCTGTATTGCACTGCCTTTGGTCGTGGTGTACGGAACAATGTCCTGGCAGTGCACTGTCGGCGCACTACCTTTTTGTATTACATTGCACTGCCTTTGGGCGCAGTGCACGATGAGCTATTCTGGCAATGTACTCGTGCACTGCCTTTTGTGTTGCATTGCACTGCCTTTGGTCGCAGTGCACGGGAAGATATCCTGGCAGTGCACCGCCGGTGCACTGCCTGTTTGTATTGTGTTGCACTGCCTTCAGGCGCAGTGCATGGCGAGATATCCTGGCAGTGCTCTGCTCGTGCACTGCTTTTTTCTATTGCGTTGCACTGCCTTTGGCCGCAGTGCACAGGACGATGTCCTGGCAGTGCACGGGTCGTGCACTGCCTGTTTATACTGTGTTGCACTGCCTTCAAACGCAGTGCACGATGAGGTATCCTGCCAGTGTACTACTCGTGCACTGACTTGTTGTGTTGTGTTGCCCTGTCTTCAGTCGCAGTATACGAGACAATGTACTAGCAGTGCACCGGTTGGGCACTGACTGTTTATACTGTGTTGTACTACCTTCGATCGCAGTGCACGAGATGATCCAGTGGTAGTGCACAATTTTTTTCTCTTTTTCTCTTTTTTTCCACGGTGCACTACTCTTTTTGCATATACTGCTCACATATTTTTCGTCCTAAATATTTTCTGTACCACGTACGTCCAATAGCAGAATACCAGTACGCAACAGCATGGCCACGTGGCAATCAAGGAGAGCAAGAGGGGACTGCTGCGCGCATGTGCGTACGGCCGCACGTTGCCGTCCTCTCCAAAGCACGCGCGAGCGCTTGTCTTCCCCCTCAATATCCATCGGATCCCCGCAAACACAATATGCAGAATTACAAATAGATGATTAATACATTGCAAATGTATCTATAATTTTTAATGCTCCATGCTTGGTTTTATCCACTTTCTTGTGTTTTGTCCACATTTTGGAGTACTTTTCATATGATTTCTTGGACTAACCTATTAACAAGAGCCACAGTGCCAGCTGCCTATTTTCTGCTGTTTTTGGTTCCAGGAAAGTCAGAAAATAAATATTCTCGGAATTAGACGGGACAAAAGCCAAAGTGCCTATTTTTCCAGAAGACTCACGGAGTCAGAATACGAGACGGAGGAGGGCCAGAGCCTGGCCACACCACCCCCAGGCGCGGTCTAGGCCTAGCCGCGCCAGGGCATGGTGTGGTGGCCCCAGGCACCCCCTCGGTCTCCCTCTTCGCCTATAAGAAGCCTTCTGACCTAAAAATTCTAGAGGATTCGACGTTTTTCCAAAAGGAGTTCCGCTCCACCGCCACCACCAGATTCAAAACAACACCAGAAACTCCGTTCTGGCACCCTGCCGGGACGGGGAATTGGAGGAGATCATCGCCATCATCATCACCATCGCTTCTCCATCGACCATCCATGTTTCCCCCATCTATGAGTGAGTAATCCCTCGCTGTAGGCTATGGGGATGGTAGAGATTGGATGAGATCATTCATGTAATGGCATCAGATTGTTAGGGCATGGTGCCTAGTATCTTTTATTAGTGCTTTATGACTTTGTTGCGACTTGTTGTGCTTAATGCTTGTCACTAGGGCCCGAGTGCCATGATTTCAGATCTGAACTTATTATTGATTCATTTTGATAGTATTGTTCTTGGTCTTATCTGCAAGTTGTATACACACATTGTTGTCCGGAACCTATGGCCCCGAAGTGACAGAAATCGGGATAACCGGAAGGGAAAGGCTTTGATGTGAGGATCACATGTGTACACGGAGTGTTAATGCTTTGCTCCGGTGCTCTATTAAAAGGAGCACCTTAATTGCCAGTAGTTCCCTAGAGGCCCCGCTGCAAACGGGCTGGCAGGACAAAAGATGTTCTGCAAGTTCTCATTGCGAGCACGTATGACTATATATGGAACATATGCCTAGGATTGTCTAGTACTTGGATGCTTTATCTTATTTATCTGAAATTGCCCTATGTTTTGATTGCTATGTGAATTGTCTTGTCCATGCAACGCCCGTCCATCCAGCCCTATGCCTACCGCACTCGAATCCCACTGTTTACTGCTTTTGTTACTACTGTCTTTGCTTTACTACTGTTGTTACTTTACTATTCCTACTACAAAACTATTGCTACTGATAAACTATTGTGAGCAAGATTGTTTCCAGGTGTAGCTTAATTGACAACTCAGTTGTTAAGGCTTATAAATATTCTTTGGCTCCCCTTGTGTCGAATCAATAAATTGGGTTTAACTTCCCTCGAAAATACTGCGGTACACCCCCTATACTTGTGAGTCATCAAGACTATTTTCTAGCGCCGTTGCCGGGGAGCATAGCTTTATTTATCAAGTCCACTTGGAATCACTATTGTTCGAGCTAAGTTTATTTTCTCCTTGTTTGCTTGTTTCTTTATCAAAAATACAAAAAAATAGTTCCTACTCTAGTTGTTATTTTCGTTGGTCTATTATTGTCTTGCTTTATCATGCTTGTTGGCAATGGTTGGTTTCTTTGAAACTGAAGCTTATTCGCAAGGTGGGTTCATAGAAGATAAAAAATATTATTATAAGGAACACCGCTTGTCACAAAAAGGGAAACACTTATGGGAACAAATTGATAGATTGTATACCATTGCTAGGAACGTGTGCTCTACTTATAATGTTACTTATTGCTGTGATGAGTCTTGTTGCAGAAAGAGGTATAAACACCTCCCTTTTCAATGTGAGTATAGTGATAATGATACCATATCTTCCTACGCTAAAGGAATTTATGACTTTTATGATGCGGAACAAATTGAAGAATTTATTGCTTGGAAGGGTGCTTTTGAACTTGCTAGTTTGCTTGAAAATATTGATGATTCACCTTACAAATATGAGGTGTATGTTATACTTAAATTTTGCTTTGATAATTACAAGGATGAAAATGGCTATATTCTTGAATATTTTAATAGATGCTTTCTACAAATGGAAGAGACTAATGCCTTGCAGGATCCTATGGAAGAAGAAATTGATGAACCTGAAATCTCATTAGATGAAAAAGAGGAGGAGAGTGATGAACAAAAGGAGAAAGAATGGATTAGCTACCCATGCCTACCTTCTAATGAGAGTAACTCTTTATCCCTTACATTATTTGATTGTCCCCTTGCTTACTAAAGGAGAATGAATGTTATGTTCCTGAGGTTTCTCTTGAAAATGTTTATAATAAAGCTCTAGTGCTTGTAGATCATGAAGAGCATGCTTTATGTGATAGTTATATTGTTGATTTTCTTCATGAGGCTACTGAAAATTATTATGAGAGAGGAAAATATGGTTGTGGAAGTTTTCATGGTATTGAAACACCTCTCTATGTGCTGAAAGTTTTGAAGTTACTCTTGTTTTATCTTCCTATGCTTGTCACTTTGTTCTTTGTGAATTTATTTGCGTACACGATTCCTATGCATAGGAAGTGGGTTAGACTTAAATGTGTTTTGTATTTGCTTCTTCATGCTCTCTTTTACTTCACTTCATATTTCTTATGAGAGCATCCTCTCAAACTTTTATGCCGGAAAATGATAATATGTCTATTATTCTTGGGAGACCTTTTCTAAATACTGCAGGAGCTGTTATTAATTGTAATCAAGGGAAGGTGACCTTCAATGTCAATGACAAGGAACATACTATCTATTTCCCCAAGAATATTGATAGGACTTATGGTTTTGAATTCAATTAAACATGTTGAGGGCATTCAAGTTGGAGAAATGTCCCATACCAAGAGAAAAAATTTGAAACTATTATGATTGGGACCATTGCTATCAAGGTTGAGGTAACATAATCATTAGTAGAATACAAAGTTTTGTCTCATATGAAATTGTTTTGGTAACAAGACCTGATCAACCTTGTTAACAAAAGGATTTCATTGAACAAAACAATGTTTTCACCGTGACTATCTCCGCTTATTTCTATTCTATCTATTTTAGTTTTTGCTTATGCCTAACTTAAAGGCGTTAAAGAAAAGTACTTATTGGGAGATAACCCAAAAGTTTTAGATGATTCTTGAAAGTTATTACCTCTGTAATAACCTCTCCTTATCCTTTTTATTTGCTTTTTGTGCCAAGAGTAACCTCTAATGAGAGAGAAGTAATGATTGGGAAAGTTGCTGTCCCGAAACAGATTTCTGTGCTTCACCGTAAAAATTCGTGAGAGAGATCTGTATGTCGGATTGAGATGTAATTTTTTTTGATTCTGCCCCAGGTTGTTATCTAACTTTAGTTAGTTCAACACTTTTTGATTTGAGCAATAGAAGGTCTTAGAAAAAATTCGTCTTTACCTTCTGGTATGTTTTGACAGATTTCTGCAATTTTCTGCATTTGCTTCTTGTGGGTTCCTTTTTTGAGTTCTTTTGGGGAACTGAGCTTTTTGAGGGAAGTGCTGCAGTAGCTAGTGTTATAATGGAAGTTTATTTGGTGTTAGAACTGAACCTTAAGACTTATTTATCTTGAGTGCACTAATGTTGCTAATAAAGATTGTGTGAAGTTTTGTATGAAGGAAAAAATTTAGGTGTATGGAAGGAATGAGTAATGAGATGAAGGATGGATTAAAGCTCAAGCTTGGGGATGCCACGCGTGTCACCCCAAGAAATATCCAAGAAGTACAAGCGTGAAAGCTTGCGGATGCCCAAGGCATCCCCTTCTTCATCAATAAAAATCTCAGGTTTCTTTCAACCACTTCATTTTTATTGTTTCATGCACAGTTGTGTTGTTCTTGGAGCGTCTTCTTTTTTGTTTTCGTTTTGGTTTTTAGTTTGCGTGGTTTGCTTAGTTTGCTTAATAAATTAGTTGGACCTCCTCTTTTATATATTGGTGTTCAAATAGTTTGGTTTGGTTTGGTTTGGAAAAGAGTAGGAAAGCTCATGCTTAAGTGGTAAAGAGAGCTTGTTTTTGACTGTGGCCTATGCTTTGTCATGCCATGCTTGATATTTTTTTTGGCTTTATGCTTAGTATTATTTGCTGTAGCATGACTTGTTATAAACAATTGAGATTGCTTAATGTGCCTTGGATAAATCATGCGTTGTTTTAGCATATTAAAGCATAGTATAGTGGTATTCTCCTTTGATGCTTTATTTGGGTTGACTTGGCGCATGCTCACACCATGTTATGACTATCTCAAGTCACCATAAGCCTTTATGATCCATTAGTTTTCAACTTGTAGTATCACTTTATGCTTTGATCAATGATGTTTTGTCGCTCTGCATGATTATGGCCATTATTGCTCTCTCGTTTGTCGCTCCCTTACTATTGCTAGCCTTCACTTACACTGAGTGTTTTACTCATGTTTCCAACTCCCTTAAACCAAATATTGCCAAAGTGTCCACCATACCTACCTATTAGCATCATTTGCTACTTCCGTGCATATTCAATATGCCTTGTTTCCTTCCGCATAAAATGATTGCTTGTTTTGAGAAAGTTAGTTAGTAAAGCTCTCACGAACTTGATGGCACACTTTATTTCCTGCACTTAATAAACCTGAACCATTGTGAACTCTCCATGAAAGTTATATGCTTGCAAATTATAGGCTGGGGATTAACAGAACCGTGCTGTCACGGGGAACACTTTCAACACTTGTAAATATATACCGAGTTGATACCTTGCTCTTTTGTTTGCGGATGTCGTCTGTGTGAAATAAAAGGGGAGCTTGTAAGTCCATGGAGTTATGTATGTGTGTTAGAGAAACGCCTGGGCCGCTGGTCTAATCCATGCTGACATGGTGGAAACTTGCAGCGTAATCATAATGATATCTATGAAGCGTTCTTCTTATAAAAAAAGAGAGAGATAGCTATTGAGAAAAAAAAGAGTTTTATGAAAAGCGGAAAGAGAGAAAAAGCACCATTTTCCCATGGTAAATAAGAAGATTGCTGAGATACTCATTGTCTGCTTGCCTTGTCATTTTGATATAGGGATTCTTCCGTATCATCGGGCAAGGGGTACCCCGTTGGCAGTTCTCAATGATACGCACATACTTACGATGACAAGAACTTACCGGTAACTAAAGTTGAGTAGCATGAGGAGCGGCCCTCGTACTCAAGGGACTTGGGATTTTCAGTTTATAGTCTGTCAACCATATAAGTCAGATAGGCGCAATGAGAGCTCAAAGCTAATGAGTACCATACTTTCAGCATTTGGAAGCCTTTCAAATTATTCAAAACCTTTTCTTTTACTTGTTGAGGCTCCACTTATTCTTTGAGCACTTTCTTGAGTGCATAGTGGCCATTCTTAGTTCTATGTGCATTGTCCCAAGACTTGTTGATTGATGCATACCTTGATATTGCTTGTTTTAAACTATTTGTATCTAGTCACTCTTGTGAACTTTGAAGGTGTCCTATGCATTTATGTTTGCTACTCTATGAGGGACAAGCTAAATGCCACTATGCTATGTTTTATTTATGTGAAACAAACAAACGTCTTGCAAATCATTGTTATTCATGAATCTTTTGTTTGTGCCTTTTCATGTTGCATCATAGTTTCTTTGTCTTATTGCTAGAACTTTGTCTTTCATGTTATGATTGAAGTACTATGATCCCAGCTTTGAATGTTTTATGAATACTTTCATCAAGTCTTTGATGGTGCATGTCACCTCAAAAATTATTCTTTCTTTTTATCACTTACCTACTCGAGAACGAGCAGGAGTTAAGCTTGGGGATACATTGCAAATGTATCTATAATTTTTGATGCTCCATGCTTGGTTTTATCCACTTTCTTGTGTTTTGTCCACACTTTGGAGTACTTCTCATATGATTTCTTGGACTAACCTATTAACAAGAGCCACAGTGCCAGCTGCCTGTTTTCTACTGTTTTTGGTTCCAGGAAAGTCAGAAAATGAATATTCTCGGAATTGGACGGGACAAAAGCCAAAGTGCCTATTTTTCCAGAAGACTCACGGAGCCAGAATATGAGACGGAGGAGGGCCAGGGCCTGGCCACACCACCCCCAGGCGCGGGCTGGGTCTGGCCGCGCTAGGGCATGGTGTAGTGGCCCCAGGCACCCCCTTGGTCTCCCTCTTCGCCTATAAGAAGCCTTCTGACCTAAAAACTCCGGGGGGGGGGGGTCGACGTTTTTCCATAAGGAGTTCCGCTCCGCCGCCACCACCAGATTCCATGAAACAACACCAGAAACTCCATTCTGGCACCCTGCCGGGATGGGGAATTGGAGGAGATCATCGCCATCATCATCACCATTGCTTCTCCATCGACCATCCATGTTTCCCCCATCTATGAGTGAGTAATCCCCCGTTGTAGGCTATGGGGATGATAGGGATTGGATGAGATCGTTCATGTAATGGCATCAGATTGTTTGGGCATGGTGCCTAGTATCTTTTATTAGTGCTTTATGACTTTGTTGCGACTTGTTGTGCTTAATGCTTGTCACTAGGGCCCGAGTGCCATGATTTCAGATCTGAACTTATTATTGATTCATTATGATAGTATTGTTCTTGGTCTTATCTGCAAGTTGTATACACACATTGTTGTCCGGAACCTATGGCCCCGAAGTGACAGAAATCGGGATAACCGGAAGGGAAAGGCTTTGATGTGAGGATCACATGTGTTCACGGAGTGTTAATGCTTTGCTCCGGTGCTCTATTAAAAGGAGCACCTTAATTGCCAGTAGTTCCCTAGAGGCCCCGCTGCAAACGGGATGGCAGGACAAAAGATGTTCTGCAAGTTCTGATTGCGAGCACGTATGACTATATATGGAACACATGCCTAGGATTGTTTAGTACTTGGATGCTTTATCTTATTTATCTGCAATTGCCCTATGTTCTGATTGCTATGTGAATTGTCTTGTCCATGCAATGCCCGTCCATCCATCCCTATGCCTACCGCACTCGAATCCCATTGTTTACTGCTTTTGTTACTACTGTCTTTGCTTTACTACTGCTGTTACTTTACTATTCCAACTACAAAACTGTTGCTACTGATAAACTGCTGTGAGCAAGATTGTTTCCAGGTGCAGCTGAATTGACAACTCAGTTGTTAAGGCTTATAAATATTCTTTGGCTCCCCTTGTGTCGAATCAATAAATTGGGTTTAACTTCCCTCGAAAATACTGCGATACACCCCCTATACTTGTGGGTCATCAATGATCTTGATCCTGAACGGAGCTCACAAGATCTAGACATGAAAGCACAAAGGAGGAGAACCGGCCATCTAGCTACTACATGGATCCGTAGTCCAAGGATGAATTACTCATGCATCACACCTGAGGCTTGCATGGTGATCAAGAAGGCCTCCAGGGTGAATTCCCCTTTCCGGCAGGGTGCCGGGAAGAGCTTCAGATCCCTCCCGATCTAGGGATGGAGATGACGGCGGCTATAGACTCTTTCGTGGATTTTTGATCGGGTACTTAGGGTTTTCGTCCCGAGGGCATCTTATAGGCGGAACGGGAGACCGAGGGGGTGCTAGGGGCCACCACACCACCCCCTGGCGCGGGCCAAGCCTGGCCGCGCGGCCAGGTGGTGTGGTCGGCCTCTGGCCCCTCTCCGTCTCGTATTCTGGCATCTGATGACATCCGGAAAAATAGGCACTTTGGCTTTTCTCCCGTTCAATTTCGAGAATATTCATTTTCTAACTTTCCTGGAACCAAAAACAGCAGAAAACAGGCAGCTGGCACTGTGGCTCTTGTTAATAGGTTAGTCCAAGAAATCATATGAAACGTACTCCAAAGTGTGGACAAAACACAAGAAAGTGGATAAAACCAAGCATGGAACATCAAAAATTATAGATACATTTGCAATGTACCATTCACCTATGTGCACCAACAACTTATGCTAAGCAAGACAAGCAACAATGTGATAGGAAGATAGATTACTTCAAGCACGAAGGCTATCATAATATAAAGTGCATAAGTAAAGAGCTCGGGTATAGAGATAACCGAGGCACACGGGGACGACGGTATTTTACCGAGTTCCTCCCAACAAGGAAGTGCGTATCGTTGGAGGGGTAGGCGGTACTAAGACCACTGATGTCTGCAAGTGCACATATCGTTTGTAGCTAGTTTCGAATTATAGATATCGATCCCACAGGGAGCCCAAAGGTAAGTGTTTATGGTGAAGTCTCTTTCACACCCAAAGTTGTCACAGGTCTTCGAGTGAATTGACTGCAAGTGTAAAAATGAGAATGGAATTTGGATTAAAATGATTGTATTGAATAAAACTAAAATATAAAATTTGGAAATAAAAAAGCATCAAAGTAAAGAACGATTCGGTTTTTTGTTGTTTTCTGCGGATGGCGAAAGAGGGCGCGGGGAGATACGGTTTATGGTGATAGTGATTGTGCCAGATGGACGAATAATGAGTGTAACAATTATAATCTTATAAGTATATGTGTAGGCGAGCAACCCATAATTAGCAGAACTCCTCTTGGTAGATTTCATCCCAACTTCAATAATCCTACTAATCTGTTATCAAAACCATGGTCATACACTAGACGATTAAGACCCTTCAGGTCGCTTAGCAATTAAGCTCTTGGATCAGACTATTGCAATAAGCAAGGTGGTTCCTCGTTCTCCTCGAGTCTACTAGTTTTCCATTGATATCCTCGTGTCACTCGAGGGTCGCCGGTCTAGTAGCGAACAAGATCCTATCTATGTAGAACAAAGCATCATGTTGTCTGGGCCCTTAATTGGACAACAAGCATTAGGCATCCCACAGATAGTCAAGCACACATAATATAGTAATTAGAATAAATCACAAACTAATGGAAAATGTATAGAGGCACATCACATCTCACAAATCCCTTACATCTCCCACGCCCAAGGAACTTACTCACACATGAGAGAAGAAAGCATCATCAATATAATTAAATAAAGGGAGTTCTTCTCAATATTACCGTGGAGATCCACAGTAAGAATAGAAAATAAATCCAACACAATTCAAGATGGGAAGAAACAATCTCAAACCCTAGTCTTGCAAGAGATCTCTCTCTCAAGTACAAGTAATGGCTTTGGGGGTGTATCGGCTAGGAGGTCGAAGATCGTGGAGCGAGATGAAGAACGTCTCCTCCTTCTTCTCCGGATCTCTTCTTTCTCCCTTTTGGATGGTGTGGCGGCTGCTATGTTGTGTTTTCGTCCCTCGTCCCTTCACAGAAGTTGTCCCTTTTGACAAGACAGAGGCGGCGACAACTATACGGCGGGAACTATACGGCTGGAAAAATTGTTCCCGCCGTATAGTTGCTCGTTAAAGCCTCTATATGCTTCCCTCAATTTCTTCCAAAGAGAGACTTGCTTGTTTTCGCCTGAATATGGTGTTTCTCTATATTAAACCCTTTGTTGACGTTCAGCACCTGAAATACACATTAAAAACCAAGTTTTCTTTGCTACCAAAGTATTAGTGTTAGGTAAAGCTAGAAAACGATCAAATTTGGGAGAAAACCATCAATAGAAACCATAAAAAATATGTCGAATCTCACAACTATCAACTCCCCCAAGCTTAGATGTTGCTCGCCCTCGAGTGACAAGGAAATAAAGAAGAATAGCGGAGATTCGAGATTGAAATAAAAGAACTTACAAGCTTGAATCGCCGTCAAATTCTTTTCTTCACAATCCCAGCAATCTTAAACATGATCATACAAGTATGCACAAGATTGCACTGAGTCCACTTCCTAACCACGTATATCTTGCTAGCAAATAAATCATATGCTCGAGCAAGTGTCAAAAGTTTAGCTAGGAAAGTGAGACAAATTCTTTTGGTATCTCTTTGTTGAGAGATGAAAACTTTTTGCTCTTGTTTCTTTAATCAATTAAGAGTTCTCAAGTTGGCACAAAATATTCAATTTAAGAACAACTCATATATTCCCATGTCAAAATTTCAAGACTCTCAATGCACCTTTTTCCTTTCTTTGCCTTTCAAAAACTTCATCTCTTTCATAGAGAAATCATGCCACTGTTTTTAACATGTTAATTGGGACTGTGTTGTGCACTCGTGACCATGCCAATGAATATGTTTAGCAATAATGGGTCAGAGGAGTACTACAACTTCACTTGGAACGTGAAACCACGAGGAAACTAAAGTTTTACCCATCATAGCATTGCTGCTACAAATGTTTACATAACTCAATAGCCGAAATCAAGTGGTTTCCCACATTTAGATCGTTCATTGGCCAACGGAGTTAATAGTTCCCCATGGAGCACGACAATGTGTAATGACACGCGTAAAGAAATATCTTACGGTAATTATTAGAAAAAGCAGTGGCTACTACATCGAAGCATCCATTTTATCAAATAATTTCATTCAAGGGTACTATCGAGTCTATTTATATTAAGCTCAAACGGGATGGAGTAGTTCTAAAATCAAATTCTCTGGGCTAAACATGGACTCAAGTCATCTTTTGGATGCTTTTTCTTGTTGTAAAAATGTAGGAAATATTTTAACCAAGTTCATTGCTCATTGTTTCAAAGCTAAAAAGGAGACACTTGCAAAGGAATAGAATTTATAGGATAACAAGCTAAGTGGGGAGTGACTCCAGTGCAAGCGAGTAAATAATTGTAGGATCAATTTAAGGTTGTAGAAAAGGTTATGAAAGGAATGTGATACCTCCTCTTGCTTGCTTCATTCTCGTATTTGATTCGAACCCCCTCTGCATTTCCATATTGCCAAGTCACCTGAAATTGAGCAATCTCCGAGAGAAACAAAGAAATGAACTTGCAATAAAAGTTACAACTAATTTTGTTTGTATTTTTGTTTTAGGAATGCAAACTGAAAGTAAACATGCAATTTTGAAGAAGTAAAATAAATCAAAAGAAGAAATAAAAATATGAATGCAAGGTTTGGAGGTTTTCAAACCTCCCCAAGCTTAGGCTATTGCCAGGCTCAGTTGTTGCTGTCATTCGACGACTGGTGAGGATACTGCTAGTAGTAGTCGGGGAAGTGGGTCATGAAGTGACTGAAGTTGTGAGTTAAGGCACTCACATCTTCATTCACTGCTTGAAGAGTGTGGTCGATCTCCCCAATGTGCTGGTTGAGCTACTAGAATTCTTGATAGGGGACATAGTTGTACCCCTGCTATGGCTGGTTGGGACATGGGTCCTAGGCTCCCTCTGTTGGGTCCGCAACATAGAAAACAAAAAAATTCCTACGATGAGAACTATACGCCAAGATCTATCTACTAGATACAGAACAACGGGTGGATATACATCCATGGAGAACTTACCCTCGAAGACAACAAAGTTTTGTTAACGAGTTGGAACTCGTGGATGATGTAGTTGTACGCTTGTCGATCTCAAGATCGTGTGGAAGTCTGAGCGCCACAAATCAGCAGCGCATCCGTCCTCGCACACACGTTCAAGCCACCGGACAACCTCCACCTCCTCTCTCCAGTGAATCAGCAGAAGCAGCAACTCCTTCCAGATGCAAGGCCACCGGGAACATGTATCTTGCTAATCCGAGACCATGGGGGAATATATCTAGAGGGGGAGAGAGATCCTTCACGAGGAGGTGTGCTTTGTGAGGGAGGGGAGGGGGGCTCCTCCCCTCCCATGACCGGTGGCCAAGGGGGATTCCCCCAACTCTTCCTCATTCATGTGGTGGAAGCTCCACTCACATCAATTCAAGCTCCACCCAAAATTCCACTCACATGCATTAAATTTCCACCAAATTTAATGCAACTATCATTTAATAAAACTATTTTATTTATTTTATTCAGAATTTTGTTAATTACTTTAATTAACAAACATTCATATAAAACCCCTTGCAACATTTCAATATCACATGCAGAACCACTTTCTGCAATTTCACCCGAAACAATTCCTACGCTTTGCAATCCTTTCGTCTGAAACATATGTGCTCCAAAATGGTGTCCGGCAACCCTTAAGTGTGTCACCCTACAGTTCGCGAATAATGCAGACATGATTGAGACTCCTCTCAGATCAATAATCAGAAGCGGGACCTGGAGATCCATACTGACTCCTACACATTCAACGATGACTTATGTGATCATGAGAACCTTTAACGCTAGTAACTTAATCCCTTTGTCTCATGATATAATACATGTCCAATATTTGATCATAGGTATCCAAATACCTAGTTTGATCTCGTTACCGACATGCACTCTTTTCTCGTTCCCGTGATATAACATTCTAGTTATCATATCACTTGCTTGCAAGCTACCTTAATGTGATATCACCGAGAGGGCCCAGAGTATATCTATCTGTCATCAGGATTCACAAATTCCACTCTTGATCCATGAGCCTCAACATAACACCTTCGTAGCACTGAATCCACCTTTATAGTCACCCTGTTACGGTGTGACGTTTGATGTTACCAAGATACTCTTCCGGTGTTAGCAATTAACATGATCTCATGGTCTAAGGACTAAGATTACTTCATATGATGTTATAGCAATATA
This sequence comes from Avena eriantha, assembly GCA_910589775.1. Lineage (NCBI taxonomy): Eukaryota > Viridiplantae > Streptophyta > Magnoliopsida > Poales > Poaceae > Avena > Avena eriantha. Next base: position 99,824,937 of record OU342744.1, read on the forward strand.
AACATAATGACTTTGATCGTAGTAATGCTATACTTCGGATGAATGTTCATCACATCATTTCACAAATGTTGTGACCTCGTTATTAACAACATCCAATGTCCATGATCAGGAAACTTTGATCATCTTGTTAATCAACGAGCTAGTCTATAAGAGATGCATAACTAGGAACCCTTTTTGTTTATTAAAAACACATGTATTGACGTTTCCTATCAATGCAATTATAGCATGCAAAATAAACATCTATCATATACAAGGAATACGTAATAACAACTTTATTATTGCCTCTCAGAGCATATTTCCTTCGGTCTCCCACTTGCACTAGAGACAATAATCTAGTTTACATAGTGATAAATCTAACACCCATGGAGTTCTAGTGTTGATCATGTTTTGCCCTAGGGAGAACTTTAGTCAACGGATCTGCTACATTCAGGTCCATGTGTACTTTACAAATCTTTATATCTCCATCCTTGACATGCTCGCGGATGGAGTGAAACCGGCGCTTAATATGCTTGGAATTCTTGTGAGACCTTGGTTCCTTGGCGTTGGCTATGGCTCCATTGTTGTCACAATAGATCACCATTGGGTCCAATGCACTAGGAACCACACCTAGTTTCGTTATGAACTCCTTCATCCAAACCGCTTCCTGCGCCGCTTCTAAAGCAGCAACATATTCCGCCTCCGTCGTTGATCCAGCCACCACAGGTTGTTTGGAACTCCTCCAACTAAATGCTGCTCCATTCAAGAGAAATACGTATCTGGATTGAGACTTAGAGTCATCTGGATCGGTGTCAAATCTAGCATCGACATAACACTTAGCGACTAGCTCTTCTTCACCTCCGTATACAAGAAACATATCCCTAGTTCTTCTTAAGTACTTAAGGATATTCTTGACCGCTATCCAGTGTTTCGAACCTGGATCAGATTGGTACCTACTAGTCAAACTAATAGCATGTGCCACATCCGGTCTTATACATAGCATGGCGTACATTATAGAGCCTATGGCTGAGGCATAGGGAATCTTATCCATTATCTATCTTTCTTCCGCCGTAGCCGGACTTTGAGTCTTACTCAGTGTCTTGCCTTGCAACATTTTTAAGAACCCCTTCTTACTTCCGTCAATATTAAACTTCTTTAATATCTTATCAAGGTATGTACTCTGCGATAGCCCAATTAGGCGCCTTGATCTATCTCTATAGATTTTAATGCCTAATATATATGAAGCTTCACCAAGGTCCTTCATCGAAAATTTGCTGTTTACATAACTTTTAACACTGTTTAAAAGATCTATATCATTTCCAATCAATAATATGTCATCCACATATAATATCAGAAATGCCACATTGCTCCCACACACTTTCTTGTAAATACAAGCCTCTCCATAAGTTTGGACAAATCCAAACTGTTTGATCACCTCATCAAAGCGGAGATTCCAACTCCGGGATGCTTGCTTCAGTCCATAGATGGATCGCTGAAGTTTGCATACCTTATTAGCATCCTTAGGATCGACAAAACCCTTAGGTTGTATCATATACAACTCTTCTTCAATATTACCATTGAGGAATGCAGTTTTGACATCCATTTGCCATATTTCATAATCGAAATATGCAGCAATTGCTAACTGATGTCTACGCACTTCTATTCTTGTAGACAGTTGTTGGGCCTCCAAGTGCAGAGGTTTGTAGAACAACAGCAAGTTTTCCCTTAAGTGAATCACCCAATGTTTATCGAACTCAGGGAGGAAGTGGTCAAAGGTATCCCCTCTCAAGCAACCCTGCAATCAAGATACAAGAAGTCTCTTGTGTCCCCAACACACCCAATACACTTGTCAGGTGTATAGGTGCACTAGTTCGACGAAGAGATAGTGAAATACAAGTGGTATGGATATTTATAAGTGGTAACGATGATAGAAAATAGCTTGATGGCGTGGAAAAGACTAAATGCAAACTAAAATAAAGATGGAAGAAAGCAAACATGTAACAGATCTAGTAGCAAACAATGTTTCAATGCTAAGAAACAAGGCCTAGGGATCATACTTTCACTAGTGAACACTCTCTCATATAAATATATTCTCTTCATGATACTACTCTTAACTACTCTCCGGTTGGACACACTAATCGATGGTAGGGCTATAACATCACTCCTCAAAGTAAGCCTTTCCCATCTAGAAAACCCCACACTGTCACCTTGAGTACTAGATAGGTCCAACAAACACCACAATTTCATAAAGACATCCAACTCCAAATATAACTCATAACAAGTATTTGTAATCTCTAGCCTAAGTGCCACCATGGTGAGCACGCTGTCACTTTCACACATATGGGGAGAGCAGAGATTCATTAAAGCACTTGAGTAGCAGAATAGATCTATAGATTACAAGCTCATGATCTCAATAAGATCACGCATAGAGAGAGAGATGAACACATAGCTATCGGTAGAACCCTTAGCCTCGAGAGAGATCTACTCCCTCCTCATCATGGGAATCAGCAATGGTGATGGAGATGGTGGTGGAGATCGATGGACATGGCTCCGGGGGCACTTCCCCCTCCCCGGCAGGGTGCCGGAACAGAGACTTTCTGTCCCCGAATCTCCCCTTCGGTGGCGGCGGTGTAGCGTAACTTTTTGAGGATTTCTGATTGATTCTTTAGGGTTTTGGTATCGGGAGGCTCTTATAGGCGAGAGGGGAGACCGAGGGCGTGCCAGGGGCCACCACACCATGCCCTGGCATGGCCTGGGGTGACCCACGCCTGGGGGGTGTGGCCAGGCCCTGGCCCTCCTCCGTCTCGTATTCTGGCTCCGTGAGTCTTCCGGTAAAATAGGAACTTTGGCTTTTGTCCCGTCCAATTCCAAGGATATTGATTTTATGACTTTCTTGGAACCAAAAACAGCAGAAAACAGGCAACTGGCACTGTGGCATCTTGTTAATAGGTTAGTCCAAGAAATCATATGAAAAGTACTGCAAAGTTGGAACAAAACATAAGAAAGTAGATAAAACCAATCATGGAACATCAAAAATTATACATACATTTGCAATGTATCAACATCCCCAAGCTTAACTCCTGCTCGTCCGGTAAGTGATAAAAAGAAAGAATAATTTTTGAGGTGACATGCACCATCATAAACTTGATTAAAGTATTTGTAAGACATTCAAAGCTGGGATCAGAGTACTTTAATCATAACATGAAAGACAAAGTTCTAGCAATAAGACATAGCAACTATGTTGCAACATGAAAAGGCACAAACAAAAGATTCATGAATAACAATGCTTTGCAAGACATTTGTTTGTTTCACATAAAGAAAACATAGCATAATAGTATTCAGCTTGTCCCTCAATAGAGTAGCAAATATAAATGCATAGGACACCTTCAAAGTTCATAAGAGTGACTAGATACAATAGTTTAAAACAAGCAATAACAATTTATGCATCAATCAACAAGTCTTGGGACAATGCACATAGAACTAAGAATGGCCACTATGCTCTCAAAGTAGGTGCATAAAGATAGAAGGTGGAGACTCAATATATAAGTAGAAGAAAGGCCTTCATAAAAGGAAGTAGGGATTGAAGTCTCATAAAGAGCTTCCAAAAATTATGGTACTTATAGCTTTCAGCTCTCATTGCCCCTATCATAAGCATCTTGAAGTGATTAAGGTTAAAGTGAACAAACTATGGTGTACATGCTTAACGAAGTATAAGTTAGAAATCTCATATCCCTTGAATACGAGGGCCGCTCCTCATGCTACTCAAGTTTAGTCACCGGTAAGTTCTTGTCATCGTAAGTACATGTGTATCATAGAGAACCGCCAATGGGGTAACCCTTGCCCGATGATACGGAAGAATCCCCATATCAAAATGACAAGGCAAGCAGACAACGAGCATCTCAGCAATCTTCTTATTTACCATGGGAATATGGTGCTTTTTTCTCTCTTTCCTCTTTTCATAATATCTCTTTTTTCTCTTTTCTCTTTTTTCTCAATATAGGACTCTTTTTTTAATAAGAAGAATGCTTCATAGACAGCTCATTATGGTTACGCTGCAGGTTTCCACCATGTCAGCATGGATTAGACCAGCGGCCCAGGCGTTTCTCTAACACATATACATAACTCCATGGACTTACAAGCTCCCCTTTCATTTCACACCGACGACATCCATATGGAAAAGAGCATGATATCAACTAGGTACAAGTACCAAGTGCAATGTTGAAAGCGTTCCCCATGAAAGCATGGTTCTGCTAATTCCCAAAAAATAAGTGCAAGCATATACAACATAGACGACACAATGGTTCAAGTTTATTAAGGGCAAGAAAAGTAAAGTGTGCCATCAAGTTCGTGAGAGCTTTAATCACTAGTTTTCTCATAACAAGTTTAATTTGGAAGGTAAACAAAATCATGAATATACTTGGAATAGCATAAGCTAGTAGGTAGGTATGGTGGACTCTTTGGAATAACTTGGTTTAAGGAGTTGGATGCATGAGTGGAACTCATACTTTGTTGTGGAGGCTAGCAAAAGACTGGGAGCAACAAACTAAGAGAGCAATAATGGCCATAATCATGCAGAGCGACAAAACATCATTGATCAAAGCATAAAGTGATACTACAAGTTGAAGAGTAAAGGATCATAAAGGCAATGATGACTTGAGATAGTCATAACATGGTGTGAGCATGTGCCAAGTCAACCCAAATAAAGCATCAAAGGAGAATACCACTATACTATGCTTTAATATGCTAAAACAACGCATGATTCATCCAAGGCACATTAAGGAATCTCAATTGTTTATAACAAGTCATGCTACAGCAAAGAATACTAAGCATAAAGCTAAAACAATATCAAGCATGGCACGACAAAGCATATGCCAGAGTCAAAAACAAGCTCCTTTTACCACTTAGCATGAGCTTTCCTACTCTTTTCCAATCCAAACAAAACTATTTGCAAGCCAATGTATGAAAGAGGGGGTCCAACCAATTTATTCAGAAAACAAAGCAAACTAAAACCAAAACGAAAACGAAAAGAAGACGCTCCAAGAAAAACACAACTGTGCATGAAACAATAAAAATGAAGCGTTTGGAAGAAACCTGGGATTTCTATTGATGAAGAAGGGGATGCCTTGGGCATCCCCAAGCTTTGACGCTTGTACTTCTTGGATATTTCTTGGGGTGACACGCGTGGCATCCCCAAGCTTTAGCTTTAGTCCATCCTTCATCTCATTACTCATTTCTTCCATACACCTGAAATTTTTCCTTCATACAAAACTTCACACAATCTTTATTAGCAACATTAGTGCTCTTAAGATAAATAAGTCTTAAGGTTCAGTTCTAACACCAAATAAACTTACATTAGAACACTAGCTACTGTAGCACTTCCCTAAAAAAACTCAATTCCAAAAGAACTCAAGAAGGAACCAACAAGAAGCAAATGCAGAAAATGGCAGAAATCTGTCAAAACAGACCAGCAGGTAAAGACGAATTTTTTCAAAGACCTTCTGTTGTTAAAATCAAAAAGTGTTGAACTAACGAAAGCTATATAACAACCTGGGGCAGAAGCACAAAACATTACAGCTCAATCCGACATACAGAGCTTTCTCATGAATTTTTACGGTTAAGCACGGAAATCTGTTTAGGACAGCAACTTTCCCAATCATTACTTCACTCTCATTAGAGGTTACTCTTGGCACAAAAAGCAAATAAAAAGGATAAGGAGCGGTTATTACAGAGGTAATAACTTCCAAGACTCATCTAAAACTTTTGGGTTATCTCCCAATAAGTACTTTTATTTAGGGCCTTTAAGTTAGGCATGATAGTTTGAGAAGATGCTCACATAAAAAATATGAATTGAAGTAAAAGAGAGCATCAAGAAGCAAATTCAAAGCACATTTAAGTCTAACCCACTTCCTATGCATAGGAATATTGTAAATAACCAAGTCATGAAAGCACAAAGCAACGAGCATATGAAAGCAAAGCAAGTGCAACTTCAAAAATTTCAACATAAAGAGAGGAAACTTAATATTATTGAGATGCATAGAACCATGTTTCCCTCTCTCATAATAACTTTCAGTAGCAACATTAATAAAATTAACAATATAACTATCACATAAAACATTCTTATCATGAGCCACATGCATAAAAGAATTAATACTCCCCACATAAACATAGTCATTCTTGTTAATTGTAGTGGGAGAAAATTCAACAAAATAGCTATCATTATTATTTTCATCACCATAATCATCAAATATAGGAGGCATATTATAATCATAATTAATTTCCTCCTCGATAGTAGGTGGACTAAAAATATCATATTCATCATTGCAATCATCATAAATTGGAGGTATAGTATCTTCATAAGAAATAGAATAGTTATCCTCCAAAGTGTGTTCATTTGTAAACATATCATCATTGGAAAGATCATGGATAGCACTAATAGTATAGCAATTATTAATATCATCATTTTCATAATTGGTACCGAAGAGATTATCAATATCAAAAGTAGTGTGCTTTTCCCAATGATGATCACTACTATAGGTAATAGGCATAGGAATATCATCGAGTTCAGACTCATCAAAAACTATAATAGGAGCTACATGCTTAGGGGAAATACCGTTTCCTCCCTCCTTTTACTCCTCATTTTCTTCTTTATCTTCTTCTCTTTAGGAGGGAGAGGCTTGAAAGGAAGCTTCTCCATATACCCTGGTTCATTGTTAGAGACAATAGAAGAAACTTTGGAGGATTCCTTCTTTTCATTAATAAGATCAAAACACATATTAGTCCTATCATATTTTGGTAATATCTCATCTTCTATAATACTTTGTATGTAAGTATTTGTGTGACCATTATCAACACAATAGAGATGACAACCACGCAGGACACTCTTCATATCAAAAGCACCCATATCCACCAAAGTGGTTTTTCTTGATAACTCTTCACACCCCAAAAATAATGTAAGTTCATCATGATGATTAGGAGTGATCATGTCATCACAATACAAACTTGCAGTACTCATTGGATTAGAAGGGCTATTATTATGGCCTGAGCATTGGAAATTGAAATGACCCGCTTCAAAGCAAAGTTCACAAATAAAAGGATAGAGGGCACAAACTTTTTTACCAAGATCATTTAGAGCCCTATACCACACTCTAGTTTTTTCATTCCTGTGGGTGATACAATATTCTTCTTCAACTTGATTACTCTCACAAGGTCTATGTATCCCACAAAAATTAACATGCTTATAAGAAATAGTACTTTCAGAGGTTTGAGCATGTTTATTGCTATCATTAACAACAATTTCATTTTCCATGCAAGTGTCTTTAAAAGGCTCATGATACATGTCCCATTTTTCTTTAGGAGAATTAATATGAGAAGCAAAGGTTTTAAAACTATCAATAATAATTTGAGGATCAAGACCATATTTAGCACTAAGCTCTTGAAAATCAGCAGTTTCAGCAAAAGACTTAATGCAAACATACTCATAGTTTATACCTGGTTCTTTACCTTTGTTGTTATCCCAATCTTCGGTATTGCTTTGAATTGTTTCAAGAAGATCCCACTTAGCTTTGACCTCCTTACTTGTGAAGGATCCCTCTAAACAAGTATCTAGATAGTCCTTGTAATGTCCTGAAAGCCTTGCATAGAAATTATTAATAACAATATTATGGGGGAGCTCATGAATGGGACATTTGAGCATTAGTGACTTCAATCTCCCCCATGCTTGGGCGATACTTTCTCCATCATGAAGATGAAAATTATAAATGTAATTCCTATCTTTATGAATTTCATGAGGAGGATAAAAAATAGAGTAAAAGAGAGATTCAAGTTCCTTCCATTCCAAATGATGAGGATCATCTAGTAGCTCATACCACTCCCTTGCTTTGCCCTTAAGTGAAAAAGAGAATAACTTCTTCTTGACGTGATCTGTTGTAATACCTGCACACTTGAACAACCCGCATAATTTGTGTATAAAGAGCAAATGATCACCGGGATGGACAGTTCCATCTCCAAAATAGTAGTTATCCATAACACAATCAATAATCTTTATAGGTATTTTAAGAGGGATGCTTTCAGTATGTGGATTTAAAATATCACAAGTATTATTAGAATTACCACATATGGGTGATAAAGTATCATCAGAGCTAATTTTCTTCCTTAAAACTGGGGAACTAAAGAGATCATTTTCATAAGAACCAACTTCCCAAGCTTAGACGTTTCCATAGCATTAGTAACAAAGGTGTTCAAAAGATTCATACTAATAACATTGCTATTAGCATGCAAAGAAAGTTCCATGGGTTTTTGAATTTTCTTTTCAGACAATTCAAGTTCTAACTTAGGAAAAATACTGAAAAGCTCTCTAATTTTGTTGTTGTTTTCCATTAAGCCTAACTAGTGAAAACAAGAAACAAAAAGACAAAATTGCAGAATCTAAAGGAAATAACTTCGAGCACTCACACCAGAGGATGTGAGTACCTTTTACCTTACCTCCCCGGCAACGGCGCCAGAAAATAGCTTGATGTCTACGCACTTCTATTCTTGTAGACAGTTGTTGGGCCTCCAAGTACAGAGGTTTGTAGAACAGCAGCAAGTTTTCCCTTAAGTTGATCACCCAAGGTTTATCGAACTCAGGGAGGAAGTGGTGAAACGTATCCCCTCTCAAGCAACCCTGCAATCAAGATACAAGAAGTCTCTTGTGTCCCCAACACACCCAATACACTTGTCGGGTGTATAGGTGCACTAGTTCGGTGAAGAGATAGTGAAATACAAGTGGTATGGATATTTATAAGTGGTAACGGTGATAGAAAATAGCTTGATGGCGTGGAAAAGACTAAATGCAAATTGAAATAAAGATGGAAGCAAGCAAACATGTAACATATCTAGTAGCAAACGGTGGTTCAGTGCTAAGAAACAAGGCCTAGGGATCATACTTTCACTAGTGAACACTCTCTCATATAAATATATTCTCTTCATGATACTACTCTTAACTACTCTCCGGTTGGACACTCTAATCGATGGTAGGGCTATAACAACACTCCTCAAAGTAAGCCTTTCCCATCTAGAAAACCCCACACTGTCACCTTGAGTACTAGATAGGTCCAACAAACACCACAATTTCATAAAGACATCCAACTCCAAATATAACTCATAACAAGTATTTGTAATCTCTAGCCTAAGTGCCACCATGGTGAGCACGCTGTCACTTTCACACACATGGGGAGAGCAGAGATTCATTAAAGCACTTGAGTAGTAGAATAGATCTATAGATTACAAGCTCATGATCTCAATAAGATCACACATAGAGAGAGAGAGAGAGATGAACACATAGCTACCGGCAGAACCCTTAGCCTCAAGAGAGATCTACTCCCTCCTCATCATGGGAATCAGCAATGGTGATGGAGATGGTGGTGGAGATCGATGGATATGGCTCCGGGGGCACTTCCCCATCCCGGCAGGGTGCCGGAACAGAGACTTTCTGTCCCCTGAATCTCCCCTTCGGTGGCGGTGGCACAGCGGAACTTTTTGTGGATTTCTGATTGATTATTTAGGGTTTTGGTATCGGGAGGCTCTTATAGGCGAGAGGGGAGACCGAGGGGATGCCAGGGGCCACCACACCATGCCCTGGCACGGCCTGGGGTGACCCGCGCTTGGGGTGTGTGGCCAGGCCCTGGCCCTCCTCTGTCTCATTTTCTGGCTCCGTGAATCTTCCGGTAAAATACGAACTTTGGCTTTTGTCCCGTCCAATTCCGAGAATATTGATTTTCTGACTTTCTTGGAACCAAAAACAGCAGAAAACAGGCAACTAGCACTGTGGCATCTTGTTAATAGGTTAGTCCAAGAAATCATATGAAAAATACTCCAAAGTTGGAACAAAACATAAGAAAGTAGATAAAACCAAGCATGGAACATCAAAATTTATAGATACATTTGCAATGTATCACTAACATAATCCTAACCGACTTTAGCATCGCTACGGGAGAGAATGTCTCATCGTACTCAACTCCTTGAATTTTTCGAAACCCCTTTACGACAAGTCGAGCTTTATAGATGGTCACAGTACCATCAACATTAGTTTTTCTTTTGAAAATCCATTTATTCCCAATGGCCTTTCGATCGTGAGGTTAGTCCACCAAGGTCCAAAACTGGTTTTCGTACATGGATTCCATCTCGGATTTCATGGCTTCTAGCCATTTGTTGGAATTAGGGCTCATCATCGCTTCTTCATACGTCGCAGGGTCATCTATTTCATCAATCATGAAATTCATAACAGGATTGCCATACAGTTCAGGAGCTGCACGTGTCCTGCTTGACCTGCGATGTTCGGCAGTATCCTCTTTCAGAGTTTCATGATCATTATCATTAGCTCTCTCTTCATCAGGTGAAGTCAACTCCGAAACAACTTCGGTGCTGCGCCACTCGCCAATTCATGAAGAAAAGGTCCAATAACCTCTTCAAGTTCTACCTTCCGACTACTCACAACTTTCGCGAGAAACTCCTCAAGAAAGGATCCATTCTTGGCAACAAAAACCTTGCCTTCGGATCCGTGATAGAAGGTATACCCAATCGTTTCCTTAGGGTATCCTATGAAGACGCATTTTTCCGCTTTGGGTTCGAGTTTATCTGGCTGAAGTTTCTTCACATAAACATTGCATCCCCAAACTTTAAGAAATGACAGCTTAGGTTTGTTTCCAAACCATAATTCATACGGTGTCATTTCAACGGATTTAGATGGTGCCCGATTTAAAGTGAATGCAGCGGTTTCCAGTGCATAGCCCCAAAATGATAGTGGCAAGTCAGTCACAGACATCATAGATCAAACCATATCCAATAAAGTACGATTATGTCCGACACACCATTACGTTGTGGTGTTCCGGCAGGCGTGAGTTGTGAAACTATTCCACAGTCTTTCATATGTGTGCTAAACTCGTAACTAAGATACTCTCCTCCATGGTCGGACCGCAAAAATTTGATCTTTATGTTATGATGATTTTCCACTTCATTCTGAAATTCCTTGAACTTTTCAAAGCTTTCAGATTTATGTTTCATCAAATAGATATACCCGTATCTACTCAAATCATCCATGAAAGTAAAAAAATAACGATATCCACCTCGCACCGACACACTCATTGGTCCACACACATCAGTATGTATGATTTCCAATAAATCTATCGCCCGTTCCATTGAACCGGAAAACGGCGTTCTAGTCATCTTGCCCATAACACACAACTCACATGTATCAAATGATTCAAAATCAAGTGATTCCAAAAGTCCATCAAAATGGAGTTTCTTCATGCGTTTAACGCCAATATGACCTAGACGGCAGTGCCATATATATGTGGATATATCATTATCAAGTTTAACCCTTTTAGCATCAACACAATGAATATGCATAATACTACTATCGAGATCCAATAAAAATAAACCATTCAACACAGGTGCATGACCATAAAAGATATTATCCATATAAATCGAACAACCATTGTTTTCAGATTTAAAGGAATAACCACTTCGCATCAAACACGATCTGGATACAATGTTCATGCTCAGTGCAGGCACAAAATAACAATTATCTAGATTTATCACTAATCCCGACGGCATATGGAGAGGCAGCGTTCCGACGGCGATCACATCAACTCTTGATCCATTGCCGACCTGCATCGTGACCTCATCCCTTGCTAGCTGTCGCTTGTTCCACAGCCCCTGAATCGAGTTACATATATTAGCAACCGATCCCGTATCAAATTCCTAGGTGCTACTGCGAGTACTAGTCAAGTACACATCAATAACATGTATATCACATATACCTTTGTTTGCCTTGCCGGCCTTCTTGTCCGCCAAATACTTGGGGCAATTGTGCTTCCAATGGCTAGTTCCCTTGCAATAGTAGCACTCGGTATCAGACTTAGCGCCATCTCGGGGTTTCTTTTCAGGTGCGGCAACAGATTTGCCGCCCTTATTTCCCTTTCGCTTGCCTTTCTTGTCCTTCTTGAAACCGGTGGTCTTATTGATCATCAACACTTGATGTTCTTTCCTAATCTCCACTTCTCTAGTCTTAATCATTGACAGAAGCTCGGGAAGAGACTTCTTCATGCCCTGCATATTATAGTTCATCACGAAGCTCTTGTAGCTAGGTGGCAGAGATTGGAGAACACGAGGTATGCCTAATTCAATGGGAATCGTTATTCCCAAGGACACAAGCTTATCGGCGTACACATAAATTTTGAGTACGTGCTCACTAACGGAGCTGTTCTCCTCCATCATGCAGCTAAAGAACTTTTCAAAAGCATTATAACTCTCTACGGCAGCATGGGTATCGAAAATCATTTTCAATTCTCCCATGGTATCAAATGCATTGCCATTTTCGAAACGCTTTCGAAGTTCTGGCTCTAGCCCATACAGTAATGCTTTTGTGCAGCAGTGAGGAGAATCCTCAAATTCATAGCCCAGTTGGTGAGGTTGCTACCATTCGCAGCAAGTTTCTCTTTCTCCATAAACACATTGAAATTAAAAGCAGGTGGTGCCATCTACAACAAAATTTGTAAAGTTTATTTAGACTAAGTTTATGATAGATTGAGTTCAACTAATCCAAATTACTAATAAACTCCCACTCAAAAAACGACATCGCTCATGTCTTTTTGGTGATTACATGAACCAAATCCACTACACCAAGTTCGATCATCACGTGAGTCGGTGTAGCTTCAAAGGCGAGCATCTATATGGGCATCATATAAACTATATGACTCATGCTTAACCTTTCGGTCCGTGTTCCGAGGCCATGTCTGTACATGCTAGGCTCGCCAAGTAAGAACCTTAGTATTCGCGTGTGTAAAACTATCATACACCCGTTGTATGAAAGCGTAGAGTCGAGTACACCCGATCATCACATGATGTCTCGAAACACGATCCATAGAACGATGCATACTTAAGGAAGAACACATTTTATCTTGATATCTAAATGAGGGATCATCTTACAATGCTACCAAAAGCGCCAAACTAGCAGTATAAGATGCTAACATCTAATGTGTAAAGTGAGATGATATGGTCCATGCATTTGATCTCTATCATTTGCATCGTGGTAAGATCTCTATCATTCCTTTGTGTGTAAGGCCAAGGTCTATGGAACTTACACGTTGAGTGTGTTGTAAGAGTATCTATCATACATCTACTTACAACAATACCATATCAAGACACTAGCCCAGCAACGATCTAAACTAGACGCCTCTAATTTATCAATTGCAAGTTTTACGTGGCTTAGGGCTTTCGGAGATAGAACCAGTCTTACCTACGGACATGAACCACAACGAGGATAACCAAGTTATTAGCAACTCGTTGTAAATCAGATATTGACTATAGTAGGAGAGACAGACACCCGCTAGCCACTTATGCAAAAATAGTTGCATGTCAGTCGTGGAACCGGTCTCATGTACGATGAGATGTAAGGTTGGTCTAGGCCGCTTCATCCCACTATGCCACCAATATCCAAAATACATAGAAGATGCAATCACATGATCATCATCGCCCAAATATAAACATATGTGTACTACTCGTGCAAAGCACCTACGCATAGATCAGGCTCTGATACCACTGTTGGGTCCGCAGCATAGAAAACAAAAAATTTCCTACGATGAGAACTATACGCCAAGATCTATCTACTAGATACAGAGCAACGGGTGGATATACATCTATGGAGAACTTACCCTCGAAGACAACAGAGTTTTGTTAACGAGTTGGAACTCGTGGAGGATGTAGTCGTAGGCTTGCCGATCTCAAGATCGTTGGAAATCCGAGCGCCACAAATCAGCAGCGCATCCGTCCTCGCACACACGTTCAAGCCACCGGACAACCTCCACCTCCTCGCTCCAACGAATCAGCGGAAGCAGCAACTCCTTCCAGACGCAAGGCCACTAGGAACATGTATCTCGCTAATTCGAGAACATGGGGGAATATATCTAGAGGGGGAGAGAGATCCTTCACGAGGAGGTGTGCTTTGTGAGGGAGGAGAGGGGGTTTTTTATAGGAGAGGGGGGCTCCTCCCCTCCCATGGCCGGCGGCCAAGGGGGGTGCCCCCACCTCTTCCTCATTCATGTGGTGGAAGATCCACTCACATCAATTCAAGATCCACCCAAAATTCCACTCACATGCATTAAATTTCCACCAAATTTAATGCAACTCTCATTTAATAAAACTATTTTATTTATTTTATTCAGAATTTTGTAATTTAATTAACAAACATTCACATAAAACCCCTTGCAACATTTCAATATCACATGCAGAACCACTTTTTGCAATTTCACCCGAAACAATTCTGGTTTCTATCGAAACAATTCATGCGCTTTGCAATCCTTTCGTCTGAAACATATGTGCTCCAAAATGGTGTCCGGCAACCCTTAAGTGTGTCACCCTACGGTTCACGAATAATGCAGACATGATTGAGACTCCTCTCAGATCAATAATCAGAAGCGGGACCTAGAGATCCATACTGACTCCTGCACATTCAACGATGACTTCTGTGATCGTGAGAACCTTTAACGCTAGTAACTTAATCCCTTTGTCACATGATATAATACATGTCCGATATTCGATCATCGGTATCCAAATACCTAGTTTGATCTCGTTACCGACATGCACTCTTTTCTCGTTCCCGTGATATAACATTCTAGTGATCATATCACTTGCTTGCAAGCTACCTTAATGTGATATCACCGAGAGGGCCCAGAGTATATCTATCTGTCATTAGGATTGACAAATTCCACTCTTGATCCATGAGCCTCAACATAACACCTTCGTAGCACTGAACCCACCTTTATAGTCACCATGTTACGGTGTGACGTTTGATGTTATCAAGATACTCTTCTGGTGTTAGCAATTAACATGATCTCATGGTCTAAGGACTAATTTTACTTCGTATGATGTTATACCAATATAAACATAATGACTTTGATCGTAATGCTATACTTCGGATGAATGTTCATCACATCATTTCACAAATGTTGTGACCTTGTTGTTAACAACATCTAATGTCCATGATCAGGAAACTTTGATCATCTTGTTAATCAACGAGCTAGTCTATAAGAGAGGCATAACTAGGAACCCTTTTTGTTTATTAAACACACATGTATTGACGTTTCCTATCAATACAATTATAGCATGCAAAATAAACATCTATCATATACAAGGAATACATAATAACAACTTTATTATTGCCTCTCAGGGCATATTTCCTTCAGCCTCTTGCTGATGATGTTGTCCCTCCCAAGCAGGGTTGTATCCTTGCTCATCCTCATGCTCCTGCTCATCCTCATCCTGCTGCTCTCCTTCTTCATCTTCCTCTTGATCAGGCTGGAGTTCAGCCATGATCTCCATCACTTGGTCCTTGGTGAGAATCCAAGTGTCCTGCTCCACAATCGAGAAGTCTTGGGGACAGGGCAACGGAACCTGCTCACCCTATGAATCACCAAGATAACCAAATTGATATCCTCGGAGCCTCAGGTTAGCTTGGTAAATACCAAGGAAGCCACAAGCAGTCAAATACTTGACGTCCATAAGTTTGGAGCCGTCAACAGATTGCATAATAGGTAATGTAATATTTAATGCATGGGCAAGGTGGGTTACTAATCCACCAATGTGAATATCACCTTTCGTCTTGTTGCTTTGGTGGCAAAAGTGCTGGATGAGTAGAGCTAAAGGATTGGGGCTTTGCCATGTAGTGGGAAAGAGAGCTTTGGTGATCATTGTCATGTCCATATTGTCCATGGAACCAGTATCACCTCTTCCCAATAGTGTGTTGGTGAGGAACAAGGCGGAATAGAGAATTGTTGGGTTCTGAATGGTGGACATATTCTTCTAGTAGAATTTGGTGCCACCATTAACAGAAATAGCCTCCCAAGTCTCTCCACTTGTGATGCTATAGAGGTTAGTAACAGTTGACTCCCCAACATGAGGGAAGCCAAAAGCATTGCAAAATTGTTCAAAAGTTATTTTATAAGGCTGCTGGTTCATGGTAAAGCTTATTGTATACGCATTACCTTTCTCCCTGTGGTCGTCGTAGAAGGAGGCAAGGAACTCATAAGTAAGCTCAGCATAGGAGTCATGGCTTGCGTAGCCAAGCACTGTTAGCTCGGCCTTGTTACACATGAGGTCAAAGTCTGCCTTTAACCCCGCCAAGGTGAGAAAGCTATGGTCGGCCCAACATGTGGGCAGCACCCTCCTCGATGAAACAGTGGCCAACTTGGAGTTGCGCTCGGCTTGGGACCCCGAGCTCTCGCCATGTTGGCGCTTGCTCTTGTGAAATTTTTTACCGATTTTGTTCATCTTGATGCACTGAAACATTTCACCATAAAACCTTAGGCATATAGTTTCTACATGATATACGAACGATTCTACATGGAAAAAATCAATCCTAACGTGATAAATCAATAGGTAAAGCTAAACAAGCTTGAGTTCATCCACTAGTCAATGTGAGAGTTTCAACCATGGAAATCTGAAAATAAAGCATGGATATGGAGAGAAACATACCGATCTGTTGATTCCCCCACTCAAACGAATGAAATCCGTGAAGAATCAAGAGTTCTAGGGTGGTTTTGAGAGGTTTGGAGAGAGAATATGAGAGAAATAATGCGGAAGGAGAAGAAACCCAGCAGCCCCGGCCCGATTTTGTGGTCGCGCCAAACTATACGGGCGAGATATGTTGTTCCACCCGTATAGTTGCGGCGGCGCCGCCAACTAGGGTTTCTTTATGCAGAATATAGCTATACGGACACAAATATACAGCCAGATCATAATGATCCCGCCATATAGTTGGTCGTTAAACCATTTATATCCACAAGATAAATTCTCAAAAACAGGCATTGATATCTATACGACCAGAACTATACGACCGAAATTTTTATTCCCACTGTATAGTTAGTCGTTAAACAGTCAGTACCTTTGAGAAGTAATTGTACAAGGCATCGATATCTATACGACCGGAACTATACGGTTGGAATTATATTCTCGTCGTATAGTTGGTCGTTAAATTCTCTGTTCTGTAGAAAGAAAATTTGTTGATGCAAAGGTATCTATACGATTGGAACTATACAGCCGAAATTTTTATTCCCGCCATATAGTTGGTCGTTAAACCATCAGTAGTCATGAAAAAATTTCTATTTCTTCAAGAATACCTTCTTATCCTGAAACTTAATGAAATACCTTATTTTTTCCACAAAAATGATAGTTGAAACTGTCGACCAACATCAGCATGTAAAGAGCAGAATTTTAACCTTTGTAGATAAAACTCAAACTTTCATTTTTATACTAATTTTACATTTGTTCAATCGATGTTTCTACTACTTTTTGACAACTACATCTTCACGGGCACGCTTCTGCAAGAATGTCTGTGAAAAAGTTGTAGGAATGCGACGAACTTTTTATTGTTTATTTTATTTCATTGATGTGATGGGTTGACTCCCATTAAGCATATTATTAAGAATGGTTGAATAACTCAATGATACGTTCGATCCCGATTACGAATGTAGTATAGCTTCTTTTCCCTAGTAGACCTAGGTTATCGAATCCTCGGGAAGCAAATACATAGTGAAGTTACTTTAATGGACCTTCGGGAGTTTTAGAATTCCTTTTGTGTTCTTACCAGACCAATAGTTTGCGTTTTTGTTGTTGTTGTCGGTGATGGAGAGGGAGGTCCTAGGGCATTTGGTTTCACCTGTAGCTGCGCAAAACATCTGATGGGAATAAAAGATAAAGATAAAGTATGCATGTAATTGTTAGAGCAAGATAAATTATATGTGGGCAGTGCATCCATAATTGCTATTGCCTCCACAACCGCTTATAACAATAACCTACTAGTCTCATCAATAGAAGAAAGAGATCTAATGATATGCATATTGATGTCACTGTTAATCCCAAGTAAATCCCTCACATACATCCGTACTACCCCTTCTGTCACTAGGGTTCCCAACTTGCAGATCAGTCATTACTCATACTCCCTTTACCTGGCTCAACCCTCGGGGTCTTGGATACCTGACAAGTCCTTAGATTGAGGCAAGAGAGGATACAATAATCATCATGTCATACAAACTAATACATGATCCCATCTATGATAAATAACATGCACAAACACTACATGGCAAGCGGAAGCCCTTAACCCAAGGAGAATTACTCACACATAGAGATGAGATCAACAATCACAAACATTGTATTGAAAATCATTAGATTGATAGCAATAGTCTTACAATGTCGCCAATCGAAGAAGATATCTACTATTACAAGTGGTGGAATATGGCTATGAGATGGAGAAGGGTTTTGAGATCTGGGGGCGGCTGATGATCTGTGGCAGGTGAGGTCGGAGGTGTTTGGTCGTCTAGGTCTTGTTTTCTCGTCGCCCGAGGCTTCTTTATATAGGGGTCCCTTCACGAAAGTTGTTCTGTTTAACCTAACAGTGGCGGCGCCAACTATACGACTGGAGCTATACAGGCAAAATTTTACCCTGATCGTATAGTTGGTCGTTAAAGCGTCTGCCCCTACTTCACGGCTCCTCGTTTCTTCTGGTTGTTGGAAATCTCGTATCTTTGACTTTAATGTAGTGATTCCCATCTTCAAACAACATTATCTGCGTGGGAAAATATAAAAAGAAAGGATTGCATACCCCTTTGAATATTAGGCATTAGTGGCAGGGTTAGAGAGATATTTCATAAAAAATATGAAAAATATCCAGTTTATGGATGTAGATGGCTATATTTCAGAGCCATCAACCTCCCCAAGATTAAACTTGATCGTCCCCGAGCAAGAAAACCAAAATCAAAAAGGAACTCAACATTTGAACTAAAATAATGAGATGGTGATCTTACTCATGATTGGTAGTCTCATGTTTCCTCCACTAAAATAGGGTTGGGCTCAGCTTTACCTGCAAATTTAGCTAGAATGACAGTTTGACTCTCGCTTATCTTACCTAGTTGTGCCTCAACGATCCTCGTTCTTTCTTGGAGAGCCTACAAATCATTTCTCAAACTAATGGCTTGGTTAGATAATTTACCAAGAATAGCATCATGGTTCTCCGTTATTTTAACAAGAATATTGTTTTGTTCATTTTGTGAGTCTATAAAAGACTTAAGTGTTTTTTGGAGACTACCATTACTTGTTCCCATATTATTATTAGGGTTACCTGCAGGATTAGAATAGTGTTTATGAAAATTAGGATTATAATTCTTCTTCCAAGCAGGGTTATAATCATTACGATCTATGAAGTCTATCTCTTCAATATTTATTTCAGGGATAGCTCTTACCTGGGTTTCCTTACCTTTCATGGCTAGTATGAGCTCATCCAACTTAGCATTGAGTTCTTCATTTTCTTGTGGTGAGATGGAGTTCACCTTCTTCGTGTTTGATCTATCCACATCATCCATTACAAACCATAATAAGGTCTTACAACAAATAAAGGATCTCATGATCCAGTATTAATACAACAAGCAGCAGAATAAATTAATAAGCATAGCGGTGGGGTCCGTCTTCAGGGTCACAGGCAATGCTGACGATGGAAGATAGTCCTAGTTAGTTAAAATGGCAAAAGTGACCATGTCCTTTATTTATTCTTTTTGATTTCTTTTTCTTTGGGATTTGCTTGGGGATGATCTAGATGATGTGTAATTCACCTTAGAATCATTTTACAACCAATAGATCACTCAATCATGGCAATTCAAAACAATTCCTATTTAAATGCAACACTCATATGCATGCTTAAATATTTTAAATAGAAAAAGGTTTTGTTAACTCTCAGATTGATGATTTGGATCTTGATTAACAATGATTAAAGATTTGGGATGTTACAATTCTTTTGCTCTTACTCTAAGAGAGAAAGGAAATAGATGCAATTTGACCGCATCAGGGTCAACATCTTTTATACGCATCATATCACATATTTCAGTGAAAGTATTCAAGTGCATACCTGCGTCTTCAACAACAGAGCCTCCAAATTGATTCTGTTGAACTAAACTTAAATAATGGGGCTTGATTTCATAGTCATCAACACCAATTGCTGGATTAGTAATAGGAGTACAAAAATAATCATTGTTGGGAGTAGCAAACTCCCCAAGCTTATTTTCAGCCATATTTCCTATGTTTTTGGGTTTTCTTAAACAAAGAATTATAATAGTAAAAGCAAGAATTTAAAGACTAACTAATTTTTTTGGTTTATCAAATAAATACTGAAAGCAAACTAATAAAATTAAAAACAAGAATTAAAACTAGCAAGGTTCCTAATAACCTCACCAGGGTACCTATTGCTTCCCTAGCAACGGCGCCAAAAAAAGGGTTGATACCTTTGATCCGGATTACGGATGTAGTATAGCTTCTTTTGCCCTAGTAGACCTAGGTTATCGAATCCTCGGGAAGCGAATACGTAGTGAAGTTACTTTAACGGACCTTCGAGAGTTTTAGAATTCCTTTTGTGTTTAGGACCAATAGTTTGCGTATTTTTGTTGTTGTCGATGATGGAGAGAGAGGGCCTAGGGCATTCGGTTTCACCTGTAGTTGTGCAAAACATCTGATGGGGATAAAAGATAAAGATAAAGTATGCATGTAATTGTTAAAGCAAGATAAATTATATGTGGGCAGTGCATCCATAATTGTTATTGCCTTCACAACCGCTTATAGATATAACCTACTAGTATCATCCATAGAAGAAAGAGATCTAATGATATGCATAGTGATGTCACCGTTAATCCCAAGTAAATCCATCACATACAGTCGTACTACCCCTTTTGTCACTGGGGTTCCCAACCTGTAGATCAGTCATTACTCATACTCCCTATTCCTGGCTCAACCCTCGGGGTCTTAGATACCTGACAAGTCCTTAGATTGAGGCAAGAGAGGATACAATAATCATCATGTCATACAAACTAATACATGATCCATCTATGATAAATAACATGCACAAACACTACATGGAAAGCGGAAGCCCTTAACCCAAGGATAATTACTCACACATAGAGATGAGATCAACAATCACAAACATTGTATTGAAAATCATTAGATTGATAGCAATAGTCTTACAATGTCGCCAATCGAAGAAGATATCTACTATTACAAGTGGTGGAATATGGCTATGAGATGGAGAAGGGTTTTGAGATCTGGGGGCGGCTGATGATCTATGGCAGGTGAGGTCGGAGGTGTCTGGTCGTCTAGGTCTTGTTTTCTCGTCGCCCGAGACTTCTTTATATAGGGGTCCCTTCACGAAAGTTGTTCTGTTTAACCTAACAGTGGCGGCGCCAACTATACGACCGGAGCTATACAGGCAAAATTTTACCCTGATCGTATAGTTGGTCGTTAAAGCGTCTGCCTCTACTTCACGGCTCCTCGTTTCTTCTGGTTGTTGGAAATCTCGTATCTTTGACTTTAATGTAGTGATTCCCATCTTCAAACGACATTATCTGCGCGGGAAAATATAAAAAGAAAGGATTGCATACCCCTTTGAATATTAGGCATTAGTGGCAGGGTTAGAGAGATATTTCATAAAAAATATGAAAAATATCCAGTTTATGGATGTAGATGGCTATATTTCAGAGCCATCAACCTCCCCAAGATTAAACTTGATCGTCCCCGAGCAAGAAAACCAAAATCAAAAAGGAACTCAACATTTAAACTAAAATAATGAGATGGTGATCTTACTCATGATTGGTAGTCTCATGTTTCCTCCACTTCATAAATCTGAAAAACTTCAGCATAGATAGAGTAATGGCAAGCATATCATACGGGTTTTATGCATCCTTATAGTGCAGCAAAATTATTGTTAACATGGATGATTTAAATAAGTAATCTTTATTCCATGTCATGTAATCAACTCATATGCTTTCCTTTGAACAATAAAGTATAATCATGTAAATTGAGAGTGTGAGAGTTGTCATGAAAAGCATATACACTAGAGTATCTCAATTCTCCCACATCAATAAATCAAGACTTTTCAAGCACTACTTTTCTATTCATTGTCCTTCAAGAATTTCAATTCTTGAGTAATTGAGAGCATGCCAAAGATTTTTATTAGTTTATCGAGATGTGATGGACACTCGTGGCATCACTAAGGTTTTTGTTACTTTTGCATAATGATTACTCATAACAACTAGAGGAGTGATTCCATCATGATTACAACTACCCGGGATTGCCAAGAGTCTTACCCACTATAGAATTGTTGCTACAAGTGTTTAATCAACTCATAGCCGAAATCTAGGAGTTTCCTCCATGAAGATCGTTCGTAGGCTAGCAGAGTTGTTGGCATCCCATGAAGTTTGACTGCATCAAGCCATATCATTCTTATGATTAACAAGTCAAACTTTGGCATACTCACAAAAACCGTTAAACATTAATTCAATCGAACAAATCCTTTCAAAGAGAGCTATCAAGTTAATCAACATTTTCAGTGGCATTGAGTGTCTCTAGAAATAAACCTTCAAGACTAAGCACTATAACACCCAAGCCTTCAATTTGTGAGACTTTTTCTTATTACAATTGTTTAGAATTTTTTTAGGAAAGACTTGGTTAATTACGAGAGCTGGAACAAAATGTACCCAATTAAATACCCATGCAAACGAAAAATCTTACTACAGTACAAAGACTCACTCCACCAGTATAATATCTCAACATTTACTACTAACTAGCATGGGTTTCTCGAACTTCAAAAGTGAGGAGTCATAAGGCATACCTCTCATGTTTGGTTCCACTTCTCTCTTCCTTTTTTATTTGTTTCTTGAAAACTCTAAGTCGATCACTCTCCTGCAAACATATGAACCTTGAGGCGGAAAGAAAAGAAAGAGAGAAAATAAGGAAAAATGGAGAATTTTTTTGTTGTTTTTAAGAGAGGGAATTTAAAGAATAGAAAATTGGCGGCAAAGCTTGGCTAGAAAATCTTGAAAGCAAATAGAAAGAACTAATAAAGTGTTGGGGAAACCAACACGAGTGCTTAAACTCAAATAAAAACACAACCTCGAAATAAATAAAAGCAAATGAACGCCAAATAAAGATACATGAGGAAACTTCCCTAAGCTTAGGATTTTGCAAGCCCTTCAAATCATTGTGGTGGCGGGAAAAAGTCGTTACTCCAGTTTGCAAATTGAGTTGAGAGGTTACTAGTTGATTCTTGGAGGTTCAAAGAGAGGCTATGCATCCTCTCCATAGTCCCTCCAAGTCCTTGGAAGTCTTGGTATGTAGCGAACCGGGTTTGTGGCTGCTCCTCTTGATAAGGAACTTCTTGCTCCTCCTCTTGGTCCTCATCCTCCTCTAGAATATCCTCCTCGGGTATTGAGTCAAGAGAGGATACAATAATCATGATGTCATACAAACTAATACATGATTCCATCTATGATAAATAACATGCACAAACGCTACATGCCTAGGCCGAAGCCCTTAGCCCAAGGAGAATTAATCACACATAGAGATGAGATCAACAATCAAAAACATTGTATTGAAAATCATAAGATTAATAGCAATAGTCTTACAATGTCTCCAATCAAAGAAGAGATCTACTATTACAAGTGGTGGAATATGGCTATGGATATGGAGAAGGGTTTTGAGATCTGGGGGCGGCTGATGATCTGTGGCAGGCGAGGTCAGAGGTGTCTGGTCGTCTGGGGCTTGTTTTCTCGTTGTCCGAGGCCTCTTTATATAGGGGTACCTTCACGAAAGTTGTTCTGTTTGACCTAATGGTGGTGGCGCCAACTATACGACCGGAGCTATATGGCCGGAATTTTGCTCCGATCATATAGTTGGTCGTTAAAGCGTCTGCCTCCGCTTTATGGCTTCTGGTTTCTTCTGGTTGTTGGAAATCTTGTATCGTTGACTTTAATGTAGTGATTCCCGTCTTCAAACGACATTATCTACGCACGAAAAATATAAAAAAAGGATTGCATACCCCTTTGAATATTAGGCATTAGTGGCAGGGTTAGAGAGATATTTCATCAAAAATATGAATAATATCTAGTTTAAATGTGGACATAGATGGCTATATTTCAGAGCCATCACTCAATCCCTTCTCTGTTCTCGAATTCTTACCTTGGGTTGCCCCTTATCAATGGCACTCACCACATGAACTCGTTTTGCCGGTGGAATATATATTTCTCCTGCTTCTAGCTTCTTTGGAAAATACCGGATGATTTCAGCATCATAAACATTGAAGATTATTTTTTCCTCAACACAATCAACTAATGCTCCTATAGTACTAAGGAAAGGTCTTCCAAGTATTATAGATAATTTTTCATCTTCTGGCATCTCAAGAATAATAAAATTAGTGGGAATAACATGCTCATCTATTCTAAGTAGAACATCCTCAATCATACCAATGGGTTGTTTAGTGGACTTGTCATCCATCTGTAAAGTGATAGCAGTAGGGGAATACTCCCCTAATCCTAACCTTTTATAGAGGGAGTATGGCATTACACTAACTCTAGCACCTAAATCACACAAGGCATTGTGAATATTAGTCTTGCCTATTGAGCATGAAATGGTTAGTATTCTGGGATCTCCTGATTTAGACATTAGCTTCCCATTAGTAGGATAACTAGTCACCATGGCAACGGTTTCACTTATTTCTTTCTTTCTACTAAGAATATCACGAAGGAATTTAGAATAGGTAGGAACTTTAATTGCATCCGCAAACGGAATTTGTAGACGAAGGTCACCAAGTGCTTTTGTAAAAGAATCATAGATTACCTGATCTAGTGCTTTCTTTTTTTTGATCTGGATAAGAAGCATTTTCTCACCTTTCTTATTCTTGTGTTTTACCTTTTGTGAGGGGTCAACCTCTTTTGTTGCTTTTTTTGTTGCTTATCGCTTTTCTTCTTTTCTACCACAACAACTTAATCTTCATTGCTTGATGCTTTTTCTTCTCTTGGATCAAACGTCTCTGCGTCAGAGTCATAACGGTCATCATGTGCATCATCTTGACCCTCCTTGGTTTGATCTTGTGTTTCTTGAGGAGTTACATCTTGAGGATCCACCAGCGTATCATCTTCTTGGCTTGCTTCGAGCAAGGATTTTTTCCTTTTTCTCTTTTTCAGCTTCAGATTCTGCTGGTCCTAATGGTCCTGTAACAACTACACCTCTTCTTGTAACAACATTAGTAGAAACATGAATATCTATATCATCTCAAAGAAAATTTTGATAACCATATGCTATCTGTTCACACTGGGTTTCAATCATACTAAGATACTTGTGAAATAATTTTATTTGTTAGTCGATCTCATCATAATTTTCGCTGAGTTTTGCCAAAATCTTTTTATGTTTTTGAAAGCGCTAATGCAGGTTATTATGAGATTTTTCTTGTCTATGTTTTAATTCTTGAAAAAAATTCCTAGTTTCATCTTCTTTAGTTAAAACTTGTAACAAGTCTACTTTGTTTTCCTTAACAAGTTTAGAAGGTATACCTTTTTCTTTCATTGTTTTGCGTACTTTAGGCATAAGATCAAGAGTTATCCGAAGTATCCCTTTTTCCAGCTTAGTGCCAAAATCAGGATTATATAAAGAATCATTCTTAGCCCTAGTAGACATCAACTCTAAACATTCTTTAATGGTTAAAGTATTTATCAATCCTCCCGCTGAGAAGTCAAGCAACTCTCTACATTGAGTATTAAGACCATGGTAAAATAAATGGCAAATAGTTGATTCAGAATAGCCATGATTAGGAATACTATTGGTCATTCCAAAGAATCTATCCTAGGCTTGTGGGTAATTTTCTCCCATGTTCTCACTAAAGTTGCCTATATTCTTTCTTAGTTTAGTTACATTTTTAGAAGGATTCAACCTGTTTATGAATTTGACAATGTAGTTTTCCCAAAATTTAATGTAATGGTGAGGGAGAGAATATAACCAGTCTAGAGCCTTACCTTTAGAGACCAACGAAATAATTTTAGACGAGAGAATTCTCTTGGCAAACCTTTTGGTCCAAGTGATGTCTTCCTGGGTCTTCATCTTCCCTTCCACTGAAAGCTTTTTCCTGCAAAATTTTAAGAATTCCACCATCAAATCGATATTCTCTAAACCTAGGATTAGGGAATTCTATTGGTTGTTTAAGAAATTCAGAACTTGGAGCACTGTATTCTCTGAGAGTTTTCTCAGGTTTCTTGGGAGTTGTCCTGTAAATAGACATGATTTCCATTATATCACTTAGATTTTCAACTTCAACTTTATTCAATATTAAAAGTTTTTCAATAATTTCCTTGCGTCTCTAAGCAGGCACGCGATCAATATATTCTGGTAAATAGGTCCTACCAGAGCGTGTAGACCCCTTGTCTCGTAAGGAGAACATTTTGTAGTAGTAACACCTGAAATGTCAAGAGACAAACACTTAGTGCCTAGCTCCCTTTCAACGGCACCAAAAAATAGCTTGATGTCTGCAAGTGCATAGATCGTTTGTAGCTAGTTTCGAAGTATAGATACCGATCCCATAGGGAGCCCAAAGGTAAGTGTTTATGGTGAAGTCTCGGTCACACCCAAAGTTGTCACAGGTCTTCGAGTGAATTGACTTCAAGTGTAAAAATGAGAATGGAATTTGGATTAAACTGATTGTATTGAATAAAACTAAAATATAAACTTCAGAAAGAAAAAAAGCATAAAACTGAAGAAAGATTCGGTTGTTTATTGTTTTCTGCATATGGCGAAAGAGGACGTGGGGAGATACAGTTCATGGTGATAGTGATTGTGCCTGATGGACGAATAATGAGTGTAACAATTATAATCTTATAAGTATATGTGTAGACGAGCAACCCATAATTAGCCGGAACTCCTCTTGGTAGACTTCATCCCAACTTCAATAATCCTACTAGTCTGTTACCAAAACGATGGTCAGACACTGGACGATTAAGACCCTTCAGGTCGCTTAGCGATTAAGCTCCTTGGATCGGACTAATGCAATAAGCACGGTGGTTCCTCGTTATCCTCGAGTCTACTAGTTTTCCATTGATATCCCCATGTCACTCGAGGGTGGCCGGTCTACTAGCGAACAAGATCCTATCTATGTAGAACAAAGCATCATGTTGTCTGGGCCCTTAATTGGACAACAAGCATTAGGCATCCCATAGATAGTCAAGCACACATAATATAGTAAATAGAATAAATCACAAACTAATGGAAAATATATAGAGGCACATCACATCTCACTAATCCCTTACACCTCCCATGCCCAAGGAACTTACTCACACATGAGAGAAGAAAACATCATCAATATAATTAAATAAAGGGCGTTCTTCTTGATATTACCGTGGAGATCCACAATAAGAATAGAAAAGCAATTGAACACAAATCAAGATGGGAAGAAACAATCTCAAACCCTAGTATTTCAAGGTGAATATATCTCTCTCTGTCTCTCTCAAGTACAAGTAATGGCTATGGGGTGTATTGGCTAGGAGGTCGAAGATCGTGGAGCGAGATAAAAACGTCTCCTCCTTCTTCTCTAGATCTCTTCTTTCTCCCTTCTGGATGGTGTGGTGGCTGCTGTGTTGTGTTTTTGTCCCTCGTCCCTTCATGGAAGTTGTACTTTTGACAAGACAGAGGCTGCGACAGCTATACGGCGGGAACTATACGGCCGGAAAAATTGTTCCCGCTGTGTAGGTGCTCGTTAAAGCCTCTGTACACTTCCCTCGATTTCTTCCAAAGAGAGACTTGCTTGTTTTCACCTGAATATGGTGTTTCCCTAGTTAAAACCCTATGTTGATGTTCAGAACCTAAAACACACATTAAAACCCAAGTTTTCTTCACTGCCGAAGTATTAGCGTTAGGTAAAGCTAGAAAACAATCAAATCCGGGAGAAAACCATCAATAAAAATCATAAAAAATATGTCGAATCTCATAGCTATCAACCACCAATGCCACAAGAGGCCTCACCCTATTCTCCCGAGCAACCACCATGCGGCAAGCACCCGCTTCACTATGGGACACTTGAGGGCGGTCACCAAACCCGTACAAGATTGGGGCTATCTCCACAACTTAATTGGAAGCTCCCAATAATCACCACCAAGGCCACAATCTTGGGGAGAGCTTCACAACTTAATTGAAGGACCTAAGAACTCGCCACAAAGGCCACACTACCATCTAGGGTTCCAAGAATCCAAGAGTAACAAGCTTCTAGATTTCACCAACCAAATCCTTTGAGGAGAACTCGAACCGATGCACCTAATGCAAATGGCAAGAACACCACAAAGATGCTCCAATCCTTCACTCTCAAATTCCAACGAAGCTACTAAAGCTATTGGGAGAATAAGAGAGGAAGAACACAAGAGGAAATCCACAAGAGAATCCCCAAGATCTAGATACCAAGATGTTCCCCTCACATAGAGGAGAGATGGCTTGGTGGAGATATGGATCTAGATCTTCCCTTTCAAATCCCCCAAAAATATTCAAAAAATATGGGAGGGATTGAGAGTATTTGCAAGCTCTTGGAGGTAGAAACAATGGAGAAGAGAAAGAGAGAAAGCAACCAGCCCAAGGAGGAAGAAGGGGGATTTTAGGTCCCCCCATGTCAACTAGCCATTGCAGAGCACTTACCCCGGAGTTTCCGGCCTTCAGGACCAGAGTCTCCGGCCCCCAGGATCGGAGTCTCTGGGGTACAGACTCCGTCCATGACTCCGGGCAAGCTCTAGATGCTCCCAGTACACCCCCCGGAGTCTGGGCTGGAATTTGTACCGGAGTCTCCGTCCCCTGGAGTCTCGAGGGTGCGAACCCCGGAGTCCCCGACCCTCACAAAACTGGCAGAAACACCGATACAAAAACAATCATAACTTTTGCATCCAGACTCCGATTTTGATGATCTTAGGATCATTTCGAAGATAGTAACAAGCTCTACAATATCATGCAGGGAACCATCATAGTCTTGTAGGGGTTTGCGTATGAAAACAATAAAATTTTACCCTATGCCCCTAAACCCCTGATGCTGCCAGGACCTATCTATTAGTAATGCAGTAACGGGAGGAGATTTTCATGAACTTACCCTTGAAGACCAAAAAGCATTGTCAATGCTCAGGAGAGCGTGGTTGATGTAGACGAGCCAAAGCCGACCTCAAGGTTCTGATGAAGTCCTTGCGCTCCTGCGGCTCCAACGACTTGAGTGCCTCAAGTGCGACACCTCACGGGGAGTTACACACGTCTGATGTCTGACGATGACTCCCGCTTCCCTGATCCAGTAGTAGTTGCGGAAGTAGAGCTCCTGGATCCGAATCCCGCAGCGCGACGGCGCTCCGTGGTGAAGATGTGTCTCGTTCGCATAGTCCGAACATGGGACCACGGTCATGGGAGAGAGAGAGAGTATCAATTGGCGGTCTCCCCAAAAGTGAGGAAACTTTTATTGAATATTGTGTGTGTTTATCTGGCCAAATACCCCCACTATATAGGGGTAGGGGAGGTACTACCTCCCTCAAAGTCCCGAGGTGCGACTAAAGGAGGGGGAGAGGGGGGGCTCCGCCGGCCAGCCCTAGTGGGCCCCGTGCAAGGGTGGGGGGCTTGGCACAGCCGGCCACCCCCTTTCCCCTTCTCTCCTCTTGCCTTTCCCTCATGGGCCCTTCTCCCTCCGGAATTGGCCCATTAAGCCTTTTGACCTTTTAATTGATTTTCTCTTTATTAAATAATTATGAATAAATGATTAAATCAATATTTAACATTCATTCACATATTATTCAATCTCCGTGGCTATGTAACACCTTCCACCTCCACTCCGGACATCCTCCAGACTTACCGAAACCCTTCCGGTTTTCTCTCTACTCTTCTTTGGTAATTCTACCGATCCTATAAACACTCTCTAAGCATCATCAAGCCCTTAAGCATGATACCCCACAGTTCGGGAACACTACAGACATGGTCGAGACACTCCTGGACCAATGATCGATAGAGGGACCTGGATGGCCATGTGACCCCTGTACATTTCACGAAGATCTTTCGTCGTTTGAACCAGGACAATTGTGTCTTATTCCTTTTGTCTCTCGATACTTGCATTGCCCGAGATCTGATCAATGAAATCACCATGTCATGTTCAATCTCGTTACCAAACAATGCTACTTGACTCGTTCCGATAAGTGATATCCCTATGATCAAATCACACGCTGTGTAGCTATTGGATATAACTTCTCCAAGTGGGCCCTTAAGTATCTTTCCGTCACGTGGATGGACAAATCCCTCTCTTGACATATATTGCCTCTACGGTTCCTCCGAATACGTGAACACACCTTTATAATCACTGTGTTACCAAGTGACGCTTGATGCTATCTAAGCACTATCGGGAGACAGCGATTGATATAGCCTCACGGTCTAAGGAATAGTCTACAAGGATCTATTCTAATCATCATAACTTGAACTTTGTGACATGATTGAGTCACGGTGTTTAGGTTGGGTATTGGTTCATCATCTCATTCTCAGAATGAGTTGACTCCATTTCCAACTGCCATAAATGTCACATGATCAGGAAACCTTGATCATCTGTTGACCAATGAACAAGTGACTAGAGTTTCACTTGGAGCGCCTGGTTGTTTATATATCACACGTGTATTGACGTTTCCTTTCAATACAGTTATAGCATGATATAAACTTAATCATAAACTTTATGAAATATGATAATAATCCTTATTATTATTTGTCTCTAGGGCATATTTCCAACAGTCTCCCACTTGCACTAGAGTACAAATAAACTAGCTGCATTTGTTCTTAATTATTGGCACAATATTACCTGGTACCCTGAACATGCTTGCTCATGGAAGAGGTTGAGTCTTGGGCCTGTACTTTCAGTCCCAAATCCTTTGCAACTTACTAATGTCACCTTGATTGATATTAATACTTTATCATCACATGATAACATCTTAGTGTATGCATTGTCGCTATGGCAGTAGAACGAGGCTGGATTCTAGGAGCCTATAGTGACTTTAGATCAACCTCGAGGGCTTTCTCATGGGCAATATGCCCTGGGACACATCATTCTACGTTAAAAGCGAACTAGCCCCGCCATAACATTATACAACACTTTAGATGGTACCCTTATCTATTATTATAAATGTATCCATCGAAACATGAGTGCACCCTGTGCAACTTTCGATGTTTTGTTCACCTTGCTTCCTACTTGACTTTAGTTGGTATTACAGGAGTTTCCAACATATTCCCCTATAACATAACCCTTTATGCTTTAAGATATGTCATCCTTCATGGATTTGGACAAACATTCTACAGTTCTCTATTAGACACTGCGGACAAACTTAGCTCAACGTTCCGTGATTCAAACTTAATCACTTTTCAAATGTTTCTTCTTGGATCATATATTATGTTAAGTTATCATCATGGTTTTCTAAGATAGAACCTATGTCTCAACATAGTGGATGATGATCATCCTTTTCTTTCTTTTACCCGTTGATGTTAAACTTAATACTATTCCTAATTTGAGTTATCAAGGACCTGTTCCTTAATTAACTTCTATTCTGAAACCCTTTTCATAATCCTTTAAGGAATACAACATAATATCGTAATATTCTTATTATCAACTTCTACTCCCTATAAATCATTATTTACTGGTACTTGCGCTGTTATTATTAATGTGTCGTATACACACTTAAGAATAACTTCTTTAAGCTCCTATTCAAAATATGTTCCCAACATATTTGGGTATGAGTCACTACTCTTACTCAAAGTATGTTCCTACATATTTGAATTTGAGACTTATATTGCTCCCACTCAAAAATATGTCATTCACATATTGTTTTAGGAAGAGTTTCATAGTTCCCACTCAATTTCATGCAAATTGCATATCCACTCACTATTTTGAACAACTTCAAAATCCTTTGATCAAATGTCAAACTAGGAGATTTACTATGAGATACTAGTACTTTACTAGTATTAAATCCACCAGACTTTCAGCACACTTGAATCAAATTCATTTGAATTTGTCCAATACTTAACAAATTGTGCTTTTGTCATTCACCCCCTTTTCCATTATGGCTTTGCAGTCATTTGGGAAAATCCAGTTAACCCCTTTACTTGTAAGATTCAGCAACTAATTGCTTTCTAATCTCAAGTGAATTTTACTTTGGGATTTCTCATATATTTAGCTTACCATTATTTCCTTAGTAGTTCGTGGTATGTCATATCCTGATAATCATGACAAATGATTCACAGATATCTCCATACAAGATATGGGTTACATTTTGAATCCTACTTCATGTAGTGAAAACACTAGTGGGGAAAACACAATGATCACTATCATTGATTCGTTCCTTTGTGAGGAGAATTGTTCAGGAATGCTTTTCATTGCGCTTCTCAACACTCCGATGCAGGGATTTGAATCCTCATCATGTTTTTCACTATCTTCCATTTGCTCCATAATCAAAAAATATCACTGAATGTGAACTTTCTTGAGAATGCACCAAAAATCCAAGCAATACAAGTTTTGCTTCTCTTTTGGTTTCAGCTATGGATTTTGTATTCAAAGTTTCCAATGAATACTCTACAAGGACTTATTCGATATTGTTTTGGTTATATCAAATAACCCCAAAACTTCCACGACGATCCATACTAGGTATGGTGCTAATCTCACGAATCCAGATGGTTCACTATATATTCTAATTGAGTGCTAACTAATGGTCTCTACATCTACACTACAACGATTTATTTGGCGCCATCTATTCATTCATTTTGATATCTTATATCATATTGTGATGCTTTGCATTTTGACATTTCAAACGCATTGCATTCCACAATTTTCTTTATGCCATTCTTATAAAGTCGAATTTCATTACTATTGATCAAATCATAGTAATTAGATTCTCATTTATCTTTAATACCCTCTATTTTCGAAATAATTTGATCATATCAAATAGTTTCACATTCATGTTTTCTTTGGTAAACTACTTTACACATTTAAACAATAATATAATGATAATCACCATTTTGTTAAACTACAATACATCGAATATGTATCCTCTTTAACAATTCATCAAACACTTTGTTTTCAAGTAATACATGATGTTCAAGTTATTTTTCCGAACTTAGGCATGATTCATATGTGACAAGAATACAAGTGTCTTTCACATATTATCAATATAACTTTGAATTTAAACAATGGTTTCATATCATTAAGCTGGGTAATTTTTCAAGGCATTTCAATATTTTACAAATGTTCATGTATTATCAATTAGTTTCTAAACAAGGATATTCACACGTAATCAAACAAGATATGAACACAAATAGAAATTATTCATAAAAGTGGAACAACTGTTTGTTACAAACTCATATGAATAACCGTCTCACATAGTGTGAGACACACTAAAGAAGTTCACAATATTTTGATTACAATAACTATCCAAAACATAAACTAAGTGATAAATGTTAAGGGAGAGTGTCGTTGGACATCATCATCATGCTCGCCATCAACACGCAATGTCACCTCCTCTCCAGCAAGCACCTCTATGCAGAAGGACCTATTTTCAGTAAAACAGAACAAGTATCAAATATACTTAACACTGCAAATGTGTTTGCAAGATTATAACATTTATAAAATTGTATATCAAATATATACCTTTGTCATTGATGACCTCAACGACAATAGGTTCAACCATCACATCCCTGAAATGTGATATGAACTCGTGGAAATCCCATGTTTTCACGTTGCCTCTCATAATGCAAATCCTGGCAAGTGCTTGGTAACTTGGTGGCAGCGACCGCAACAACAAGCCTATTGCAAAAGAGCTTGTGAACTAGTTGTCCAGGAAGTATGCAAGACTCATGTATGCATCATATATGCATAACAGGTGATCTTCCAGCGAGGAGTTTTCCTCCATCTTTATGGAGAGGAAATCCCTCATCAGCTCATACTCCCATATGCGCACTTGTTCCACGAAATGTGATCTCAGATGTGCCATAACCGTTCGGGGATTGAGACTTCATACAATCAGCCATAGCCCATCTTCCATCCCGAGGCGCATCGTTATTGATATGAATGTGGCTGTCACGCGACGACGGTAGCGGAAATCCCGCTGCTCCTGGGTCTCATGAAGATAGGGTGGCTCCAAGTACATCTCGCAGATCATGTAGTCATCCACTTTGTTCTCGCTAAGGAGATCAGGAAGGCGCATGACCCATACAGAGAAGTTGGATCCATCTAACTTGAGATTTTCTCCTTTTAACCAATTGTCAACAGGGAAGGTAATCTCGGGGAGAACCATTTTCTACGTTTATAATTGCAAAAGGAATTTAGACTAAATTTATAATTAAATGAGTTAATAATAACTCCACTAAGAAACACCTATCCCCTGCAGGGTTCTAGTGATAACACGACCACTTTCCCCACATCTGTCACGACCATCAATGTCGGTTCTAGGGTGGACGCTACATGTCGGTCACATCATTCATGTGACTCGTGCTCGATCTTTCGGCCATCTACGTTCTGAGGCCATGTCTGCTACATGCTAGGCTTGCCAACTCAACCTTAGTGTATTCGCTGTGCAACATGGCTTACACCCACTGTATGCGAATGTAGATATGTCTGACACCCGATCATCACGGCCTGCCTCATACCGAAGAACTTTCTTGGTGGTGCACACTAAGGGGGAACACAATAATTGGTAATTTTTTAATAGGGATCATCTTATTAGGCTACCGTTGAGTATCTAGTACTTGCACACAATAAGATATACAAACAATAACATTGAATGTAAATGCGATGTGATATGTTCCTTCACATCATGATCTCCATCCGACGTCACCGGATTCCGGCGCCAGGGTTCCGACGCCATAGACACCGAGGTACTAGTGTCTTTCTGGCATGGTAGTACATCACCTCCGTGACTATCTACTACTACTTTGTAACATAAGGTAATCACTTTACCTTTGCCACAACCATATCACAAAGCAACGCCCCCTGCAAAACAAAGTTAGACGCCTCTACTTTATCTTTGCATGTTTTACGTGGTTGAATCGACTTTCGCACAAGAACCGTTCTTACCTATGAACTGTCACCACAACGCTGATCAAGTAGTTATCTATACTATACCCCTTTCGAGGCCCTCCGTTGCAAATGGTATACCAACTAATGCGAGAGAGACATACACCCCTAAAGCCACTTTATACGGTACAAGCCGTATGTCAAGCATGGACCAGTCTCGCGAATGAACGCGTAAAGTCGGTTGGGGGCCGCTTTATCAAGCATTACTGCAGTATACACAAGTAAACGTGGGAAGGTAACAACTAAAAGATCAACACCCACACGCTACATCTCATGTGTTCTATCCATACTAGCATTACTACGCATAGATCTAGTTTTGATACCACTATAGGGGTTCGCGTATGAAAACAATAAAATTTTACCCTATGCCCCTGAACCCCTGATACTGTTAGGACCTATCTATTAGTAATGCAGTAATGGGAGGAGCTTTTCGCGAACTTACCCTTGAAGACCGAAAAGTGTTGTCAACGCTTAAGAGAGCGTGGTTGATGTAGACGAGCGGAAGCCGACCTCAAGGTCGTGATGAAGTCCTTGCGCTCCTGCGGCTCCAACAACTCGAGTGCCTCAAGTGTGACAGCTCGCGGGGAGTTACACACATCCGGTGCCTGACGATGACTCCCGCTTCCCCGATCTAGCAGTAGTTGCGGAAGTAGAGCTCCTGGATCCGAATCCCGCAGTGTGACGGCGCTCCGCGGTGAAGATGTCTCTCGTTCGCGTAGTCTGAACTTGGGACCACGATCACGGGAGAGAGAGAGAGAGAGAGAGAGAATATCAATTGGAGGTCTCCCCAAAAGTGAGGAAACCTTTATTGAATATTGTGCGTATTTATCTGGCTAAATACCCCCACTATATATAGGGGGAGGGGAGGTACTACCTCCCTCAAAGTTCTGGGGTGGGACTAAAGGAGGGGAAGAAGGGGGGCGCCGCTAGCCAGCCCCAGTGGGCCCCGCATGAGGGGGGCTTGGCCCAGCCGGCCACCCTCTTGCCCCTTCTCTCCTCTCGCCTTTCCCTCATGGGCCCTTCTCCCTCCGGAATTGGCCCATTAAGCCTTTTGACATTTTAATTGATTTTCTCTTTATTAAATAATTATGAATAAATGATTAAATCAATATTTAACATTCATTCACATATTATTCAATCTCCGTGGATATGGAACACCTTCCACCTCCACTCTGGAAATCCTCCGGACTTATCGAAACCCTTCTGGTTTTCTCTCTACTCTTCTTCGGTGATTCTACCAATCCTATAAACACTCTCTAAGCATCATAAAGCCCTTAAGCATGACACCCCACGGGTTGGGAACACTCCAGACATGGTCAGGACCAATGATCGACAGAGGGACCTGGATGCCCATGTGACCCTTGTGCATTCCACAAAGATATTTCGTCGTTTGAACCGGTACAGTCGTGTCTTATTACTTTTGTGTCTCGATACTTGCATTGCTCGAGATCTGATCAATGACATCACCATGTCGTGTTCAATCTCGTTACCGAACAATGCTACTTGACTTGTTCCGACAAGTGATATCCCTGTGATCAAATCACACGCTGCGCAGCTATTGGATATAACTTCTCCGAGTGGGCCCTTAAGTATCTTTCTATCATGTGGACGGACAAATCTCGCTCTTGACATATATTGCCTCTACGGTTCCTCCAAGTACCTGAACACACCTTTATAATCACTGTGTTACCAAGTGACGCTTGATGCTATCTAAGCACTCTCGGGAGACAGTGATTGATATAGCCTCACGGTCTAAGGAATAGTCTACGAGGATCCATTCTAATCATCCTAACTTGAACTTTGTGACATTATCGGGTCATGATGTTTAGGTTGGGTATTGGTTCATCATCTCATTCTCAGAATGAGTTGACTCCATTTCCAACTGGCATAAATGCCACATGATCAGGAAACCTTGATCATCTATTGACCAATGAACAAGTGACTAGAGTTTCACTTGGAACCCCTGGTTCATTATATATCACACGTGTATTGACGTTTCCTTTCAATTCAATTATAGCATGATATAAAACTTAATCATAAACTTTATGAAATATGATAATAATCCTTATTATTTGTCTCTAGGGCATATTTCCAACAAGTCCATCAAGGTAGGATAGAATAAAATGATGAATGGATTAACCTATCTATAAAAGATAAACCGATAAAACCTCCAAATCGAAAACGCAATAGAGAATGCATATGAAATCTGTTTTCGATGAACTTTAGATTGTCATGGATGTTAACAAAAGCTCTAAATACTATCATGGATAAGAACCAAATAAGAACCAAGAAAGATGATGCCAAGTATGCAAAGGTTTGAGCTCTATCTGAAAGATATGATCAAGTTACTCACTCGAGAGCCCCTCTTGATAGTATGGTTATCTATCCTATAAACCGGTCTCCCAACAACAACATGAGACCGGAAAAAGGGAAAACCTATCAAGATAATACCTTTGCCTTGATCAATCCACTTGAGCTCGATGTAGATGATCTTGTCCTTCTCAAGATGGACACCTTTCTTGATTGCTCTTCCTTGAGCTCGTATGATGAAGAATTGAAACATGCCCCCCCCATACACCATGGGGAAACCTCTTCTTTGACCTTGTCTTCATAGATCCATGATCACCGAGGATGGCAAGCTTAAAGCATGAGATCTTCTAGATATGGCGCATCTTGAGCTTGCACAATATTTATTCTAACTCCAATTGGATGATGTCTTGAAGATACACATGAGGAACTCCATCTACTTCTTCAAGACACACTTGATCTTCTTTTCTTTATTATTATTCTCTACAAGATTCCAATAGGCCCAAAGCCCTTGAACAATGCTTCCTCTTCTTCTTTTCTTCATTTCTTCAACCTTGAAGCCAACACATGGTCCAAGCGATGCCAATGGAAAAATCCTACAAGTGCATCTCAATGCAACCATTAGCCCATAGAGATTGTCATTAATTACCAAAACCACACATGGGGGCCCTCATGCTCTTTCATAAGTCTCTGCTCAAAATTCATACAACTATTTGTTGTGCTGACTACGTCTACAACAATGATTCGCCTATGGAAATTGATACTATTGGCGACTTCGCCTACGCACATTCTAGTGTAAATTTCAGAGATAGCGCCTCCTTGGCCACCCGAAACACCTCCGCGGTGACAAACCTTTGGATGTTGTGTCTACGACGCAAAGATAAGACCTACAAACATCGTATGATGTCCTATCAATCGCACCTGTTGTCCTCTACCAGTTAAATACCGTACCAACAGCCGCGATGAAAAATCCTGACAGACGCGTTGGGTACATAAACACTAAAACTGGAGTCCGGCTTAGTAAGACCTCCACGGCATGAGTCGAATTACACCAGGAATTTCCGAATTTGAGTCCAAGGACTCGAGTTTGAGTAGGTCATGTTTGTTTTCGCCCAACATCAATTAACCGGTCCCGATCTATCAGATGAACCAGGCACATGTGCCATAATCCCTATGAACTATATGAACCTTGGAGTGAATGGCTTCCAAAGTCTCCACCCGAATCTTCGATTCGATTGGACACTCGAGGGCTACTAACATAGGTATACCCTACGGGTACCTGCCATTGGCCTATCTGGTTCGGCCCAACAGGAATTCCACGTGATAATATTCCAAGGGCGGTGAGCCCATGCTGATTCGGGTGAGACTGAGACCATGAGGGACACGCCTCCTTGACAGACACGACATGATTAAATAGGAATGTTTAGGGGTCCACCCTCGATATGTAACCGACTCTGACATATCCCGAGACCAGGCTCCCCATATAAGGGTCGGGACGGAGCGACGAGAAGGGTAATCAACACTCGCCATACACCTGTCAGATCTCATATGCGCATCATCGCCTTCTCGGCACCCCTGTAATCCTTTAGATCTCCATTAATCAAGAGCAGACAAGAAGGAGTAGGGTTTTCCCTCCGGGGGCTTGAACCTGCATAAACACCGTGTCCCCACGTGCTTGCTTGTTAGTCGACAAAGTCTCTAGCGTGCACTCTTCCTTAAAACCCAAGTCCATTAACCATGAGCATTGACGTGATCACCCCCACGTCACCCAACACTCCACGACATTATCCTGCCACCCTAGCATGTGACCCTCCCTCTCTATCCCCTAATCCCCTTTTGTTCCTCTATGCACGAACCACATAAAAGTGGGATGAGAGGACCGAGTCGGTGCCACCGACTAAGGCAAAAGCGGGACCTAAAGTTAGTCCTGCGGGTGGCGGGGTGGTTGGACTCAAGTGTGGGAGGGTACGAGTCTGGTCAAAAGAAGAAAGGGCGAGGGTAAAGGGATGGTCGAGCGACGATGATGGACCACCGAAGGAGGAGCTCGAAGTGGGAAAACACGGAGGAGACGCGATAACACACCTACAACATGTAGATAAGGCGATGGACAACTTACTGGATCTAGGTGAGCGTTGAGTTGGAGGGGATTAGGAAGGGCGATGTGTCCTGACATCACCCTTCTGCCAGCGGTGGAGGCTATTGGAAGTGACTATGGGCACAGATGACCACCAAAAGCCCTCCCCAAATCATATTGTACCTGTAAAGGACAAATGTGCTTTGAATGAAATACGACCCTTACCAGGTGACCATCCTGAGGGGAGTGATTGGTCGCTCGGCTCGCTCTCCTAGTGACCCAACACCTCTCTTATTTCTCCTCCACCTCCTCACTACCTATTATTCCTTAATGCGAGACCCCTTCCTCCCTCGGTCTTCCTCCTCCACCATGGGTTCCATCGTCGCCATCATATCATGCCCTGCTCCTCTACTAAGTGGATAGCCACATGGAGAGGGTTCAAGGTCACTCGATCTGACTCAATATTGGATTCGTTGCTTGCACACCGGTCTAGATATGTCTGTACTCTCACATGGTCAACGTTCACCCGACTTGCTGAAAACCCGTGTGTTTATTTGTCACGAAGCACAAGCGATAGCCGCAAGGTTGTGGATGGCTACTATAAATTTGTTTTTCGTGGATTATCGATTTTACATACGTGTGTTCAAAATGCTACAAACTCATGCACGTTTTGGCGTGAATCCTACAAATGTAGGACAATTATATTTTTTTCTTAAAAGCTGCAAAGGGAGGTGCTACATGGGTTGGTCTCGTGCGCTGTATAAGTGTTTTGACCTTTTGTCATGGATTTTGTTACGACCGACGATTTTGTTGCGAGCGGTGAAAAATTCTTGCATAAGCACGTTTTTGTTATGTTGCCATTTCCAAAAAAATGTTAATCTTTTTTTACACAGTTACAACATTTTCTAAAAGAATATTAAAACAATGTTACAACAGTATAAATTTTTGGTAGATGTTTGGTCGGAACGACGAAGCGGTAACCAATTTATAAAATCGGTGCCCCCATGCCCTATCCTTCCTAAGTACCAAGAGCACATTTCGCAAAAATAAAATACCGTTTGAATCGTAAATCTCAGCGGAAGACTCGTCATTGCGCGCGCGACAAGTGCGTGGCCGTGTGCGCAACCATCACCAGCCCAGGTGCGTCTCTCCCTCGTCAGCCTAAGTGCTAAATGAGAAAGCTTGATTAGCAAGCTCAATTCAAATACTCCTTCCGATCTAAATTACTTGACTCAGATTTATTAGATTTGGATGTATCTAGATATATTTTAGTGCTAGATACATTCAAATCTAGATAAAACCAAGTCAATTAATTTAGACCAGAGGGAGTATGAAAATTCAAAATATCTCGTAGATCAAACCGTTAATTCGATTTTGGATTCGTTTTCACCATTTGGCTAGTCGCGATGAGATCATCGAAACTAAATTCCATGTTGATATGTTTCGATAATTTTTTTCTAGGCTACTAAATTCATCTCAACATGGATTTTTTTCTAGGCTAGATAATTCACGTGTTACGAAGTGGATAACTTACAAATTATTACATGGATAACTCACGTGTTAGGGGTGGGTAACTTTTTATTATAAAAAATTTCATCAAAACATTTCAACATAGGATATAGTTTTGAAGATCTCGTCGCGACTAGTCCAACATTGAAAACGGCATAAATCGGACAAATTGTTCGAGCTACAAAACATTTTTAATTTTCGAATTTTCGCTTAAATGCTGATGATGTGAGCAAATTTAGACATTAGTGCATGCATGCAAACCCATAGAAATTAGACTAGTCATACCGAGGAGTATCATGTAGTAGTATTCTGTATATGATACTACTCCCTCCATCCAGGTTTATTGGGCTACCGTAGAATTAGAAAAATTCCAAAACATTAGGCTAGATTTACTACTTAATCCGTGCTTTAATTGCCTCGATTCCTGGAAACCAGGCTCGTGGCAACCTTTTGTGCATGACTCTATGAGACTACCCTATGCTTGACATTGCATATAACCGAAAATCTGCTCTAGTAATTAATCCTCATAGTTAATGAGAGGAAATCAACAATTACAACCCGTCTATGCAATTTTTCTCCACCAATAGAATCTCACCTTGGTTACAACGCTGCTCCGATTAACCCCAATAAACCTGGATGGAGGGAGTAGTATATAATAACATCTCCACAATGCATAATATCATGTACAGTAGTAGTATCAGTCTTTGTGTATTTATGGTTTTGTAGAATCTCAGGATAAAATTATGTACAAGATTATTTGAGACTTTTTTTCTAATTATATACTCCCTCCAGGCCGGATTATAGGGCTATTAGCATGCTGCAACGCGACCAAGGTAGCCAACGATTGGAGGAGTTATTTAGACGGACATTTCTAATTGCATTAAGTACAGAATCTAATTGAGTTATTAAGGGCCACAACATGCAGAGCGATCTGAGCCGTAGAGAGGATCGGACGGCCTTAGCCGTAGAGAGGTGGACAAGGAGTTTGTGGAGGCTGCGGTTGAATTTCTAAACTCACAATGAGTATCATGAGTATGTTGTAATGGAATTACTATGTATGGACTTATCAGGAAAACTATCTTATATTTCTTTTGAACCATCTGCATATTCTAGTCCCATAATATATAAGGTGAACCACGATTACATAAGAATTTTGACATAAAGAGTCCAATTTGTTCACTCCTCGGTCTCGGGCACAACAGTGTCATCGACAACAACATAGTCTTCGGGGCGGCGATTGCAAACGAAACAGAGCCCAGCTTTCGTCACACAATACGTACGAGCACAATCCTTGCACCAGTACTTTGGCTCGACAATACCATTCCCGCAAGCGACGCAAATGCGTAAATCTTTCTTCACCGGTAGCCGACATCCGCGACAAGCAAAAATGCTAACATCGCCGACGACGCTGCAATAGTTGCACACTGGAGGGAATATGTATCGGTCGCATGTCGAGGGAACATGGACAGGGAGAGCTAGGACCACATCAACCTTGTCATGCTTATTCACCTTGTCCTGGACATGGCCGACCTCCACCAACACGCCCGTAGCCAAAACCTCCTCCATGTCGCCATGGTCCTGGACATGGCCGACCTCCACCAACGCGCCTGTAGCCATGACCTCCTCCACGTCATGGACATGCTCGACCTCCACCAACGCGCCTGCAGCAACGACCTCCTCCACGTTGCCATGTGCTTGGACGTCAAGATCCATGGAGTCAATCCAATTCCCTCTCTTCTCCCTCCCCCAGCTAGGCCAATCTATCTCTCCTCCGTCCTCCTCGTCGTTCTTCATGCCGTGGTGTTTTTCACTTGGATGTACGCCATGGTTACATTTATATAGAGTTATGGATGGAAGTAGAAAGGACATGCAAAGAAAACTCAATTGGTTTCACATAACCGCATGCAGAACAAATTAGCCCTATAATCTCGCATGCAGAAAACTCAATCGGTCTACTTTAATGCGCAAAGGAAACGAAGGGGAGAGAAGTCCAACATGATGCAGTTATTGACAGCAATTAATGTCTAATTAGCCCAATATTTTGGCCAGTCTCCAAAACGGCTAATAACCCTATAATCCGGCCTAGAGGGAGTATGATATGATACCAACACAATCTCTTTCACCATTAATAGCAGGGACCTTCATACTCCCTCCATACCGGTTTATTGGGCTAAAATAGCAGAGCGCTGGGACCTAGGTGATTTTTGATTGGCGTTGGAAAAGGAGGAAGATGTGGTGGTTTAGTCTTGATCGATGGGGTAATTAAAACTGGAATACGATGGAGGCATGCATGATCTCTCTCTTCCTTTTCCCGGGAGAAACAAGTCGCATGCAGTGGTCAATTAGTTGGGTAATTAAGATACGGAATGGCTGGAAAAGTTTTTAGGAGGAAAGAAGCCACGCAGGGTAATTATTGGGGGTAATCAATACACAATTTAGACTAATAATCTGGTATATCTCTAAAGACACTATTAGCCCAATAAACCGGTATGGAGGGAATACATTTAATGAATGATACCACCTATTATACCCCATTAGAGCAGGATTAATAAAGAGCCCGTCATCGGCTCTATAGCCATTCAATGTCACCTAAAGCCTTCATAAAGTATAATAGACTAGCTCTTAAGCAGGTTATTAGATGAACTTTAATTATAATTAAATTATATAATGCATGTACCTTATTGGATCTACTCCCTCCTTCTCAAATTATGATGCATATTAGTTTTGATCAAAGTCAAACTTAATAAACTTTGACTAAATATATATAAAATAGTATGAACACCTACGATATCAACTTAATGTTATTAGAATCACCATGAACTATATTTTCATATTATATGCATTTGACATTAGAAAAGTTAGTATATTTTTAGATTGACTTTGACCAAACCTAATATGCGTTCTAATTTAGGAAAGAGGGAGTAGCATGCATGCGAGCTATTTTTTGCCTCCTGGCTTGTGCCGCAGCCCGC
Organism: Avena eriantha; assembly: GCA_910589775.1. Classification (NCBI taxonomy): domain Eukaryota; kingdom Viridiplantae; phylum Streptophyta; class Magnoliopsida; order Poales; family Poaceae; genus Avena; species Avena eriantha. Next base: position 99,868,708 of record OU342744.1, read on the forward strand.
TATAGCCCAAGCACTGCTTTCCTCTCTCTTATGTTTCTCTCTCTTGCGCATAGACTTTTAAATGACTTGATAACTCTTATAGCGTACTGATTAGATTTATTATCTAAGAGTTCCTGTGGATTGTGTGAACTATTGTGCACACGTAAGGGAATCAACAGCGTATGTATGCAATTAGGAGGAAATCATGAAAAAAATCTAAACCGTACGAGCTCTGCGATCGGATGGATGCTGTGACTAAGATAAATCAAAGTGACCGCTGACTAGATTTGTGTAAAATAAAATAGTACCATGAGTACATCTCATTGGCCGTTTGACAAGTCTTGCTCGGATCACCTAGTCACCTACCCACACGCATATCTGACATTTCGTCATTTCCACAGTGAAAAAACCATAATAACTAAAGCAAAAAGAATCTAATTACCACTCCAAATCCAGAAGTCAACGCGAAATTGAAACCTTTTTTAACCCATCGATTTTACGGCGATTAGCAAATTTATAGCAATTAAAATCCGAGCAGGCTTTCACCCCCAAAAAGAAGCGCTCTTTCGTCTCTTCCCCCCTCCCACCTTCCAGGTAGTTTTCATCCCATTCTCCGCCCCTCCCCTCCTTCCTCGAGCTCCGCGCGGTCCCGCGCACGATCCCGACCGCCGTAGCTCTCCCTTCCCCGAGCGGCGCGAGGGAAGGGCCGGGCCTCGGGGCCTGCCTGTTCCGCCGACGGACGACCGGAGGAGCCCGGCGCGTTGTCGCTGGTTAACGTGGCTCGCTCTGTGATGTGGAGTTCTTGGTCCTTGTAGCTGGATGGCGTACGCCATGTTCGGGTCGAGGAGGGTGGATGACGAGACGGCGCTCAACAGGCAGCGGACCGTAAGGTGAGCGCGGGCTGGAACTGTTTTCTTGCTGTCGTTCTCTTTGCTCGCTGGCATGGAGATTTTGCCATTTTAGCTTTGGGGCCGGATTGTGAGCGCGGAGGCGAAGGGATGGTGAGACGGGCACCATTTTTTTTTCTGCTTCTAATTTCCTGCCGCGGTGGGGATTTGGGAAGAAGAGTAAAATCGGATTGGGTTGGGTTGGGTTGGGTTGGGTTGGTGGCGGTTGCTGCGTTCGTTGAGAAGAAGTTTGTTGCTGTGTTCTTAGGCTGGCTGGTAGCTTCTCTCATGGTCCCGGTGTTTCTGGAATGCTTGATTTTGGTTCGCTAGCATAACAGCAATCTTATATACCGAGTCCCTAAGTTGTTTGCTAACTGTGACAGATGAGCATAGCAAGATTAGACTCACAGCTGATGATTAATTAGGGAAATTAATCTAAAATTGACCTCAGATAGAAGAGCACATATAGTTCCTGTTTGTTGCGCTGTCCGGTGATGAACTTAAATGACCTTTTCTGGCTGAAGACTTTTAGCGTTGCTTTCAAGTGGAGTGCTAATCCTGCTTTCATCCTCAGATTCCATGATGAGAGGCCAAAGCAAACCATGCCTGTTTACCAGAAACAGCCTGGCTTAGCTGCTCGTAAGCTCGGCGTCGGAAATTCGGGCAAGAACAGGTTTTTTGTAGCAGGACCTGACCTTCGCTACAAGAAGATCATCGACCCGACCAGCGATTTCATCTTGATATGGAACTACGTCTTCCGCATCTCGTGCTTCATTGCTCTGTTCATGGACCCTCTCTTCTTCTATGTGCCTACAATCGACTATCAGGCACCCACTCCATGTGTCGGGAAAGATAGGCACCTGGCTATCATCATTACTCTCTTCCGGTCAATTGTCGATCTTTTTTACGTCATCCAGATCGTGATAAAGTTCATGACTGCGTACATTAATCCAAACTCCAAGCTGGGCGTTTTTGGCCGAGGAGACCTTGTTACAGATCCTAAGGAAATTGCAAAGAAATATCTGAGGTCTGACTTTGCAGTCGATTTACTGGCTTCATTGCCTGTACCACAGGTACCTTGAATCCTTTCTGATGCCATTGCTTATCATTACGGGAAGCATTTGTTAGCACTGATGCTTGAATACTGTTTCATTAGCACTTACCAAGATGGCCATGAACTACTTAAACTGTTGTAAGGTGTTATAGTTGAGCCAAAGGGCTGTTCCTCTTCCAAATGAAATAACCTGTTTCATGTGACCATAAATAGGTCAAAATAAGTCACTTCTTTTAACAAGGGGAAAACTATTGGCTCCCTTTTTATTATGAAAGCAGAAAGATGGTGAACTTCTGGATGCTGCTATATCTTACATGCCTTCCCAAAAAGTATTTCATTCTAATATATTGGGCACTACTTCTAAATTTAGTGTGGCTCTCACATACTTGCTCTGATGACAAGATTTTTTTTTTATCAAACATGAAATTAGTAGAACTCAACATCCTTAATCATCCTTTAAAAGTTCATGTGCCATATTCGCGAGTTGAAGGAAACTTCATTGATACCTGGCTGTTATCTGACTTTCCGTTCTTTCTTTTGTTGCAGATCATTACTTGGTCTGTGATACCAGCTCTCAAATATTCTTGGTCTGGGCATAACAATGACACGCTGTTTCTGGTTGCTCTTTTTCAATACATTCTAAGGTTATATCTCATAGTTTCCTTGAACAGGAAAATTGTCAAAGTAACAGGAGCTTTTTCGAAGACTGCCTGGCAAGGAGCTGTATCCAATCTGCTGTTATACATGACTGCTAGCCATGTACGGTACCTAGATACTCCCTCTGTTTCAAATTACTCCGCGCACACGCTTACCTAGGTGGCCTAGTATTCTTTCATTTTTCATCAAAAAATTCTTAGAATTTTTGGTATACGTAGTACATATTTCAAAAATCCTAGGATTTTTTGAATGAGAAATGAGGGAGTACTAGCCCACCTACATAAACGCGCCGGCGGAGTAATTTGAAACAGAGGGAGTACTTATATGGGATTAGAAGTTTCAATATCCAGTCTTTCTCCTGTATATTTTGTCACGGTGCCATATTTTTTATTTGACTATCATGTAATGGAACTGCTTGACATGCTCTTCTCCCTTTCAGGTTTTAGGAGCATTGTGGTACCTGCTATCTGTTGATCGTCAGACTGCGTGCTGGCAAAAATATTGTGGTGCTGACACTAGTTGCCATAATGGTTACCTAGCTTGTAACGTAAAGCCAGATCTAAGTTGGGCAAATAACACTGCCATCTTTACTAGCTGTGATGCTAGTAACAAAAACATAAGTTTTGATTATGGTATGTTTGGTACGTTGCTATCAAATAAAACTCCTGGTCAGAGATTCCTGAGGAAGTTCTTCTATTGCCTTTGGTGGGGCTTACAGAATCTAAGGTATGCCAATATCTGAACACCATATCTTCTCATAAGTTGGTGACTCTTTATATAGAGGCCTAACTATCCAATCTAAGTAACAAATTGTCGATCGTATCTCAAGTTGACCTAATGCCCAAGCAAAAGGATATTTTTCTAACTTAAACTATAAACCTCGCAACTGGAAGATCATGGGGATCCTTTCCCTAACTTGGCATTGCGCGAACCATGTACGATACTGATATAACATTGCATGTACTCTAGGTGCAAAGTTTGAACAGTAATCACTACTCTCTCTCTTTAAGCAATGTTTCAGAGATCTTACTTTTGTATATTCAACTATAACTCTACAATGCTACATTCCTGATATGAGAAATTTTAGCTATCGTGGCTCTTTGTTGTAGTAGGTATGTTATAATAATGGTAGCTGGTATAAAGATTCTATTAATTGATGACATGCTATATTATTTGTTGAAACAGTTGCTATGGCCAGACTTTGAGTGTGAGTACCTATATTGGTGAGACATTGTATGCCATATTCTTGGCGGTGCTTGGTCTCGTTTTGTTTGCCCATTTGATTGGGAATGTTCAGGTACCTTTACATTATAATCTATTACTTTCATGTGCAACTTGTGAAACTACTCTGATTATATAAGTTACATACCAAGCCTTTCTTGTTTAATATACTTGCTTTTGCGAACCTTATCTGATTCTTAGGTTCACCAGTTGTCTAGCCTCCGTATTTATACCTTCATTCCATGCCGCCATTTTCATTTTTTTCTAAATACTGGGGATGTTCCATACCATTCCTTGTTTGCTTGCATTATCTTGGAAATATTTTAATATTATTACCATTGTCCATAGCTTCAGGAGACAGGAACAAAGACATGCGAATATAAAATCTTTTTTGTGCATGGTTATATGCTTGGTCAACATGCATGATTTCAGTATATTACTGAGATTCACAAGTATATTACCTTTTCTTCTTTGAATCTGGATACCTTGACAAGCACTCCCTCCGTTCCAAAATATAATATGTTTTAGCTTTTGTGAAAAGAATGCATCTATACACATTTTAGTGTATAGGGTTTTTTCCCACGAGGTTATTATGTCGCATGCATACCCCAATTACCTGTGGACTTAATCTACTTTTGTTTTTAGAGATGATAAATTTAAGTATTTAGTCCTTAACTTTTATCAAACCAGCTGAACAATCCTATTCACTACATTTTATTCTTTTATGGGGTGATGTCAACAGCTTTTTGTTTTGGTGTTTTCGGTGTTAGCTCTGCTCGAGTAACTAATAAACTATCACGCCAATAGGGCAATAATGCAAACATGGTTCCTGTTGTTTCGAATTCACATTTCTCAACATAATTGTTTGCAAGAAATAGTGAGCTTATTACATTATATTATCTGCTAGACCTACCTACAATCTATCACTGCAAGGGTTGAGGAGTGGAGAGTAAAGCAAAGAGATACTGAAGAGTGGATGAGACATCGCCAACTTCCTAATGAACTACGAGAAAGAGTGAGAAGATTTATTCATTACAAGTGGCTCGCGACTCGGGGTGTGGACGAAGCATCTATATTGAAGGCTCTGCCTGCAGATCTTCGCCGTGATATCAACCGTCACCTTTGCTTGGATCTTGTTCGCCGGGTAAAATTACATTCTTACTCTTGTTTGTCGTCGAACATTATAGGTATTTAGTGAACTTTGCAGCCATCTGATGATCTTGTTACAACCATTTGGACAAACTGAGCCATGTGTTTCCTGGTGACCCTCACTCCATCAGTTCTGCTTATGCTTTCTACAGATGTAGAGAACATGTGAGACCATGAAATTAGAATAGGAAGATGCTATACCTTTTATTTCCCTTCCTTTGTATTACAATCCAATTCGATCATGCATTAAAGAAGATAACTATGATGTGAAAACTGATTGTGAGACGTTGCTCCATTGCCCCCCCCCCCCCCCCCCCCCCCTCTTTTCCAAACTTTGTGCGATAAATAAACATTCACCTCATATTTCTCTTCTCCTAATCCTATCTTTCCTCTAATTTTCCCAACTGAGATATTTAAATTAAAAAATAGCCTGCTTTTTTAAGTCCCTGCATTATTCTCTAATGGCTAATGGATTAATATGGAGAATTTAAAACCTGCTACTGTGTTGACCTAGTTTTGTATTTCTTTTTTGCGGTGTTCGAACACTTGAGAGCTGTTGAGTCTGTCCCAAGATTTGAATATTCTAACATTATATCCTATGGGGAGGTGCTTCAATGCTTCCAAACAGTGAAAAACACAGTTACAGGGCCACTTATGGGCTTGAGCTTGATTTGCAACCACCCAATGCTCCACTAATAGTCAGTAGTCATGCTACAATTTTGTTTCTGGGAGAGAACCAAACAGTGGAACACTGCACTTTCAGAAATCTGTTCATGAATTCTTTATGTACCTGTTTGCAGTTCTACCTTTTCCCTCCATGTTTTGACGACCTTATAGTGGGATTCAGTAGTTGGCATAGCTCTTGTGACTTGTGCAGAGATCCACGGCACACATATAGTTTTTTTTTTCAGCGAGTTCATGACAATGCAGATCACTTGATGACCGAGTCTCACTATTTTTGTTCATATTGATGTTTCAGGTACCTTTCTTCTCGCAGATGGATGATCAACTTCTAGACGCCATCTGCGGGCGTCTTGTATCTTCCTTGAGTACAAAGGGCACATACACTGTCCGTGAAGGTGATCCAGTGACGGAAATGCTCTTTATCATCCGTGGGAAGCTGGAAAGCTCCACCACAGACGGTGGCCGGACAGGCTTCTTCAATTCGATCACCCTGAAATCTGGCGATTTCTGTGGCGAAGAATTGCTTGGATGGGCTCTTGTCCCCAGGCCTACCGTCAACTTGCCATCATCCACCAGGACAGTGAAGGCACTTGTTGAAGTGGAGGCGTTCGCTCTCCAAGCTGAGGACCTCAAGTTTGTTGCCAGTCAATTCAGGCGGCTCCACAGCAGGAAGTTACAGCACACTTTCCGCTACTATTCTCACCACTGGAGGACCTGGGCCGCATGTTTCATTCAAGCTACTTGGCGCCGTCACAAGAGGAGGAAGCTGGCCAAGGACCTTATGCTGAGGGAGTCATTCTCCTCCATGAGACAAGACGAAGACGACACTTACCATGAGCATAATCTCGCGCGGAAAATCATGACTTCAGCCAGGAAAGGATCTGACAGCCATAGAGAACTGCCAAAGTTCAGAAAGCCCTCCGAGCCAGACTTCTCAGTAGAGCATGATGACTAAGAGAAAAACTGATATATTATCTGCTACGACGAGATTGCTTACTCTGCTGTTGCGTATTGTGCTTGATCTGCAAATATGAACCGAGTTGGGGCTCAACATCAGAAGTAACTGATTGTTCATGTTAGAAAATTGCTCGAACTGAACTTTGGAGTATCTTTACTTTCGACGGAACACCAAGTGTGGAACGGCAGACTGTTGGATTGGATTTCTTGGTTTGGGAGACCAAAAAGAGCGATAGGGTAGTGTTTGCTGATTTGTTTTAGGGAAAAAATTGCAACCTTAATGCTGTACGTAGGTTAGCTTTAGGTTCATATTGTACATCCAGATGTAATTATGCTTTGGGTTCTTTTTTGCGACCTCACACGGGTGCACATGTATTTACTGGCCGAGCAAATTCTAACGCGTCGGCTAGGGTTCCTCTTGTTTGGGTATGCGAATTGTTTGTTGCTGCATAACCTGGTTTTCCATTTCCTTGGCCATGTTTTTTGCTGAAATGCTGGTGTGGATCATGAGATGGGTCTGTTGCTATCTGGGCATGCCGCTTCATGTACTGGAGGAGGAAGAGGAGACCCTGGGTGAAACCGAGCGTGCCTGGGGTGTCAGGCTCTAGCGACCGTGAAATCGGTGAACGCAGCGTGCCTGTCTGTTCCAGCAGCCTAGACAGGCGGTGGAGTGACGTGGCTTGGGGGAAGTGTGTAACAGAGCCTGATGTCATGCCATGGCGGAGAAGACATAGAAGGGGAAGCACCATGGATGCAGCAGATCCCCTCATATCTGGCGTGAAAATGCTGAAGAGAATCGACGTGGATCACGGCGCCACGATTCATATGTTTTTTCTGTCTTGTCCGTTTTCAATCCGTGTAACACTTTATTACTAAAGGGAAATCAACCTAATTTTAAACTTTGCGAATTTGATCGTCCAGCCAAAAAGTTGTGTCTAAATGTTATGAGCTGGTGGAGATTGCACTGTCTCTATTGACTGTTAGGATGTGTGCAAGCAAGCCATGCAATTGTAAGAAAGTCCAGACATACTGTAGTATCTTTCCCTAGTACTCCCTCCGTTCTAATATATAAAATGTTTTAGCTTTGTAAAGATAATGTATCTAGACGTCTTTTAGTGTGTAGGTTCGGAGATCCCACATTCCCGCCCGTGTTCCGTTTTCCTTGTGGTTCCCGTAGTCGAAGCAGCTTAAAGAAGGTCAGGTTTGGAACTCGTGAGGGGTGTTTCATTGCATGTGGATCTTCCGCGCCTACTTTGTCCTAAATTTGGTCACCCATGCACTTTTCTAGTTAGGGCTCGACTGGGTCCTTTGATAATATAGGTAAGTCGGGCTTCTTTTTAAGCAATATCATGACTAGAATCTTGAGAGTATGACTACGTCCTTGAAGCTACAAGGTCCAACTAATGTTGAATCAACGCATGACGAAAACAAGGAAAAAGAAAAGGTGACTTCCGTTGACCAAGGAAATCGAAATGTATACAAAGCTAAAACATCTTATGTTATGAAAACGGAGGGAGCCGCAGACAACATGCGAAGATGGATGGGACTGACTAATCTTTTTGTATAGTACGTACTGTATACTCCATGTATCTAGTACACACTAATCTAGGGATGCTTTATTTCGTCGGACGAGCGAGAGTACTACTACTAGTACAAAAGTTGAGGCTGCCGCCTGTACTGCTAGTTCACTCTTGCAAAAGTTGAGTTGCCATTAGTGGTCAAGTTGCAGTCTTGAGCGCGTCCTGGATGACGGTGGTCACTGCAAAGGAAACCGTTTTGAGCACAAAGCACCAAAGCACCCAAAAAAAAGAAAGCACCAGAGCTAGTATAATCCATGAGAGCTGCTTGCCTCTTGGTCTAGATGAGCTGACGGTGCCGGCCAGATCGTTTCTCGCAACATTTCTGCAGAAACAAAAGTCTTGTGTCAGTGGAAGTCATCAGTTGGGGAAGCAAGGAAGTAAGCTCTACTACTACAGCTGCTACTCACAGTTCAGTCAAGTTCCCGACGAGAACGAGGGAGAGGATCTCCATCGGCACCGTGCCGGTCAGCATGTTCCCGTGCAGCCGCCTGCGAGAGAAACGGAACCGCAAATCAGGATGTCTCTGTCATGTCATAGTCCGAAATTGTTGCTACAAGATTGATCCATACAGGAAACGCAGCGTCCCGACGGCCCCGAGCGAGGCCGGTATCGCGCCGGTGAGGCTGTTGTCGTGAAGATCAAGGCTGACCAGGCTCGTCAGGTTGCCCAGGGTCGCCGGTATCGGCCCGCTCACGTTGTTCCCGTAAAGCGCGCTGCGAAGATGGGAAGATCATCGTCAGTCTGCGGGGAAATTTCAGTGGTAATAATTCGAGAGCTGCCTGTACGGCGAGCTGCGGTTCTTACAGGTACTGCAGGTTCGTCAGCCCTCCCAGTTCAGGAATCAAGGTGCCTGCGATGCCCGCATTCCCCAGATCCCTGCACAGCAAGGAAGAAGAATACAAGACTGCTGATGGTTTAATGGATCTGCAAAGATTCAGCACCACTGCTGCAGGAGGATTTTGATCTTTGAGAGCAAGGAGGAGAAGAGAAAGATCAGAGTGACACGTACACGCGGATCACGGAGTTGTCGCTGTTGCAGGTGACATGGAACCAGGTGCAGGGGTTTAGCAGGGTTGCGTCCCAGCTCTGCAGGACATTGCTAGGGTCCGTCCAGGCCTGCCTTTGCGCGTAGAGGATGTCGCCTTCGGACATTATAAAACAAATTTAGGTTGCATATCAGATCAGCACGAAATCTTTGATAGGAAAAATTCAGACGAGAAGTGTGGATTAGCATGTAGTACCTTCAGTGTTGCAGCTGGCGAGAGTTGCAAGAGCGAGGAGGCTGGCGAGCACGGCTGCTCCGAGCTGACCTGCCATTGCTGAGGTGTGTTTGGTACACTGAAATTGCTGGAGGCGGGAAAGGCTCCTTATATGCAATTCTGCCGGAGAATGCTTCTCCCGGAGCTCTGAGTTTTGCTGGGCCCGGCTTTGGCTGTTTTCCTGTATATTGACCTGATGTTGTTCCCTTGTGAAGAACAATGTGCAGGTAACTCCGGGATTTGTTTTTGGTTACTCTGACCAAGAATAGTTCAGACTGCGGCTGCCTGACATTCTAGAAGAAGCAAGCGTCGTTGGCCTGCAGGTAGTGCGAAGATGCACTTGGCGCATCCTGAAACTCCTGCGGCCATGCGTGCGGGCCAACGGCAATTGTCCATGTTCTTCTATCGGATCATTTTGGTGCTTTAACTATACTTCAAGTTTTTTGGTCGCGTATCACTTGTGATGACGGGAAAATACATGTTCCAAGAAAAAAAAAGGATAATTTCGGATATCCGAACTAGATCTCAGTGTATCGTGACAACAAGATCTGTTAAGAACATCTCTAACAGCTCCTGCAAAATGCGGCAGCAGCGCAAATAACCGCCGGATGCGGCACTGCAGGGCAAAAAGAAGCCCTCCAACAAATGCCGCATTCGGCTTCGCTGTCACGAAAAATTTGCAGCAACCGTTAGAGATGCTCTAAGTAACACGTGGCAGAGACAAAATCGGACTAGACAGACACACTTTCTTGACAATATAATTTACTGTTCAACCAAGGTCACTATCTAGTAAAAAAGTTATACTTTAATAACCCCCTTGGATTAACCACCAAGACTAAGTATATACATCTTGCACACCAAAGGTCTATAGTCGATGGAGGTCCCCAACAGTCATGCCTACAACTTTGAACGTGATTTTCCTAGACGGCAATTTTGACCGCCAGAGCTGGCATTGAAAACAATTAGATATAACTTTTCTATTTGGAGAACGGTCGGTGGTTGGGTTTATGCCCGAATGCGTCGCGTGTGTAACATTCAGTAGTTTAAGAGTCTCGAAGTAGGTAGAAAATAGGTGTGTGCGTTGCATTCATACATATAAAATCTAGAGATATTCAAAACTTGTATTTTGAGAAGACAAAGTGATTGAGATTTGTGACTAGCGGTGAGATGGAGCTAGGTCATCACAAGTTCTATACTAAATTTGAACATGACATTTGTCTATTTTCAAATTTTGGGACTCAACTTTAAGTGACTTGATCAAATGAGTCTTTGACTCATAAACACACCTACACAAGAATTATGGTTCTAAAACAAACTAGAATCATACAAAAGTATTTGAATTCAAAATGAGGTTTGAATTATTCAAGAGCCATAGACCCATAGCTATAGAATTTAAATCTTTCAACACCACTATTAACGCTAGGAAGGAGATCTTGTTATCGAGCGAATGGCCGATGATGCCGTATCCATTAATATGGAGACGACTATGAAAGCCCTAACCTAATCTATTGAAAACACTACTTTCATTACAAACACCACTCATAGATCAGGTTTCATCGATGCGGAAGTCAGATATTTTCCGTAGGTGTTGTGATTGCAGCCGACGACCCGGATAGATCGGGGCTAAAAAGCAGAGATTTTTCACCAACCCGATGCGGAAGTGGAAGCATCCGATCATCTGATCCGTCTCTCGATCAAAGTTCTCAGAGGCCAGAAGAGGGGTGGGCGGGTGGGGATCAAGGTCGATGGGATCGTAACGGATCCCACCGACCCCAATCGTCGGGTGGCTCCTTGGTGAAGATGGAGCCACTGAATTAATGGCTACAGCGCTTGGAGTCCCCACGGACGACGCCAATTTACGAGGGGTAAACTCGGCAATGCCAATTGTTATGGACTTGGGTTTCAGGGAAAGAGGAGCATCGATGAGTTTGACGGCTTAACAGACAAACAAGGGAGGCGAGATTTACCCAGGTTCATGCCCTCGTAGAGGAAACCCTACTTCCTGCTTGTCTGTTTGTGTTATCAGTGGAGAGTACAAACTTGTTGAGTCGACTACATGCGATCTCACTAAGAGAGACAGGGGCGTGCATATCTGATTGTCTATTGTTTATTGTCTAGATCTATTGTGGGGTATCTCCTCCTTGTTGGCCCCTCCTAGCCTTTATATATGGAGAGGATAGGTAGTACGAATACGAGTAGGTTACAAGATATTTGTATAGAATCTAATCTTGTGCTTTCCTTGTCTTGTACGTCTGGAATCGGTGTTCTTGTAGGCTTCGTATCTGTTGAATCGGCATGGGCTTCATGGATCTTGGTATATCTTCGAGTGAGCCTTCCATTGGGTTGCACCATATATATACCAATAGTGGGCACCCGAAGGGTCATGTCCATGTAACCCACCCCCTTTTGTTGCCGGTGAGGCAGGTTGAAGGAGGGAGACCGACGTATAGAGGAGGCGGCTCGGGTTTTTTAGAGACCGGAAAGATGGTGGTTGCCTAGTTAGTGTTCTTGATTGATGTGTACATCACTAGACAATATTGGCAAAAGACTTTTAACTTTTGTTTTTAAAAGATATTTTTCTATTTTCTAAGTTTCAATATAGTTTTTGTGAAACAAGTGCAAATGATATGGTACAAAATGACACCTCCGTAACTTTTACACAAATTAGACCATATTGGATAAACTTTTCCTAAATATTTTGAATTTTTAGCTTTCTAGCCAATTTTGCATAATTAAATATATTTTTGGACAATTTCCCGAAAGTTGTTCAAATCTAAACTACAAGAGTCCAAAAAATAGAAAAAATATTTAAGTGCAATAGCACATAGGGTATTGGAAGATTCATTTCCTTGTTCCGACCATTTTGATCTCACTTTTTTAGAAGTCAAAGAAAATAAACAAGACGGGAAAAAACCTTTGTCACGATGTCCATTTATGTGTTCTAGCCGCAAGGAAAGTGATAAACTTTAATTTCTGCAATATTTCAAAAAACTTTTTCACGAGATGGTCTATCGTGTATAAACATTCATGACTTCAATCAAAATGACCAAGGTGCTAGACATACCATGTCATAGTTCATGATAAATAGCCCTACTGGCATATAGGTGCATCTTGCCATGCGAAAAAATATTACCAAAGGAGTTTCTATCTTTCTGTTTAAAAAGTCACCTAAGGTTAGAGATATATGAGAACCTAAAATACAAATTTCTAAATGACAAATTGAGTTCTTCTTGTGAACCAAGTGCAAATAACATGGTGCCAAATGACACCTCCAATTTTCACAAAAATAGACCATATTGGTTGGACAGTTCCAAAATATTTTAATTTTTCTTGCTTTCTAGGTAGTTGCGCAAGTTTAAATGAATTTTGATCAATTTTACAAAAGTACTAAGTTTGAACTACAAGCTTGTTATAGTTTGGTGCGAAAAAAGTCCAAAATAAGGAACCCCATGAAGAAATATTATTATTTACATATTAGCTTTCAGTAAGTGGACAAATTAATATAATATTTTTTAGGGTTAGCTATTTCCGTGCCTCACTATTACTCAGTTTTGCCCCAAGCCTCCAAGTCACTTTTGTCCTTCTTCTTCGAAACCAATCTCGTAAACAACCAAACAAACCATTATCGTCAATGCACGCTCTTTGACTGCCTGTGGACTGATATTCTGGCATGTGGGACCAACTCTAACATGTGGGACACACTCTTACATCTGTGGGACCTTTCTTGTAGTTGGGACCGAGTGATTTACAGGTGGGACCATGAATATGAATGGTCGAGGGTTCAGAAATGCGTGAATTAGGTTAAAATTTGAACTGCCCACAGTCTGATGGTAAAAGAAAAAGAACAATGGGCATTGCTCTCTCTCTTTTCCCCTGTGAAATATCAAATGTGTTGGAGTGCCAACTCTGAACCGAGCAGCCCGGGTATGCTAGAGATCATGTTCTCGTGCCAGGAGGAGTCGTCACTTCCACCAGAGTCGGGAATGTAATCACCTTATATGATGGAGGTGTTCCGGTAGGAGGAGGAGGAATTGTACCGCTAGGAGCACGATTTTACTGACACCAACGATAGGAAGGATGATGAAGAGAAGGAGGGATGGCGATAAGGAGAAAGAGGAGTCTACCAGGCCCTTGGGGTATGTCGCGACACGACTGCTAGGCCCTGCTCTTGGGTGATGCCGCACCTATTTTTTCCATTTTGCTAGACCATTGTCTGAATTAGGATAGAGAGCTCCTGCCTTTTATTTTCTATCCACTAGCAAGGTGGCCCTCACAAATGCGAGGGCATCATCTTTAGTTGTTTTATTATAGAAGATCATTTATAGATTTCTAGGAATTTATAACCACCTTATGGGACAGAAAATGACATTAAACAACTAAGAAAGGCCGTGGGTGATTTGGGAGACACTAATGAATATTTGGTATTAGTTTAGGTTTGTATGTTGGTGTGTTGTTGAAAGCATATCTTGCCCGTTGAAAATGTGTCGTATGGAATAGAGATTTATTGGATCTACCTAATTATTTCTGTTTTCACACGGATCAACATTTGTCGTGAACTCCATGGAACCAGTTGTTTTCATGACCTGTGCTTTCGGCTTTCCTCACTTGATGGTTTCTTATGTAACAATTGTTGGAGCATTTATTTTCGTGAAAGTGTTTTTATGGCACATTGACTGTCCAGAGACTTAGAGTCCTACACTCTGAGTCAATTTTACATACACACTCCGTCTTAAAGTAGATGTCAGAAATTTGTTAAAGTTTGAATGTATCTAGAACACTATTTAGTATATAGATATATCTAAATTTAGATAAATTTATGACATCTATTTTGGGATAGATGGAGTACTATTTTCAGAAATTTTGAGTTTAATTCAACTTTTATAAATTATTTTTTAATTTTATGTAATTTGGTGATATTGGTAGCAAATATACTACTCCTCCAGTCTCAAACTAAATGTGAAGATTGTCTAAATTCGCATATATCTATATACTAAAACGCATCTATAGATACATATTAATGTAGAAAAAAATTGACATCTAATTTGAGACAGATTAGTATCTAGTTTAGAGAGCCTCATATATTATTTCTGCTAGCTAGGCTGACACCATACCCTAGGGTAGTCATTTCTTGACACGCAATGTGCAGACCAGCGAGAGTTAAGATCAGAGTAACTTTTGATTTTATCTCCATATTTTAGGCAGTAGTCCTATTTCATGAAACGCACATGCAAACCAACGATGAGTTAAATCAGAGAATATCGTTTGGCTTTGAGTTTTTTATTTCCATTACAAATCCCGATCCGTTTCAAGTTCTCAATGTTAGTATCCGTACGTATCGATCTACCGTGGAGTTTTTTCCCTGACCGACTCTTGGTTGGAGCTCACCTCATGTACGTCTCCTTATTCGGTACGAATTCCATAAACAATGTTAAACATACACCGTGTCAACCGAAGTGAGGATGTTTCATGGCTCTGGTATAGTTAATTAAATCCTAGCCTTTTATTATAGACCTAACAGTTAATATAATTAGAGTAATGTGGATTAATCTAGTGCCTCTAAACAACCTTTTATATTGCTTTTAGTATATAATAGAAGATATAAGATGTTGAAATCAATATAAGTTAACTTGTATATTTTCAATCATATTTGCCAATATTTATCACTTTCTTTGGGACTAACCTATTAATAGATTCTAGAAGGTAGCTTTCCATTGTATTTGCGTACATGAACAAACATTTTTATGTTTTTTTTTGTGAAATCCTACCGATCTATTAATAATCATCAACATCAGTACAAAGAGACCCAAAAGTAATAAAAATTACAAATAGGTCATTGCACCACCTAGCGACGACTACAAACACTAGCGCGAGCCGAAGGCGCGACGCCGTCCTCGCCCCTCCATCAGCAGAGCCAGGCAAAGCTTGTCGTAATAGAGCTTGTTGTAGTAGACAGACGGGAAGTCGTCGTGCTAAGGTCACAAAGCACCAACGCACTAAAGCAACAACCATCGCTAATGATGATAATCATAGATTGGAAGAGACTGACCTAAAAACAAACCAACAAAGACGAAAACGGATAGAATCCCAGAAGATCCACCGGACACAGGACTCCACGCGCTCTCCATCGACGCTAGATGCACCCCGGAAGCGAGGATAGAGCGGGGAGAACATTATTCTGACTTCAAGACGTAGCCGTCGTCTCAACGTCCCGAAGAAGACACTAAAAATAGGCTAAACAGAGGACGGAAAATCTCCCGCCGGCGAGAGGCCGTGGTCCGCCACACCTCCAAGGCCCTAAGACCACCGGAGGTGGAGCAGACCGGCGATATCGCCGACGAGGGGTATGAAAACCCTAGATGGGTTTTCTAGGATGGCCGCCTCTCCCGGATGGCTCCGTTCGTACCGGTTGAAAATATGGTTTGGACCTTTCGAGAAGGATGACACCTACCGTGGGCAACATGATCAAACACATGAAGGGTGTGTGGGTCTGACTTGGCTCCGATGGTCATCCCCTTTAGCCCAATGCCTTCCTCTGCCTATTTCTTTTGCATTTATTCGACACCAACACATATGGCAAACAAGGTTGAAGAACTCTAATGAAACCAAGTCCAATGTCTGGAGCGAGCCCCGGAGGAATTTCACTGCAACTTTTCACCACTATAATTTATTTTCAGACATTTTTGGTACTTGTAAATATGATTTTTAAAATATTTAAATGAGGGAAGCACGGACCTCAGGAGCCAAACACATTATAAAGTTTTTAGTCACACTTATATCTACGCTTATTATCTCATGCTACCATGTTTATGAGAGATGCTAATAATGAACCCATGAACCCAGTCTTTTCAAGCATGAAAAACACAAAAAATAACTTATATGCCTTTTATTTTCTTCAAGTTAGATCAGAAAATAGAATAATAATAGTAATATTATTAGCTTATAGTATCTTATCAAACTAAGCAACATGTAGATATCTATTCCTAGTTTAGGAGAAAAGATGCAGTCAATCTGGACCCCAGCGGCAACTGCCACTACATCTTTCTCTTCTACCCCGCAGAGAAGTAGGCAGATAGTTCATCGATGGAGAGAACTATTTTGGACGATGTCGTCAGAGATAACCACAAAGGCTAAGGCCAGAGTTCACATTTGTAATACTAATAGAGATGAAAAAATCAGAAGGATGAGCACAAATCCTTCCAGAATCAGTATTAGTAGAAGGGCAGAAGGCATATCTAAGCCCAGGATGGACATTCAGACAACAGCATTCCCCTCCTTAAACCTCAAATATTTGGATGCCTGTCAACAAATAAACAAACAAAAGTGCAGTGCTTTTTTCTCTTCAAATAAGCGAAGCGGATCTTTCGAGATAAAACCTACCAATAACATTATCCTTCCAACTGATATGGGATACATCATTACAGTTACCTGTACCACTGATTTCACCCCCTTCAGTACTGCTGATAAACACATAATGCTATTTGGTAAAAGCAAAAAGAGAACAACTTTGTAGCTTCCTCTGTGCCAAATATTGCTGCTGACGAATGGAGTCCAGAAAAATAGGATCGAACAGGTATTTAAGTTGTTCTCTCCATAAAGAATGCGATGTAACTACAAACACTATCGTAGTATTGACCCTGGTGCTACTTGTGGGGATGCGACTCTTCATCAGGTGCAATCTTTCGTGGCATTTTCTTCTTCTGCGTGTACTTTGCATATGAATACCAGACACCGCCAAATGTGTTGATAACCAACCCAGTGACATTAAGAGCGTGCACTTTGACGCCTCCCAACACAACAAAACCCAGGGTCTGAAAGGTCGGCGGGATAAAAGTGTATCAGATGCTGATGTTCTAGAAGTTTAAAGCTAAAACACGTCAAGGGTTTCAGTGACTTTTTGATGGACTGTCAGAAAAAAGTAGACTTACAGTAGAGCCAACACCCTTGAGAACTCCTACTATTGTGGTTGTCAGGGCAGAGTTCACGAGTGTGCACCAAAACATGGTGTAATTGAGAACGATACCCATCACCAGTGAAATAAGAAGAATGACAGTGAATGATAGAGAGGCTGTCTGCATTTCAAAACATAACGGATAAGTATCTTGAAATCAGAGTAAAGTACAAACCATCTGATGCAGAAGTAGTCAATTAGGATCAGAGCCATATAATTTTTATTGTGTAAACTAGAATCTTAACATTGCATGAGCTAAAGGGGGTCCGAACAAAGAACAAACAGATTGCCATCTTATATGTGCTTATTAGGTTTGATAAACCTATATCACTAACCTTTTCTGACAGTACTAGAAGAGAATGGGGAAATTCTCCTGTTGCAATAATGATGAAAAACAGAAATGGAATTGACAGTATGCTGTTATAAAACATCAACTCCATTGAGGAAAGACCATCATCTACGCCTGATTTCTCCACCAGAATCAAATACATCGTCTGCACACACATCATGCCAGTTAGAACTATACCGAACTCTCATGCGTGTCTGCGTGTGTGTGAACGATCAGATTTGAAATGCTAACCTGGAAGAAGACTGACGTAAGAGCCATGCTGTATCCATACAAGTCAAAGGAAAAATCTCCAAGTGCTGCAACAAGGACACCTAAGGCGGTGCAGACAACTGAAAGTGATACCTAAAACAAATTTGCACTGATGAGGAGTGCCAGATAATTCTAGTACTAAGCCATTCCTTCCGAAAGGGAAAGCTCTCCAGGCCTGTGTTTGGTTATCTGTGTAGGTGGAAAAAAGAAACTACCGCATGAGGGAAAGCACTCTTACCTGTGTTGGTGGTTTCCCCTTTCCCCGTAAGAACCCAGACACCAGAACAGCAAGGGGAGTGATCCTCTTAATTGCAATATACATAGGGATGTTAACCCCTTGCAAGCTTGCTAGAGCGAATGCGACATTTGCATTATAGAAAATTGACACCGGAAGAAGCTTCTTTGCTGTTGCCATACTGAGATCTTTCCTTTTAGACATTCCTAGAAGTTGCCCAAAATGTATAAAAAGTGCTGTAGCTACTTGCTGTAGAAATAGAGAAGAAAGTGAACAGCCCAACCAGGCTTAGTCAAACACATAGAGAAGCAATGTTTTGTCAGCAATCGGCATCAATGTTCAGTAATACCTGTAGAGTCAGGAGAGTCATGGAGTGAACATACTGCATGATAACAGCTTTGTTCACGAAAACCATCGCCATAGATGCAACTCCATATGAAAAAGCCGAAGAAAAGCTGCAAGAGCATATACAGAGGGAAATGGTCAGACCCACCGGACTGCATCTCCCATTTCATTCTGATCCTAATGGGTAGAAGTACAGAAAAATCGGTATCTTTATCTCCAGAGATAATACAATCTAGCTGCAGGTATAGATTGTAAGCACAACAATCAATGTCTTACTGCTCTCCATTGAAGTAAATCAGGAATATAACCTGCTGTTACTTTGTTAGCAGCTCCATTCACACATACGATGAATACAAAACAAAAATGGAACCTAGTGCATTTGATTTAATAACTACCATGTGGAGGCATTCGTGCGACTTGTATAGATATACACTGCATCCATAGTTTAAGAAGGAATCCATCCACTAGTTGAGAAACATCTCACCAAAACCATCCATTTTCTAGGGGGAGAAAACAGACCCTGCCACTCAAATCCAAAGCCTAACTACCACGTCCTCGTCAGTCCCCCTCATCCAGACCAGTTAGCCTCCGTCATTGGCCTTAATCCTAATGATAGCTGCCAAATCCTTGGGATACCCCGGCCGGTGAGGCCATCACAAGAAATCCCCCAATCCGAGCAACAATTTTCTCCTCCGATATTTTAATACATTAGAGAGCCACATGAGAGAGAGGAGAAAGTGAACCGAACGAAGAACATAGTGACAGAGAGGAGCGGGGGCAGGCGAGGTCACCTGAGGATTGAGCTGGGTTCGCCGGCGTCCACCCCCATCTCGCGCGCGCGCGCCTCCGACAACAAGCCGATTCCCGCTCCTGCCGGGCGCGAGCTACACGGACCGGTGCTCTGGACCTCTGGTGCGGCTCGGGTCCTGGGGGGAGATCTGGTGCGTGGGGGTGTGGGTTAGCCGGTTAATCGCCATCGATTACCGAGCGGAGCGCGGTGCGCGCGGGGGTGACGGGGACGCGATGGGGTCTCCTTTCCACGCGTCGGCGCCAGCCGATCTCCCACTCCGCGGAGACCGGGGATTGCCTTGCCTGGGCGGTGAGCCCGTGATGCTACCGTGCTATGTGCACCACCAGCAGTCCAAGTTTCCCTTGACTCCGATTTTTAGAGCAAAAGGGCCCCAAAGGGAATCCCGATCCCCCCGTTTTCATTGAAAACGAAACCAGCAAACCTTTTGATCTTACGGCGGTCCAATGCAACTGAAAATAAAAAGTGCAATACATAACCCTCTGGAGAAAACTGCTCAATCAATGGCCACTACCGACAAGGGGACAATATATTACATTGAACACGCATCCAGCACCCCGAGTCACTACCAGAAAACTCGCGATATAGGAGGTAGACTGCAACCCCCGCTCCACAACGAGTGAAGAGAAAATCCGCTCCTGAAAGAGCTCTCCTGGATCAAAAAAGGTCGTATTAAAGTTTCGATCGGTTAATAACATTGTAATTGCCCCTGCCAGTACCGGAAGTGATAATAAAAGTAGGAATGCAGTCACTAGAACGGACCACACAAAAAGTGGTAATCTATGCATAGTCATTCCAGGTCCACGCATGTTGAAGATAGTTGTTATAAAATTGATAGAACCTAAAATTGATGAAACACCTGATAGATGAAGACTAAAAATGGCTAAATCAACTGCTCCTCTTAGCTACCACAACTCAATTGTTACTGAGGAGTGAAAAACTATTGCTCGCAATAAGCAAAACTCAACAGAGAACTTTTCCTCTTTCGTGTTCAGGCCACGCAACTTCCACAGATTTCTCTGAGCTTCTTCTTCGTCTCACAAGCTGGTAGCAAACCTGACGGTTTCGACCACACACCGTACCAGAATGGCATGAGAGGTGTAGAGGCCGATGTGTTGTCGATGCTCGGGGGAGTCAAGGGACCTGAAGAAGCCGTTGCTCGAAGAGAATCCACCAGGGACGCCATGGAGATATCTTCAGTCATCTCCACTTGATGGGCCTGGGAGCTCGGAGTAGAGAAGTGACTTGGTGGGAGAATTGGTCCATCTTCTCTAGCATATGTTCTTTGTACAACAACCTCCACTTTTTGATCGTTCTCAGAATGAGCCACCAAACCTGCTTGATACATAGCCAATTTTGGTTGTCAAAAATAAGGGCATTCCTCGATGTCCAGATACACCAGATAATCAAAGAGTAGATACACCAGATAATCAAAGAGCAGACAGAGTTCAGCGCAGAATGCTTCTTATTTGCCACCCAATATTTGGCTATGGATTCATAGCAAGTGCCTAAACTACGGCCAAAAAATTCAGAGGTGACTTTCCAAATTTCTTTGGCAACAATGCAATAAAAAAAACAGGTGATTAGAGGACTCATTTTCATTGCAGAAAACACAATCTAGTGGTTTTCCTAGGCACCTCTTTTGTAGGTTATCTCTTGTCATTAGTTTATTATGAGCAAAGAGCCAAAGGAAGATATGCACCCTAGGAGGAACTACCGGTCTCCAAATAGATGGAATGAAGATGGATACCACTCCTCTAAAACTGATAATTTTGAAGAGTGAGTTGGCTGAATAAACCCCATCAACAGTGTGTTCCCAGATTAAGGAGTCACAATCTCCTGAAAATGAGAGATTCAGACAAATCTGCTCAAGCTCGTACCACTACTCCATCAATTTGGAATTGAAGTTTCTCCCGAAGGAGAGCTTTACAGTCTCCCCATCAAAAACCTCAGCTACAGTGGCTAATTGCTCGTTGCAAATGTAGTACAAATCCCAAAATTGAAATGATAATGGTGAAGTACCAAACCAGGTGTCTTCCCAGAATTTGATTTGAGTGCCATCTCCTACTACCCATCTGTACCCAAATTGTGCAGTCCTAATGGCCTAGAGAAAACCTTTCCAGAACCTAGAGGCCCATTGGGTTTTACAGGCAAAGATATTGGGTTGATTTGGGTGATATTTACCATCTACAACCATTTTCCAAAGTTTTCTTTCCCCTTGTATGTACCTTTTCAACCAAGAGGCCAACAAGCAAATGTTTAAATCTCTAAGAGAAGGGATCCCCAGACCACCTTGTTCTTTAGGGAGACATACTAGTTGCCAATTTGCTAAATGAAGCTTCATTTCATCCTTGGAATCATTCCAAAGACAATAGGACATCTGGGAGTTAATAAGTTGTATAGCCCATTTGGGAAATTTGAAAAAGGAAAGGGGGTAGACAGGTATACTAGCTAAACATGTTCTAACCAATAGAACTCTTGCAGCATGTGTTAGGAGTTTCCCCCTCCAACCAGAGATCCTTTTGAGAATCTTATCAATTATAGGTTGGAGGACTCTCTTTTTAACTTGTCATGATGCAAGGGACTTCCTAGGTATTTAATAGGAAAAGAGCCTATCACACATCCTAGAGCCTGTTGAAAAGCAGTGGTTTCCTCCTCTTCCAAATTAATGGGGATCAACTCACTCTTTCCATAATTAATTTTCATACCAGATACTTTTTCAAAGCAGGTCATAACCCTTTTAAGGTTCCTGGCTTTCTCCAGATCTTCATCCACAAACAGGATGGTGTCATCTGCATATTGTAGACTAATCACTCCATTGGGGATAAATTGAGTGCCAAGACCTTTAATTGACTCCTGGTCAGCTAATTTCTTAAGCATTCCAGTGAAAACATCTACTACAAAATCAAAAAGAAGAGGGGATAGGGGTCTCCCTGCCTGAGCCCTCTTTTAGTGAGAAAGGAGTTTCCTTCCACACCATTGAGTTTAACAGCTATTGATCCCCCTAGTCACTTTACTAATCAAGTTCCTAAAGAAAGGACTAAAGCCTCTCCTAAGTAAAAGTTCATCTAAAAAATCTAGATTGACCATGTCAAAAGCTTTTTCATAATCTAGCTTTAGGATTGCTCCTTTCTTTTTCCCTTGGTGTATAGAATGTAAGATCTCATGGCCTGTCACAACACTCTCCAAAATATATCTGCCTTTGATGAAGGCAGTTTGGTTGGGAGATATGGGCAGGTCCATAAGCAAGGCCATCCTGTTGGTAAGGACTTTAGAGAAAAGCTTGAAAATGCAGTTAAGAAGACTAATTGGTCTAAACATTTTCATAGTTGAAGCATCTTGCTCTTTAGGTATAAGGGTAAGAACAACAAAGTTAAGCCTGAAAATATCAAGGTCCCCTCTATGAAAATCATGGAACATGTCCATAATATCTTTTTTGACAATGTTCCAAAACTTCTGGTAAAAGATGAAAGAGAGCCCATCTAGGCCTGGGGCTCCATCAGCATATGAGTTGAATAAGGCTTCTTTTACTTCTTCCTCAGAAAAAGGGGACTCCATGAAGGAGATATGCCCTAGAGGCAAATAAGAAATAGGTTTTTATTATCATATCTCAATTAGTTTATAATAGTTTCATATTGTGCTAGAACTGTGCCAAGTAGAAACATTGGTATAGGTGTGGTATGAAACAACTAAGTCCCTAGTATCCTCTATTCATACTAGTCTGTTGGTCACGAAGATGATCTGGGTTTCAAGATCATGGGCATTTATGCAGACTGACAATGAGATCATGTCATTGGAGAATGATGTGGTTGGACATTCCTCGAAGGATTGCAACACGATCAAGTCATATAGTTCATTGTTGCAATAGCTATACCTAGACTCCGTCTCCTTAGACCGTGAGCTCATATTACTCACTGTTTCCCTAGGCTGCTTTGACTGCATCAAACGTCATCTGGTAATACGGTGGCTATAAAGGTGTATGTTGGGTATTCCGAAGGAACAGTAGATGACATGTGACTGCAAGACCGGGATTTGTTCACCCACATGACGGGTAAAGATACATACGGCCGACTTGGTGAGATTACATCTATAAATGTTGCAACATGTGACTAGGTCACGGTGATGTAATATCACGGTAACGAGAAAAACAGAACTTGTTGTGAACGAGATTGAACAAGGTATAAGATACCATTGATCGGATCTCAGACAAGTTGTATTGAGAAACAAAAAAAAAAGAATGCTACATTTAGACGGTTCAAACGACATTGTAATCAGGAATGCATAGGGGTCACATGGATATCCCTGGTCCCTCTGTTGATCATTGATACAGATCATGTCTAGAGCATTCCCGAGCCATGAGAGGATACACTTAAGGGTACGATGAGAGCGATCATCCGTAAGACGGAATCACAGTAGAGAAAGAGAGAAAGCCGGAATCATTCCGCGGAGAGATCCAAAGTTATTCGGAGAAAGAATAAAGGAAAAACCATGAAAAGTGTTTTCGGATAAATGAGAATTTAAATATATATTATTATATGTTAATTGTGAATTAATATATTATAAATAATATTTAGATTAAGATTTATAAAGTCAACTTTTATATTAGGCCAAATCCTAGAGGGAAATAGCCTAGAAATAAAACTGCAGGAGATAAAAGGAAAAAGGCAAAATAGCCAGCCTTATGGGCGGCGGATAACCGCCACTGCACAGGGCGGCGGATAGTTGGGCGACGCCGCGGGCCGCCGCTGCCAGCCGGCCCACCCGGGCGGGGATAGGCAGCTGGCTACCGCTGTCGCCTCTAGTGGGCCGCACGGGCTAGCCGGCCCACCCGGGTCGCCTCCCCTGGCCGCCGCTGCTGGCCGCTGGTGCAGCTGGGCCGCGGTGCTGGCGTCGGCCCACCCGGCCGTTGGGCGCCTGGCTGGCGAGCTGGGCCCCGCGGGGAAGGTGGCCGGCCCACCCGACTGGCTGCAGCCTGCTGCTTTTCTTTTTCTTTTTTAGTAATTTTTGTTTGCCTATTGGGCTGAGTAGAAACATCCCATTTGGTAGTCCGAATTTCTGCTGATTTTCTCTTTTAGTAATTAGTCCCACATGGCTTAGCCTTTGAGAAAGGTACACCCCCTTTGCCTATATAAAGGGGTGCCCATGGGTGGGATTAAACACACAATTGGAGAAGTCCTTTGGTTGACTTCCTCCTTCTCTCTCTCCCTCCATGTCTCGTGACCATGGCCCCAAGTCTGGGCTGTGCGATCGAGGCACACCTGCAGCACGCCGTTGCGCTGCAGGGATTCCTAGCCGGATATCAACTTCCGCACTCCAGGCGGGATCGGGGAGCCGTAGGTCTCATCGTGCACTGGATGTGTACGAAGACACGAGGCGCAACACTTGGGGCGCTTAAATGTCGTGAGCCGGAGCTGTTGCACGATAAAGATGATGAAGATAAAGAAGGAGCAAGGGGTGACCTGCGAGGAGCTTCGCGACCTTAATGTCGGCTTCGAGTACGACTACATCAACCACGTTCCCTGTGGAACGTTAACCGCGTACGGTCTACAAGGGTATGTATTCTATACGCATTGGCCATTACCGCATTACTACATAGATAGATCTTAGGCTAAGTCAACAGGGGATCCTTCGTAGGAATTTTTTTCTATGCCGATCCCCTATAGTGGTATCAGAGCCGATCTATGCATAGGAGTGTTGTACGGCTAGTACGCACAAGTTTTGTGCGGGCATTTATCCCTTAGTTGTTACCCTCTAACGTGTACTTGTTTATATCGCGGTATTGTTTGATGAAGCAGCCCGGACCGACCTTACGCGTATTCGTACACGAGACTGGTTCCACGCTCAACATACGGCTTGTACCGTATAAGTGGCTAGCGGGTGTCTGTCTCTCATTCGATAGTTGATATAGCATTTACAACGGAGGGCCCCGAAAAGGGTGTAGTAGAGACAACTGTCTGATCCATGTTGTGGTTGGAAAGTTCGTAGTTTAGAAACGATTCTAGTGCGAAAGCCCTAACAACCACGTAAAACTTGCAATAGATAAAGTAGAAGCGTCTAACTTTATTTTGTAGGGGGCATGTGATTATGATATGGCATTGGTCGATACGAAGGTAAAGTAGTTTACTTTTCTGTTGCTAAGTAGTATAGTAATAGTCATCATTCCGATGAAACGACCTAGTGGCGACGTCGTGGACTTGGCGTCAAACCAAGGGCGAGATGGAGATCATGCCGGAGCGCTCGATGGAGATCAAGGCGCAAGAAAGACCATATCATATCACATTATACATATGATGTTGATACCAGTTTTACATCTTATTGTGTGCTAGTATTTAGATACTCAACGGTAGCAAATAAGATAATCCCTATTTAATTCCAATGTTCCGTGTTCCCCTTGTGTGTGCACCACCAAGAAAGTTCTTCAGTATGAGGCGATCCAGGGTTACAGGCCTGGGTGTCAGACATATTTACGTTCGCATGCAGTGGGTGTAAGCCATGTTGCACAGTGAATACACACAAGTTAGATTTGGCGAGCCTAGCACGCTAGAGAAGCGTGGCCTCGGAACACAAGAGATCGAAAGATCGAGCATGAGTCAGATGGATGATATGATTGGAATTATTGAATGTCTACCTTTGATACTGCACTGATGGCCGTGACGATCGGGGGAGGTGCAGAGGATAGGGATCATGCGATCACTAAGATCGTCCAGGGGATGACCGTTTTAGTGGAGACCAATTATAAATTGATCTCTTATTATAAACTTAGTCTAGATGTCTGTTTGCAAATATCTTAGTAGACCTTGGCCTATCCCATTGAGGTCCTTTGCGACCATGGGAATATATTGCTTAATGTGGAACTTAGCAAAAGGGTCCAACTTCATAGATTAATACCCACGCCTGAGGGATATCCTCGTAAAAGGTGATCTTCTCTTCTTGATACAATAACCATTAGGAGATAATTTGATGACTCCGCAATGATTGTGTTTTCTCCATAATCATCCAATAAGCCATTCCCCATTCGGTGGAGAGTTGGGCTACATTTTGTATTCTACAGAATAAGGCACATAGAGTATGAGCCGTTGGATGGGTTTTCCTCCATCATGGATAAAAAGAGATTTTTTGGAAAAGTGCTTAGCGATCTTGCATTAGAGTTGGAAACTCTTGGAAGGGCTTGATCGCAATGGAGGTCATGGATGAAAAAGGTATATGTTAGATATACAAAATTATAAATGTGGTTCTTGAAAAACTCTTTGCAGATTACAAAGTATTTGATACTTGTCCCGTTTTGTGAAAACAGGAGGATCTGCTTGAAAATTGCTGGTTTTGACTTTTGAGGCAACGTGACTTGATGACGGCAAGCAAAACAGTTGATGGCCAACATCACCTCTTTCCTCAATGATTATCATTTGGATTAGTGGACTTGAATATAGATTTGTAATCCTAGGTTGTGTGTCTTGTTGTTGGCAGGACGATTATTCATATGAACAAGTTACAAACCAGTTTGTACTATTCTTATGAACAATACCTTATGGTCACGTTACGATTACAAATAAGATATTCTCATCACTATGTTAATGATAATAGTTTAAGCATTTATAAAGGATTAGAATGCTAAAAGATATCCAAAGCTTAATAATGAAATGGCACTACAGTTTAAGTCATTTTGGTTATTGCAGGTTCTTTATGAAAGATCGGGGTCCTAGATGCTTTATCTAGAGACTTTGCAAAACCATGCCTCTTGGGCAGAATGACTAAAACTCCGCATTCTGGTAAAGCGGTGATATGCGAAGAAATGTTGAATCTTATACATAGCGATGTATCATATTTTCAACAAGTAGTGGAAATCATTTATTGTGGACTTAAGTGAATAAGTGTATTTACTTAATGAAACATGAAGTTTGAAATGATTTGAATTGTTCAAATGAGTTCATAACTAAATGGGATATTAAATTAACTGAATTAACAAGTCTCTCCGATTTGATCGACAAGACTAAAGTATTCAGGTCAAGTTTAGCATAAAAGGAACTTGTGAAAGATGTTTCACAAATTATGATAATTGGACGAATTCAAACTGTGTTGAAATGTCTAAACATCATAATCATTATGTACTAAGATACATATGATATAATATCATCTCTTATAGGGGTTATAATTATTGTTTAGAGTTAGAGAACAAAATAAGCAAACACTCATTTGAAATACAAAGGAACATCTAAAAGATTCGTGGAAACAACACCATAAGTGTTATGGCACGTTCGAGTTTCTGGAGATTTCGACAAGTCGAAGTTGTGGCGAATAAACAAAGTCTTTGTAGAGCATTCTTAGGAAGCTATGAATGCATCTTCCACAAAAGAGGCAAACCAGTTGTTGTCCTAAGTTGATGTGTCTTGATGAAGATACAGGTGGAAGAAAGTAAAAGATCATAACAAGGTATTTGACCTTGCCTCTGAATTGTTGAGTGGCACAGCGGAATTTGTTTCGTGAATCCAAACTCTGCAAATAGCGGAGAAACCAATGATAATGATCATAAAGTTTCAGTGAATACTTTTACTAAAGAAAGTGGGATTCAACTATATATTCTACAAGTTTGTGGAATTATATTATTGATTCACTTGTCATGTTTTGAACAGGACATACCTACGAAATACAAAGAAGCGTGATGGACCTAATTACGAGAAATGAATAGTCATTGAAATCTTGTTATTGGAATTCTCGATTTGATGATGATCAAGGAATTTTGGAATGTCCAAGATTATTGAGAGAACCTAGATTTGAGTGGGAGCAAATCAGCTTGGCTAATTCAAAATATGTAGCTGACATATTTTGAGTGGGAGCTAAGTGAAATCCCTGGATCTCAAACATGAATGTCATATTTGAGTGGGAGCGTGAAATCATTCTGGGATATGTGGACGACATATGTGAATGATGTGATTGGTGTTAATAGCGTTTAAGTTAGTTAAATAAGGATGAAGTTGAAGTTATTAAACAAAGAGATCTATCAGGATAGATTGGCGAGTTTGATAAACACTGAATATCGAATGCTTTCTGGACTTGATTCTGAAAGTTGTTCAGAATGTCCTAAGAAAGATTCTGAAGTAGCTCAGAATAGAACAAGATAAGAAAGTAGTTCTTACTATATAAAGCATTAAGTATTGCAACTATGGTTGAAAGAAAGAGATGTGTTGCATCTCCTGTGCCTCAGTCATAGGTTCTTCCATAAAACCATGTTGTATACTCGACATAATGTGACCCGAAGTTCTGGTTGGTAGGACAAAGTCTTAACTATAAGAACGTGCCCTTAAGTGATTCCTGAGTTGATCACTGAACTAGAATTAAGTTTGTACTTAAGTAGCAAGAAGCAATGTAAGTGGCATAGATGCATTTCATGCACTAGGATCTACATAGATACAGAAGTATAAAGGCTACATCTAATGTGATGTATAATGTTATGGCGGGGCTAATTCGCTTTTAACGTAGAATGATGTGTCCCAGGGCCCAGTGCCCATGAGAAAGCCCTCGAGGTTGATCTAACGTCACTGTAAGCTCCTGGAATCCGGCCTCGTTCTACTGCCATGACTATAGTATATACACAAAGGATAGCAAAGTGTGTTTCGAAGTTTAGATGACAACAGTGAATAACGACTGTCATCATAAACACTAGAAACAAAAATCTCACTTTGTTGCCAAACAAAACCTTGACCCATTATAAGATAATGGTGTGAATGTTAAAATTAGGAAGACATTAACAATTTGCAAACGACATAATGATCTGGTAAAATAGAACATGGACATGACGTTTCCCATGAGCATGCATGATCTGTAAACACATATGACATATGGTTTATATGAGTAAAATGCAAGCTGGATTATTTGTACTCTAGTGCAAGTGGGAGACTGAAGGAGATATGCCCTAGAGGCAAATAAGAAATAGGTTTTTATTATCATATCTCAATTAGTTTATAATAGTTTCATATTGTGCTAGAACTGTGCCAAGTAGAAACATTGGTATAGGTGTGGTATGAAACAACCAAGTCCCTGATACATTGCAAATGTATCTATAATTTTTGATGTTCCATGCTTGGTTTTATCCACTTTCTTGTGTTTTGTTCCAACTTTGGAGTACTTTTCATATGATTTCTTAGACTAACCTATTAACAAGAGCCACAGTGCTAGCTGCCTGTTTTCTGCTGTTTTTGGTTCCAGGAAAGTCAGAAAATGAATATTCTCGGAATTGGACGGGACAAAAGCCAAAGTGCCTATTTTTCCGGAAGGGATCAAGTGCCAGAATACGAGACGGAGAGGGACCAGGGGGCCACCACACCACCTGGCCGCACGGCCCAGCCTGGCCCGCGCCAGGGGGTGGTGAGGCCAGCCCTGACACCCCCTCGGCCTCTCCTTCCGCCTATAAGTTGCCCTCGGGACGAAAACCCTAAGTACCCGATCAAAAATCCACGAAAGAGTTTGTAGCTGCCGTCATCTCCATCCCTAGATCGGGAGGGATCTGAAGCTCTTACCAGCACCCTGCCGGAGAGGGGAATTCACCCTGGAGGCCTTCTTCATCACCATGCAAGCCTTCGGTGTGATGCGTGAGTAGTTCATCCTTAGACTACGGATCCATGTAGTAGCTAGATGGCTGGTTTCTCCTCCTTTGTGCTTTCATGTTTAGATCTTGTGAGCTCCGTTTATGATCAAGATTATCTATTTGTAATTCATACATGTTGTGTTTGCGGGGATCCGATGGATATTGAGATGCTATTTCAGATTGATTATTGATTCTATCATGTCTTTGTTATTTGAGATCTTGCATGCTTTCCGTTGTTAGTAGCTATCTTGGCCAAGTAGATGATAGCAACTCCAAGAGTTAGTATTTATGCTCGATAGTGGGTTCATGCCTCTGGTAATCTGGGGAAGTGACAGAAATCTCTAAGGTACTAGATGTGATGTTGATACTAGGGAGAACACAACAATCCTTTGTTCATAGAACAATCATATAGTTTACTTTACACGCAGTTCGTAAAGCAATAATCTGTTGCTTGCAACTTAATACTGGAGGGGGTTCGGATGATAACTTGAAGGTGGATTATTAGTCATAGATGCAGTTGGATGGCGGTCTATGTATTATGTTGTAATGCCCAATCAAGTCTCAGAGGAGTCAAGATGATTAGTATATGCATGTATTGCTTTCTCGGTGTTTGTCAATTGCCCCGCTGTAATTTGTTCACCCAGCATGTTGTCTATCTAAGGAGAGCCACCTCTAGTGAACTATGGATCCAGGTCCTTTTACTTTACATATAATCTACAATCTTTTACTACTTTGTATTTACTTTCTGGAAACTTTTACTTCTTTACATTCGATACATTTAATCCTTTGTTTTCCGCAAAACACGGTGAGATTGACAACCTCATCGCAAGTTGGGGACAAAGTTCTGTGGTTGTGTTGTGCAGGTCTTCACGTTGCTACTAGCACCGGTAGTGCGTCCTGCCAAAGCTCAGCTAGTAACACCTTTGGGGTGTTTCCTTGCTCCTACTGGTTCGATTAAACCTTGGTTTCATAACTGAGGGAAAACTTACTGCTGTGCTCATCATACCTTCCTCTTGGGGTTCCCAACGAGATCTACATCAACTACGAGTTTTCTGGCGCCGTTGCCGGGGAGTCAAGGACATCTTCACAAGGGGAGTCCCTCATAACCAATCTCTTAACTTTGTTGTTTTTTTTGCTTAGTTTCTTTTTGCTTTGCTTGCTTGTTTTGGTTCTTTAAAAACACAAAAAAGAAATTAGTTTTACTAGTTTGCTTTCTTATTCAAAAACACAAAAAAATCAAGTCTCCTTTAGTTGTCACCTCTTCCTTAGCTCACCATGTTGATCCCTACATTCACCTTGAAAGACCTTGCAATTGGTAGTGGTTCTATAATTGGGAAAGATAACATTGAAGAATTCTTTAATCATGTTAGCAAACATGAAGATACTGAGGATAGATAACTTGTAGAACTTGCTCCAAATTATGAGATTGCTGCAACTTCTTTAATTCACATGTTAGAAGCTAGGTTTGTTAACCTCAACCCCTTAATGCAAGTAATGTTTCTTAAGCTTAAAGAAATTGAGGATCCTGAAAATAGGGATTTTATTCTAGAAACTTTGTTTAAAGAGTTCTATGATGTTGCCAAGGAAGCTAGAAAAGTTTTTAAACATTTCAATATGCTAGGCTCATGTGTAGATGTTGTTGGTACACAAGAAAAGATGAACAAAACCGAACCTAATGGGGAGGAACCTAAGATACCAATACCCTTTAAATTAGTAGCAATACATGATGCCATAGAAAAGAATCTTGATTGGATTGTTCCTGCAAACCCTTTTGATGAGAATAGTGAACCCAAGAGCATTGCGAAAGGATCCTCTAGAACTTATTTGGATGATATACCTTGCCTTGTTGAAAATATTTCTGGTATTGGTCTTAATGCTTCTTCATTTGAGAACACTTGATTCTTTCTTTGCTTCTTATGCCTAACTTAAAGGCGTTAAAGAAAAGTACTTGTTGGGAGATAACCTAAGAGTTTTAGTTCAGTCTTGGAAGTTATTACCTCTGTAATAACCTATCCTTATCCTTTTTATTTGTTTTTTGTGCCAAGAGTAACCTCTAATGAGAGAGAAGTAATGATCGGGAAAGTTGCTGTCCCGAAACAGATTTATGTGCTTCACCGTCAAAATTCTTGAGAGAGCTCTATACGTCGGATTGAGCTGTAATTTTTTGTGCTTCTGCCCCAGGTTGTTATCTAAATTTATTTAGTTCAACACTTTTTGATTTGAGTAACAGAAGGTCTTATAAAAAATTCGTCTTTACCTGCTGGTCTGTTTTGACAGATTTCTGCCATTTTCTGCATTTGCTTCTTGTTAGTTCCTTCTTGAGTTCCTTTGGGGTATTGAGCTTTTTGAGGGAAGTGCTACAGTAGCTAGTGTTCTAATGGAAGTTTATTTGGTATTAGAACTGAACCTTGAGACTTATTTATCTTAAGTGCACTAATGTTGCTAATGAGATTGTGTGAAGTTTTGTATAAATGAAAATTTTCAGGTGTATGGAAGGAATGAGTAATGAGATGAAGGATGGACTAAAGCTCAAGCTTGGGGATGCCACGTGTGTCACCCCAAGAAATATCCAAGAAGTACAAGCGTCAAAGCTTGGGGATGCCCAAGGCATCCCCTTCTTCATCAATAAAAATCCCAGGTTTCTTCCAAACGCTTTATTTTTATTGTTTCATGCACAGTTGTGTTTTTCTTGGAGCGTCTTCTTTTTCGTTTTTGTTTTGGTTTTTAGTTTGCTTGGTTTGATTATTGTTCTGAATAAATTGGTTGGACCCCCTCTTTCATACTTTGGTTTGCAAATAGTTTGGTTTGGTTTGGAAAAGAGTAGGAAAGTTCATGCTTATGTGGTAAAAAGAGCTCGTTTTTGACTGTGGCCTATGCTTTGTCATGCCATGCTTGATATTGTTTTGGCTTTATGCTTAGTATTCTTTGCTGTAGCATGACTTGTTATAAACAATTGAGATTGCTTAATGTGCCTTGGATGGATCATGTGTTGTTTTAGCATATTAAAGCATAGTATAGTGATATTCTCCTTTGATGCTTTATTTGGGTTGACTTGGCACATGCTCACACCATGTTATGACTATCTCAAGTCACGATAGCCTTTATGATCCTTTAGTTTTCAACTTGTAGTATCAATTTATGCTTTGATCAATGATGTTTTGTCGCTCTTCATGATTATGGCCATTATTGCTCTCTTAGTTTGTCGCTCCCAGTCTTTTGCTAGCCTCCACCACCAAGTATGAGTTCCACTCATGCATCCAACTCCCTAAACCAAGTTATTCCAAAGAGTCCACCATACCTACCTACTAGCTTATGCTATTCCAAGTATATTCATGCTTTTGTTTACCTTTCACTTGTTATGAGAAAACTAGTGATTAAAGCTCTCACAAACTTGATGGCACACTTTACTTTATTGCCTCTAATAAACTTGAACCATTGGGTCCTTCTTTGTTGTGTATATGCTTGCGCTTTATAAGTTGAAATTATTAGAACCATGTTTCATGGGGAACGCTTTCAACATCGCACTTGTACTTTGTACTCCGTTGATATCATGTTCTTTTGCTTACGGATCCCGGCGGTGTGAAATAAATGTGGAACTTGTAAGATCATGGAGTTTGTATGTGTGTTAGAGAAACGCCTAGGCCGCTAGCCTAAGCCATGCCTAATCATGGTGGAAACTTGCAGCATCACCATAATGAGCACTCTATGAAGCATCCTCAATAAAAACCTATGCAAATAGCAAATAAAAAGATCGCTGAGATGCTCACTGTCTGCTTGCCTTGTCATTTTGATTATGGGAAAGCTCCCGTATCATGTGCAAGGGGTACCCCATTGGCGGTTCTTAATGATACACATATACTTACAATGACAAGAGCTTACTTGTGACTAAAGTTGAGTAGCATGAAGATCGGTGTTCGTAAGTAAGGGGCATGAGATTTCGGTTTATAACTTGTCAAGCATATCCTCTTAGTTGTGTCACTTTAACCTTAATCACTTTCAAGATGCTTATGATAGGGGCAATGAGAGCTGAAAACTACAAGTACCATAATTTTTGGAAGCTCTTTATGAGACTTGAATCCCTACTTCCTTTTACAAAAGGCTTTTCTCCCACCATTATATTGAGTCTCCACCTTCTATCTTTATGCACCTACTTTGAGAGCATAGTGGCCATTCTTAGTTCTATGTGCATTGTCCCAAGACTAGTTGATTGATGCATAACTTGATATTACTTGTTTTAAACTATTGTATCTAGTTACTTTTATGAACTTTGAAGGTGTCCTATGCATTTATATTTGCTACTCTATTGAGGGACAAGTTGAGTACTATTATGCTATGTTTTCTTTATGTGAAACAAACAAACGTCTTGCAAGGCATGTTATTCATGAATCTTTTGTTTGTACCTTTTTATGTTGCATCATATTTTCTTTGCCTATTGCTAGAACTTTGTCTTTCATGTTATGATCGAAGTACTATGATCCCAGCTTTGAGTTTTGCAAATACTTTGATCAAGTCTTTAATGGTGCATGTCACCTCAAAAATTATTTCTTTTTATCACTTACCTACTCGAGGACGGGCAGGAGTTAAGCTTGGGGATGTTGATACATTGCAAATGTATCTATAATTTTTGATGTTCCATGCTTGGTTTTATCCACTTTCTTGTGTTTTGTTCCAACTTTGGAGTACTTTTCATATGATTTCTTGGACTTACCTATTAACAAGAGCCACATTGCCAGCTGCCTGTTTTCTGCTGTTTTTGGTTCCAGGAAAGTCAGAAAATGAATATTCTCGGAATTGGACGGGACAAAAGCCAAAGTGCCTATTTTTCCGGAAGGGATCAGGTGCCAGAATACGAGACGAAGAGAGACCAGGGGGCACCACACCACCTGGCCACGCGGCCCAGCCTGGCCCGCGCCAGGGGGTGGTGAGGCCAGCCCTGGCACCCCCTTGGCCTCTCCTTCCGCCTATAAGTTGCCCTCGGGACGAAAACCCTAAGTACCCGATCAAAAATCCACGAAAGAGTCTGTAGCCACTGTCATCTCCATCCCTAGATCGGGAGGGATCTGAAGCTCTTCCCGGCACCCTGCCGGAGAGGGGAATGCACCCTAG
Organism: Avena eriantha; assembly: GCA_910589775.1. Lineage (NCBI taxonomy): Eukaryota > Viridiplantae > Streptophyta > Magnoliopsida > Poales > Poaceae > Avena > Avena eriantha. Next base: position 99,903,754 of record OU342744.1, read on the forward strand.
AGGCCTTCTTCATCACCATGCAAGCCTCCGGTGTGATGCGTGAGTAGTTCATCCTTGGACTACGGATCCATGTAGTAGCTAGATGGCTGGTTTCTCCTCCTTTGTGCTTTCATGTTTAGATCTTGTGAGCTCCGTTCATGATCAAGATCATCTATTTGCAATTCATACATGTTGTGTTTGCGGGGATCCGATGGATATTGAGATGCTATTTCAGATTGATTATTGATTCTATCATGTCTTTGTTATTTGAGATCTTGCATGCTTTCCGTTGTTAGTAGCTATCTTGGCCAAGTAGATGCTAGCAACTCCAAGAGTTAGTATTTATGCTCGATAGTGGGTTCATGCCTCTGGTAATCTGGGGAAGTGACAGAAATCTCTAAGGTACTAGATGTGATGTTGCTACTAGGGAGAAAACAACAATCATTTGTTCATAGAACAATCGTATTGTTTACTTTACACGCAGTTCGTAAAGCAATAATCTGTTGCTTGCAACTTAATACTAGAGGGGGTTCGGATGATAACCTGAAGGTGGATTATTAGTCATAGATGCAGTTCGATGGTGGTCTATGTATTATGTTGTAATGCCCAATCAAGTCTCAGAGGAGTCAAGATGATTAGTATATGCATGTATTGCTTTCTCGGTGTTTGTCAATTGCCCCATTGTAATTTGTTCACCCAGCATGTTGTCTATCTAAGGAGAGCCACCTCTAGTGAACTATGGATCCCGGTCCTTTTACTTTACATACAATCTACAATCTTTTAATACTTTGTGTTTACTTTCTGCAAACTTTTACTTCTTTCCATTCGATACGTTTAATCCTTTGTTTTCTGCAAAACACGGTGAGATTGACAACCCCATCGCAAGTTAGGCTAAGTTTCCGGGGATCCTTCGTAGGGAAATTTTTGTTTTCTGTGCCGATCCCCAACAGTCCAGAGAGGAGTTTCTCTCCTTTGAAACTTGTTCTTCCCTTGTGAAGAAATTTTCAGATAAGGAGAAACCTTGTCTATCCTCAGAACAAAGCTTGCATTTCAGAGTTAATAACTTTCATTCTGTCTAGCTCCTGATCTAACAAAGGTTCTGATTCTGCTTTAATATCCAGAATATCATATTCCTCCATCATTTCTCTCTTTAATTGTCTAAGGTCAGCTTCAATATTCCTACTCCAACCTTTTGTATTTTTCCTAAACCTCCTAACTTTCTCTTGCCACCTATCTAGGGAGGTTTTCCCTTTGGTGGGGGCACTCCAGATTTTTGTGACCAGCTCTCCAAAATCTTCTCTAAGCAACCACCATTTTTCAAATTTGTAGCTGATGTTTTTGGGGACAAGCCCCATACCTGAATCCTAGAGAAGAGGGGAATGGTGACTACCCAGTCTAGTGCAAGCTTGGGTAGTGGCCAAAGGGAAGAGAGCATCTAATTTAGTATTGCAAAAAACTTGATCTATTGTAGACATGATGAGATTTTCCTGATTATTGGCCCAGGTGTATTTCCTGTTTCCAATTTTTACTTCTAAAAGACCCCAAAAGTCAATCCAAGCATTATATTTGTCACACCATTTTTGGTTGACAATTCCATTGCTTTTGTCTTCTTGGAATCTAACTAAATTGAAATCTCCACTAATGAGAGTGGGCAGAGAGTTATCCAAGAACAGACTGTGAAGTTCTGAAATGAATTCCTCCTTCCCCTCTTCATATGGAGACCCATAAACAGAGATATGTCTCCAAATCTTACTACTTATTTTATTTTGAACAATAGAGGTAATAGAAAAGGATTTAATGTCCCAAGACAGGATATCAAACAGGTCAGCATCAATTCCTACCAGGATTCCTCCTGCAGATCCAATGGTTGGGAGGAAATTCCAAGAGAAATTTCTATTTAAGCTAATGGAGTTCAAAAAGGAGTTAGAGAAGGTTTCTTTTTTAGTTTCTCGAAAGGAAATTATGTAAGCATGAGTTTTGGCTAAGATATCATGAATACACTCTTTTCTTCCTTTAGCTGAAATCCCTCTAATGTTCCAGGAGAGGCTATTGAGACTAATCATGATAGACAATTTTCCTAGGGTGCTTGCCCCGTTTTTTCTTATCAATTTTTATCCATAATATTTCACTATAGTCCTAAATATCATCAGGGTTGTAAGGAAATTGAGGGGTGCAAGGAGAAACAATATCACTAAGAGGAACAATACTGTCTTTTTAAAGTCTAGTAGGAGTTACTCCAGGATGCAAAGTAGAAAGAACTAAGTCTGCTGCAGAGGGGTTTTTACATCCAAGAGGTGTATCCTCTGTAGGAGCCAGACCTTTATCTAGAGCATAAAAGGTAGTATCTTATAATCTAGAGTGAAGAAAGAAAGGGCTATCATGACAAACTTCAGGAACAACATCTACACCTATTTTTTAGCTATATTCAGAAGAGCATCCTCCTGAAGGATGTCAAAGGGATTAGATATACCTTTAAGTTTTGAAGCTGTAGGTGTCTCTAGATTCTTCCTTTTTTTGTTGTCCTGAGCCATCTCCAGAATAGATTTTCCAGCATACCCTTGCAACCTGTCACACTATCTTGAGCCTTGCACAGGGCCCCACTTGCATCTTTTGTTTTTGCCAGCTAGGAGATGAGGCTCCAGACAGTCTTCCTTCTGCAGCCGAGGTTCGTTCACTTCCACAGAGATGGTATCCTGTGAAGGAAATATGTCCTGAGAGGCAATAATAAAGTTGTTATTATATATTCCTTGTATATGATAGATGTTTATTTTGTATGCTATAATTGTATTGATAGGAAACATCAATACATGTGTGTTTGATAAACAAAAAGGGGTTCCTAGTTATGCCTCTCTTATTTTTTAGACTAGCTCATTGATTAACAAGATGATCAAAGTTTCCTGATCATGGACATTGGATGTTATTAATAACGAGGTCACATCATTTGTGAAATGATGTGATGAACATTCATCCGAAGTATAGCATTACGATCAAAGTCATCATGTTTATATTTCTATAACATCATACAAAGTAATCTTAGTCCTTAGACCATGAGATCATGTTAATTGCTAACACCGGAAGAGTATCTTGATAACATCAAACGTCACACCGTAACAGGGTGACTATAACGGTGGGTTCAGTGCTACGAAGGTGTTATGTTAAGGCTCATGGATCAAGAGTGGAATTTGTCAATCCCGATGACGGATAGATATACTCTGGGCCCTCTCGGTGATATCACATTAAGATAGCTTGCAAGCAAGTGACGTGATCACTAGAATGTTATATCACGGGAACGAGAAAAGAGTGCATGTCGATAACGAGATCAAACTAGGTATTTGGATACCGATGATCGAATCTCGGACATTTATTATATCATGAGACAAAGGGATTAAGTTACTAGCGTTAAAGGTTCTCACGATCATAGAAGTCATCGCTGAATATGCGGGAGTCAGTATGGATCTCCAGGTCCCACTTCTGATTATTGATCTGAGAGGAGTCTCAATCATGTCTGCATTATTCGCGAACCGCAGGGTGACACACTTAAGGGTTGCCGGACACCATTTAGGAGCACATATGTTTCAGACAAAAGGATTGCAAAGCGCAGGAAATTGTTTCGATAGAAACCGGAATTGTTTTGGGTGAAATTGCAGAAAGTGGTTCTACATGTGATATTGAAATGTTGCAAGGGGTTTTATGTGAATGTTTGTTAATTAAAGTAATTAACAAAATTCTGAATAAAATAAATAAAAGAGTTTTATTAATTGAGAGTTGCATTAAATTTGGTGGAAATTTAATGCATGTGAGTGGAATTTTGGGTGGAGTCAAAATTGATGTGACTGTAGCTTCCACCACATGAATGAGAAAGAGGTGGGGGCACCCTCCTTGGCCGCCGACCATGGTAGGGGAGGAGCCCCCCTCTCCTATAAAAGGCCCCCCTCTCCTCCCTCACAGAGCACACCTCCTCGTGAAGGATCTCTGTCCCCCTCTAGATATTTCCCCATGGTCTCGGATTAGGGAGATACATGTTCCCGGTGGCCTTGCGTCTGGAAGGAGTTGCTGCTTCCGCTAATTCGCTGGAGCGAGGAGGTGGAGGTTGTCCGATGGCTTGAACGTGTGTGTGAGGACGGATGCGCTGCTGATTTGCGACGCTCGGACTTCCACACGATCTTGAGATCGGCAAGCGTACGACTACATCATCCACGAGTTCCAACTCGTTAACAAAACTCTATTGTCTTCAAGAGTAAGTTCTCCATGGATGTATATCCACCCGTTGCTCTGTATCTAGTATATATATCTTGGCGTATAGTTCTCTTCGTAGGAATTTTTTTGTTTTCTATGCTGCAAACCCAACATCCTGATCATAAACAAACCTACCCTCATCATTGATTAACTCCATTTCCTTTAGAAGATTGTAACATCGATCTTCATCAGGATTTTTAGTCGTCAGCCAAGTGATCATCTCTTTGTATGTCCCCCAGGTCCTGGGACTCTAGTTCTTCTTGTTCATGCTGCTCTTTGGCAATCACACAAGCACTTCTGCGGTTGCCAGGTCCTGTTCTAGCACTGGGAGGGTTTTTTGGCAGTTCAGGTTTATTCTTTGAGTTGTCACCAGCATCAGTGTCCATATCACTATTTTTTCTTTTTGGGCCCTCATCATTTTTTGGGTCTGCAAGGTCATCTGGTTCATCCCCATTTCCCCCATTGCCCACTTGTAGCTCAGCTGAAATCCCAATTTTGTAAAACTTTGAGTTCTTTTCAAACAGATATTCTGGAGGTATGCTATTAGGGTCCTTGCAAATGAACTTGACTCTAACCACTTCATAAAATGTTTTGAAATCCCCTTGCCAATCTACATCAGTCATGATCCCAAATTCTGAGGTAAACTGCGCCATGATTTTCCATTTGCACCACTTTGGGTTCAGACCTCTTAATTGCAGCCAGATTTCTTGTGCTTCAAACTCAGCGTCTAGCTCCCCATTCCACACCTCAACATTGACAGTGACACCTTCCTTGACTAAACCAAAGCATGGGTAGCCTGCAACATCCTCTACCTTCATGTGAGGTGGGAACTTGACTAGATATGTCCAGTTGTCTAAGCTCCTAATCAGCCACGACCAACTGGTTTTATATATTATTGAGAACTCTCTAGCTAGTTCCTCCTTGTTGATTTCCTCAGCTTCAATGTAAACAATTCCCACATTGAAGAACTCAGGGTCAGCTGAATCCTGTCCCTCTATGTGGTAAAATTCCAGGTTTGAATGTGCACTTCCAATCAGTTTGGCACTGGTAAGAGATTGTTTCCTGGAATAACAGTCTTCCACTCTGTGAGTTGACTGGTTGCAGATGAAGCATACCACAGGTTTGGAACAGGTATTTTGCTGATGACCTGGGTCTCCCCAGTTAAAACAAATACAGTTTTCATAGCTTTCTTTTCCCCTCTGCACCTCCTTTTCCTTGTTGTTGTCTTTGAGGAGCTCCACACTATTCTTGTTCTTTCTCTGGTTTCTGCCTTAAGACTTGTTTATGGCAGGTGGATGCATGGGATTAGGAGCAGCTGGTTGCTTCTGCTGAGCCAGCTGTCCCAAGGGTGTCTATTGATTACTCTGCTCCGATCCAGTCCCCTGACTCCGAGGAGCACCGACAATGTTCATTGGGGGATTAACACTGGCAGTGGATCGATTAAGCTGGGGCTGAGTTTGCCAATTGCTTTGAGGAGGTACCCACTGATTGGGACCAAGGAAAGGAACCGGAAACTGCTGTTGGAAATTCCACGGGGGGTTGAATCCGTACCCGAAACCCATCTGCTGGGGGAAATGTTGCTGCATGTGTGGGGGAAACTACTGCTGCTGCCAGCCCCCACCCTGTTGCTGTTGCATTGCCGGTGGTGGAAGCAGAGGTGCATCTGGCCCTCCCCTGGGTTGCTTTGCCTCTTGCTCCTCCCACCATCTCCTGATTATCAATTGCAATTGGAGACGGGAGAGCCGTCGCCTGCCGAAAATGTCCCGAAGAGATCGGAAGAGGGTGGATATCAGTGGGCGAGAGGCAAGCGAGGGAGAGTCTGTCTTTCCTCACCCAGGCCAGCAGCAGCGGGGAGGTAACCCTAGGTTTCCCTTGGATTGGAATCTCCAAGCTGCCAACCGTGAAAACCTGTGTTCCATCCCTAGTTGGCGTATTTTCCGTATGTGCTGCTCCGTTTGCCTGGCGCAGAAATTCGAAAAAACAGCAGGGCGGCACGGAGGGTTCCTTCTCGTACCCAGCTTCTTCTCCCGGACTAGCAATCTGCCCCGCCTGCGTCTTGATTCCGATGCTCACGGCGGCGTGGATGGTACATCTGACCAACTCAGCTCTGTGTCTCCCGTGGGGCGTCTGACTGATTGAGTGTGGCGTCCGCAATGACGATTTGTTGTTCGAACTCCTTCCTTATGGCCAAGTCGCTTCGAGAGATTGGCCTTCGAGAGAAAATCGCTGCTGGATCCTGACCCATCACAATCGCAGCTTGTGCTTGGGTCATCGCCACCAGGCGGCACTCTCCCGTCAAGTTGTTCTTCGACATCACCACCACACTTTTCCCCAGATTTCCCCTTCCACCGCCGTCCTCCTCATGTCCGCTGCGGTTTCCTTCCTGGCCGCCAGAGCTCCTCTCACTTCTCCTATCGGGTTCCTCATAATCAGAAGAGACCACCCACTGGAACTGCATCTATGAAATACCTCCGCCATCGCTGCATACCTTAGTGGAGGAAGCTCCGCGAGATCTCGGAACGTTGCTGATGTCAGATCCCTGAAATGAACTCCTGATCCTTCTAGATCTTCCCTCGGAATCACCTCCGCTAGATCCAACAAGGCCTCCGCTATCTCCATCTCTCTCTGCCTGATCTCCTCCTCCTCCGCGGATCCTGTCTGCTTCATATTTCGATCGATCCAGCGTATTTCCTGGCAGAATCCGCTCTCGGAGGTTTCGGTTGCTCAGAGTATAGAGGGAGTTTTTGGTGGCGAGAGGAAGTGGAGCGGGGATGGGATTGTGGGTAAGGGGATAGGTCGAGGTCTCCTTTGGGGTAGTGAACCTCGGGCCATGGGCGGAACCCGAGGTGGTTCCGCCATGAATAGTGGTTGGGGGAGGGGGAGAGGGAGGGGGAGCGGATGAGGGGGCCATCTCCGTTTTTATCTGACAGCCAAACCATTCCCATCAATGTAAATCCCTGCGACCGGACCAGGCGGCGACATTTCTCGACGGGCATGTCCTTCTTCGCACCACTAGGATTCTGGGTTGACGATGGGTCGCCTTCTGGGTACTAGGAAATGGAACTCGTTTCACTTTCGAGGAGGTGGAGGAAGCGCCCGTTGACTCCGATTACCGCAAGCCACGAGGCATCTCATGAAAATCCACAAAAAATGGCTCTTTTTTTGCTAAGTTCACCACAAAATAAGAAAGCTCTGCTCTTGCGCAATGTTATTTTCGTACGTGGCAGAGTCAGGCCTGCATCAGATAAGTATGCCGCCTTAAAGTATCTCTAGTAGACACTATAAGTTTCAACCCTCAAAAATGCATTTAATACATTGAGAACTGCATTTTTGATTTATCGGTGCGTGAGGAAGAATATAAACTGAAAATAGAGCTAAAAAATTCTATAATCTAGAGTCGCTGCGAATTATGTACAGATTTGCATGAGAGACAAGAAAGACCAATGAGTCGAGGATAGGCGCCACCGATATGCCGTACAATAGATGCTGGAGAAGGACCACTGGACCCTGATGTGCGATGCATAACCGCTACCGTGTACCGGCGAATGCTCCTCTATGCACTCAGGAGGTGGCGATTCGAGACGTGGAAGGGTTGGCCTCAGTGAGGTTGCACACGATGTTGCTGTTATCAATGGCGGCACATGGTGGAGGTGTTGTCGTTGATGGTTATACACGGTCCATGTCGAGGGCGGTGTCACGGGGAACTTCGTAGAGCCGTGTCATTTCCTGGTCCTCTCACAACCTGGCATAGGCCTCGTGGTACATCAACCATCTTCATAAGTATTGATTTATGTTTAGGTTATTGCAGTTGATATATTTGAGATTGATTAGGGGTCAAGTGAAATTGGGAACTTATTGCGGGATATGGAATTTTTGGTACTTTCATGGGTGCAAATACATGTGCTGATGAGCGGAATTAGTCACACAATTTAAAGTACAGGATGTCATGCTTACGAGCAAACAATTCTTAGTATGTACTCCCACCGTTTCAAAATATAAGATATTTTAGTTTTATGAAAAAAAGTATCTAGACTTCTTTTAGTATTTATGTTAACTCCAAACCTATATGAACCTACACACTAAACGAGGTCTAGTCACACTTCTTTCATAAAACTAAAACATCTTATATTTTGAAATGGAGTGAGTACCAGTTATGTTGATCTTTTTAGGGAAAAAGTACATTTGGTAATAAGATTTTGCTTTATTGTGTTCCGAGAACTTTAAGTACTGTAGCTATTCTCCCATATAACTTGCAGACCTTACTTATGTTATGGTATATGCTTCAATTCAGCATACAATCTTTGATTCGAATATTCATGTACGGTAGATCCTAGGCGAAGCCAGTTGGCGCGCAGAAAAAATCGAGAACAACAGGAAACGGCAAGGTCCTTTTAGTATTGTCCATCTCCATTCCTTTTTAGAACGAATGTACCAAAGAACTTGTATATTTTTGTTCGTGTTTTCATTAATTTTAACAATGGCCTCTTATTATCTTTCTTTATTTATAAAAACGAAACACCCATGCCGTATCGCCATATTAGAAGATGATGTCGCGGCAAAGCGCACTAGTCCATCTAGTCTCCAACAACTTCACCTTCAAGTTCGAGAGGCAGACATCATCTCGCTACTAGGAAAAGCCGAGACATGCACGACGGAATGCCAACGTCGCCAATAGTCATGTAGTGGCGAGGTGTGTGCGCTACAGCCGAACGCAACACCACCATCGTTTGGGCCTTTGGGGCACAACAGGCTGGTCGGGCCAAAATTATTGTTGTCGATGTCAGGTGTGTGAACGCCCCCGCTAACAAATTACCGGTGGCATACCATCCCGCCACGTCTCTAGTTGGCCTAAAATAGTGGTATGAACTTTGCAGGAAATTTTTCTTTGTACCCTTTGGAATGTAGGAATAGGAAAAGGAATTGTACGATTTGGTTCCCATGCTTCACATTTCACGGGAAAGAGAACATCCACTCCGATCTCTTGGAATATTACCTCGCGTGAAAACAACGCTTCCGGCTGCTCCGACGATCTCATTTTTCTAGAACCCTAGCTATCTACTTCCTCCGATTTTAAAATATAAGATATTTTAGCTTTGTGATGGAGTGTATCTAGACTTTTTAGTGTTTAGATTCACTCACTCCAAACCTTCACGAAACTACAGACTAAAAGAGATCTAGATATTTTTTTTCACAAAATTAAAACATTTGACGGGGCGGACAGCCACGGACCAGGGTCAGCCCTCAGCCGGCACTACGCCCGGCGGCCGGCAAGGAGCGCAGCGCAGGTATGCAACGGCGACAAGCCAGCCAGCCATGCCTCTCACCTCCGGCTGTTTAGGCTCAATAAATCCGCTACTACTTCATCCGTGATTCAATTCTTGAGATTGCTGCTAAATCTATGCATGGCTAGATCGATTAAGTTAGTGCTTGTCCCCACCGTGATTGTTTAAGTTCATTAGTACTTCTGTTTGCCTAATTCTTTCATTCTTTTTCATTGTGATGGTCTAGTAATTAACATGATTCCTTAATATACCAACTCAATTTTGGACGATTTTCAGATGGCTGACAAGCTTAGATCAAAATAGATGTCGAAAGTTTATAAAATTTTGAATGTAATTAGACTAAATAGTGCCTAGATACTAACTCGGGTTTTTGGCTCTCGGGTGCTACACACCCTCATATTTGGAAAAATAAAAAATAATTAAAAGAAGGTTAAAAAAAATTGAACTTTTTTTAAAAATCAAAGATGACCAGGTATTGTACTCGTAAAAAAATATTTGAAAAGGAAATGATTCACATGGTCTTCAGGAAAAAAAATAAAAAAATGACGTATCAAAGGTGAATAGTACCCGCTCATGGGGTGTTTCGAGTTTGTTTTTTCCTCAGGATACAATAAAAGTAATTCCCTAGAAAAATACATTTATACAAGTACAATACCTGGTCATCTTTGATTTCAAAAAAAGTTAGATTTTTTTAACCTTTATTTTTTTATTTTTCAAGTTACGGGGGTGTGTAGCATCCGGGAGCCACACTCTAAATTTAGAAAAGTTTGCGACTTAAGACAGAGGGAGTAGTTTTGATTTGGCTGATCTAGAGATTGATGAGAGGTATACAATGGCTCATCAAGAAATTCGTATGCAACGTGGCATGTTCGGGAGCTAGATCATAGGAGGTTAGAGAGTAAGATATCAATAACACGATTTGGTTTTCAAATGTTGACTTGCTCAGCGACGATGAGGGCCCGAACATCAGAGATGCGAAAGCACGAGGAAGAGGCGTATGCAACGCCTAAAGAGCGTGGTGGCGCGGCGAGACGAGGTCGTCAACTGCTCTTCCCATGATTAGGTTTAATTCTCCAACATAAGTTTTAATATCTTCTAAGATTTGAATAAAATCCATCAATTTGAATAAAATTCTCCTAAAATTGAATATTTTGGACTAACCACATTCAGGATTCAGTTTTGCCGCCGTTGGATCTTTTAACATTCAGCGGCGTTCCGGCGCCACCAGTAGCATTTATCGGCGGTGTTCTCAACGTGGGAACGGCCTAGCTATTGTAATTACTTGGGGCGTGGACACTACACACCCCATAACATTTATCAGCGGCGAACAAAATAAACACCCGCACTCTACATTTCTCGCCGCCGCCAATAGACATATCTCTTAGACGTATGTTATTCCAGTCGGCATGCACGAACGAATCCAGGTGCTCTGCCAGCGTCAATCCTACTCCGATTAAAAGACCAAGACCACAACCAGCCTAATCAGAGGCGTCTAGAAGATCGACAGGACGTGGGAGCTTCTAGGCCCCGTGAAACCAGTAGCACACAATCGCCTAGGTCCTAATAAGTCTTAGAGGTTTATCAATCTTTTTAAATTGCACGAATTGTCACGCAGCCGGAGTCATTCCTTCTAGAGTGTAGTGATAGATTGATCAACGTCAACACCATGTTGCTCACGTAACCAGTATATAGGCACACAAATTTATCAGAAAAATCGAAGAAAAAGTTCAATATAAATATTTTTATTCACGGAAAGATAATACATTAATTTCGTGGATAAAATTTTAGCCTTTGTGTTCATCACTAAAATTCTATCAACGCAAATTTAACATCTTAAATAAAATATTAGCCATGTTGAATACTAATGTGCACCGTGGTGATAACAAAATTACATGTTCTGAATAAAATATATATATATATATATATATATATATATATATAAATCATGCTATAAAATGATTTCGTAGAATAAAAATATCCATAAAGTGAATGGAACTTAAATTATTTGAATTGAGTTTTTCTCTCTCTTGAATAAAATCTTCATTACCATAAATAAAAATCAAACTGAACAATATTCAAATACATTTTATGCACCTCTCAGAATAAAAAAATCTACGGTGAATGAAATTCTATCAACAATGAATAAAAAATTCAAACACTATGAATAAAATTTTATATCAACAGAAATTAGACAGTGAATTAAATAATGACCAAGATCAATAATATTTTGACTCATATGCATAAAATTACAAATTTCAAAAGAATATGAAAATAGATAAAATTGAAAAAGAATTTTTTAATAAAAAATGAAAATGATGATGTCAACATATCGTAATGCTGGCCTCACATAAAAAAGCAACGAGCGGTGTTGGACCAAAAAGAAAGTGGTCCAGTAAACAAAATTGAGGGACGAAAGACACAACCCAATATCCCTCTCGACTATTATGAGCCGGTCTGCAAAATGTAATTTTGTGCGTGGGCATGCATGCCAAACCTAATTTTGCATTTGGCCTGTTGAAATAAAACACTTAATTTCCTTGCGGCCATGGGCCTCCTCCATCGCGCTCGGGAGGTGCTTCGCTTTCATATTGCTCAACGGTCGACATTTTGGGCCGATCATCGAAGGCCTGTTTAAGTCTAAATATAATTAGAGAGAATACGTACTCAACGACATTTAATTTCCTTGCGGCCATGGGCCTGGCTCGTTTATTAACGCCCGCTCGAGCGGAACACCGCTTGCGGTTTACTGAAGCAATTTTGCTGGGTCGTGCGGCCCTTGCACGAGTTTTTTATGGTCATTTTTGTTTTAGTACTTTTGTTTCCGAAATTTTCTTGACAGTCGAATATGAAATGAGCACAAGCGAGCGACCATAGTGTGTTTCTTTCACAACTAAGATATGTCAAAAAATTCAATTCTTAGTCTATTTTGTTGGATTTTCTGCTGACACGACAAATATTTATATATTCTCATGAAAAGCTTTTTGAACAAATATACAATCATAACTTTGAAGTCTCCTCGGTCTATATTTGTACTGTGTATAATATCTTATCTCTCATGTATATTCGTATATCTAGTATTGAACATTAATATGGATAGTAGGGAGTACCATTTTATTTGTAAATTGGATGGACGCAGCAACGCACCTACGTGATCTAGTTGGACAAATAAAATAGCGATAGAAAAGGAAGTTGGCGACGCGTGCGTGAGGCGTGAGGCGTGAGGCGTGAGGAAGAAACAACTAGGCGGTGGGGACGAGTATCTTCCGGAGCGCCTGCAGCGCCTTGATGGCGTTGTCGAGGTGCATGGCGATCGGGGCGGCGTCCTTGGCGTACGGGTTGGCTTCGAGCTCTTCCTTGTCGTCGTCGGCAGCGGATGGCACCCGATCTATTTTGTTCTCCTCGAAGTCCTGGGCCTGCTTGCTGCAGGTCTTCATGCGCGCGGTGTCGTAGAGGTAGACGGGCTGATCGTCCTTTTCTTCTTCGCCCTTGCCGGCGGCGCGCTGGCGGCCGTGGGAGGACTCGACCGCAAGGGCGTAGGGGCTGCCCAGTTTCTTGTAGTCCTGTTCGTTGGCCATGAGTTTGATCAGCTTCAGCAGCTCGTCGCGGAGAACGCGCACCATGTTCTCCCTGTCTCGGCTGTCTAGCGCGACGTTCTCGAGGGCGTTGAGGGAGTCCTGAAGCTTGTACCGCGCTCCGACCAGGTCGCCGGCGTCGGCGAGCTTTCTTGCCTGAGGAACGGCGACGGCAACCTGCTGGCGCACCTCCTCGGCCTGCAGCTCGGCGCTGTCGGCGCTGAGGCCGGGCGACGGCTTGGAGGTACGCCGGATGGTGATGTTCTCGGCGGCCTGCTTCTTTTCCTCCATCTGGGCGGTGTACTTGTGCTGGGCGAGGGCTATGATGGCGTCGTACCTTTTCTTCTTGCCCTTGATGTCCTTGAGGGCGAATTTGACGATGACCTTGCGCGATTCCCCGCTGAAGAGTGTGCCGAAGAAGATGGTGATCTTCTTCTCGTTTTTGTCGTCGACCTGGGTGTCGTAGTCGATGCCGGGGATCACGTCCATGGACGCCACTTCTCTGGGGACGGACTTGAGGGTGAGCTGCACGTTCTGCGCGACGATGGTGGTGAGGCCACCCACCAGCTTGGCGAAGGGCGAGCTGAGGTTGGAGCCGTCCGGGCAGGAGCTGAACGTCCCGCCCGCGGATTTCTTGGCGATTTTGCCGAGCAGCTGCGCGATCATGCAACACAGGGTTAGAACAGGGCAGCTGTGTCGTCCGTGTATGTGTTCCATGGTCAATTAATAATATCGTCGGAGAGCACGCACGTACGTACCGCGTGGTCGGCGCCCGACCCGAAACCGAACGTGTAGACCGCCACATCGTCTGGCAGCTTGACTTGGTCGGCGTCACCACCTCTGTTCTGCTGTCCGTCGGACATGAGGAAGACGTTGGGGGTGCGGTCGCCGTCCTTGTACTTGCGGCCGGCGATGACTCCCAGCCCTTTCTCGAGGCCATCGGTGATGTTGGTAGTGCCACCTTCTTTGAGCCCGTCGACGATAGCCCCGAGCTCGGCCTGGGCGGCGGGGGTCATGGAACGCAGGTTAGTGAGGACCGCGCCCTGATCCGAGAAGGTGACGATGGAGAGGCGGTCCTTGTCGGTGAGCTTCATGATCACGAACTGCATCGCCTTCTTCAGCCTGTCCATCCTGTGCTCCATGCTTTTGCTCACGTCCAGCACCGCAACCAGGTCCAGCCCCTCCCTGGCGGCGGCGAAGGTGGTGGCCTTGAGCTCCAGCCCCACCGTCAGGGACTCCTCCGTCAGCCCCACGTCATCCCGGCTGTATTTTGGAGCGTCCATGGTCACCAGCCCAATGTTGCTCACTGCATATATTATACCCTTATATTATTCACTTATTAGGTTTGGAGTGAACCTAGTAGACACTAAAAGAAGTTTAGGTACATTTGCTTGGTAAAACTAAAACATCTTAGTATATTTTAAAACGGAGTGAGTAGTAAATAATAAAAACATCTTATGTTAGCTAGCAAATGCAAATTGAAGGATGGGTCGGATGGGTACCTTGTTCCCTGGGAGGAGGCATGTCCTCACCGCTGTTGGTGAGGATGCTGTCCAGGAGGCCAGAGAAAGCTGCCGACTCCCTCGGATGTTCCGGGACGGGAACGGGGTTAAACGTCCCGCCGGGCGAGTTGGCCGCGATGGTGCGGAGGCTCTGCACCACGTACGCAACATATACACCTGGCTGGTTAATTAACCGCTTCGATCTGCTTGTGTTTTGTGATTGTATGCAGTCATATCGATACGCACCTGGCTATAGGCATCCCCGCCGAGAGTGAAGGTGTGGACGGGCACCTGGGCTTTGAAGTCCTCTGCTCCCTCGAAGAAGTCCCCCGTGTGGACCAACCCGTCGGAGAAGAAGAGGATGACCGCCTCCCGCCTGTCGCCGATCAGTTTCTGCGCCTCGATCAGGCCGGACGCCATCTTCTTCTCCAAGTCGGGCCTTTTCCAAATCGGGCTTGTCCTGTAGCCGCCCGCCTCCGTATCACCTGAGTCGACCACTTTCATGTCGGAGGTGTACGTGTTTGGGCGCCAGAAGTGGACGTAGCCGAGGCGGCTGCCAATGGCGTTCCTCACCATCTTCTCCTGCACCATCCAGTAGATCTTGTCTACCCTATAGAAAGGCGGGGTGGCGTTGTCGGTGGAGTCGAATCCATACACGATGACCACGTCCAGAGGCCCGCTCCCTGTCCCTGCACACGCACACACAAGAGATGAGATCACTCCTCAGGCGAACCAACTGCAGTTTGCACAAGCAGCATGTACATGTGGTGTGGGCGGATACCTACCTACCAATACCATCCTTCCTAGCCGAGACGAGAGAGTGCTCTGGCAGATATGGAGAACAAGAGGGAGGAGGGAGTTGGCGGAGATAGATAGCACACTTTGCCTCTCATACTGCACTATATATATACACAGATGTTGTCATGGCAAATTGATTGATTCGTTTGGAAAGGAAGACACAACTAAGTTCTACTCCCTCCGTTCGGAAATATAAGACATTCTAGCTTTGTCAAACGAATGTATCTAGCTCCGAACCTATACACTAAAAGATGTCTAAATACATTTGATTCACAAAGCTAAAACATGTTATATTTTCGAACGGAAGGAGTATATACTAATGTAGTAGGACAAGAGGAGGAGGGAGTTGGCGGAGATAGATAGCACACTTTGCTATATATACACACACATGTGTCATGACAAATAGATTGATTCGTTTGGAAAGAAAGACTCAACTAAGCAGGTTAGACGTTTATCATATAATTACTCGGTTGGGTCTAGCCTTAAGCAAGCATTCTCGCCAACCATGCAACATGCCAAAAACTTCCTCTCCATCCCTCGCCAACAGGGGCTAATATAATTTTGGATGAGATGAGGCACAATGCTGATGCCACCACATGTGGCTAAGTATTTTTTTAAATCTGAACATCATCAATAATGCTAGACCGGGGCGGATCTAGGTTGCAGGCTTCAATAGGCTCAAACCTATCCTATAAATTTCGTAACATCTTTTCACTATTACTTTCTAGCTCAATTCTAAAATATAAGATGTTTTAGTCTTTTTTTGAAACACATGTATCTAGATGTCTTTTAGTGTGTAGGTTCGGAGCAAAATAAGTGAACCTGTGCACTAAAAGGATTCTAGATACACATGTTTTAGAAAAAATCTAAAACATTTTACATTCTGGAGCGAAGAAAGTACTATACTAGTAGTCTTAGCAGTAAGCCTAGCTAATGATGAACTATGATTAGCGCTGATACAAATTCAACCTGGATTTGGTTTTGGTTTATCTAGTGAATGGAACCTAAGACTTATCCCAATAATTGAAAAAACTATACTTTCATTTTTCTAGCAACCATATGGCCACTTGTTGCAATGAAAAGTCACCCCTGCTAACCACCACATGGCTCCTCTCCCCACCGGCCCAATTACTAATGGATGACACACTATGAATGACACCATATGAGTCCAAGTTTTTTGAAATAAGAAATTTATCAATAATGCTAGACCGCAGTTCACATGGCTAATAGAACAAGGTGCTTGCAGATATGTAATCATCATATCATGTAAATTCATCCAATATTATAAAAATGTGCGATATGTCAACATAGCTAGGGTAGGCTAGAATTTGAATGCACAAAATCTCAAATATAACAGTTACTTTATCCATGTATGTAATGGAAATATGCACTAGATGCAACAATAAGTTGTCTTATTCTATATTTCCTATTTCATAATTAATTTTATTGTTCTGTGCTATAATCGTATTAGTTTCGGACAATGAGTATTTGGACGAAAAGCCTAATACATGTGCAAAATTATAAGCAACATTAGATATCCCTAGTCTCGCCTCTAAGACTAGTTTTTGTATCATTGATAGTCTCGGTTTCCTGACTATGGGCAAAGTACAAATTGTTATAGAGATGCCAATGATATATGCGATCGGAGTTATTGAGATTACAAATACGTGGACAGACCCAACATGATATACCGTGAAATGCATCATCAATATTGTTATCGGTAGTTTCTCTCATTGACAAGTATTACCGTTACTATAAGATTGTTAGACCACAAGACACATATGAACTTGGATACAATATGGATGTGGAGGGATTCTTCAAACATTACTCTAAGAATAATGAGTAATTATAAAGTCAGTCTTCACTCTTAGTGGATAGTATGTCAATTTCTCATATGGTGTAGTTATAGGAATTGCTACTCCCAAACGATGGAGAGATACATTCTAGGCCCACTCATGTATTATGATGTTCATCCAGCATACAGTGGTGGAGAGATACATTAGTAATACATGAACATCCAGCATCCAGCATACGGTGGCTCCTCTCCCGACGATGATCAACTAGACGATGAAGAGATACATTCTAAACCCAGCATACCGCTGCATGGTGTTGTACACTATAGTCGTTGACATAACACTTATGAAACACCGTTCACTAGTATTACATCCCTCAGAATGGCACAACAAAACCAAAACATATCTTTAGATTACATATATCACATTACAAAAGATCCAAAGAACTTCCTCAATAGAGCGAGGATTGTAATTACAAAAGAGAACCAGAAATAGAAACTCAAGTCTATTCTAGAAATATCATTATTATATATCTATGGCTTACTATTGCTACTAAAGCAATACTCTACAGAAGTAGGTTCTGGGTTTTAAGATTATTTATACACTACGCTTCAACATGACTTCCTTGGCTTCAGATGTAGACGTCGACCCCGTTGATCTCATCTGGATTTCTTTAGTTCTTCATAGTAGTTCACCTCCTAGGTTCACCATTGATTGCTTCGAAATCTAGCAAGGGTTAAGAAGATACGGTTGAGTACGAGCGTACTTAGCAAGTTCACTAAAAATGAGTTATGCACTATCTACAAGCACAGACCAAAGGTCATAGGTTATACAGGTTTTCGTAAACATTTCTTCAAAGGTTGCTTTTATTCTGAAAACTATGTCCGTCAGCCTTCACATGTTGATTAGAACTTCGTGGAGTTCCTTTTCTTTAGTGTTCGCAACTCTTTCCTGGAACAGGGAGTAACATGTCACACTTTTGTACACTCTGCAGAGGTGTGTTGCTTTACCCATAAGAGATTCTTATCCATGTTGTACAACCCGGCGTACTTTCCCATTCACACTTCCTTTGGTGTGAGGCCTAGTATAAGAACCCAAGCCAATCACTATCCTTATCCACGACCCCACATGCCAACACAACCCCCCAAGCAGAACGACCTCTGTTAATCTGTGAAGCAGATATAACTATGGTTGACTCCTTGAGGACTCTGGTGAGTAGACAGTATCCTGGTCGCCCTAACAAGTTGGTGGACTACCAAGGATCGTCTCTCCAGATAGTCTAGATACCAAGATCGCGGGGAACTGAGGGTACCTACCCATATACTAGGCCTCGAAAGGTACACCAGCGCCACGATATGGCCATCCGTCGACATGTGAAAGGAAGAAGATCCAGCTGATTTCCCCAGAGCCCATATAGATATCATGGTTAACACGTAATCTACGGTTCAAGAATCACTAGCGACATTGGTTATTATATCCTAGATGATACGTTTTCGAGCAACGGAGGTTCCATTGTCGGTCATAATAGGTTAGCTAATCACCCTGGATCGGTAACAAATAGTTCAAGTTAATTATGAAACATCCTTTTTGAAATGTAGGTTTTAACAGTAACAGTTTGCAAATACATGATAGAAAATAATCAAAGGACATGAGCAATATGAACTTGCCTTTTTGACTACAAGATTATGTAGTCAAGGTCTTCTAGTCGGTATAAACTCCAATATCTAAAAACATCATCATTGGTCCAGTAAGGACTAATGTTTAAATAAGAAACATGCTATTATGCATAGATAATGATATGCATTTTGTATAAATCCCAAAGTAAATCCCCAAGTTTAAATATGAATTTTAGTTTGGTGACTTATGAAGGATTTGTGTTGCAATAAAGTTTACTTTACAAATAAATACATACTAAGATTCTAAAAGTAATTGGTAAGTGATGAAAGTAAAGCATAACAATAGTTAATAGTAGATGTTGATTGGTAAGCACTCTTAAAGATATCATATTTAAAGTTTATGGGTTTTAGCAGAACGGCTAAAACTTTTGTTTGAAGTGACAAAAGGAATAAGTTTTGAAGGAAATACTTATTATATTAAGTTAAACAATTTGTAGTGTTCTTAGAACACAATCGATGGCTATTTGAATTGGTCTAATGATCTTAAGTTAATGCGCTTCTCGCGGATTAAGTAACAGACCAAAGTTAACTATAAAAGGTAACTTGGATTAGGATGTAGTAATTTCATATCATGGTCGCGTTCAAGAGTCTTCTTCAATATGATCGATGACGGACTTATATAGGTATTGAGTATAGCTCTATGAATCTAAACTTAGCAAGTCGATGCTAAGTAGATTATAGAGCTAAAGCTAATTATGAGATATGGTGATCTCATTATATGATTTTTTGAACTCCTATTAAGATTTAAAGTCATGTTAGGTATGGTTAGAGAGATGAGAACATTCACCATCAATATAAGTGAATGATGCTAAATGTTAGATTGAAGTTATTGGTTATAATTGATTTAAGACTAAAGGAGTATTAAATAATTAGTAATTTGCACTTAGGTTTTATTAGAGTCCATAATTATGATTTAAGGTTTAGTATTCAAATTTTAAGTATTCTTCAAGATTGAAATAGTTTATAAGGACATAAGATTATTCCTTACTTAATAAGTTATCTTGAAGAATTAACATAAGTTTAAATAAGAATTTTATTTTAATAAAGTAGATAAATAGGTATCTATTATTTTATAATCTTAAAATACTTTTAAATAATATAGCTTGTATTTTTCTAATAAAATATACCTAGTCAAGATCTTAAAAATGATTTTTATTTATTTTTAAGTCCAATCCTAATTTTTATAAAATTCCATGAAGGAATAAGTGTTTTCAAATATTTATTTTGAAGTTATCTAGTCAAAATACAAATTAGTATTTTCTTTCATAAAGTATTTATTTAAAATCCTAAAAATGAATTCTATTTATTTTTAAGTATTATTCTTCATTTTAGAAAATTCCATGTAGAAATTATTGTCCTAAAATTTATTAAGTTAATTTTATGTTTCTAAAATACAAGTTAGTATTTTTATTGAATATTTCACATTTTTATGAACATTATAGGTATAATTTGTATTTTTAGGATTTTTATTTATTTTCCTAGGGTCAAAATACCTCTAGGGGTATTTTTGGTAATTTATAGATTATTAATTATATTTCCTTTATTAAAACCTAGCCCTGGCGCATTGGGCTAGCCCGACCCTGGCCCAGCCCAGTGGGTTGGGCCAAATCCCATGTTGTCGACCGACCCAGAGCATCTCGCGTTTCCTTTCCTCCTCACGCATCACACTTCTCTAGTGACTCACCTCGCCGTCGCTGCTACGCTCGATTGCGCATGGCTCCGGCCACTCTAGCCACCGCCACTGTGTTCACTGATGCAGTCGACGGTGCTACATCGACTGACCCTTCTTGATTCTTCACTCGAGCCCTATGCTAGCTGTGTCACCTCCCTTTTGGGTGCCTAGGGTTTGTGACCACCCTTGCGACCGGTGACTCCTGGGTGCTAGGCTGGTGTCCTGGGGTGCTGCGGTGCCTGGCGTCGCCATTCTTTGGTCACCGATTTTGCGGCCTAGGTGCAGGTTATAGCGCCTCCCGATGCACTATGTGCCAACATGACCTCACCGTTGGTCAACACTTTGCGTCCTCTTTTAAATTAAGCGAGGACCACATGTAATTTGTTCCTCTGCCTCTCTTCCCTATGTACCTCTTTCTGGATTCCTCTCAGTGGTGATGTGGTAATTAACACTAATTAGAGTTGCTCTCTATTCTAGGCTCATCCATCTGTCTAGTTACTATCAGTTGTGGTAGTAACTTGATTCAGTATATTTCTTCTGTGAGGATACCGTGAGGAATCCAATTCTGTGATTGGACTAGAACTACTGATAGTGGTATCCTATTAATTGGTTACTATTTAAATATGAACTTGCTGTTGCCTAGAGTAATTGATGTTGATTCAGTTGATACTGTCTTGGATTGCTAGTAACTAGTTGGTTATATTTGACATTCCTTTATACTTGAGAAAGTCCTGCTAACAGTTGATGCTAAATTGTGTGGATAACCCATACAAGAAGATATACTTGTGATTTGCACATGAAAGTATCTTGAGGATATATGGAACTTTGACTTATGGTCATAGAGAACAAATATTGCAGTAATTCACTTATGTATCAGATAAAGGTTTAATTCCTTTAAGTGATGATACTTTTGATTCATATGCTGAAGAAACTCTATGGAAAGTTTTAGATAAACAGAAATGATTCCTAGCTTGTTTAGGAAAATTATTTGATTATCAACTTATGGAAGCTTATAGTTGTGGCCTTATTTAGAGGAATGTCTATTATGTTGGTTGCCACTGAGGTGCTCCCAGTAACTAGAATGTGCCCAGTGGAAACCCACTAATGGATTTATTCTCTTCTAGTTGCTATATTAGTTGCTACCAGATTAGGTCAAGGATGCCCCAGGCTGAGACCTAATCTGAAGACTGGGAAAATATACCATATGTGGTTCTTTCAGAAATCTAATGATGAGCATATACCCCAGCTGGGTGCATCTCTGAGGATTCAAATCCACCAATATATCATGCTTTTAAATATGATAAGAACAAATATGACTCATGATCTGTTTGTGACTCACCCACCTGATGGTGGTGGTGGTGCTGCTGCTGTGATGCTTGATGGATTCTTGTCCCAATATTGACTTTGCTTAGCAATTTCCTAGAATAAATGTGTTCTTCTCCTCTGGATCCTCCCTGGCCTGCACTTGCTCAACACCAAATCCACCCCCTCCTCAAGTGACAATCTTGGCTGATGATCTGGTGGGTTTCTGTAATGTTTTATTAGATTGATCTACTTATTCCGAGAGCTAGAACTCATAGGCGTCCAGGATGTGCTTTACTGGTCTCTGTTGTGGTGGTACATCTCTTTTGGGTTACGACTGAGACTTATCCCCTCGCCCTAAGTCCTTCCTGTGCTGATATCACACACTCTACATGAGAGTGAGTGAGCTCCTTCCCTGTTTGCTTGGTCTATGGATCAGCTCAAATAGTTCTACTATGGTTGTTTTCACTTTACCCTTCTACCTCTCTCTTATTCTCTCCGGTGAAACTTGGCCCTCTTGGCTAATGATGTGGTACTGAAGCTTTACATTAGAAGAACAGATATTGCGATTTGGTGAAATTTGCCCCAATTATCTTATAATTGCTCAGTGATGCAATCTGAACAGTGTACTTCACTGTTCACAACTAAGAGCGAACTAACCATAATCTTACCCTTTTGTTTTCGTTTACTATGTTTTGCTTGCAGGTACAATTTTCTACAGAGAAGATTTAGAAGATAAATATGTAGAACTAGTATATGTATTTTATTTTATCAACTTTTGTAATTCCTATTATTTTTCTGTCATGAATAATGTAATATATACTATTTATTATTCAATAAAGTTTATTTTCTTCTCATTTTCAATTATTCATTGGTATGAACATTTCTTACTCAATTGTATTCCTTTAATCTTTGTAATTATTGAATAAGAGTTCCTAATTAGTTGGTTTCATCTATATTTGTATAATAACTCAAATTTCCATTTACTTGTACACTTATTAAATAACATAATACCAATACTTCAATCTAAAATATTTAAATGTTCTTTTAAAAAACAATAAACTCCTAAATGCTTTTGGTTTGAACCATTTCAAAAGTAGTTTCGAATTTGAATGTAAATTCAAACTACTACCCCCAAATAACTCAAAATACCTAGAGATCATGTCAAAATTTGTAATAATCACTAGATTGAGCTAAACCCTATCTCAACCTAGTGAAAGAAACTATTATCTCCCCAGGGTTTTAGTTCACGAAAAATTTACCCCAAATTTGCTTACGCATGAATGCGAATGCACAAACTCTCTTCTGCAACCCTAAATGCCGGGGCATTACAATAGGGTCAAACACTTAGCCCTAAATGTTGTTGTCGTGGACCCATAATCCTTTCCTTGGCTTGCCGCTAAACATATTACGTCT
Source organism: Avena eriantha (assembly GCA_910589775.1). NCBI lineage: Eukaryota > Viridiplantae > Streptophyta > Magnoliopsida > Poales > Poaceae > Avena > Avena eriantha. The sequence goes on from OU342744.1 coordinate 99,926,982, forward strand.
TATGTATATGAATCTCGAAAATATTTGTCCTCTTTCGACTTTGGGGCTACGAGATGAAATAGTTTATCATTTCATTATATTGCCAAAGACGAAGGAAAGAAATCATTCCACGATTCATATAACAATGTCGCCAATGCTATACGAATAGTGAAGCAATGTCTTTCCTTTCGACTTTGGGGCTACAATGAGATATTTGAAACTAAATACTTCACCATTTCATTTAATTCACGCTATCTAATCTATTCGTATCGCCAAAGACAAAAGAAGAGAAATACTTCCACGATTCATATAGCATGGGCATGTTATGTCGAGTGGCAAATCAAGGAAAGGATCCGGTCTCCATGGCAACGACTCATTTCGAGTTTGGTGTGTCTAAAGGAGTCGTTGCCGTGGACCCAGACCCTTTCCTTGGTTTGCCACTCGACATATTATGTCTTATGTATATGAATCTCGAAAATATCTATCCTCTTTCGACTTTGGGGCTACAAGATGAAATAGTTTATCATTTCATTATATCGCCAAAGACGAAAGGAAAGAAATCATTCCACGATTCATATAACAATGTCGCCAATGCTATACGAATAGTGAAGCAATGTATTTCTTCCTTTCGACTTTGGGGCTACAATGAGATATTTGAAACTACATTTAATTCACGCTATCTAATCTATTCGTATCGCCAAAGACAAAAGAAGAGAAATACTTCCACGATTCATATAGCATGGGCATGTTGTGTCTAATGGCAAACCAAGGAAAGGATAAGGTCTCCACGGCAATGACTCATTTCGAGTTTGGTGTGTCGAAAGGAGTCGTTGCCGTGGACCTAGAATCCTTTCCTTGGCTTGCCATTAGACATATTATGTCCTATGTATATGAATCTCGAAAATATCTGTCCTCTTTCGACTTTGGGGCTACGAGATGAAATAGTTGCCTCATACTTAGGTTGGGCACTGAAAATGACAATGCCGCTGATGGATCTGGTGCGGCAAGTAGAGTATATGCACAAACCTCTAGTATACTTGGCACACCAGATCCAGCAACGACATGGTCACACACATGATGCCACAACACGTTTTAATCATCGGCATTTCGAAGAAAGACAAAGAAAGCAAATCACAAGAAGAAGGGTGGCAATAATGAATGAAAAGCAACAAGCACTTAAAATAGTTCATAACACAAATAACTAGCTAGTGTCGCTCACAATCAAGTTCAACGGTTGACGAAACATACTCTAGAGGTTTTGCTAGGCAAGTTTAACATAGTGATAAGAGGTTACAACACGAGTTCAGAACTAATAGCTAGCTACCCAGGCAATGCAATCATCAAGACTTCTTTGGCTGTTGAGTCGGCTTTAGGGGGGCATTGATGAAGCCCGACTGAGTTTTCGCCATCTGCATGAACGTCCTGTGATCACCCTGCTGCGCTAAGCGTTCGTCTATCTCCCTCTTGGGCGGTGTATGGCCGTCGTAGAAGGTGCCCCCGGATTTCATGACTCCCTGGTGCACGATTGTCACGATCTCCTCTTGGATGTCGAAGATGTGCTGCCCGAGGTTGCGATCATGTATTGTTGCAAGCCTTTCAGCCCACTTCGCAAGGTCAGATGGCAGCGTTTTTCTCTCCATGTCATTGAAGAACACCTTCATGTGGTAAATGGCGTAGAAGGCATCCTTCCTGCTACCAGATGGCTGCTTGCCGTAGGCAAACTTGGTGTTGTGGCGGAACACGTGCGCACCGAACTTCACATATGGTGTTGCCGGTTTGACGCCTCCCACTGCGACGTAGCCGGTGAGAGCACCATCAAGAATGTTCTTGATATTGGTGTAGTTTTTCAGGTGCGTACTGTTTGAGTCGAGGTACACGACTGTTGCGTGTTTCAAATTCAAGCATATGAGCATGCAGCCTGTCTGATCATCCTCCGTGATGGGATGGTAGGGAAGGAGAATCACATCCTTGTCTGAGTATGTTTGCAGGAAGGTTGAGAGGTAGTCAGTTGCCAGCGCTATGTCCTCGGCCTCTTTTAGGACGACGTCCCGCATGAAGCAGGGATCCACTATCTGGATGCCCGGGATCTTGTCTCTGGTGATCTGCATGGCCATATTGAGGGAGAATAGCCGGACCAGGGTATTGTGCAGCCGGAACCCGTTCAACATGTCGAAGATGTTGGAATGCCGCAGGTAGAAGATATCCCTGGGGGGTACACTGACGAAGCACGTCACATAAGGCACCTTAGCCTTGAAAACGAGGTACGACTGATCGTTCTCGCGAATGCGGTGCTCCTCAATTGTGAGACATCTATAATGAAGATTGCGCATTTGAGAGCCTGCGACCTCGAGCAACGAGTTACACATCATCGGTGCACCTGCCACGTGCTGTTGATTCCTGGCTTGCCCCACAGGGCCGCCTGAGCCCGGAGAACAAGATTTGGACCCTTGCTCTGGTCACCCTTAGGCTTCCTTTTGTGACCATGCTTCCTGCCCTTTGGGGCGTCGGCCACCATGTTCACCTCATCGATCACCATATGAAGGGTGCCGGGGCTCATCAAAGGAACTGCTGGCCTCGGAGGCTCGGTGAAGGGGGCGGCGTCTCTTGACTAGTTGGGAAGAGATGCACCTAGCAAGGGGGTTTCGCTGGTGCTGGTTGGGTATCGGCAACTTGATGTGTGCCTGATGGTCCCGGCTGATACCAATCAGAAAACCTTGTGTTAACGAACTGGTCGCCGAAGTTCGGATCAATTTCTCCATCATCATCATAGGGATCCTATGCCCTGTTGTCCAAGTCTGCCATCTCGAAGTCTTCATCATGTTCTGGCTATGCTGGCTGTGCTTCCTCTGGGGTGATGTTGAACTGGTCCTCCGTCCCCAAACGGATCTGGCTCTTCGGCCATAGGTACAAGTAGCCGAAGCCGGTATTGAGGACCGCTGCCGTCTCCTCATCATCCCATCCTTGAGGTTGAGAGGGAGGTTCCACTTGCTCGTAGCCCAGAAGCACCATACTGTATTTGACCATCATCATGTCGGGTGGCATTGTGACATTGTGCATTTTGCGGTTCTCCAGTTGAACGATAGTACCCTTGGCAACATCCTTCAACTGGCCACCTACCCAGTGCATTAGAGTGCAAGGAATGTCTCCCTGCGAAAGACATGTAGGCCGGGCGCCAGTAAAATGAAGATCAAGTCATCGGTATGGTTAAGCCTCCCAACTCTCGCTTTAATTAGTTAGTTACCTTGAGGGCGTCGAACTCGGCCAAGGTCGAGGCACCGCCACCAGCAGGCTTGAGCGCACAAGTGACGGAGTGGCTGCCTGATGGCACGGTGGTGCAGGCCGTAGCAGGCAAGTTAAGCTCTAGAGCTGGAGGAGTCTCCACCACCATCGGCCCCGCTGGAGGAGTCACCAGCGCCTTCGGCCGCGCCATGTTGTCCGATTGGGCACTGTCGAGGTTGGGAACCGGTGGTGGCCCTCGTTTACCATCCTTCTGCCACTTGATGTACTTTTCCATGTAGGCGGGAAGGATGGTGTTGAGCTTATCGTTCATTTGTGTCTGGACTTGTGCCTAGACTTGTGTATGAACTTGTTCTTGGAAGTTTGTCTCGATAGCCGACACAACCTGGTTCACGACATCTTGGACTATATTGGGAAAGGCTTCCATCTTTTCCCTTAGGTGTCTTACCTCGGCGCTTTCGGCCTTCCTGCCCTTCCGCTCCGTGGTGCCATAGTACTCGGACCATGTTATGCTGCCAAAGCCGACCACACGACCAGCCGACGACGGGGCCTCCAGGGGCTCGACATTCTTGGTCTGGTTCAGCACCCTATTAAAAGTGGTGTCCCACTTGGCGACAGGCGCCGAACCCTGGGATGAGGAGCTCCTACACTCCTCGTCCTGCGCACAAGGAACACGAAGCATTTGATTAGAAAACTGGACTTCATTGATTAATCATGAACGCAATTAATCGACTTGCATGCAAACTACTTACATATTTTCTCATGAAGTCCGTCACCTTTGGAGCGAAGGGGCCGACGGGCTCCGAGGAATAATCAGAACTCCCTTTCGGCTTGGCAAACTGGGCCCTGACAAAGTGCTTTGCCTGGGGCTCTTTTATGTCGTCAAAGGGAGGTGTCAACCCCTTTGCACGAGCATCGGCGTCCTCCTTCTCCCATTTGGGAATCGCAGCTCTATAACCACCGGAGCCGAGATGGTGGGTACCAATGTTCTTCTCGTACAACTCCTTGAAGTACTGACTCTTGGCCTTGCCCATGGCAGATTAACATCTGGCCTTGAACACCTTGAAGTGTTCTTCCCTAACCAGAGGCTCCCTCTTGACGACCTCCAAATAACTTAGCTCATCCTCGAAAATCAGCTTCTTCACCCGGACCTTCCAATTCGACAAGGCCTTGGTCATCTTCTTGAGGGTGTACTTGTTCATCGGATTTCCTTTGAGATTGTCATTATTGTACTTGTGTTCCCATCACCCGGGAACGCGTATCTTGCGTGCAGCTTCCGGAAGAGCTGGATGCGGAAACCCCTGTTCTCTTCGGCCTTCAGGTTCTCTATGTTGACCGTGACGGTGTTCCGGAGGATTGCCGCGAGCTGGTTGAGTAACCCGCGACAAACTCGGCCGGCTCCAAAGGCGCACCTTCATCGTTCACGCTTGTGATGATGGACCTTTTGATGTCGACCACGATCGGGGCACGCTCCTTCCGGGCCTTCTTCGATGTGCTACCACCGTCCGTAGTAGCTTCACGGCCGCCATCAGTGGTAGTGGTGTCGCCATCCGTGTCCCCCATCTCCTCATCGCCTGACGACATATCCTCGTCCACCCCCATCTCGTCGTCCTGCGGAACAAATTTCGGATCCTCTTGGGATTCCATCTCCGCCTGCTGCTCCCAAAAGGACTTCTTGCTAGAATGGCCCTGCTCCGCCGACATTTCTAAACACACAAATAAATGGTACTAATAAGCACAAAAATTCACAGAAAATTTCGGCATAACCTTTGCTAATTTTCTATGTCTAGGAGTGCCAGAAATTCACCGGAACGGAAATGAATCAACATTCCAGCGAAATATTAGCAACTCAAAAAGAAAAAACCTGCACAAAAAAGCCTAAATAGGCACAAACACAACCATTTTGCTACCAGCATACACAAACACAACCATTTTGGACAGCATACACAATATGTGCATAAATAAATATATTATGAGTTGCGCACATCTATTTACAGCGTCCCACACTGATAAAAACATTGTCAAATAACGCACTGCCAATTTCAGAATTGAGAAATAACCTTATGAGAGGGAAATAAATAAAATATCCAAGCCTTAAATCACAATGTGTGCCCCAGCAATACCTCCAATTCTAGAAATGCTAGACCTGCCATTGGGACTGGATACCTTAACTAACTTCCCACTGCCATTGGCTCTTACATTACAGTAAAGCACTGAATAGTAATCCAAGAATAGTGGATACATAGGAAACCTTCTCTATCAATGCACCTTCCATTAAATTTAAATTTGCCTATCCAGAAAGCTGAAAAGGCTAGGTACATTCCATTGTACACTGAAGAAAAAAGGTTGAATTTTTTGCTTGAAAAAGCCATGGATTAACTAGGGCCAGGGTTTACTGAAGCAAGCTTCAATATCTTATTATCCAAGCATCATTTAAGCCATGCAACACAAGTGGCCCTAGTGGCTACTACTGGGCACATTCCCAAATATTGGAAGCACCTCATTAGTAACAACCTAGCAACACAAGTGCCACTAGGGCCAGGGTTTAGTGAAGCAAGCTATAGTCATTTAAGCCATGATGCAGTTATAGTAGATCCAAGGAACTAATCAATGAAGCAAGTTTCAGTAACTAATTCAAACACTAGGAGATTTTGATACTACAACTACGAACTACAAGCAGCAGGCAAGCACTAAACCGATAGTAGTAGTTGATCTAATCGTCTCGCGTTGATCTCAGACAGTCAGATCACAAACGGCGGTGAGGGTAGACGACGACGGCGACATCACAAACTCAGAGGGGAGGGAGAGGGGAAGGGGGTCACGCACCTCGACGACGCGGGCGCGGACGGTGGCAGGAAGGGGCAACGACGGCGCGACAGAGGACGGGGCGGCGCGGGTGGGCTCCTCCTCCTTGGCGCGGGCTGGCTCCTCCTCCTCCTCCTGGGCACGGCGGCGCGAGCGGGCTCCTCCTCCTCCTCCTCCTCCTCCTAGGCACGGCGGCGCGAGCAGTAGAGCGAAGGCGATGACGAGCGGCAGAGCGAAGGCGATGGTTGCAGAGTACACATGCTCAGTCGTCAATCTAGAACAAAAGTGAGCGAGAAAAAAGACTCAGTCGATCACAAACAGGTACCAGCTTATGCGAGGCGCATATTTGAAAATGCGCCTCGCATAAGTTTACACGAGGCGCATTCTGGCCATATGCGCCTCGGCTATTTTTCACTACTAGTCAACTAGCGTGCTGCGCTGGTATCTGTGAACTAACACACACTAGCCCATTGGTATCGACCTTGTCCTATTCTAAACCCTAGCCACCCAGGTTCGAATCCTGGGGGCAACATATTTTTGTAAAAAAAATTAATGGCCATTTTCATATAAAAACATTGTCCAAACACAATATAAACTATAAAATATACCGCAAATATTTTAAAAATTCAAATATTGCCAAAAAACAAAAGTGAGTATTATGAATGTGTCTCGTCAATACATAATATTCTCAATGCAATATTATAACATGCAAAAAATGATAATTATGAATGTTTCGATACATAATAGTATGCCACACACACACGACGGTTCTTGACAATGGTCGGAGCGCGCTAGCGTTTCTTGACAATGGTCGTCTTCTTGCCCTTCTTTGTCGCGGTTGCATAGGTTAGGTCCAGGACATCTTCACTACTTCTTTTGAATGGGAGTCCTTTCTTAGGTAGGGTTGTGGTGTATGGTGCTTGGTTGCCGTATCCGTCTTCCATCTTCGGGTCACCGTTCTGTTCAAAGTCTTGCTCGTTTGTGACTCCGTCCATTCTGATGATGTTCCTTTTGCCTCTCCTGACGACAACCCGGCTAGGCTATGACGGGTCTATGATCTACCAGCATTGGTCGACCTTGCTAGCTAGAACCCAAGGCTCATTTCTCGCGGGTGCGTTCACGCTGGTGGTCTTTGACGGTATAACCATGGTGGTGAAATATCGGCCTTCTTTCTCTACGCTCTTGGCCCACATGACACGAAACATCAGCACCTTCTCCGTAACGTAGTCGAGCTCCCAAATATCCTCGCTCCTTCCGTAGTATCTTTCCGGGACATCGCCGGTGTAGAATATCCCTGTAACCCCTGAGTTCTGGTAATCGCAGTTATTGTCCTTTTCCTCTATATAGAACATGTATCCGTTGATATCGTATCCCTGATAGGTCATCAGGATGTGCAAGGCGCCCCGTGACAAGGAGAATATGAGTATATATTCCTCCGAGTACTCGCCCTGCGGTGGATTAGCAATGACCTTCTCCCTGAACCACCGCGTGAAACCGGAGTTATGCTCCTTGATAACATCTTCCTCCGAGTACTGGTGCCCCTGGTCAGTGTAATTCTTATTGATAAACTCTTTGTGCTCATATATGTATGGATCGACCACCTGCAGGTGCTGTAGCACGACCAGGTTTGCTCTTTCAAAGTCCTTGGTTCGGCCCTCGATGTCGACATGCTTTGGGCATCGACCCTCATGGTGACCGCATCCAGCGAGCCTCGCGAGGTTCTTGTTGAATGGCAGACCAAGAGGGGTCTCGGTTTGTAGAAAGTTCGAGCAGAAAGAGATGCACTCTTCGGCCAGGAAGCCATTTGCTATGCTTCCATCTAGACGGGACCTATTCTTAACGTATCCTGTGATGTGTCCATTGAGCCTTTCGAACGGCATCATGATTCGGAGAAACGGAGGACCGAGTTGGACGATATCCTCCATGACATGGAGAAGATAATGAAGCATAAAGTCGAAGAATGAGGGGGGGGGGAATAGATCTCGAGCTCGCATAGTATCACCACAATCTCGTCCTGTAGCCTCGTGAGCTGCTTAATGCCTATCGACTTCCGAGAGATGACGTCGAAAAAGTTGCAGAGGCCAAACAATGTTTCACGGACGTGCTTGTCCATCATGCCTCGGATCACGACCGGGAGTACCTGCATCATCAGCACGGTGATGTCATGAGACTTCATCCTGCTGAAGCACTGCTTCGCCTCGTCTAGCCATCTGCTTATCTTCCCCGTGTAGCCGTTCGGAAATTTGACTCCAAGGAGGCACTTCATAAACTGTATGGCCTCCTTCTTACTCAGAGTGAAGCACGAGGCCTTGAGCTTGCCCTTGCCCTTTTTACCTGCTTTTTGCCCTTGCGACGATGGCTATTCTGCGTTTCCTTCTCCTCCTCCTCGTCCTCCTCCTCATCATCGCTAGGTGGTGGTTGAAGTTCATCCCTGATGCCCATATGCTTCAAGTCGTTCCTTGCCTTCGGCCCATCTTTGGTGTTGTCGGTGTTAAGGAGGGTGGCAAGAAGACTCTCGCCCACGTTCTTCATGATATGCATGAGATCGAGGCTATGAGGCACGTGGAGGATTTTCCAGTATGGCAAGTCCCAGAAAATAGACTTCGCCTTCCATACCTTCAGCAGTGGCTCTGGATTCTTCTGGGTCTTTCCCGGTGCAGGGCATTCCTTCCAGTTATTCAACAGCTTGTAGATTTGCGCGCCGCTCCTCTGGTCTAGGATTCCTCGGAGCTCGACTGCCCCATCGAACAGATCTCCTAGCTTTCTCCAGGCGTGATTCTTGGGAAGCCACCTCCGAGCCCCAAGGAACACGGTTTTCCCAGACCCGGGATATTTCTATAGCTGGCGGTACGTTGTACTATCTTTGCACCTAACGCACCCATAGAATCCTTGGACCACCTTCCCCGAGAAGTATCCATAACCAGGATAGTCTTGGACCGTCGTGATCACCGCCGCTCTCATGTCAAAGTATTCTTGTCTCGAGGCGTCCCACGTACGGGCTCCTTCTTCCCATAATGTGCCCAACTCCTCTTTCAACAACGTGAGATACATATTGATGTCTGCACCGGGTTGTTTTGGCCCTTGAACCAGCATACTCATGGTTACGTACTTCTTCTTCATGCACAACCAGGGGGAGGTTGTAGATCCATACAAACACGGGACAGGTGCTGTGTGTGCTGCTCTGGCTTCCAAATGGATTGAGTCCGTTGGTGCTCACGCCCAGCCTGAGGTTCCTTGACTCTTTCCCGAAATGTTGGTAATATTGGAGGTCCAACGCCTTCCACTAGCAAGCATCCGAAGGGTGCCTCAGCATTTCCTCCTTCTCTAGATCATCGTCTTCCGGCCTCTTTCTTTCCGCGTGCCAGCGCATGAGCTCTGCTTCCTTAGGGTCCGTGAAATATCGGTGCAGATGAGGAGTTATAGGAAAGTACCACACCACCTTTCTAGGAGCTTTGTTGGTCCCTCTCCTGTATTGAGAGGTCTTGCACACCGGACACGTGGTCTTCTCCGCGTCCTCGCCCCGGTAGATGATGCAATCATTTATGCAGACATGGTATTTCACGTGTGGTAGATTGAGAGGGCACACGACTTTCTTGGCCTCATCGATACTAGTCGTACATGTGTTCCCCTTCTTGAGAAGAATATCGTGCCAGAATGCAATGTTGTCGTTGAAGCATTCGTCGGTCATTTTGTGTTTCTCCTTCATCTCTAGAGCCTTGAGCGTTACATTTAGACAGGTATCCCCGTCTTTGCATCCATCAAACAATGGAGTGACCGCGTCTTTCTTCATTTGCTCTAGCTTAGATTTCTCTCTAGCGGCGGCTCTGGCGTTACTCGTCTCCTTGAGAAGCAGATCTTGGACATGAGGGTCTCGCAGCCAGTTCGAATCATGGTCGACACCTTGATCTTCATGTTCATGCCTGGAGCCACCTTGATCATCTTCGTGTTCATGCTTGGCGCCACCCTGATCTTCATGATCATCACCTGCCCCGCCGTCGGCGCCTTGATCTTAGTGATCATGACTAGCATCTTGATGTTCACCATTATTGACATCCTCATCATCATATTCGTCATCACGTATCCACCGAGTGTGGCCATCGACGAAACTACGTCGGAGCAGGTGCGACTCTAGCATTCCGGAATCGTGCCTTATCAGATACATCAGCTTGCAGTTGCGACACAGACATCTTATCTCCGTCTTGTTTGCGCGTGCCATATTGGTCCTCGTGCATCTCATCCACCTATCCACGAGGGCTTTGCGAATCAGTGGTCAGACCATGGTCGCCTACGCGTGGTATAAAGAGCAAGAGAATAATTAGAGCATATATGGACATCTGGATCGCCCGAAAAATTCAGCATGACCTCCCCTAAAAAGAGGACATCTGCGAGTGCCAGAAATTCGCTGGAAAAGAAATTAATCGACATTCCGGTGAAACATTGGCATCTCAAATGAAATCCCTGCACAAAAAGAAGCATGCACCACAAGACAATCATATAGTCGCGATGTTGCCGACAACGCGCATGAGCATACAAGCAACACCTTCACGCTTCCTCCAACGACAACTTGCGCAAGAGAGACGATGGAGAAGTAAAGGGACATGTTGTAGATCTAGAGGAGCAAGAGACTTCACTTACATATGAGTATCAAACAATGGAGATTGAGCAAGCTTCTATGGTGAATCAATGTGGGAAATGAGGTGGGGAGAAGGAGGGGGGCGACCAAATCTGTCTTTTGGTGGAGAGGAAGAAGTGAGGCAAGTGAGTGGGGTGCATGTGCCAAAAAGGCGCAAACAAAGTGAGCCAGGTTATGCGAGGCGCATATTGCAGTAAATGTGCCTCCTATAGTCTAAACTATCTGAGGCGCACATGCCAACATGCGCCTCGCCTATGCAGTCACCCGGGCCCGCAGGGGTTACTTGAGGCGCATGTTTCCTAATGCGCCTTGCCTGTTGTAAGTATCGGAGGCGCATGTTACTATATGCGCCTCGCATATTGGACCACCGATCTCCACCCGGGCCCACCCAAGATATGCGAGACACATTTGTCACATATGCGCCTCACCTATTTAAGTACTAGAGGCGCATGTCTGGATGGTGCGCGTCGCATAAGATGGGGGTGCCAGATTTCATCCATACAGATGCTAGAGGAGGCGCATCCTGCAGATATGCGCTTCACCTATTTAATTACTAGAGGCGCATGACTGGCTGGTGTGCCTCGCCTATCTTATCAGAGGCACATATAGTATAAATACGCCTCTAATGTACATGTATCCTATAGGCTTTTCTCTAGTAGTGATGTTTAGAAAAAAGAAAAAACATACTATACTCTGAAGCTAAGGAAGTACTAGTAGTCTTACTAGTAAGCCTAGCTGATGACGTATGGTGATTAACGCCGATACAAATCCAGCATGGATTTAGTTTTGGTTTATCTACTCTATGGATCCTAAGACTTCTCCTAGTAACTGAAAATAAACTATAGTTTCATTCCCTAGCAAGCATGTGGCCACTTGTTGCAATGACGAGTCACCCCTCAATAACCACATAGCCCCTCTTCTGCCCGCCAAATTACTAATTGATGATACACCATGAATGACCCCATACGAGTCCAAGTATTTTGAAATAAGAAATTTATCAATAATGCGAGACCAGAGTTCACATTGCTAATAGAGCACGATGCTTGGTGACATGTAAACATCATATCCTATAAATTCATCAAACATTATAAAAACTAGACTTCTCTGCACTCCTAGGGCGCTGCTGGCATGCATAACGCATAACGAGGAAAATCGATTACTAAGACGGATGGATTAGAATACCGAGAAATGTGAACATGCCGCGCAATGTCTTCATGCACACATAAGACAGTTTCATACTCAGAATCATGTAGGAAAAACGTATTGGAGAGTCCCTAGCAAAAGACAACAAACCATATGCGTTCTCGCATACACGTCTAGTTGCATACAAATCTGAATCACTAAAAGTAGGGAGTGTCGTGTCTTAACTTTTGACACCGGATATGGGGATCCCCTTTGTTAGTTTGGCCAGGGGCACAACGGCCGACAAGCTCAATCGTCGATCCAGACGAACACACAAAGAGAGAGACACATGTTTTTTTACCCAGGTTCAGGCTCTCGATGTGAGGATCCCTACATCCCGCAACTATCGACTATCTGGTATATGATCACAATTACATGGGTTCCTTCACCGGGAAATATCTAGCTAAGAACTCTCCCCATCTCCTCTCAACCGACCCAGGCCTCCTTTTATAAAGGTAAGGGGACACCACACGGGTCGGCGACCGTGCTATGGTGACGAAGCGGAGTGCATGCTTAAAACGTGACGGAGCGCTCCTACTGCTATGCCGCGTGTTACTAGCCACCTGCACCGAGTAGACTGGGGCTAGCACCTCTCAGTTAGTGTGAAATATGTCTGGGGTTGTCTCTCCAGGTGCCCAGCCCCGGCTCCTAGACGAGCCTCCCCAGGATGTCCCAACCGGGTCCCCAAGAGCCGCTTTTGGCTCACAGGGTTGTGTTACTGGGATCCATGGTTGTCCTAACGAAGCACACCCAGGAGATAGTCCATCTCTCAGGCTAGGCGTCACCGGCCACCCGTTCATATACCTTAGTTGGGCTCCTGCATGGGTTCCCTGACTCCGCACCCATGAGAATGCGAAGCAGGCGCGTGGCCCGCTCGTCTGCTCTGGGGTACCCCGGATCCACCATTTCGACAGTATCCCCGGGCACGCCATATCCAGGGAGAGATAGGATGGGGCCGCTTCCTTATCTCAAGTGGTCCCCACGAACTTCATCATAACTTTATCATGCGAGTCGCTGCTTCGCTGCTCTAGACGTGTCTCGTCTGCCTTGAGATGGCTCATAATTTGTTGTCGGGTCTTGATAGTAATTGTGAGTAGCGGTGGGTGGATAGGTTTCCTAGGCCTGGGCCTATAAAGAAACAGTATCATTCCTCCCCTTGCTCATCACATTCTTCGCTCGCCATTTCTTCCCTTCCCTTGGTCCTTGACCCAGCATATCTTCATGGAGTCGATGTTGAGCCGAGGACTCAAGGTGTCTTCATCTAGGACTCGATATGGAGCCTTAGGGCATCGGAAGCCCTCAATGGCTCGTCTCCGTCCCACTGTAGACCAGCATAAATTATTGGCTCTGAGGCTTCACGTGGCTAAGGAGCATCATGAGAATGGAGTCACCATGCTCCGCACTCCAGGAGGACGTGTCGGGAAGGGGAGATGCCCATCTATAATTGCTTCCTCAAGATTGCCCTGGTTCCCCCTTTCTCTGATTTTTTACTGGAGTTAATGGCAGCGTACGAATTATGTCTGGCTCAAATCCACCCCAACGCCATGTTGGTGCTGGTGGCCTTCGCCCACTTGTGTGAAGGGTTTGTCGGGGTGATGCCTTTGGTGGCGTTGTTTTGCCACTTTTTCTCTCCTCGGGTTGATAAGAAACCTAGGATATCGAGCGGTATCACTTTTCGCCTCCAAAACAACCTCTCCAAGAGGTATCTCCCATGTAAGTTCAAATCCAAATTGGAAGAGTGGCATAGCGAGACTATGTAGTGCGCATGGACCATCACTTCTCATGGATGTTCAATCCGCAGGAGGTAGCATAGCCCCTCCCTAGGTGGGGGAGGATGAGTGCCCATGACACGGATCTGAAGCCTGTGACTGACATGATTCAGATCATTGCGAACAAAGGCCTCACTATACATGCGTCATCTCAGACTATCTTCAGTGCCGCCTTGTGCTGCTACAAAGAAGGTATCCTCTGGCCTGGGCATACCAAGGACAGATGATCCCACTCGGCTCCAATGAAAGAGTAGGATCTCACCCATGAGGAATATGCTAGATTGATGAAGGATCTTCTTTACTCGATGGTCATTGGGGGCCACCCGAAGGGGCTTCTTCATTTGTTCTTCGACAAGCATCGGGACGAGATCATCTCGGGGATCCCACCTTGAAACGCTAGGGGCCTCGTTGGCTGAGAGGATATACCCTCCGATGCTACTGGTGTGTCGGAGGAAGGTTGAACACCTTTAGGTGATAGTGCGGGATCATCGCTTGTAGTGCACTCTTCCACGAAGGGGGATTCTTCCTAGAAAGAGTCCCCTCCATAGACCGAGAGAAAATCGGGTGGTGACTCCGCCCTCAAAGATTCCTTCAGTGCCATCACTAGTTCACAACCCCCAAAAGAGGGGAAACAGGCTGCACCGCAGGTCACGGTACCTGTCCCTCCCCAGGTTAACCTAAATCCCCTGCATGAGGAGCAACCCGGGGAGCTTGAGACTCCCGAGGAACCCCCTGTCATCTGCCACAAGCGCACCGCCGCATCGCTGAGAAGCCACATGACCCCTTCTTTTGACAAGAGGGGGAGGCGAGATGCTAAGATCGAGCATCGGTGAGTGTCCAATGTTCACCTTTCTTACTCCTTTCCTCAACTCATATTCTGATTAACATGTTTCTTCTCAGGGAGAGAATCGCCACGCAATCGGGTCCCTTGCTGGGTGGTCCGAGCGCTTTCACCTATGGTATGGTCATCCTTCCTAGGTAGAATGTACCCCTAGTTTAGGATGAAGGCCACAATGGGTTGGCAGGTCAGGGTTTCTCCTGATTTGTTGCTTAGTCTCGCACTATTTGCTGCTTGGTCATCCGTTCATTTTTCTTCTAGGACCATCTAAAAAGGCGAGAGTCCCGGGTGCACTGGCTCAGTCGTCCTCGACCCTCCCAAAGAGACCCCATGCTGACTCCCCTTTGTGGGAGATGGAGGAGGGTAAAAGTACATTTCATGGTTCCCTGTGTTTTGAGTGTTAGATAACAATATCGTGGAGTTTTCTCATGTGTGCTAAGTGTGCAGGGAATGATATTGTGGTTGGGGCCCCGGATTATCCACCCCCATCAAGGGCCGGATAATCCGGCCTAACTCTTTTGGCAAAGGCAGGCGTGGCGTGTCGCTTTGTCTAGGGACGGATTTTCTCCTAAATCCGAACATGGGTGGATTCTCTTCCCCTAACAAGATAATCCAGCCCTCACCTTGGACCGGATAATCCGGCCCCCAAAAGACGATCAAAGGAAGGCATGGCGCGACGCTCTGACTGGGGGCGGATTTTCTCCCAGAAAATCCGAACAGGGCGGATTTTCTTCCCCTGACCGGATAATCCGGCCCTCACCTTGGGCCGGATAATCCGGCCCCCAGGAGACAATCAAGGGCAGGCTCGGCGCATCGCTCTGACTGGGGGCGGATTTTGTGCCAGATAATCCGAGTCTGCGGCGGAGTTTTCCCCAGGCCGGATATTCCGGCCCCCAAAGGCTCCAACGGCTCAGTTGGGGCAGGGGGTATAAAAGCCCCTTCATCCCCTCCAGTCAGAACTCTTGATTCATTCGAAAAAGGCGAGACCTGTTGTAAGTGCTCTCTCTCTAGATCTCCCACTTCAACCACCCGAAGGCTTCAATCTTTGAGGGAATTGAAGGAAGAGACAACCTACATCGTCATCACGAATAAAGCGCATCAACTCCTCTCCATTCACTTGGAGAAATCCCCGATCTAGTATTCTTGTTAATATCTAGATCTTGTGTTTTGTTATTGATAACTTGTTCTTGTGGAAGCTTGTTGTCATTAGGAGAGCCTCCAATTTGGTTGTGGAGTTGTTCCCCGCTAGTTGTGTAAAGGCACCGGTTCTCGCCTCGAAGGGTTCCTATAGTGGAAAGGTGGATCACGCCTTTGGTGGCGAGATCCATCGGAGAACAGGATGATGCCTATTGTGGCATGGTGGTCTTAGTACCGCCCACCCCTCCAACACAGATATACTTCCCTTAACAAGGAAGGAACTGCGGTAAAACAAATCATGTGTCTCCGTGTGCTTCACTACGGTTTACTCGTTCCTCTATCTCACTCACCTTTACTCGCTAGCAGTTAGGTTTGCATATAGGGAAATTCTTCATAATAGCTTATCTGGAGAATTTACCTTTTGTGTCAAGCCTAAAATTGAAAAAGCATTAAAATTTGAAGTAGCACCTATTCACCCCCTTAGGTTCCCATACGATCCATTTCAATTGGTATCAGAGCCCCGACTCTTTATTCGGGCTTAACCGCCTAAGAGAAGTATGGGTACCAAGGAGAATGGGAATGAGGCTGCGGAAAAGGTCACAATGGATGACCTCAAGACGTTGGTAACAACCTTGTTGAAATCCTTTGAGACCAAGATGGAGGAGATGCAACAAATGATTGCTCGCCTCACATCATCCGCAGCCCCATCTCCATCCTCCTCTGAGGCTACCACTCCTTCATCCAAGGATAAGGCTAACATCGTATCTAAGGAAGATGAAGTGGTAGGTGAAAAACATAATGGTTCCGCCTCCAAGAAGGGAAGTGGTAAGGAGGACTATAGTGAGATTCATCACCTATATTCTCCTGACCCACCTATTCCTCATCCTCATATAAACAATAGGGGTGATCCACCCAAGCTTACTGCATCTTCATTTAATCAATGGCAATTCTTAATGAAGTCTCATGTATGCAATTCGTCAATTGAACTTTGGAGGATTATCAAAGAGGGTCTTCATACTGGAGATCACACCAACCTGACAAGAAGAGAAGTTGTGGATAGTCAATTAAATTCAATGTCTCTCCACATGATACATCTCAGAGTGGGTCCCAAGGACATGCCTCACATTGAGCATTTCAACACCGCTAAAGAAGCTTGGGATGCTCTCACCGATCTCTTTATTGGAAATGAAAGCATGAGGAGGAATAGGTATGATGCCCTTAGCAATGAAGCTGAAGGATTCTACATGTTGGATGGTGAAGACCATGAAGATATGTATAGAAGACTCAAGGGCATTGCAACAACATTTAGAAAGCATGGATCCACCCACATTGATGATGCTTGGATAAAAAGGAAATATGTGAGTGCTCTAATGCCTTTTGAGCCAACGGACTTGAAGAGCTTGCAAGGTAGACACAACTACCATTAAATGACTTCCAATGAAGTCATGCAAGAAATGGCATCATTCAAGGTTGCAGCTAAGAACGCGGAAGATGCCCGTGCCCGAGCCATTGGAATGCAAAAAGGGGCCAATGCCCGTGCCTGAGCCATCTAAAGGCAAATGTTGTTGAGCAAGATGAGGATGAAAGAGGATTCAAGGGTGTCTCCATGGGCTTCCCCGAGGAAGTCAAGCATGCTCATGGTGAGTACATGGCCTTCTATGCAAGGAACTTTTGGAAGGATCCAGCCAAGGCCAAGTCAGAACTCGAGCTCAAGAATAGGTCAAGTGGAAGAAGAGAGAATGGCCCAAAACTGAGAACATGCTACAATTGTGGAGATAGGCTACACTTTGTGGCTGAGTGTCCATATCAAAATAGAGAAGACAATGGTGGCTGGCTCATCCTTAAAGAAAAATCCAAGGCACCTCGAAATAAGCCATTTATCAAAAAGAATGGCTCTTACAAGATGCAACCCAAGATTATCTTGGTGGCACAAGAAGAATATTCCTCTGTAAGTGAAGATGAATAGGATGAAGATAGTACTCGTGAGGTGGCTGCTATAGTCACCACATCTACTCCATCATCACTCTTCGAATCTCCAAACGAAAACGCCATCAATAACAACGTCACCTGCCTTATGGTGAGAGGGTCCGAGGTATCATCTTATATTTCTTCATTTCCTAAGACTAACATAAATATGGATATGGATGATCATACTAGTCTTAAGATAAAAGAAGAAGTTATTTCTTTGGAAAACTTTTTCACTAACTTTCAAGGTGAGCACAAACTTCATTTTGATGCTCTTATGAGTGAACTTGCCCAATCCAAAGATCTCCTCGAAGAAAAGGGCAACATTAAAAGAGAAGATGCCTTGGAGATAGCCTCCTTGAAGAATGCCTTGGAAGAAGAAGAGGAAGCTCGAGTATCCTTGGAAGAGATACTCGAGTCAATTGAGGAGTCCCATGAAGAGGTTGTTGCTCAGCTCATCAAAGAACGTGACAACGCTCTTGCTAAGGTAAAGAAACTAAAGAAGGAAAAGATTGAATTTGGGGTTGCTCATGCTAGACTCTCGGAGAAGTTTGAGAAACTTGACATTGCTCACAAGGCATTGGAGAGTGAACATTCTACTCTAAATGAGTCTCGTGACCAGCTCCAAACTCAATTGGAGAATTATAATATGCCCATCACCTCCACTCCATCTTGTGGACAAGAAGAACTTGTAAAGGGATCTCAACACAAAGGTAAAGAAGTTCTAGATGAGGTGCTTAGCAAGCAAAGGACAAACAATGGAAAAGAGGGTCTTGGTTATGTTACCAAGATAAAGAACAAGATGAACAACAAGAAGAAGAAGAGCAAAACTGCTCAACCAAAGACTAGCACCACCACTAATGACAAGTCTAACTTTGATGGTTTTTCAGGGGATAATAATCCTAAATATGAGTTATATTGTGATTATTATGGTGATGTTTATGCTAGTTATGCAGGTCCTTATGATAGTTACATTTCTTGGTCTATTTGGGTTCCCAAGACCCTTGTCACTAACATGAGAGGACCCGTTGAACAATGGGTACCTAAAACCAAGAAGTAACTTTCTTGTAGGGCTATGCTTCTGGTGAGTCTAAATGGGTACTCGATAGCGGGTGCACAAGTCACATGACCAGAAGCAAGGAGGTCATCAGGGAGATGTGGCCAAATCATGATCACATAACTGTCTGCTATGGTGACAAGTCAAAATCTGAGGTATTGGGTCTCAGCAAAGTTGTGGTTGCTCATGATATCTCTCTCGTGGACGTCATGCTTGTTGAGACCCTCGGTTACAATTTACTTTCAGTTCGCGCCCTTGGTAAGATGGGCATTGCAATTTTTATTGATGCTGATTTGGTGGTACTCTTGTGGAGCAAGTCTCTAAAAGTCGCTTTCGTGGGATATGTCGAAAATGACCTGTACGTGGTGGACTTCTCGAGGAAACCACTACAGGCTTGATGTGTCTTTTCGGAAAGGCCGACGCTGGTTGGTTATGGCATCGCCGACTAGCCCATGTTAATATGAGAACTTTGCAAAGTCTTCACAAGGGTGGCCACATCCTTGGACTAAAAGAAAATGTTTCCTTTGCCAAAGATCGTGTTTGTAGGGCTTGTGTTGAAGGGAAAATGCATGACTCTCCTCATCGAAGGAAGACTGTTATTTCGTCAAAGAGGATTTTGGAGCTCCTTCATGTGGATCTCTTTGGACCTCCATCACATGCAAGCCTTGGTGGGAAGAAGTACTGCCTCGTGACTGTTGATGATTACTCAATATACACATGGGTCTATTTCTTCAAGTTGAAGAGCGAGACTCCACAAACTGTCATCGACTTTGCCAACGAAGTTCAACGTCAACACAATGTCCCTATATTGGCAATAAGAAGTGATAACAGCTCCGAGTTCAAGAACTACACCTTAAATGAATTCCTAAGTGAAGAGGGGATAAGACATCAATATTCCGCTGCGTACACCCCTCAACAAAATGGTGTTGCCGAGAGGAAGAACCGGACCCTAATGGATATAGCTAGGTCCATGATAGCTGAATTCAAGTCTCCATATAACTTCTGGGCTAAAGCAATCTCTACCGCTTTCCATTCATCCAACCGGCTATACCTCCGTAAAATCTTGGACAAGACTTCGTATGAAATACTTACCGGTAATAAGCCAAACATCTCATACTTCTGGGTATTTGGTTGTAAGTGTTTCTTTCTCATCAAAGGAGTTCGTTTATCTAAATTTGAGTCTAAGGCTTTAGAAGGTATTTTTGTTGGTTATGGTGCCGAATCCCACACTTATAGAGTCTATAATAAGCTCTCCGGAACTGTTGTAGAATCTTGTAGTGTGGTGTTCGAGGAAAATGATGGCTCCCGTGCGAGGGAAGTTGATGATTGTGATGCAGATGTTGAAATACCCCAAGATGCCATAAGAAGAATGGGCGTGGGATTTTTCCTCCCCATTGAGGAAACCCTTGTGGCGGATCGGGAAGGATAATGCTCTACTCAAGTAGATCCCTCATCGACACAAGCTCAACATGCTCCAACCATCGGAGAAACTTCTACACCAACTCCACCAAATCCTAAAGGTCAACATGCTCCTGAATGCTCTAGGCCGGATTATCCGGTCGACACCGGATTATCCGGCCATCCCTCCACTACCGACCAAATTGATCAACATATCGAAGAAACAACTGCAAGTCCCAGGCCGGATTTTCCGGCTGACCTTGGATTATCCGGCCACTCTCCAATTCGAGCAAGATCCAGTCAAGTTAGCAAAGATGCTTCAGGTTCTCCTAGGCCGGATTATCAGGCTCCACCCATGGCCGGATTATCCGGCCCTGAAACTCCTGAAGAGCAGCAGCCTCCTATTACGGATATTGATCAACTTCAAGGGCAAGGTTCATCATCTCCTACTCCTGCTAATCAAGCTGGAGATCAAGGACTAGCCAATGATTCCCATGAAGACTCAAATGATGAAGTTATTCCTCCAAGAGACAACAAGCTAATTAAACTTTGTCGCAAAGCTCGTGCAGATAGGAACCTGGAGTTAAGGGGTCACACTCTTGACAAAGTTGTTGGTGATCTTCGATGAAGGGATTCCACAAGAAGGGAGTTGGCAAGTTTCGGTGAGCATCAAGCTCACATCTCAATGGTGGAACCCAAGAAAGTGTTTGAAGCGCTAGAAGATCCAGACTGGGTTGTTGCTATGCATGAAGAGTTGAATAACTTTGAATGCAACAAGGTTTGGAAATTAGTAGAGAAGCCCAAGGATTACCGCAATGTTATCGGCACAAAATGGATATTTATAAACAAGCAAGATGAGAATGGCATTGTTGTGAGGAATAAGGCGAGACTCGTGGCACAAGGCTACTCCAAAGTTGAGGGCATTGACTTCGACGAAACCTATACTCCTGTGGCTCGTCTTGAGTCCATCCGTATCCTTCTTGCTTATGCTGCTCATAATAATTTTAAATTACACCAAATGGACGTTAAGAGTGCTTTTCTTAATGGTCCTCTACATGAGTTGGTATATGTAAAGCAACCCCCGGGATTTGAGGATCCTAACTTCCCGAACCATGTC
The DNA here is from genome assembly GCA_910589775.1 of Avena eriantha. Classification (NCBI taxonomy): domain Eukaryota; kingdom Viridiplantae; phylum Streptophyta; class Magnoliopsida; order Poales; family Poaceae; genus Avena; species Avena eriantha. Next base: position 99,948,099 of record OU342744.1, read on the forward strand.
TACAAACTCGATAAGGCACTCTATGGCCTTAAACAAGCCCCACGTGCGTGGTATGAGCACCTTAAAGAGATTTTGTTGGACCGTGGATTCGAAGTTGGGCAAATTGATCCCACTCTTTTTACTAAGAAGGTTAAGGGGGAGCTCTTCGTATGCCAACTATATGTAGACGACATTATCTTTGGCTCTACTAATAAAGCTTTTAATGATGAATTTTCAAAGCTTATGACTGACAGGTTTGAGATGTCTATGATGGGGGAGTTACTGTTCTTTCTTAGATTTGAGATCAAGCAACTTAGAGAAGGAACCTTCATCAATCAAGAAAAATACATCCAAGACATGCTCAAGAGATTCAAGATGAGGGATCTTAATGGCGTCTCCACTCCGATGCAAACAAAATGTCATCTTGAACTTAATCCCCATGGTAAAGATGTGGACCAAAAGGTACATGATACATTGCAAATGTATCTATAATTTTTGATGTTCCATGCTTGGTTTTATCTACTTTATTGTGTTTTGTCCACACTTTGGAGTACTTTTCATATGATTTCTTGGACTAACCTATTAACAAGAGCCATAGTGCCAGCTACCTGTTCTCTGCTATTTTTGGTTCCAGAAAGTCAGAAAATGAATATTCTCGGAATTGGACGGGACAAAAGCTAAAGTCGATATTTTCCCGGAAGACTCACGGAGCCAGAAGGAGAGTCGGAGAGGGGCCACAGGGTGGCCACACCACCCCATGGCGCGGGTCCCCCCAGGCCGCACCAGGGCATGGTGTGGGCCCCCTGGCCGCCCACCGACCTTGCCCTCTGGCCTATAAGAAGCCTCCCGAGACATAAACCCTAAATCGTCAAGCCTCCAGCCACGAAAAGTTCCGCAATGCCGCCGCCACCGAAGAGGACATTCGGGGGACAGAAAGTCTCTATTCTGGCACCCTGCCGGGACGGGGAAGTGCCCCCGAACCCATCTCCATCGATCTCCACCACCATCTCCATCACCACTGCTGATTCCCATGATGAAGAGGGAGTAGTTCTTCCTCGAGGCTAAGGGTTCTACCGGTAGCTATGTGTTCATCTCTCTCTCTCTCTCTCTCTATGCATGATCTTGTTGTGGTCATGAGCTTTGTAATCAAGTAGATCTACCTTGCTACTCAAGTGCTTTAATAGATCTCTGCTCTCCCCATGTGTGTGAAAGTGACAGCGTGCACACCATGGTGGCACTTAGGCTAGAGATTGCAAATACTTGTTATGAGTTATATTTGGAGTTGGATGTCTTTATGAAATTGTGGTGTTTGTTGGAACCATCTAGTGCTCAAGGTGACAGTGTGGGGTTTTCTAGATGGGAAAGGCTTACTTTGAGGTGTGCTGTTATAGCCCTACCATCGATTAGAGTGTCCAACCGGAGAGTAGTTAAGAGTAGTATCATAAAGAGAAGATATTTATATGAGAGTGTTCACTAGTGAAAGTATGATCCCTAGGCCTTGTTTCTAAGCATTGAAACACCATTTGCTACTAGATCTATTACATGTTTGCTTGCTTCCACCTTTATTTCAGTTTTACTTTAGTCTTTTCCACGCCATCAATTTATCTTCTATCACCGTTACCACTTATAATTATCCATACCACTTGTATTTCACTATCTCTTCGCTGAACTAGTGCACCTGTACACCTGACAAGTGTATTGGGTGTGTTGGGGACACAAGAGACTTCTTGTATCTTGATTGCAGGATTGCTTGAGAGGGGATACCTTTGACCACTTCCTCCATGAGTTCAATAAACCTTGGGTGATCCACTTAAGGGAAAACTTGCTGCTGTTCTACAAATCTCTGCACTTGGAGGCCCAACAACTGTCTACAAGAATAGAAATGCGTAGACATCATTACACCGGTCCATGATCGGCTCTCTTCTTTACCTCTGCGCATCTAGACCCGGTATTGTGTTGAGTGTAGGGGTGTGTGCAAGGTATCAAGCAGGTCCTAAAGAAAGCAACTTAGTGGCGGTCAAGAGGATCTTCCGATATTTGGTTCATTCCCCTAATTTTGGTCTATGGTATCCCAAGGGCTCCAATTTCTGTCTATGTGGTTATACCGATTCAGATTAGGCTGGTGATAAGGATGATCAAAAATCAATTTCTGGAGCTTGTCAGTTCTTGGGAAGGTCTCTAGTCTATTGGTCTTCTAAAAAGCTGAATTGTATATCTCTCTCCATCGCCGAAGCTGAATATGTTGCTCCTGCTAGTGCCTGCACTCAGTTATTATGGATGAGGCAAACTTTAAAGGAATACGGTGTCAATTGTGACAAAGTGCCACTTTTATGCGATAATGAAAGTGCAATCAAAATTGCGTACAATCCGGTACATCACACAAGGACGAAGCACATTGAGATTTAGAATCATTTTATTCGGGACCATGTTGCTCGAGGCGATATTGATCTATCTTTTGTGAGCATGAAGAACCAACTTGCTGATATTTTCACGAAGCCACTTGATGAAGCAAGGTTTTGTTACTTGAGGAATGAGCTAAATATCGTTGATTCAAGGAGCTTGTCTTGATTACCCATGCACTCACTCTTACATCACAGTCTTATTTGGTCTAGGTGTGGGCATGGATATAGGAGGAGTGTGATCCTAATTGATTGGGCTAACCCTCCCCCCATAATGCCGAAAGCAAGTCAAATCATTTCTCTTAATATCATTTTGTGATATGTGAGCTTACTGATGACTATTGGTCATGAACCCAAGATATATCTTCGCGGTGTCACACCATACACTCCAACAAGGTGGCTTCGGCCACCGCCCTCTTCCACGAGAAGAGTTGGGTTTATGTGGATCTTTTTGGGTGTTCTTGCTCATCTCATGTTCTTATGGGAAGCACACTTAATATTGGCCTTTGGTTGCTTTGATTCTTGCAACAATGAGTGTGTAGTACCATCTCAGTGTGGTTCTCTTAATCCTAAGACTTTCCCTAATCCCAAGCCATCTTTTCTTGCACACAAGTCCCTTGTACACCTTGTGGGGGTTTTGTCTGGGGACGCGCGGTCCTGAATCTGTGTACAACAGAAATTCAGAATTTAGGCCGGATAATCCGGCCCAAGTATAGGCCGGATAATCCGGCCCTGGCAGATGTAGTCCTTAAGGGCTAGGGTCAGGGGGAAGGGCTCAGAACAACCAACATTTCTCCACCGACACTCTCCCTCTCCCTAGCCACTGCCTGCCGTCCCCCACCCTCCCCGGAGCCTCTCCGGCCGCCGGATTCTCCGAGCCTCCTCGGATCTTCTTCTTCGCGCCTCCGGGTACCTTCTCCTCCATGTTCTTCCTCCAATGAGTGAGGGTAACTCCCTCTCTCCCCATCTTTGGCTAGATGTGTTACTTGTTGGGTGGAACGTTGTCTAGAAGGTTGTTGTTTCGTGTAGAAATTGTAGTCTTGTAGTATCTCGGCCCGATCTACGTTTTTGCATTCAATCTCAGCGATTCTGAAAATTTCTGCTAGGGCCGGATTATCCGCCCCTGGCTAGGCCGGATAATCCAGCCCGACAGAGTCAAAACTGGTTCAGTTTTGTATGGATTTGTGCATTGAGTATGATTGGACTATGAACTGTTTGCCTACTTTTTCTATGTTCTCTCTTGGACTTGTGTGTATGCTTATCCCCATGCTATCCGCCTTGTTCGCTCACAGGTGGTTCTAGCACTCTTCTTCCATTTTGGCGTCTCGATGCCAAAGGGGGGAGAAGTAGTTATATTAGGTCTCCGAGGATTTGCTTGGGTCGGGCACAAGTATTTGCACTTTAGTTTTTCGGTCTTTTTTCTCGCTTGTGCCCATTTAGCGTTGAACTTTTATGTGTTTTTTTTTTGCCGTATGAGACTATGTTTGTGTGGCTCTAGATTGATCTTGTGGACTATTCATATGGAGTCATCTATCATACTGGCTATATTGGATATCTATATCGAGGGAGGCCCTCACTATGGCTATCGTTGGATATTCTTATAATGTTTTGAGGATGCATCTATCTCCCTACCAGTGGTATGAGCTTTTCGCATATGTTTCAATGAAATAGACTTATACCCTCTTGTGTGTGTTTGTAATCAAATGCAAATTTTAGTACACACACATTGAGGGGGAGTCTTTTCCAGTCATTAAATATTGTTATCTTGAGAACTATCTTGCAAATCCTAGTATTGTCATCTAACACCATAAAGGGGGAGATTGAAAGAACATTTCATGGTTCCCTTTGTTTTGAGTGTTAGATAATAATACCGTGGAGTTTTCTCATGTGTGCTAAGTGTGCAGGGAATGATATTATGGTTGGGGGGATGGATTATTCGCCCCCATCAAGGGCCAGATAATCCGGCCTAACTCTTTTGGCAAAGGCAGGCATGGCGCGTCGCTCTGTCTGGGGACGGTTTTCTCCTAGAAAATCCGAACAGGGGCGGATTCTCTTGCCCTGACCGGATAATCTGGCCCTCTCCTTGGGCCGGATAATCCGCCCCTAGAAGACGATCAAAGGCAGGCAAGGTGCGACGCTCTGACTGGGGGCGGATTTTCTCCCGGAAAATCCGAACATGGGCAGATTTTCTTCCTCTGACCGGATAATCCAGCCCTCACCTTGGGCTGGATAATCCAGCCCCGAGGAGATGATCAAGGGCAGGCTTGGCGCGTTGCTCTAACTGGGGGCAGATTTTGTGCCGAATAATCCGAGTCTGGGGCGAAGTTTTCCCCAGGCCGGATAATCCGTCCCTCACTTGGGCCGGATAATCCGGCCCCAAAGGCTCCAACAGCTCAGTTGGGGCAGGGGTATAAAAGCCCCTTCATCCCCTCCATTCAGAACTCTTGATTCATTCGAAAAAGGCCAGACCTGTTGCAAGTGCTCTCTTTCTAGATCTCCCACTTCAACCACCCGAAGACTTCAATCTTTGGGGGAATTGAAGGAGGAGACAACCTACATCGTCATCACGAATCAAGCGCATCAACTCCTCTCCATTGACTTCGAGAAATCCCCGATCTAGTATTCTTGTTAATATCTAGATCTTGTGTTTTGTTATTGATAACTTGTTCTTGTGGCAGCTTGTTGTCATTATGGGAGCCTCCAATTTGGTTGTGGAGTTGTGCCCCGCTAGTTGTGTAAAGGCACTGGTTCCCGCCTCGAAGGGTTCCTATAGTGGAAAGGTGGACTAGGCCTTTGGTGGCGGGATCCATCGGAGAATAGGGTGAGGCCTATTGTGGCGTGGTGGTCTTAGTACCACCCACCCCTCCAACACAGATGTACTTCCCTTAACAAGGAAGGAACTGTGGTAAAACAAATCCTATGTCTCCGCGTGCTTCACTATGATTTACTCGTTCCTCTATCTCACTCGCCTTTACTCGCTAGTAGTTAGGTTTGCATATAGGGAAATTCTTCATAATAGCTTATCTAGAGAATTTATCTTTTGTGTCAAGCCTAAAATTGAAAAAGCATTAAAATTTGAAGTAGCACCTATTCACCCCCCTTTAGGTGCCCATACGATCCATTTCATAGGGGTTCATTCAGGCTTTGGCTACCGAGGCGGGAGTGTGCCTCCCATGAACCCTTCCCCAAAGATGTGTGCTTGGGCCCCGACTGGGAGTCTACCCATCATCTCCTGTGGGAGGCTTGGGTGGTGGCCCGGATAGCGATGATGGACTGTGATACAAAGCGGATTTCTCTCCGGGCCTAGTTTGATCCTTCTGGCACCCTCGAGGGCCTCGAGCGGGTCCTCCTTCGTGAGGTAGGGAGGGAGAGGCCTCTAGCCGCGGAGGAGTGGCATCGGCGGAAGTGGCTCCTAGGCGTAGAGGGGTTTTCGAGGTTGTGCCTGAAGGATCCCTGCCCGCCTAGGAAGAGGCTCTCCCCACTTCGTGAATCTTCTTCAGATCCAGCACAACATGTCCATTACCTAAAGACTTGGCTGGAGGAGGCCCTAGGGGAGGCCTAGAAGGTGATGCTAGCTCTTCGTAATGAGCGGAGGGCAAGCGACAACTCATCCTCTCTTGTCCGGGTGGCTTCCTAGCTGAGCGGGTTCTTGGAATATCTTCACCTGCCTCCTCTCGAGGCCTTGAGTTTGAGAATCGATGCAGGCCTGAATCTTCTTTCTTCGCTGCTGACTCATCTAGAGAGCTTCAGCACATTCACGGACTTGCTGATACAGGCAGTAAGTGGCCCGCGGTGTAGCCCGAGAAGTGTTCGCCTGGGTTCACCACCACTTCTATGAATTTGATGCCGAGGTGATCTTCAAGCCCGTGGCCCCAGCCAGAGTCTCCACGCCTCTCAGGAGGCCGAGGAGGCAACCTTTGCCAAGCTGGTTGGATGTCTTTGTCACAAACCGGCGGTCTGAAGCTGCTTCTTTCTTTCTATTCAAGAATAAAGGTAGAGCGCTGAGCTTTGCCACCTTGTAATCTTTTCCTTTTTTGACAAATAGTCTATACTATTCTTTAATAAATTCATTCGGCATATCTCTTAGCCAATCGCCTATTTGCTAAGCATGCTCATTGCCAAATCTTTTTGGGTAATAAGTTAGCTTGACTACACCAACCCTAGGACTAAGAGTCGGGCTATGTAGTACTGGCTACGGTGTGTAGCCCCACCATGTGACCACTCCACCTTTTGGCCGAGGATGCCCCAACACTGAGGACCCCGAGCTGGGCCTAGGCGACCGCTCAAGGAGGATCCTCCTTCCTAGGGTGCCCTTTGTACAATTAGGCACACACAAAGACTAATGGTTTAATGCAGAGAGTCCGTCAAAACCACTCTTGTTCTTCCAAAAAGATCTTTCAATTCAAGTGCACACTATACTTATGTTTGGGACGAGCCATTAGGCTGCCGCTAGCATTCATGTTGACGTAACTCGGGTCTGTCTATTTGGGATAAAGATGCAGTCCTGGTCTGGTCCTAGCGAGGCGCCACACTCAGAGTAGCGCTTGGTCCCGGGGCAGTCCATTTGGTCCTGGGCCCTACGGAGGCGAATGCGAGGCTGCTCCAAGATGGGCTGTGAGGTTGGTTTCCCCTTATGTTTCCTCAAACATGTACCTCCGCGCATACCAAGTCCACGCGTCACGTGAAACATTCCTCCGTTGAGCACACAATCGGTGTCCACATCCCTTCATATTTTATCGTTTCTTGGAGGAGAGGTCTAGGGGTGTTTTCCTCAGCCCACCTCGCCTACCCAGGTTCCTCCTCGGGCATACCTCTCGGTGGGGCCTAGCTCACGTTCCCCTCTTCCTCTCCCTTTGTGCTAAGGACATCTCCTCTTCTTGAATTCTTGTGTAGAGATCTACCAGGTCGAACAACCCCGTCATTGTGTCGATGCACCCAACTCGTATTTGCCTCCGAAGGAGAACATAACGCGTCCCTGTCAGAAGGCCCTTATAATGAGCACCGGTGGAGCATCATGGATGGTGCCAAGGATTAGGCTAAAGTGACACAGGTAGTCTCGGAGGCTCTCCCCATGCCATTGACGAAGCTAATTGAGATCGATGATAATGCCAGGTCTAAGCCACCACCTGGGAAACAAGGTCCCACTCAGGGGGTACATGCTAGCGTAGGGGACAAACGATCCAAGAGAACGCCACATTTCAGGATGGGATAGGGCTGTGCTCACGCGCGCCCACGCCTCTGCCCGCATTCCTGCTTCCTCGGTGGAGCCAGGAAAAGCCATGATCCAAGGTTATCCACCGAGCCCCCCATGGGTGTCTCCTTGCTCGGGGCCATCGGGAACCCTACCTTTATCACCTTGCCGAAGCATGGCCACTTGCTGTGTTGAGTTTGCCAATGTTGATCGCAGCTGATGCGCCCCCTACCTGGCGTGCAAGATGTTGTGTTTTGATTTTTGATACAGGGGATGGGGAACTGATGACCCACAAGTATAGGGGGTGTATCGCATTATTTTCGATAAGTAAGAGTGTCGAACCCAACAAGGAGCAGAAGGTGTTGACGAGTGGCTTGGAGCAGGAATTCTCTGTAAATACTTAGCAAACGGATTTTTAGGGGTTTTTGATAATGCAGATAAATAAAGTATGAGTAAATAAAAGCCAATGATAATAAATGCAGCAAGTGGCCCAATCCTTTCTTTAGTAAAGGACAAGCCGGTTGTATTACTTAAGATGACCAAACATTCTCGAGGACACACAGGAATACCGTCAAGTGCTTTCACTTCATATAGTTGATTAATCTTCTTTAGTTTGATAAGAGTTGTGTGGGTGAACCTGTTCTAATGTACCGCATTCCTAGGACTAATACATACTTGTGATTATACCCCTTGCAAGCATCCGCAAGTACAATAAAGTAATTAAGATAAAAAACTAACCATAGCTTTAAACTCTGAGATCCTAACCTCCCTTGTGCAAAGGTTCCCTAACAGGGGTTTAGATTTCTGTCACTCCGGCAACCCCTACGATTAGTAGCCAAATACACAATGCATTCCTCTAGGCCCTTAAAGGTGAAGTGTCATGTAGTCGACGTTCACATGACACCACTAGAAGAATAACACCACAACTTAAATAACAAACTATTGAATCTTTATCAACACAATTCCACTACTAACAACATGACTTCTCCCATGTCTTCAAGAACTAAACGAACTACTCACAAGACATCATATGGATCAAGATCAGAGATGATATAATGATAAGTAACAATCTAAACATAACAATAATTCAATGGGTCCACTCAATAGCATCAACTACAACAAGTAATCAACACCGGAAAAGTTTCCCCTAAGAACTATGCAAGATTCAACCCAATTGTTACAGCGGTATGAAGTGGTGATGATGGTGCTGGTGGAGATGATGATGATGATCCTGATGAAGTCCATCTTGATGGTGGTGTTGATGGCGACGATCTCCCCTCTCCGAGAAGGAATTTCTTCGGAAGATTTCTGCCTGCCGGAGAGCTCTTTTTCTCCCTGTAGTTTTCCACCCCGCAGAGGCGGCGAAATCTTTTTGTGGTCGCTCCCTCAGGCTTAGGGTTTCGTGGGGATAATATATGCCAAAGGGGAGAGCCATGAGTGGGTTAGGGTGGCCACACCACCTGGTGGTGCGGCCAGGGGTGGTGTGGGCCCCGTGTGGCCCAACTCCGCTCCCTCTTTTGGTATCCTTCGTCTTCTAGAAAAATAGGATTTTCCATGTATTTTCTGGAATTTTTTGATCTTCGCGAATTTTGCCTCCAAACAATGCCTTTTCCATTAGAATCCTGACTTCAACGGTCCATCCTCCAAAAGTCATCAACCATGCAAAAACAGATGAAATAACATAAGTATCATCTCTTAATATGAAATATATCAATGAATAATAGTAATTTATGATAAAGAATAGTGATGCAAAATGGACGTATCAACTCCCCCAAGCTTAGACTTCGCTTTTCCCCAAGCGAAAACTGAGCTTAATAAACATGACCTCAGGTTTATGGAGTGAAGAGTCGATAAAAGAATACGGACAAGAAGCATCACATTCATCAATACATAAGTCATAATAGAAGACAACTCACTATTATATAACTTAACTTGCAATAAGTAAAGGAAACACAATAAAGATACACAAAGTAAATCATAATTGGTAATGGCAAACTTTCCTCTTGGTCAAAGAATAGTTAACAATTTGCAGGAGTTCAAACATAATGGTGTTTTCAATGATAGCTTTCAAAGTAATATTCACTAAGATAAGAGCAATGTGCAAAACAAGGAACATAAGAAACATGATTGAAAAAATCATCATATGAATGAATGAAACACAACAACTCAAAATACTTGTCGAGATAGAAAGGAATAGGTTTACTGACTCAACTAAAAAGTAAAAGATAGGCCCTTCGCAGAGGGAATCAGGGATTTCAAGTTTCATAAAGAGCTTCCAAAAATTCTGGTACTTATTAGCTTTCAGCTCTCATTGCCCCTATCATAAGCATCTTGAAGTGATTAAGGTTAAAGTGAACAAACTATGGAGTATATGCTTAACAAAGTATAAGTTGGCAATCTCATGTCCCTTGAATACAAGGGCCGCTTCTCATTCTTCTCAAGTTTAGTTACCGGTAAGTTCTTGTTATAGTAAGTACATGTGTATCATAGAGAACCGCCAACTGGGTACCCCTTGCCCGATGATACAGAAGAATCCCCATATCAAAATGACAAGGAAGCAGACAATAAGCATCTCATCAATCTTCTTATTTAGCAAGTTTTTCTCTCTTTCCTCTTTTCTCATCTCTTTTTTTCTCTTTTTATTCTCAATCTCTATCTCTCTTTTTTTTATAAGAAGAATGCTTCATAGATTGCTCATTATGGTTACACTGCAGGTTTCCACCATGATTAGGCATGGATTAGACCAGCCACCCAGGCATTTCTCTAACACACATACACAACTCCATGGACTTACAAGCTCCCCTTTCATTTCACACCGATGACATCCATAAACAAAAGAGCATGATATCAACTAGGTACAATGTACAAGTGCAATGTTGAAAGCGTTCCCCATGAGAGCATGGTTCTGCTAATTCCCAACATATAAGTGCAAACATATACAACATATATGACACAATGGTTCAAGTTTATTAGGGGCAAGAAAAGTAAAGTGTGCCGTCAAGTTCATGAGAGATTTAATCACTAATTTTCACATAACAAGTTTAATTCGGAAGGTAGATAAAAACATGAATTTACTTGGAATAGCAATAGTGCTAATAGGTAGGTATGGTGGACACAAATGGCATAGATTTTTGGTTTAAGGATTGGATGCACGAGAAGCATTCCCTCTCAGTACAGGTTTTTGGCTAGCAAGGCTGGGTAACAAGCATAAGAGTTGAAGGAAACAAACAAACATACAGGTGATAAAAACAAACATGCAATCTTCCTTGGAAGCACAAAAGATTAACTATAGAATACTAAGCTTATAGCTAATCAAGAAAGATGATGAAATTATATTTCTTAAGAGTATTTTTATCTTTTTCATTTAGTTCTCATAATAGTGTTGCTACTGACTGAGCCAGGTTTGCCAAAACCAACTAAATTTACTCAATGATCCCAAAGCGATACCAATACTAACAACAAGATCAATCATATAATAGTAATTGAAAACTAAAATAAAATATGCAAAAGAGTGAATGATAGAACTTCTCATTAATATTCCATAACGGCAACTCACACCAAGGGATACATAGATATCTATCGAGAGGGGGGACACTTCTATAATGCAAACCATCCTATACGATAACTTCTCTATTCATGATATGACTCTACAAAAAAGGTAAAAAGATAAAAGATAGTGATATGATACCACGACACTCCCCCAAGCTTGGAACAAACCAAGGGGATGCCAAAACCTGATGACGAATTACTCCTTCAGTGGTGGTGGTGTTCTCTCGTCATCGTCCGACTTCCAAGGTAAGGGTTCCCCATCAAAAAAAGACATCCTGGTCTCCAACATCCTAAAACTAGCAGTTGCACTTATGTGTTTAAACCTAACCTCATACTCACAGTTTTGAATTTTCACATCGTAGAGCTACGCTTGTAGTTGGTTGGTTGTTCCGTGGAGTGAGAGAATTTCATCCTTAAGCTCAGCGGTCTCCTTCTGGTGCTTGGCGATGAGTTCGGAACTAATCTTATGGATGATATCCACTTCGCGTTCCGCCATCTTCTTATACCTAAAGAGTTCTTGCTCCAATGCTTCCATCCTATCCTCCATACTACCTTCACCTTTAGGGCCCTGAACCTCTTTTATCTATACCTTCCCATCTTCGCGCAAGAATTCCTTGGGATGAATCTTCAACTCACGCATGTAAGGGTTGATGACGTCCGTGGAGTAATCTTACTTGGCTGATCTAGAGGAGGACAGTGTGGCCTCAAAACTGGGACTCTACCTGTCAGAAACAGATCGAAACGAAAACACGACGAGAACACGATATACGAACCTCGGGGGATCCGGGGGATTATATATTACGAATTTCTACAACAAAAGGAAAGTACTGGGAGAAAATGGGTTGGAGACGGGATCCGAGGTGGCCACACCACCTAGTGGCGCGACTAGGTGGGTCCACGCCACGTGGTGGTGTGAGCCACCCTGGCTCCATTTCCGTCCCTCTTTCGTTTCGTTGCTTTCCTTGTTGGATAAAAACTGCAAAAATATAAATTGACAATTTTTTCATGGACCATTTCTTACCAGAACTGTTACCTATTCAAAAACGGACTCTGCAGGTCGCTGAAGTTGGTCTTAGATAAATTTTTCTGGAGTTACCATTTGAGTAGCATCAATGTCTTCATTGTAAGAATCTCCAGAAATATAGTGCTTGAGTCTCTGACCATTCACCACTTGTGTAGTGTTATCTTTTAGGGAAGAAATTTTTATTGCACCTAAACAATACACCTCTTCAATAAAAAAAGGTCCTTCCCATTTTGAGAGTAGTTTTCCTGCAAAAAATCTGAGACGAGACCTATACAATAGAACCTTCTCACCGACATGGAACTCTCTCTTAAGAATTCTCCTGTCATGCCATTTTTTAACTTTTTATTTAAATAGTCTAGCATTTTCGTATGCTTCACTCCTCCACTCGTCTAACGAACTTAAGTCAAATAATATTTTCTCACCAGCAAGTTTGAAGTCTCTATTAAGTTCTTTCACTGCCCAATAAGCTTTGTGTTCTAATTCTAAAGGCAGGAGGCAAGCTTTCCCATAAACCATTTTGTAAGGAGACATCCCCATAGGGGTTGTTCATATGCGGTACCAAAGTTGGCAGGCCAGCTCATGGCGGTACCTAAATTGCCTGAAATTACCGTGTTTCAAAAAGGTGGGCCGCCAACTACTGAGAGGGGCCATTTCGAGGCAAACTCATCTCACCCCTGCCAAATTCAAACATTCCGTTAAACTGCCCCGTGAAGTAGACGGTCGGGACCCTCCTGTCGGTCATCTGTCCGTGACGCGGGCGCCACGACGGTAACCTCTTAGGCAAATCGAGCAGCTAAGTGGATTGGATGCGTTGACCAATTTCACAAATCCATTCCTAGCTTTCCCCTAGCACCGACGGCGTCAGAATCCACCCTCCAGGTAGGACGATCCCTTCGGACATTTGACTTCCGGCGCCAAGTTGCTGCGCCCAGTCACCGATCCCGAGCTCCAATGGCGCATGCCGTAGCCGCCGTTGCGAGGCTCTAGCCCGCCTCCACCGCCGACGAGCCGAGCAGCTCGGAGGATGGCAGATCCTACTATCAAGAAAGAAGAAGTTCTATCTACAAGCGGGTGATCTACCCTTCTCTTTGCTATTCGCACTAGTTACAACTGCTAGCTGGCTACTAAACCTCAAATTGTTTGTTAGCCCAACGCTGACAAACATATTTTGTCCACAGTTTTCTGTCAAGTGGGATCTGCGCAGAACCCCTTTACCTGGTTACGATAGTCCTCTATAGGTACGACTCTAAGGGCAAGAGGTATGGACACCATTGTTTCACGATGGAAGAAGCGCCTGCGCAGATCTGCACTATATCTGGTATGGTTGCTGCTCTGCGTAATCATGTTGAATTATGGCCGAAGCAGACTGCAAAGTTCAGCTTCATGGATGAACGTGGCATCATGGTTCCTATAACGTGTAACAGTCAGCTAATTGGGTTGATGAAAAGGTATGCTTCAGCTGCCATGTTTGAGCTGAAATGTGATGTACTAGATGTGGAAGCTGCTACAACTGGGAGTCGCCCTTCTATTCTTGGCAAGGGTGGTTGCTCGAACCCAATTACCTCCTGGTAAGCAAAGGTCTCTTGGGGTTCGCATGTTTGTGCTGAATTGTAATTTTTGTTTTATTTACTCTGTAGATATTGGGCAGTTATGCAACAGTCTTGTTTCTTTGACAGAAAGCGCCGCAAGGTTAGAAACATGACTACCGGGTCAGTCATTTTGCTTCCCGAAGAAATTAAAAACGAGTGGAAAGATGTCATTTTGCTGCCCACAGAAATTAAAAACGAGTGGAAAGATGATGCTGGACACGATTCTGGTGCCCATTGTCCCGGCGATGCAGAGTACGTGAAGCTAAGAAAATTGGCACTAAGGAAGAGGAAGGAGGCAGGAAATAAAGAAGCCATTGGACATGAAGGCTTGGCACCCAGGCTGCGGAAGAAGGTTGTTGGCAATGAAGATGCATAGTAATGTGTTGAACTTGAACATATATATGTAATTCTATTAAATTCGGATCGCTCTGTGTGTGGCACGTTGCTGGGCGAAACAATCTACCCACGTTCTCTGAGTAAAATGTACCGCGACTTAGGGTTTGGAAACGCCCGAGTCAGTAGTTGAATCCGAAATTATGATTGTGCCACTTCTATCTGAAAACAAGGATCCACCGGTTCCACAATTGTTGAGGGGCAGGAGGTCTCCAAATACGACAGAATGTAAGTGGCACATAAATAAATTATTTAAGCTGCCACACTCCACGAAGCAGCAACTTATTTCAGATGCTGCACAACGACGTGGCAACATAAACAACAATGTTCTCACCGATAATGCCCAGATGAGGAAGAAATGGGTACCACTTTCTGGCCTAATCTTGAGCCTGTCTATATCACCGCCTCTCTGCTCCTGCATCCCCTGCATCTGGCGAAGCTCCCGGATCTCTAGTAACCGGGTGTACATGATTCCACTTTATAAATTGTGGTTGTGCCATTTGCATGCGGCACAATCCACGTAGATTACGTTTAAACAAACCACCAGTGTCAGAATACACTAGTAGAAAATGTGTCTTTGGTCCACGGTTACGTTCCCAATCCGGGATAGAGATCTAAATTTAGGCAGAAATTGATCTAAATCACAAATTCTTCAACAAATTAATGCGGGGTCAGAGCAATTTTTTTCCTCCCTGGAATCCAGGACCAATAGTTCAGACTGCTAGGTCAACAAGTACAAATATTACAACTTAAAAAGGCACGGAGCTTAAGCTAAATAGAACTAGTTATCACACATCTCCTTGATCTTCCTAATCTTGGCCCGATGAGCATCTTCCTGCGAGAGCAAGGATCGAATTGTCTGCTCCTTCCTTTTAGCATCTTCCTTGCACAACTTCAATTGTTTCTCTGCATTTTTCCTCATGCACTTGTCAATACTCGTAGTTGTGTACTGCAGGACTTTGGCCTGGTGGAGATCGTTCCTTGCTTGAGTCAGTTCTTGCTCTGCTTTAGCCTTTAGGGCCAACGTCGCGTCCCTCTCCTTCTCGACTTTGATAACCTTGTCTTGCACCCACCTGAGATCTCGCTTATGCTTGGTCGTGTCAACTGGTTCCCATAGCTTCATCTCAACACTGTCAAGAAGTGAGCTGAATACGGATGCTTTCAACTCGACAATCATTTCCCATAGTTTGTCCAGCGTTTTCTGCATCGATTTGGGCCACTCTGGATCTACCCATTTGACAACACCGCAACTTCCGCCTTGCATCATTGCACGATGTCCTTGACACCGTAGAAACCTCCTGCCTGCATTTCGTCCTTCGAAGGCTACAAATTTAGCGGGCACATATCCATGTTTACATACCATAGGACTGTCTTCATCCTCTAAACCGTGATTGTCGGAGTCATACATCGTTTGGTCGGCCTAACACATCATACGCGCATGAGTAAACAGATTAGATCTAGCTCAAAAAATAGATAACTGGCCACATATGATAGAAACAGAGATGAGACGACTCACATCGAAATCACCATCGCTGTCGTCACGACGCGTTTCCTCGCTGTCTCCCCTTGAACCCATGGCGAGAGGGGTGGGGGGGGGGGGGGGGGTGGCTGCCGGAGAGGGGATTGGGATGGAGGCGCCGTCGGCTTGCGGCTACGGCAGGATGGGAGTGAGGTGGGGAAAGTGGCTTCGAGGGTAAGGAAGAGAAGTAATGGGGACGTGACACTAGGATATGGCCCACTGAACTCGTGAGACATGCACTCGCAACAGGGGAGCGCCCGGTGTTGCCAGTTTGTCCAAAGCAAGCGTGGCCAACCATGCCGCAGAACAGCCTACTCGCGGATCGCTCTCACGAAGACCATCCTAATCGTCCAAGCGCCCCAATCGAACGGTATGTAACAATCGTCACGCAGAACAACTGTGTTAGGGCGTGCCTTCTAGAAGAGTCGGTCTAACGGTTACCCATGCAATGACACTGGGTGTGGTTCATGAAAAGAACAGACATGCAATGACATTGATGGATCCATGCGTGGTTTATGGAAGTAATAGACATGCAATGGCTCTAGCTATGGTTAATGAAAAGAACACGCATGCAATGACACTGGGTGTGGTTCATGAAAAGAACATACATGCAATGACACTGGTGGATCCTTATGTGGTTTGTTTAGAGGAATAGACATGCAATGACACCGGTGGATCCACATGTGGTTCATGAGAAGAACACACATCCAATGACTCTGGTAGATTCTTATGTGGTTCATGAAAAAAACAGACATGCAGTGAAACTGGGCGTGGTTCATGAAAAGAACAGACATGCACTGACACTAGGAGTGCTTCATGAAAAGAACAGACAGGCAATGACACTGGTGGATCCTTATGTGGTTTGTTTAGAAGAACATGCATGCAATGACACTGGGTGTGGTTCATGAAAAGAACAGACACGCAATGACACTGGTGGATCCTTATGTGGTTTGTTTAGAGGAACAGACATGCAATCACACTAGGTGGATCCATATGTGGTTTATGGAAGTAAAACACATGCAATAACTCTAGCTGTGATTCATGAAAAGAACAGACATGCAATGACACTGGTGGATCCTTATGTGGTTCATGAAAAGAACAGACAGGCAATGACACTGGTGGATCCTTATGTGGTTTGTTTAGAAGAACACACATGCAATGACACTGGGTGTGGTTCAGGAGAAGAACACACATCCAATGACACTGGTGGATCCTTATGTGGTTTTTTTAGAGAAACATACATGCAATGACACTAGGTGGATCCACTGTGGTTTATGGAAGTACAAGACATGCAATGACACTGGTAGATCCTTATGTGGTTCATGAAAAGAACAGACATGCAGTGAAACTGGGTGTGGTTCATGAATAGAATAGACATGCACTGACAGTGGGTGTGGTTCATGAGAAGAACAGACATGCAATGACACTGGTGGGCCCATCCTTATGTGGTTCATGAAAAGAACAGACATGCAATGACACTGGTGGATCCTTATGTGGTTTGTTTATAAGAACACGCATGCAATGACACTGGGTGTGGTTCATGAAAAGAACACACACGCAATGACACTGGTGGATCCTTATGTGGTTTGTTTAGACGAACAGACATGCAATGACACCGGTGGATCCACGTGTGGTTCATGAGAAGAACATGCATCCAATGACTCTGGTAGATCCTTATGTGGTTCATGAAAAGAACAGACATGCAGTGAAACTCGGTGTGGTTCATGAAAAGAACAGACATGCACTTACACTAGGAGTGGTTCATGAAAAGAACAGACAGATAATGACACTGGTGGATCCTTATGTGGTTTATGGAAGGAAAAACATGCAATCACACTAGGTGGATCCATATGTGGTTTATGGAAGTAACACACATGCAATGACACTGGGTGTGGTTCATGAAAAGAACAGACATGCAATGACACTGGGAGATCCTTATGTGGTTCATGAAAAGAACAGACATGCAATGACACTGGTGGATCCTTATGTGGTTTGTTTAGAGGAACAGATATGCAATGACTCTAGCTGTGGTTCATGAAAAGAACAGACATGCAATGACACCGGGTGTGGTTCATGAAAAGAACATACATGCAATGACTTATGTGGTTTGTTTAGAAGAACACACATGCAATGACACTGGGTGTGGTTCATGAAAAGAACAGATATGCAATGACACTGGTGGATCCTTATGTGGTTTGTTTAGAAGAACACGCATGCAATGACACTAGGTGTGGTTCATGAAAAGAACAGACACGCAATGACATTGGTGGATCCTTATGTGGTTTGTTTAGAGGAACAGACATGCAATCACACTAGGTGGATCCATATGTGGTTTATGGAAGTAAAAGACATGCAATGACTCTATCTGTGATTCATGAAAAGAATGGACATGCAATGACACTGGTGGATCCTTATGTGGTTTGTTTAGAAGAACACACATGCAATGACACTGGGTGTGGTTCATGAGAAGAACACACATCCAATGACACTAGTGGATCCTTATGTGATTTGTTTAGAGGAACATACATGCAATGACACTAGGTGGATCCACATGTGGTTTATGGAAGTAAAAGACATGCAATGACACTGGTAGATCCTTATGTGGTTCATGACAAGAACAGACATGCAGTGAAACTGGGTGTGGTTCATGAATAGAACAGACATGCACTGACACTAGGTGTGGTTCATGAAAAGAACAGACATGCAATGACACTGGTGGGCCCATCCTTATGTGGTTCATGAAAAGAACAGACATGCAATGACACTGGTGGATCCTTATGTGGCTTGTTTAGAATAACACACATGCAATGACACTGGGTGTGGTTCGTGAAAAGAACACACATCCAATGACACTGGTGGATCCTTATGTGGTTTGTTTAGAGGAACAGACACGCAATGACACCGGTTGATCCACGTGTGGTTCATGAGAAGAACACACATCCAATGACTCTGGTAGATCCTTATGTGGTTCATGAAAAGAACAGACATGAAGTGAAACTGGGTGTGGTTCATGAAAAGAATAGACATGCACTGACACTAGGAGTGGTTCATGAAAAGAATAGATAGGCAATGACACTGGTGGATCCTTATGTGGTTTATGGAAGGAACAAACATGCAATCACACTAGGTGGATCCATATGTGGTTTATGGAAGTAACACACATGCAATGTCACTGGGTGTGGTTCATGAAAAGAACAGACATGCAATGACACTGGTAGATCCTTATGTGGTTCATGAAAAGAACAGACATGCAATGACACTGGTGGATCCTTATGTGGTTTATGGAAGGAACAAACATGCAATCACACTAGGTGGATCCATATGTGGTTTATGGAAGTAACACACATGCAATGACACTAGGTGTGGTTCATGAAACGAACAGACATGCAATGACATTGGTAGATCCTTATGTGGTTCATGAAAAGAACAGACATGCAGTGAAACTGGGTGTGGTTCATGAATAGAACATACATGCACTGACACTAGGTGTGGTTCATGAAACGAACAGACATGCAATGACACTGGTGGGCCCATCCTTATGTGGTTCATGAGAAGAACAGACATGCAATGACACTGGTGGATCCTTATGAGGTTTGTTTAGAAGAACACACATGCAATGACACTGGGTGTGGTTCATGAAAAGAACACACATCCAATGACACTGGTGGATCCTTATGTGGTTCATGAAAAGAACATACATGCAATGACACCGGTGGATCCTTATGTGGTTTTTTTAGAGGAACAGACATGCAATGACTCTAGCCGTGGTTGATGAAAAGAACAGACATGCAATGACACCGGGTGTGGTTCATGAAAAGAACAAACATGCAATGACTTATGTGGTTTGTTTAGAATAACACACATGCAATGACACTGGGTGTGGTTCATGAAAAGAACAGATAGGCAATGACACTGGTGGATCCTTATGTGGTTTGTTTAGAAGAACACGCATGCAATGACACTAGGTGTGGTTCATGAAAAGAACAGACACACAATGACACTGGAGGATCCTTATGTGGTTAGTTTAGAGGAACATACATGTAATCACACTAGGTGGATCCATATGTGGTTTATGGAAGAAAAAGACATGCAATGACTATAGCTGTGATTCAACAAAAGAATAGAGATGCAATGACACTAGTGGATCCTTATGTGGTTCATGAAAAGAACAGACAGGCAATGCCACTGGTGGATCCTTATGTTGTTTGTTTAGAAGAACACACATGCAAATTATACTGGGTGTGGTTCATGAGAAGAACACACATCCAATGACACTGGTGGATCCTTATGTGGTTTGTTTAGAGGAACAGACATGCAATGACTCTAGCTGTGGTTCATGAAAAGAACAGACATGAAATGACACCGGGTGTGGTTCATGAAAAGAACATACATGAAGTGACTTATGTGGTTTGTTTAGAAGAACACACATGCAATGACACTGGGTGTGGTTCATGAAAAGAACAGATATGCAATGACACTGGTGGATCCTTATGTGGTTTGTTTAGAAGAACACGCATGCAATGACACTAGGTGTGGTTCATGAAAAGAACAGAAACGCCATGACATTGGTGGATCCTTATGTGGTTTGTTTAGAGGAACAGACATGCAATCACACTAGGTGGATCCATATGTGGTTTATGGAAGTAAAAGACATGCAGTGACTCTATCTGTGATTCATGAAAAGAATGGACATGCAATGACACTGGTGGATCCTTATGTGGTTTGTTTAGAAGAACACACATGCAATGACACTGGGTGTGGTTCATGAGAAGAACACACATCCAATGAGACTGGTGGATCCTTATGTGATTTGTTTAGAGGAACATACATGCAATGACACTAGGTGGATCCACATGTGGTTTACGGAAGTAAAAGACATGCAATGACACTGGTAGATCCTTTTGTGGTTCATGAAAAGAATAGACATGTAGTGAAACTGGGTGTGGTTCATGAATAGAACAGACATGCACTGACACTAGGTGTGGTTCATGAAAAGAACAGACATGCAATGACACTGGTGGGCCCATCCTTATGTGGTTCATGAAAAGAACAGACATGCAATGACACTGGTGGATCCTTATGTGGTTTGTTTAGAAGAACACACATGCAATGACACTGGGTGTGGTTCGTGAAAAGACCACACATCCAATGACACTGGTGGATCCTTATGTGGTTTGTTTAGAGGAACAGACACGCAATGACACCGGTGGATCCACGTGTGGTTCATGAGAAGAACACACATCCAATGACTCTGGTAGATCCTTATGTGGTTCATGAAAAGAACAGACATGTAGTGAAACTGGGTGTGGTTCATGAAAAGAATAGACATGCACTGACACTAGGAGTGGTTCATGAAAAGAATAGATAGGCAATGACACTGGTGGATCCTTATGTGGTTTATGGAAGGAACAAACATGCAATCACACTAGGTGCATCCATATGTGGTTTATGGAAGTAACACACATGCAATGACACTAGGTGTGGTTCATGAAAAGAACAGACATGCAATGACACTGGTAGATCCTTATGTGGTTCATGAAAAGAATAGACATGCAATGACACTGGTGGATCCTTATGTGGTTTATGGAAGGAACAAACATGCAATCACACTAGGTGGATCCATATGTGGTTAATGGAAGTAACACACATGCAATGACACTAGGTGTGGTTCATGAAACGAACAGACATGAAATGACACTGGTAGATCCTTATGTGGTTCATGAAAAGAACAGACATGCAGTGAAACTGGGTGTGGTTCATGAATAGAACATACATGAACTGACACTAGGTGTGGTTCATGAAACGAACAGACACGCAATGACACTGGTGGGCCCATCCTTATGTGGTTCATGAGAAGAACAGACATGCAATGACACTGGTGGATCCTTATGTGGTTTGTTTAGAAGAACACACATGCAATGACACTGGGTGTGGTTCATGAAAAGAACACACATCCAATGACACTGGTGGATCCTTATGTGGTTCATGAAAAGAACAGACATGCAATGACACCGGTGGATCCTTATGTGGTTTGTTTAGAGGAACAGACATGCAATGACTCTAGCCGTGGTTGATGAAAAGAACAGACATGCAATGACACCGGGTGTGATTCATGAGAAGAACAAACATGCAATGACTTATGTGGTTTGTTTAGAATAACACGCATGCAATGACACTGGGTGTGGTTCATGAAAAGAACAGATAGGCAATGACACTGGTGGATCCTTATGTGGTTTGTTTAGAAGAACACGCATGCAATGACACTAGGTGTGGTTCATGAAAAGAACAGACATGCAATGACACTGGTGGATCCTTATGTGGTTTGTTTAGAGGAACATACATGTAATCACACTAGGTGGATCCATATGTGGTTTATGGAAGAAAAAGACATGCAATGACTATAGCTGTGATTCAACAAAAGAACAGAGATGCAATGACACTGGTGGATCCTTATGTGGTTCATGAAAAGAACAGACAGGCAATGCCACTGGTGGATCCTTATGTGGTTTGTTTAGAAGAACACACATGCAATTACACTAGGTGTGGTTCATGAGAAGAACACACATCCAATGACACTGGTGGATCCTTATGTGGTTTGTTTAGAGGAACAGACATGCAATCACACTAGGTGGATCCACATGTTGTTTATGGAAGTAAAAGACATGCAATGACACTGGTAGATCCTTATGTGGTTCATGAGAAGAACATACATGTAGTGAAACTGGGTGTGGTTCATGAATAGAAGAGACAAGCACTAACACTGGGTGTGGTTCATGAAAAGAACAGACATGCAATCACACTGGTGGATCCTTATGTGGTTTGTTTAGAACAACACACATGCAATGACACTAGGTGTGGTTCATGACAAGAACACACATCCAATGACACTGGTGTATCCTTATGTGGTTTGTTTGGAGGAGCATACATGCAATCACACTAGGTGGATCAATATGTGGTTTATGGAAGTAACAGACATGCAATGCCACTGGTAGATCCTTATGTGGTTCATGAAAAGAACATATATGCAGTGAAACTGGGTGTGGTTCATGAATAGAATAGACATGCACTGACACTGGGTGTGGTTCATGAAAACAACATACATGCAATGACACTGGTGGGCCCATCCTTATGTGATTCATGTAAAGAACACACATGCAATCACACTAGGTGGATCCATATGTGGTTTATGGAAGTAACACGCATGCAATGACACTGGGTGTGGTTCATGAAAAGAAAAGACATGCAATGACACTAGTGGATCCTTATGTGGTTAATCAAAATAACATACATGGAATGACACTGGTGGATCCTTATGTGGTTTGTTTAGAGGAACAGACATGCAATGACTCTAGCCGTGGTTCATGAAAAGAACAAACATGCAATGACACCGGGTGTGGTTCATGAAATGACACTGGTTGTGGTTCATGAAAAGAATAGATAGGCAATGACACTGGTGGATCCTTATGTGGTTTGTTTAGAAGAACACGCATGCAATAACACTGGGTGTGGTTCATGAAAAGAACAGACACGCAATGACACTGGTGGATCCTTATGTGGTTTGTTTAGAGGAACAGACATGCAATCACACTAGGTAGATCCATATGTGGTTTATGGAAGTAATAGACATGCAATGACTCTAGCTGTGATTCATGAAAAGAACAGACATGCAAATACACTGGTGTATCCTTATGTGGTTCATGAAAAGAACAGACATGCAATGACACTAGTGGATCCTTATGTGGTTTGTTTAGAAGAACACACATGAAATGACACTAGGTGTGGTTCATGAGAAGAACCCACATCCAATAACACTGGTGGATCCTGTGGTTTGTTTAGAGGAACATACATGCAATGACACTAGCTGGATCCACATGTGGTTTATGGAAGTAAAATACATGCAATGACACTGGTAGATCCTTATGTGGTTCATGAAAAGAATAGACATGAAGTGAAACTGGGTGTGGTTCATGAATAGAACAGACATGCAATGACACTGGGTGTGGTTCATGAGAAGAACAGACATGCAATGACACTGGTGGACCCATCCTTATGTGGTTCATGAAAAGAACAGACATGCAATGACACTGGTGGATCCTTATGTGGTTTATGGAAGGAAAAAACATGCAATCACACTAGGTGGATCCATATGTGGTTTATGGAAGTAACACACATGCAATGACACTGGGTGTGGTTCATGAAAAGAACAGACATGCAATGACACTGGTATAACCTTATGTGGTTCATGAAAAGCACAGACATGCAATGACACTGGTGGATCCTTATGTGGTTTGTTTAGAGGAACAGACATGCAATGACTCTAGCCGTGGTTCATGAAAAGAACAGACATGCAATGACACCGGGTGTGGTTCATGAAAAGAACAGACATGCAATGACTTATGTGGTTTGTTTAGAAGAACACACATGCAATGACACTGGGTGTAGTTTATGAAAAGAACATATAGGCAATGACAATGGTGGATCCTTATGTGGTTTGTTTAGAAGAACATGCATGCAATGACACTAGGTGTGGTTCATGAAAAGAACACACATCCAATGACACTGGTGGATCCTTATGTGGTTCATGAAAAGAACAGACATGCAATGACACCGGTGGATCCTTATGTGGTTTGTTTAGAGGAACAGACATGCAATGACTCTAGCCGTGGTTCATGAAAAGAATAGACATGCAATGACACCGGGTGTGGTTCATGAAAAGAACAGACATGCAATGACTTATGTGGTTTGTTTAGAAGAACACACATGCAATGACACTGGGTGTGGTTCATGAAATGAACAGATATGCAATGACACTGGTGGATCCTTATGTGGTTTGTTTAGAAGAACACGCATGCAATGACACTGGGTGTGGTTCATGAAAAGAACAGACACGCAATGACACTAGTGGATCCTTATGTGGTTTGTTTATAGGAATAGACATGCAATCACACTAGGTGGATCCATATGTGGTTTATGGAAGTAAAAGACATGCAATGACTCTAGCCGTGATTCATGAAAAGAATAGACATGCACCTGAAGATTAATTGTTTGGTTTTTTATTTATAATTACAATATCGGGGCTTGTTTTTGTACCTGACTATGTATATCCCTGAATAATGTTTTGTACGATTACATTTCAATTTCTTATTGTGGCCAATGATTCAAATTTGTCCCAAAAGAGAGGCAGACACATTGGTGTCAGATTTTTTCAGCGATGAGTTAGTGAACCTGGGGCGATGTACAACAACATTACAGGTTGTGTAATTGTTACTTGGTTCGCTGACTCCATCCCTGAAGAAACTTATGAGGCCTCAATATGATGCAATTATTTGTCATTGTGTTGAGATGAAATGATATATGAACCAATCAAACTATTGCTGAGATGCTTTATCTTTGATATCCACGGATATATTGTCTTACATATACATGTTGTCAATTCTTGAGTTGTAATACAATTCAATCATATGTATGAGTTCTAAGTTATGTTCTTAAAAATCAACAGGAGGATGATGATGAAGTGGACGATAGCAAGGAATCCAGGGACAACAAGAGCCGCTATGTGCTGAGGCGGTTACGGTGTGGGTTAATCCGTTTCCACCGAAGGGGGATACTGTTTTGCCCATTCTGTGGCAGAGCAATCAACGTGGACCTCGACAGCATGATCCAGCACGCGGAGGGCATTGGCAGAGGCGGAGGCAGGCATAAGGCGATTACCTTGGCGCGGCACGCAGCCTACGCTAAATTCCTCTAGGAGTATGTCAGGACTGGCCTGTATCTCATCGACTAGGTTGTCGCTGCCTCCTGCTGATAAACCCCTGCCTTGCTAGGCGTCTCCGTGTCCAGGCCTCCTACTGCAGCCCCTGCTTTTATTTTGTTTTAGTTAATTATTACCTGTGTGTGGCATGTAAGACAATATATCCGTGGTGTCTCTGGTGAACCTTATATATTAATCTACTCCTTTATATGGAGTGCCTTAAAGTTTCTAGTGTTCAATTATATTTACTGATCATGCTCATGCACACTACAAAATATTTCTAGTGCTTGATTATATTAAAATTGTCAAGAAATACATCAACAAGTTAAATTGGTCGAAATTTTGTATTGAAGTAACTAAATGTATCACACACATAATAAACTAGAAACTAAAATCTAGTTCAAACACATAATGTATCACCACCACTTGTTGTCGTCCTTGACTTGCTTCCCATTCAACCGCTTGATGTCGCCACCGCCCCAAGATCCCTGCTCGTCCTGAAACCACTTTCTGTCCTCATCGCGCTTCTTCTCCTGGGCTAGCTTGCAACCAGGGCATAGCTCTCTCGTGAAAAACCCCGCCTTAACCTTCCCATCTTTCATGGTAATGAGCTTACTATACAACTCGTACGCCATGTAGGCGTCTCTGGCTGCATACTCGAGGCGCACCTGGCTCATCGGCTTCCACTCCCAGTAGTCGTGATCGAGTCGCTTCAATTTCTTTAGTTTTTCATAGGATTTATCGATGATTTCCGCTGCCAGATCACCCATGCCATCCTTCGCTGGGTATTATTTGATCTTGTACATATTTTGGATGTCGACGTGGTGCCCCTCTGGGATTTTTATCAACGCACGAGAAAGCATAATTGTGTCATTTGTGATATCCACGCTAGTGAAAGTTATCCCTTTCCTACACAAGAAGTTGACCAGAGTTGGAGAACTCACCGTGGTTACGTGGAGATCGTGGCAGTGCCACCGGTTCAACAAGTGGGGCCAGTTCCTGCGAGAATATGTAATTAGCTGTGCATTTTTCTATGCGAGAAATTGAGAGAAGTCATTTATATTTTGTCTTTCATAATTAAACACAAAGAAGTTGGTACAGCCCAAGAGATTTGAACAAAAGAGATTTGCTAGTTTAACATACAACAACACTAACAGGCCCAACATGGCAGAACTTGGAGAGCCCCAGAACTTGAGCTACCACAGAGACCTCAGTAGAGGTGGCAGAATTGGTGCGGGTGCAACCACGCCGACGGCGAGCTCGGATTCTAGAGGAGGAAAACAGAACCGAGCATGGTCGACAAGGTGATAGATCTCACCGGGAACCAATTCGCGTCCCTGACCGTGCCATGGGTGCATCCACGGTGAGGGCGAGCTCCGACTTGGGATGGGAAGGAGAGCGGGGCCGAGCAACTTCGTCACTTCCCAGCTCTGCGCCATGGCCGCAACCACAGATTGCCGCTGGGGGAAGAAGACGAGTAATGGAGGCGCCAACGCTGCAAGCCTACAGGGAGGAGAGCTGGGCCGAGCAGGTTCGTCCACGCCCCAGCTCTGCGCCATGGCTGCGACGCCCCACAGATTACCGCTCCGGGAAAGAAGAAGAAGACGCATAAAGGATGCAGGCGCCAACGCTGCAAGCCTAATTGGCACCTAAGCGACGGGAGCGACATAACGGCGAGAACTGACAGGGGGGCCCAACTTGACGACCGTTAGCCTGATTTTTTGTATTGAAACATAAAGTTGAATTCGTGCCGAAAAAGACCCTCTGAGTATTTGGCACGCCAACTATAGTCATCGCGGATGATATCAGGGAACTCGGGTACCGTGTTGCCTGGACACCCCAACTTTCGGGCCGCAAAATGATATTCTCATCCCCATAGGATTTTTATAAGTAGTTCTATAAGCCCATAAAGCATCATTCAAGTTTTAGCCCATTTTTTTCTAGATCTATTAACAGTCTTTTGCAGGATGGATTTAATTTCTCTATTTGATAGTTCTACTTGCCCACTAGTCTGGGGATGATAAGCTAAAGCAATTCTATGATTAACATCGTATTTAGCAAGGGTCTTTCTGAAACCACCATGAATGAAATGAGAACCTCCATCAGTCATAAGATATCTAGGCACTCCAAACGTAGTAAAGATAATATCCTTAAGCATTTTCAAAGAGGTCTCACCATCAACACTTTTCGTAGGTATGGCTTCTACCCATTTAGTAACATAGTCAACAACAAGAATATGAGTATAACCTTTTGAAGGGGGAAATGGACCCATAAAGTCAAATCCCCAACAATCAAATGGTTTAATAACAAGAGAGTAATTCATAGGCATTTCATTGCGTATAAAAATATTACCATTCATCAGATGATAAGACAAATCTTCTTGCATCTTTGAAAAGGGTAGGCTAGTAAAAACCTGATTGTAGAACCTTTCGTGTGGTTCTATCTCCTGCATGATGTCCTCCATAGGAACTACCATGACATTTCTGCAATATCTCCTTTTGTTCAAATTCTGGAACACATCTTCACATAATACCATCTACTCCCTCCTTATATAAATGTGGGTCATCCCAAAAATAATGCCTCAAATCGTAAAAAGAACTTCTTTCTTTCTATGCTATAAAAGTTGGAGGCAAATACTTGGAAACAATAAAGTTAGCATAATTAGCATACAAAGGACTCCCTCGCGAACTTACCCCTACTGCAACCAACTGTTCATTTGGGAAACTATCATTAACTGGCATAGGATCAAAGGAGATGTTTTCCAAACGAGATAAATTATCAGCAACAAGATTTTCAACACCTTTCCTATCTACAATATGTAGGTCGAATTCTTGTAAAAGCAACACCCATCTAATAAGCCTAGGCTTAGCATCTTTCTTCGTCATAAGGTATTTAATGGCAGCATGATAAGTATGAATGGTAACTTTTGAATCAACAATATAAGGTATGAACTTATCACAAGCAAAAAAATAGCTAAGAACTCTTTTTTAGTAGTAGCATAATTCTTTTGAGCAGTGTCAAGAGTCTTACTAGCATAATGGATAACATTTAACTTTTTATCTATTTGTTGTCGAAGAATAGCCCCTACAGCAAAATCACTAGCATCACACATGATCTCAAAGGGTAAGTTCCAATCAGGTGGTTGGACAATAGGAGCGGTAATTAAAGCTTTCTTTAGAGTTTCAAAAGCTTCCTTACAATCATCATCAAAAATAAAGGGTACATCTTTTTGGAGAAGATTAGTAAGGGGTTTTGATATCTTGGAGAAATCTTTAATAAACCTTCTATAGAAACCAACATGACCAAGGATACTACGAATACCTTTAACGTCCCTAGGACAGGGCATTTTCTCAATTGCTTTAACTCTGGCTCTGTCAACTTCAATGCCTCTTTCAGAAATTTTATGTCCAAGGACAATTCCTTCATTGACCATGAATTGGAATTTCTCCCAATTAAGAACAAGATTAGTTTCCTCACATCTCTACAAAACTTTATCAAGATTGTGCAGACAATTATCAAAAGAGGTTCCACAGACAGAAAAATCATCCATGAATACTTCCACAATTTCTTCACAAAAACCATGAAAGATAGCAAACATGCACCTTTGAGAAGTGGAAGGAGCATTACACAAACCAAAAGGCATTCACCTATAAGCATATGTTCCATAAGGGCATGTAAAAGTAGTTTGTTCTTGATCTTGTTGTTTAATAGCAATTTGAGAGAACCCCGAGTATCCATCAAGAAAGCAAAAATGGGTCTTTTTAGACAATCTTTCTAACATTTGATTAATAAAAGGCAGTGTGTAATGATCTTTCTTAGTAACTTTATTAACCTTTCTGAAGTCAATGCACATCCTATAACCTACTACTATTCTTTGGGGGATAAGCTCATTATTCTCATTAGGCACATCGGTAATTCCCCTTTCTTAGGGACACAATGAACAGGACTAACCCATTCACTATCAACAATAGGATAAATAATACCAGCATCAAGGAGTTTTAATACCTCATTTCTCACCACTTCTTTCATCTTAGGATTTAAACGATGTTGATGTTCCACCACTAGATTTGCATCAGGTTCTATATTGATAGCGTGCTGACATATAGTAGGAGAAATCCCCTTTAAATCATCAAGTGTATAGCCCATAGCTCCTCGATGTTTCTTCAATACTTCCAATAATCTTGCCTCTTCCTTCCCTGAAAGTTTAGAACTAATAATAACAGGAAATATTTTTTTATCATCAATGTAAGCATATTTAAGATCGTCAGGTAAAGGCTTCAGATCGAAAACCGGATCCTTTTTTCTTCCACAGGTGATACATTGCAAATGTATCTATAATTTTTGATGTTTCATGCTCGGTTTTATCTACTTTCTTATGTTTTGTCCACATTTTGGAGTACTTTTCATATGATTTCTTGGACTAACCTATTAACAAGAGCCATAGTGCCAGTTGTCTGTTTTCTACTGTTTTTGGTTCCAGGAAAGTCAGAAAGTGAATATTCTCGAAATTGGACGGGACAAAAGCCAAAGTCATTATTTTACCGGGGGACACCTGGAGCCAGAATATGAGACGGAGAGGGGCTGGGGCCCGGCCACACCACCTGGCCGTGCGGCCAGGCCTGACCTGCGCCAGGGGGTGGTCTGGCCGCCCCAGGCACCCCCTCAGCCTCTCCTTCCGCCTATATATTGCCTCTGATACAGAAACCCTAAGTACCCGATCAAAATTCCACGAAAGAGTCTGTAGCCACCGTCATCTCCATCCCTAGATCGGGAGGGATCTGAAGCTCTTCCTGGCACCCTGCTAGAGAGGGGAATTCACCCTGGAGGCCTTCTTCATCCTCATGCAAGCCTCCGGTGTGATGCGTGAGTAGTTCATCTCTGGACTACGGGTCCATGTAGTAGCTAGATGGCTGGTTCTCCTCCTTTGTGCTATCATGTTTAGATCTTGTGAGCTCCGTTCATGATCAAGATCATCTATTTGTAATTCTGCATGTTGTGTTTGTGGGGATCCGATGGATATTGAGATGCTATTTAAGATTGATTATTGATTCTATCATGTCTTTGTTATTTGTGATCTTGCATGCTTTCCGTTGTTAGTAGCTTTCTTGGCTAAGTAGATGCTAGCAACTCCAAGAGTTAGTATTTATGCTCGATAGTGGGTTCATGCCTCTGGTAATCTGGGGAAGTGACAGAAATCTCTAAGGTACTAGATGTGCTGTTGCTGCTAGGGAGAAAACAACAACCCTTTGTTCATAGAACAATCATATTGTTTACATTACACGCAATTCGTAATGCAATTATCTGTTGCTTGCAACTTAATACTGGAGGGGGTTCGGATGATAACCTGAAGGTGGATTATTAGTCATAGATGCAGTTGGATGGTGGTCTATGCATAATTTTGTAATGCCCAATCAAGTCTCAAAGGAGTCAAGATGAGTAGTATATGCTTGTATGCTTTCTCGATGTTTGTCAATTGCCCCGCTGTAATTTGTTCACCTAGCATGTTATCTATCTTAAGGAGAGCCACCTCTAGTGAACTATGGACCCTGGTCCTTTCTTTTACATTCAATCTACAATCAACTGTTTATTGCTTTGTGTTTACTTTCTACAAACTATTACTTCCTTCCATTCGATACGTTTAATCCTTTGTTTTCAGCAAAACCGGTGAGATTGACAACCTCATCGCAAGTTGGGGACAGAGTTCTGTGGTTGTGTTGTGTAGGTCTCCACGTTTCTGCTGGCACTGGTAGTGCGCCCTGCCAAAGTTCAGCTAGCTTCACCTTTGGGGTGTTTCCTTGCTCCTACTGGATTGATAACCTTGGTTTCATAACTGAGGGAAACTTACTTCTGTGCTCATCATACCTTCCTCTTGGGGTTCCCCAACGAGCTCGTTAATACACGCACCAGCAACATGCAAGTAATGCTTAAGCATCTTAGGTTGACGATAGAGAATCTCGTCAATCTCATTTCATTCTTCCATGAAGATCTCACTTTCATCATCATCCATAAATTGCTGCAAAGCATTGTTAGGAGCAAGAGAAATAGAAGCAAGTTGTTCAACTCTAAAATCCTCATTAGGAGTTTCATTTTCATAAGGGACTTTAGCAAATTTCGAAAAATTAAACTCATAAGATTCCCCATCAAATTTAGTTAAAATTTTCTCCCTTTTACAATCTATAATGGCTCCACACGTGTTCAAGAAAGGTCTACCAAAAATGATAGGATAGGTTTTACTAGCAGCTGAACCAAGTACTAGAAAATCAGCAGTATATTTAAACTTACCACAAAGAACTTCCACATCTCTTACAATACCAATGGGAGAGATGGTCTCTCTGTTTGCAAGGTGAATAACCACATCAATTTCAACTAGTTCGCATGGACTTATTTCATGCATAATTTCTTTGTAAAGCTCATAAGGAATATCACTTGAACTTGCACCAATATCACATAAGCCATAATAGCAATGATCACCAATTCTAACAGAAAGCACAGGGGACACTATATTTTCTAGTTCTATTAGGATGTGAGACAATATTAGAAGCATCTTCACAGAAAACAATGTGTCCATCCTCTACTCTTTTAGTGACAAGGTCTTTCACAATTGCTACTGCAGGTTCAATGGTTATTTGTTCATCAGGCTTAACAGCTACTTTATCTAGGAAGGGCATTTTTTCGATATAAGGTTCAGGCAAAATACAATCAATAGTGCAAACTTTAGTACTTCTAGCAGGAACATAATCAACAATATTCGTATACGGTGCATGATACTTATTTTTAGGAATTTCAATATAAGAAGCAAAAGCATTAAAACAATTTGCAATAACTTGAGAGTCAAGACCGTAAGCATTACTAATATTCTAAAAGTCATCAGTTCCCATAAAAGATTTAATGCATTCATAATCATAATTTATACCTGACTTTCTTCCCTTATCATTCTCCCATGCTTTAGCATTGTCTTGAATACGGTCTAGAAGATCCCATTTAGCTCCTTCTTCCATGCGTGTAAATGATCCAACACAAGAAGCATCCAATAGATCCTTATCATGAAGAGAAAGCCTTGCATAAACGTTATTGATAATAATATTGTTGGGGAGCTCATGAATAGGACATTTGAGCATTAGTAACTTCAATCTTCCCCAAGCATGAGCTGTACTCTCTCCATCAAGAGGCCAAAATTTGTATATTTGATTCCGATCTTTATGAATCTCACTAGGAGGATAAATTTTTGAATAAAAGAGAGGTACTACTTCCTCCCATTCAAGAACTTGACCATTCTTTAGAAGCTTATACCATTCTTTAGCTCTTCCTTTAAGTGATAATGAGAATAACTTCTTCTTGACTTGATCTATTGTAATACCTGCACACTTGAACAACCCTCATAATTCGTGTATAAAGAGTAAATGATCATCGGGATGGACAGTTTCATCTCCAAAATAGTAGTTATCCATAACACGATCAATAATTCTTGTAGGTATTTTAAAAGTATCATTTTTAGCAGGTGGTGGTTCATCTACTACCTTAGCAGTGGTAGTAGAATTACGAAATAAGAAACTAAGTGAATTATCCATATTGAAATAAAGTAACTAATAGAAGTAAACAATACTCATAGTAGAAGTTTCCTTTACCAGTTCCACTCTCCAATAGCGCTTCACTCCCTGGCAACGACGCCAGAAAATAGTCTTCATGACCGACAAGTATAGGGGGTGTATCGCAGTATTTTCGATAAGTAAGTGTCTCGAACCTAACGAGGAGCAGAAGGTGTTGACGAGTGGCTTGGAGCAGGAATTCTCTGTAAATACTTAGCAAACAGATTTTTAGGGTTTTTTGATAATGCAGATACATAAAGTATGAGTAAATAAAAGACAATGATAATAAACACAACAAGTGGTCCAATCCTTTCTTTAGCAAAGGACAAGCCGGTTGTGTTACTTAAGATGACCAAACGTTCTCGAGGACACACGGGAATATCGTCAAGTGCTTTCGCTTCATATAGTTGATTAATCTTCTTTAGTTTGATAAGTGTTGTGTGGGTGAACCTGTGCTAATGTACCGACCTTCCTAGGACTAATACATACTTGTGATTATACCCCTTGCAAGCATCCACAAGTACAAGAAAGTAATTAAGATAAAAACCTAACCACAACTTTAAACTCTGAGATCCTAACCTCCCTTGTGCAAAGGTTTCCTAATGAGGGTTCAGGTTTCTGTCACTCCGGCAACCCCTACGATTAGTAGCCAAATACACAATGCATTCCCCTAGGCCCTTAAAGGTGAAGTTTCATGTAGTTGACGTTCACATGACACCACTAGAAGAATAACACCACAACTGAAATAACAAACTATTGAATCTTTCTCAACACAATTCCACTACTAACAACATGACCTGTCCCATGTCCTCAAGAACTAAACGAACTACTCACAAAACATCATATGGATCAAGATCAGATATGATATAATGATAAGGGACAATCTGAACATAACAATAATTCAATGGTTCCACTCAATAGTATCAACTACAACAAGTAATCAACACCGGGAAAGTTTCCCCTAAGAACTATGCAAGATTCAACCCAACTGTTACAGCGATATGAAGTGGTGATGATGGTGCTGGTGGAGATGATGATGTAGATGATGATAATGATTATCCCGTTGAAGTCCAGCTTGATGGTGGTGTTGATGGCGACGATCTCCCCTCTCGGGAAGGAATTTCCCCGACAGATTTCTGCCTGCCGGAGAGATCTTTCTCTCCGTGTAGTTTTCCGACCCGTAGAGGTGGCATAATCTTTCTGTGGTCGCTACCTCAGGCTTAGGGTTTTGTGGGGATAATATACGCCAAAGGGGAGAGCCAGGAGTGGGCCAGGGTGGCCACACCACCTGGTGGCATGACCAGGGGTGGCCCGCTCCAGGGGGTGGTGTGGGCCCCCTGTGGCCCAACTCCGCTCCCCCTTCTAGCATCCTTCGTCTTCTGAAAAAGTAGGATTTTCCATGTATTTTCTGGAATTCTATGATCTTCGCGAATTTCACCTACAAACAACGCCTTTTCCATCAGAATCTTGACTTCAGTGGTCCATCCTCCAAAAGTCATCAACCATGCAAAAATAAATGAAATAACATATGTATCATCTCTTAATATGAAATATATCAATGAATAACAGTAATTTATGATATAGAATAGTGATGCAAAATAAACGTATCAGGAACCCCCTTTGATATATTGGTTAGGGGAGCAACGTCCGGCAAGATCAATCAGCGAGCTAGATGAACACACAGATAGAGAGATAGATGGGCTTTTTACCTAGGTTCAGGTCCTCGATGTGAAGATCCCTACATCCTACAACCATCGACTATCTAGTATATGATCACAATTACAAGGGTTCCTTCCCCAGGAAGGATCTAGCTAAAAACTCTCATCCTCTCCTCTTGACCGACCTGGGCCTCTTATAAAGGTAAGGGGACACCACAGGGGCCAGAGACCGTGTAGTGGTGATGAAGCAGAGTGCATGCTTACAACATGGCGGAGCGCTCCTGCTGCTATGCCACATGTTACTGGCCACCTGCACCGAGCAGACTAGCGTTGACACCTGTATGTTAGTCTGAAACCTGTCGGGGGTTGACTCTCTGGGTGCCCAGCCTCGGGATCCTAGTCAGGCCTCCCCAGGATGTCACAACTAGGGACCTGAGAGCTGCTTTTGGCTCACGGGGCTGTGTTGCCGGGATCCATGGTCGTCTGAACGAAGCGCATCCAGGGGATAGTCCATCTCCTGGGCGAGGTGTCGTCGGCCACCCGTCCATCTACCTTAGCCAAGGTAGACAAGACCTTTGCCTTGGGGGCACTCTTTCTCGGGGGAGCCTTGATCTCCCGTCCCCGATGAGCGTCAGGTCCCCTGGACCCTTACTCGGTCTCACACAGGGTGCTTCAACTCCGCAACCGCGAGAGTGCAAAGCAAGGCGCATGGCCCGCCCGTCTGCTCCGGGGTACCCTGGATCCATGGACGCGAGAGAGAAGGCAGAGAAATATTACTTGTTCTGACACATGATGGAACCCATACATAAGGCAGAGCGTTTCATAGATACATAAGGAACATTTCGTACCATATACTCGCTTTTACACGAGTACACATATTATTTCAAATGGAACACCATAAAAACTGTTCCAAATCATGATATTAAGTACACGCATAAGAAAGTAAACACAACATAACCCTAAACAAAAGCTGAGGATAGAGAGAAAATATCCACCACGTCTACCTAATTCTTCACGACGTCTTTCCAGACAGACTATTCCCGAGGATCACCATCGTCATTGGATCAGCTTCCTCACTTAGGGTGTCATTGCTGCCCATCAATGCCTCATCGAATCTCGTCGCGACCTTGCCTAAGCTCATGTTCTGACGGATGTTGTCCGCTGCCGTCTTGTTAGCATTCGACGCGATGCAAAAACATTGGCGAGCTAGAAGCCGCAGACGTACCGGAACCTTCTTGTCCCATTCCTCATGAGGCATATGTGAGCGAGCTCTCTGACGGTGATGACTTACCTTCGAAGTCGCATACGGTGGCTCTCTAACCAACAAAGATACATAGACATGAGTACGAATATACGAAGAATATCTAGCAGTTCCTCTAATGTGCCGACCTGCAGGTATAGCGTGCAAGTAGGCCATGGAAGACGATGTCCTTGCGGAGTCGAGAAAACCGAAGAGAGTGAAGGAGAGGAAACACAAGGTTCTTGTATGATGTAGAGACAAGCGCTAGGAAAGTGGACGCACAATAAATCCGACCATGAAGATACATGAGCTACGGAACATCGTGAATAAATGTAGCATTTATTATGAAAGTACAAACGCATAGTATCGGGAACAACGGAGAACGAAAAAAGAAATATTTTCTATTTCTTCGTGATTACATCCAATATGTTCGTACTGGCGCATAAGATACATATTATGTACTACATGCCTAGCCTAAAGTACTACGCTATATCAACACATCTAACCTACTGAATACAGTCTAGGCTGACAGATGCAATGAACTTACGTTGCCATATTGGTTCTAGATAGCCCCACGTCCGCAAGAAACCGTGGCCGGCATGGGATTATGGCGTCACATCATCTCAAGACGGTCCCACATCCGCAAGAAACTGTAATCACTGTGGGCTTACGGCATCACTCAACTCCGTATGGATCCCATTGCTACGATAACATGTGTCCGGGCATTCTGTATGCCGCCACGTTGGCTCAGGGCGGGCTCCACATCCGCGAGAAAACGCGGCCGTCCAGGATCTGCGCTGCCACGTCGGCTTCGGGCCGACCCCATGACCGCGAAAATCCGTGCCCGACATGGGCTCCCGATGCCACGCCAACTCTAGGTAGGCCCCTCAACCCGGTGGGTGCGGAGGTGTGTCGCGCTAGGAACGCCTCTCACCGAGCGCGGTCCTGCCCGCATATGCTGGTGGCGGGCCCATAGCGCGCGAGCGGTCCACCGTCCGGTGATGTGGGGTACAGCGGCGCACGCGACACCGGTACGCGGTAGGGAATCTTTTGCCTTGGCCCAAAGTAGGGCCCGCCTCCCAGGATAGCAGGGTTCCGTTGTGATGGTACCGCGTGTCCTTTTGGATATCCATCCCATGACTACAAAGAATGGGACGATGTGGATAGCGATTTGGGCGAAACAATCTAGCTCTATTATTTTAATGCAAAAAATCTCAAATATACAATTACTTTCTCCAGGTATGCAAACAAATAATAGTTAGGTACTTCTCCGTTTCAAAATATAAGATATTTTAGCTTTGAAAAAAGAGTGTATCTAGATTTCTTTTAGTGTGTAGGTTCACTCAAAACCTACATGAACCTACACACTAAAAGGCGTCTAGATACAATCTTTTTACAAAGCTAAAACATCTTATATTTTGAAACGGAGGGAGTATATTTATTCACTCGTTTTAAAATATTGTATAACCTATAAACTAATATTGAAAGGCTAGTCAACATATTTTGACACTCCTTTATGTCTAGCCATGACTATTTTCCTACAGTCTGCCTAGTATTCACTTGAATAATTTTTGATTAAAATCAGTGATTGATACGGGCACGCTTGTTTTTCTCAACCTTTTCAGGCTAGACTTTTGTTTGCCTTCTGCTTTCTACAAAGACTAAGTTTGGATTTAATTTGTATAGTCAATTTGACATCAACCTGCTCCCAACTGCTCACAAAGAGACACCACTTCTTAAAAGTTGTGCAACTGTAGTTTACTAAACATACTATAGTTTCATTCACTCAATAGCCTTGATGGCACAAGTTGCAATAACAAGGCATCACTCACTTAGATCTAGCATCTCTCACTAGATCTAATCCCAAACAAACATCCTTACTAACCACCCGACGGCTTTACCATGATTTGATCCAAAGAAAGCATGTTCACTAACACCATCCATATAGATTAGTCCTAATGACACACCATGATTGGGTTTGGTTTGCAGATTATATGTTTAACATATATTACTCGGTTGGGTTTGGTCCTGAGCAAGAATTCTCCCTAATCATGCACACTCCAAAAACCCCTCTCCAGCTCTGAACAACAGGCTGATTAAATAGTATTGGATGACGCACAATGTCTGACGCCATCACATGACACCAAGTATTTTTAAATCTGAAAATCATCAATAATGCTAGACCGGAGCAATGGATCGAGTTTGCAGGCTTCAAGAGGCTCATGTTTATCATGTACATCCTGCTAACATATTTTTTACTATTACTCACCCATCTTAAAATGTAATATGCTTGAGTCTGTTTTTTCAAACGCATGTACCTAGATTCCTTTTGGTGTGTACGTTTAGAGAAAAATGACTGAACCTATGCACTCAAAGATTCTAGATTCATGTGTTTTAGAAAAAAGCTAAAACAATTTGTACTCTGAAGCGAGCAAGTACTAGTAGTCCTACTAGCTAATGACGAACGATGATTAGCACTTATACAAATCCATCCTGGATTTGATTTTGGTTTATCTACTCCATGGATCCTAAGACTTCTCCCAATAATTGAAAAAATTATAGTTTTATTCCCTAGCAACCATATGGCCACTTGTTGCAATGACAAGTCACCCCTCGCCAACGACATGGCCCTTCTCCCACTAGCCAAATTACTAATGGATGAGACACCATGAATAACACCATATGACTCCAAATATTTTGAAATAATAAATTTGTCAATAATGCTAGACCATAGTTTACATTTCTAATAGAGCATGGTGCTTGCATATATGTAACCATCATATCCTATAAATTCATCAAATATTTGAAAAATGTGTGGTATATCAATATAGCTATGGCAGGCTAGAATTTAAATGCACAAAATCTGTGATATAACAATTACTTTCTCCTAGTTACAAAATATTGTAAAACCTATAAATTTATGTCGAAAGGTTACTCAGTAGATTTCGACACTCTTCTTTATGTCTAGCTGGGACTATTTCCTATAGTCTACCTAGTCGTCACTTGATAGATTTTTAACTAAAATCATTGATCGTTACATGCTCGCGTATTTTTTCAGGTAGACTATTGTGTTGATTATACTTTCTACAAAGATTAAGTTCAGATTTGATTTGTCTAGTCAATTTGACCTCGACCTCCCAACTGCTCCCAATGATAAAACACTTTTTAAAAGTTGTGCAACTATAGTTTACTAAAAATACTATAGTTTCATTAACTAAATAGCCTTGATGGCACAAGTTGCAATGACAAGTTACCACTCGCTTAGATCTAGCATCTTTCACTATATCCGATCCCAAACAAACATCCTTACTGACCATCTGTTGCCTATACCACGACTTGATCCAACGCAAGCATGCTCACTAACACTAGCTAGATAGATTAGTCATGGATGACACATCATGCCTGGCCCCAAATAAGTACATGTAAGTTAGCAAGTTATATGTTTATCATATATTAGTCGTCTGGGTCTGGCCATGAGCAAGCATTCTCTCTAACCATGCAAATGCCAAAAACCTCTTACCATATCTCAGCAACAGCCTGATTAAATAGTATTGGATGACCCACAATCAATGATGCAATCACATGGCTCCTAGTATTTTGAATTCTGAACATCCTCAATAATGCTAGACCGGGGCGTGGATCTAGGTTGCAGGCTTCAACAGGCTCAAGTTTTTCATGTAAATTCTGCTAATATATTTTCACAATTACTCACTTTTTTAAAATATAATATGTTTTAGATTTTTTTGAAACGCGTGTACCTAGATGCCTTTTAGTGTGTAGGTTCATAGAAAAATAACTAAACCTACACACTAAAAGGATTCTAGATACACATTTTTTAGAAAAAAAGGTAAAATAATTTGTTCTCTGATGTGAGCAAGGACTAGTAGTCTTACTAGCTAATGATGAACGATGATTAACGCTGATACAAATCCAGCCTAGGTTTGGTTTTGGTTTATATACTCAATGGATCCAAATACTTCTCCTAATAATTAAAAAAATTATAGTTTCATTCCCTAATAACCATGTGGCCACTTGTTACAATGACAAGTCACCCCTCTCTAACAACATGTTCCCTCTCCAACCAGTCAAATTACTAATGGACGAGACACCATGAATGGCCCCTCATTGCTCCAAATGTTTTGAAATAAGAAATTTATCAATAATGCTAGACCACAGTTCGCATTGCTAATAGAGCATACTGCTTGCAAATATGTAACCATCATATCTTATAAATTCCTCAAATATTATAAAAATATGCGGTATATCAATATAGCTATGGCATGCTCGAATTTAAATGCACAAGATCTCAGATATAACAATTACTCTCCATGTATGCAAATAAGTACTAGTTAGGTACATTCATTCACTAGTTTCAAAATATTGTAACACTTATAAATTTAGGTCGAAAAGTTAGTCAATAGAGTTCGACACTCTTCTTTCTTTATGTCTAGCTGTGACTATTTTACTATAGTATACCTAGTCGTCACTTGACAGATTTTTAACTAAAATATAATCGATATAGGCATGCGTATTTTTTCTAGGCTATACTATTGTGTGGCTTCTGCTTTCTACAAAGACTAAGTTCAAATTTGATTTGTCTAGTCAATTTGACCTCAACCTGCTCCCAACTGTTGCCAAAGAGACACCACCTTTTGAAAGTTGTGCAACTATAGTTTACTAAACATACTATAGTTTCATTTACTAAATAGAATTGAGGGCACTAGTTGTAATGACAAGTCACCACTCGCTTAGATCTAGCATCTCTCACTAGATCGGATCCCAAACAAACATCCTTACTAACCACCTGACGTCTCTACCACGATTTGATCGAACGCAAGCATGCTCAGTAACAACAGCTAGATAGATTAGTCATGGATGACACACCATGCCTGGCCCTAAATGAGTCCATGTAAGTTAGCAGGTTATCAAGTTATATGTTTATCATATATTACGCGGCTGAGTCTGTCTCTGAGGAAGAATTCTCCCCATCCATGCACATACCAAAAAATCCTCTCCATCTCTCGCCAACAGGATTATTAGATATGATTTGATGACGCACAATGACTGACACCAGAACATGACTCCAAGTATTTTCAAATAAGAACATCATCAATAATGCTAGACCGGAGCGGTGGATCTAGGTTGTAAGCTTCAATGGGCTCAAGCCTGTAATATAAATCATGTTAACATCTTTGGCTATTACTACCCCATTTTAAAATATAAGATGTTTTAGTATTTTTCTGAAACGCATGTACCTAGATGCTTTTTAGTATAGGTTCGGAGCAAAATGATTGAACCTATATACTAAAAGGATTCTGGGTACACATGTTTTAGAAAAAGCTAAAACATTATATACTCTAAAGCGAAGAAAGTAGTAGTAGTCTTAGAAGTAAGCCTATCAATGAAGAATGTTGATTAGTGCTGATACAAATCCAACCTAGATTTTCTTTAAATTTATCTACTCAATGGATCCTAAGACTTATCCGAATAACTGAAAAAAATTATAGTTCATTTCCTAGAAACCATGTGGCCACTTGCTGCAATGACAAGTCACCCGGCTCTATCCACATGGCCCCTCTCCCACCAACCAAATTACTAATCGATGAGACACCATGAATGTTATTGGTCCAAGTATTTTGAAATAAGAAATTTATCAATAATGCTAGACCATAATTTACATTTCTAATAGAGTATGGTGCTTGCAGATATGTAACCATCATATCCTATAAATTCATCAAATAATATAAAAATGTGTGATGTATCAATATAGCCATGGCAGGCTAGAATTTAAATACACAAAATCTCAGATATAACAATTACTTTCCCACAGTATGCAACCAAGTACTAGTTAGGTACTCTCATTCACTAGTTTAAAAATATTGTAAAACCTATAAATTTATGTTGAAGGTTTAGTCCATATATTTCTACACTCTTCTTTATGTCTAGCCGTGGCTATTTTATTATAGTCTATCTAGTCGTCACCTGACATATTTTTAATTAAAATCACTGATCGATACAGGTTCGCGTATTTTTTCAGGCTAGACTATTGTGTGGCTTATGCTATCTAGAAAGACTAAGTTCGTATTTGATTTCTCTAGTCAATTTGACCTCAACCTGCTCTCAACTCCTCCCAATGAGAAAACACTTTTTGAAAGTTGTGCAACTATCACTAGTAGGGAAAACCTCAATGCCGGCGCACCTAATATGCCTATCGCCAGCGAGTTTGGTCTCGCAGGCGACCATCTCACCGGCGGTAATGCCACATCGCCGGCGTGTTCCTTTTCCGCTGGGGGTAACGTTTATTATCGCCGATGAATATACCAATTCGCCGGGGGTAGTGAGCACCATCGCAGGCGAACATGTATTCACCGGGGGTAGTTATTCTGTTCGCCGGTGGTATTATTAACTAGAGTAAAGAATACTGCTCGAAATACACTATATATACACCAGAATATACACAGAAATACTAGAATGATAGCAAAATGTACACATTAGTGACACCACATATACATGAAGTACCCAAATGTCACATTCATCATCGACAAGCACACAAGATTCATAACAGTACAATATTACTCAAGTTCTAAACACACACACTATATATATAGATCCATGTCGAGTTCTAAACACTTCCTTGGTGCAAAGGACATGCTCTCGTCCTCTTAGCTTCCCTGAGACGACGACGTACCACCTCCTCGTTGGCCTTTTTTCTCTACACCGCTCGTGGCCCACACGACGACCACCTACTTATTTGTCCCCTCTCGACTTTGGGGCTACATAGTTTATCATTTCATTGTATCGCCAAAGACGAAAGGAAATAAATCATTCCATGATTCATATAACAATGTCGCCCATGTTATACGAATAGCCAAACACAAAAGAAGAGAAATACTTCCACGATTCATATAGCATGGGCATGATATGTCCAGTGGTAAACCAAAGAAAGGATTTGGTATCCACGACAACGACTCATTTCGAGTTTGGTGTGTCGAAAGGAGTCGTTGTCGTGGAACCAGAATCCTTTCCTTGGCTTACCACTGAACTTATTATGTCTATGTATATGAATCTCAAAAATATTTGTCCTCTTTCGAGTTTGGGGCTACGAGATGAAATAGTATTAACTAACACAATGTCGCTGATATACGAATCACGAACTTATTTGTCCTCTCTCGACTTTGGGGCTATATAGTTTATCATTTCATTGTATCGCTAAGGACGAAACGAAAGAAATCATCCCCTAATTCATATAACAAGGTCACCCGTGCTATACGAATAGTGAAGTAATTTCTTTCCTTTCGACTTTTGGGGATACAATGAGATATTTGAAACTACATAATTCCCCCTTTCATTTAATTCATGCTATCTAATATCTTCGTGCCTCCAAAGACAAAAGAAGAGAAATACTTCCACGATTCATATAGCATGGGCATGATATGTCTAGTGGTAAACCAAAGAAAGCATTACGAGTCGTGGACCCAGAATCCTTTCCTTGGCTTACCACTAGATATATTATGTCTATGTATATG
The DNA here is from genome assembly GCA_910589775.1 of Avena eriantha. NCBI lineage: Eukaryota > Viridiplantae > Streptophyta > Magnoliopsida > Poales > Poaceae > Avena > Avena eriantha. The sequence continues at coordinate 99,991,503 of OU342744.1, forward strand.
AATCTCGAAAATATTTTTCCACTTTTGACTTTGGGGCTACAAGATAAAATAGTATTAACTAACACAATTTTATTGACCTGATTGAGCTATTGACAGATCAAGTACAAGGACTAGAATAGCTAACAGATCAAGCACATCTACAACAAATTCCAAGAAACCTTCACAGTACCAGGTACCACCTTTATGACCTTGCATAAAGATCTGAGAATAATTGGTAAATAATACATATCCACTAGATCCATCTACCCTTCAACTAGATTTTATCTAGGAGGATTGGATGGAGAGTTTTCTCTCAGTTTTGCATAGAGATCGACGCTATGCAAATAGCTCATCACAGAGAGTATAACAGCCACCAAAGAAGAGAGGGGAGTGGTATGTATACCTGCGGATGGGGGAGGTGGTCGTCGACGAGGTGGCGGCGCGATGCTCCTACTGTGGATGGGAGAGGTGGTCGATAGCGAGGGGGACGTGGGACGGCAACAACGGCGGTCAAAGGCGGGGAAGAGGGGTTCGGGCTCAATTCCGAGTGCGCTAGCTCGATTCCTTCAGTACAGGGGTCTCGAGCGAGGAGGGGGTGACGTTGGCCGGGCTTGGGAGTGCCGGGAACGGTGGCGCTTGCCGGTGGCCAGGAAATTGCGACAGAGCGCGAGGGGAAACGTAGGTATCAGTGGTTTTGAAAAGGGGATCGAAAGGGGTATCTCGGTGGTTTTGTCCGATATAAAAGATGCGTTGGGGTGGGCCCGCATGTTAGCGCCAGCGCCCCTTGATTCAGTTCGCGGACGGTAATAAAAATAGCCCGAGCGAACACCATCCAAGACCTGGTTAGCGGGCGGTAATGAAATAGCCCCGGCGAATTTACAATCCATTCGCCGACGCTAAGTTGATTATCACCGGCGCATTTACAGACTGTTCGCCGGAGGTAACACACGACCGGCCTGGAAGGCCTTACCGCCAGTGACCACGGGCCCACTTCGCCGATGCTAACGTATCCGGCTATAAGGTTTTCTCTACTAGTGTATAGTTTATGAAAAATACTATAGTCTCATTAAATAAATAGCCTTGATGGCACAAGTCGCAATGACAAGTCACCGGTTGCTTAAATCTAGCATCTCTCACTAGGTCTAATCCCAAACAAACATCCTTACTAACCACCTGACGCCTCTACCATGATTTGATCCAAAGCAAGCATTCTCACTAACACCAGCCAAATAGATTACTCCTAGATGACACACCATGCCTTGCCCCACATGAGTCCATGTGGATTAGCAGGTTATACATTTATCATATATTACTCGACTGGGTCTGGCCCGAGCCAGCATTCTCCCTAACCAGGCACATGCCAAAAACCCCTCTCTATCTCTCAGCAACAAGCTGATTAAATAATATTGATGACGCACAATGGCTGATGCCATCACATGAATCCAAGTATTTTGAAGTCTGGACATCACCAACAATGCTAGACTAGAGCGGTCGATCTAGATTGCAGGCTTCAACATGTAAAGGAATCTAGATCTGCGAGCAAGGAATGAACCCATATTACTTCAGCTATTGCATTAGCCACAGCCTTGTATTCGGCCTCAGTGCTGGACCTGGAAACTGTAGCCTGTTTCTTAGCACTCCAAGAAATTAGATTTGGCCCATAAAACATAACAAAACCTCCAGTTGAGCGACGATCATCAACACAACCAGCCCCGTCTGCATCTGAAAAGGCACTCACAAGTGTAGAACTGGATCTCATAAAGGTCAATCCAGTGCTCATAGTGTGATTAACATATCTCAAGATCCTCTTGGCAGCAGTCCAATGAATAGTAGTGGGAGCATGTAGATATTGACAAACTTTGTTAACAACATATGATATGTCAGGCTGTGTAAGAGTTAAATACTGCAGAGCACCAACCATGCTTCTGTATTTGGTGGTATCCTCAGGCCCTAATGAGTCTTCCTTCATTGCAATTATTTTCTCAGAAGATGATAAGGGTGTAGGAACACATGTACAGTTTTTCATACCTACTTGTGCAAGAACATCTTGAGCATATTTAGCTTGATTCAAAACTAAACCATCAGATACCTTGTGAACTTCAATACCCAAGAAATAATGAAGATCACCAAGATCCTTTAACGCAAATTCTTTACTTAGATCCTTCAAGAGAGCCTCTGTAGCAGTTTGTGAGGAACTAGCCACAATGATATCATCCACATAGATAAGCATATAGATGGTCACATGAGACTTACGATATATGAATAGAGAAGTATCAGACTTTGACGCAAGGAAGCCCAGTGCAAGCAATTTAGAACTTAGTCGAGAGTACCAAGCTCTAGGCGCCTGCTTCAATCCATAAAGCGCCTTGTCAAGCTTGCAAACATAATTCTGTTTCCTCCTGTCTTCATAACCAGGTGGTTGTTTCATGTAGACCTCTTCTTCGAGAACACCATGAAGAAACGCGTTCTTGACATCCAACTGTCGCAAACTCCATCCCCTCGAAACAGAAATAGCCAGTACAAGTCAAACAGTTGCTATTTTGACGACAGGAGTGAATGTGTCCTCATAGTCAATACCGTATCGCTGCTTGAAACCTTTTGCAACAAGACGGGCTTTGTATCTATCAATGGAACCGTCGGCCTTGTGTTTGATTTTATATATACAGCGACAATCAATAACATTTGTTCCTTCCCTCGGAGGAACCAACCTCCACGCATGGTTTTGCATAAGAGCTCCATACTCCTCATCCATAGCCTCTTTCCAACAAGCATTATTCAAGGCAGCTTGCATAGATGTTGGCTCAGTCAATGTCGAGGAAAGGCACCAGCGAATTGTACCATCGGTGTATTTTTTTGGTTGATGTACACCTCGAGAAGCTCGTGTAGTGGGCCATTCAGGAGGCACCACATGTTGATCAACAGCCGCTGGCGATGTAGAGGATCCATTCCCGCCGAAAGGAGTACCAGGTGCAGCAGACGAGGGGGATCCGGTCGCGGTCCCTGCATCGACCGCAGTGGATCTAGAGGGCGTCGCTGTGTGCGCGATCGACGAGGTAGAGCGGTAACTATTGGCCGCAGAAGATCTAGACGAGGGGGGGGGGGTCCCGTGGGGAACATGGAGACCGCCCGCTGCTGCGCGCGCCTGACGGGGCAGGGGACAGATTCGGCGCACGATCCGAGAGATCCGTCGCGCGATCTGATATTGATGCCGAATCTGGTTCGTGTCCCGTGCCGCTGTCGTCTTGCGCCGATATTTCATGTGACGTGTTTGGGCTGATCTGAGCACCGTTTTCTGTCAAATTTTCATCAGCAGCTGTATTTTGAACAGAAGTTTCCTGCAGAACAACAGATGTAGGGCTAGGGGCAGGATTAGTAGTACGAAAATTTACCATATGTGATTCATCAACATTATTATCACCAAGTTCATAATTCCGAAGATATGGATCAAGGAGTAAAATTTCTTTTCGAAGGAGAGCACCAGCATTGGGATGAAGATTTTTGAAGGGAAAAACGGCCTCATCAAAGACAACATCGCGGGATATATATATATGTATATATATATATATATGGCCAGTGTTGACCTCAAGACATTTGACTCCTTTGTGGCAAGGACTATAGCCTAAGAAAACACATTGTGTAGAACAGAAGGCAAGTTTACGTTTGTTGTAAGGGCAGAGATTAGGCCAACATGCACACCTAAAGATACGAAGAGACGATGAACAGGGGTATCATTGTTAATGAATTTGCTAGGGAGCATGTTAATAAGATAGGTGGCAGTAAGGAAAGCTTCATCCCAAAATTTTAGAGGCATGTGAGCATGAGCTAGAAGAGATAACCCTACTTCAAGGATATGTCGGTGCTTCCATTCAGTAGCACCATTTTGCTGGTGAGCATGAGGACAAGACACATGATGAGAGATGCCTTGAGACTGAAAAAGAGAATTTAACTTTTCATACTCTCCTCCCCAATCAGATTGAACAGTAAGAATCTTCCTATCAAGTTTCCTTTCAACGAGTTTTTGGAAGTTAACAAAGGCACTATAAGCATCAGATTTTCGTTTAAGCAAGTATATCCAAGAAAATTTACTATAATCATCAATAAAGCTTACATAATAGTCATGACGACCAACAGAAGTAGGAGCAGGACCCCATACATCAGAATAGACTAATTGAAGGGGTGCTGTAGAGACACTGGTGGAGATGGGATAGGGAAGTTGATGACTCTTAGCTCGCTGACATGAATCACAAATCGACTCTATTATAGACTTTTTAACAAAAGGAAGTTTATTTTTGCTAAGAACTTGGTTAACAATGGCTGATGAAGGGTGACCCAGACGACTATGCCACTTCTCCTGGGAAGGCGTGGCAGCAACAAAGGCATGCTTCTGAGGGTGGAGTGAAGACACCAAGGATGAAATAAGGGGATATAGGCCCCCAACGCATCGCCCTCTGCGAAGAACTCTCCGTGTGTCGTGATCCTTAATCAAAAAGAAGAAGGGATGAAATTCTATAAAGACACGATTATTGTAAGTGAAGCGATGAACATAGAGCAAGTGTTTAGAGGCATTAGGAACATGAAGGATATTATTAAGATTGAAATTTCGAACTTGGTGATGAACAATGTTTTCATACCTTGCCCGTTGGCGGTGTTGACCTTGTCGGAACCCTTGTAGGTGTCGCAGATGGTCAAGTTGTTGAGTTCTCCTGTAACATGATGGGTAGCACCGGTGTCATAGTACCAATTTGTATCAACACCGTAGGAGGCTATGTGTGCGCCTTTGTCACCAAACGAGTCATCATCACCATCTTGGAAGCGATGCCAACAGTCTTTCGCTGCGTGACCTTCACGGTTGCAGATCTGGAAAGTCACATCAACCCAAGGAGAAGTTGGGCGACGTCCCCGGCCACGGCCATGCCCCCTCCAGAAGGAGCACGACCACCTCCTCCACGTCCTTGACGAGGGTGTTGATCATCTTGGTAATCTTGGCGTTGGTCATCTCGACGATAGAAATGGCGATCGTTGCGATCTCCTCGGTCACCACTGGAGCGGTTCTTGTGCTGGTTGTTAGGTTGCTGACGTGAGGCCAGATTGGTAGAGGACTCGTAGCTCATCTCCTGGGGCCGCTCAGCATCAGTTGCCGCTCATCATAGGCATGTAGCTGGGCGTAGAGAGAGCTTAGAGAAATTGGAGTGGTGACAACGCCAAGGGCAGCAACAAGGGAGTTGTAGGATCCTCCAAGTCCAGTGAGGATGAAGGAAACATGTTCTTTGGTGGTGACTGTGCAGCCAGCAGCTCCTAGTTCATCGACAATAACCTGCATCTTGGTGAGGAACGTCGCTGTGGAATCATTGTTTTTCTTCGTGTTGGCAAGAGCGACCCGTAGGTTTGAGATTTGGCCTCACATTGAGAGGCAAACATCTCCTCAATTGCTTTCCAAACGCCAACTGCGTGCTCAATCCGTTGGACATGCGGCAGAACTTCTGGTGAGAGGGATTGAAGGAGGTATCCGAGAACAATCTGGTCGCGAGAGATCCAGTCATCATATTCAGGATTGTTCTTGGTTTGCGCTGGTTTGCCAGCTTCTCTATCCTCTGGCACAATTTCTATGCTCTCCGGCGGCTCGGCGTCGGTGCCATTGAGGAGGACGACGAGGCGAGCGCCGCGGATGGGGGGCAAGACTTGGGCACGCCAACCTGGATAGTTGCGAAGAGTGAGCTTGTCCGTCAGGGGATTTCCGAGGTTCATCGCCGGAGGTGCCGACGAGGAGGTTGACATTGCAGCGGAAAACGTCGGGGATGTGCGTGTTTTTAGGCGATCAGTTTTGTCGGCGAAGAAGCCGGCCTGATACCATGTAAAACGTAGAACATGTAGATGTAATTGGGTCTACTCGGTTGATCTTCCGAGTCTACTCGGTTGATCTTCCGAGGACCTAATATCGTGTTTATATAGGCGTCGTACAACAGGTGATTGGGGTAGGATACGTACAGGAGGTTGAACACAACACGGTTCGGTATACGTAACCGGTTCGTTCTCTAACACAATAGGCTCGAGTTTATCATGTAAATCATGCTAACATATTTTTACTATTACTCACCCATTTAAAGTATAATATGTTTTTGTCTTTTTTGAAACACATGTGTCTAGATACCTTTTAGTGTATAGGTTTAGAGCAAAATGACTGAACCTACACACTAAAAGGATTCTAGATACAAGTGTTTTAGAAAAATCTAAAAGAATTTTTAATCTGAAGCGAGCAAGTACTAGTAGTCTTACTAGCTAATGATGATGATGATTAGCGCCGATAGAAATCGAGCCTGGATTTGGTTTCGGTTTATCTACTCAATAGATATTAAGACTACTCCCACTAATTGTAAAAATTATAGTTTCATTTCCTAACAATCATGTGGCCACTTGTTGCAATGACAAGTCATCCTGGCTAACGACATGTCTCCTGTCCCACCGGACAAAATACTAATGGATGAGACACCATAAATGACCCCATATGATTGAAATAATAACTTTATCAAAAATGTTAGACCACAGTTTAAATTGCTAATAGTGCATGGTGCTTGCAGATATGTAACCATCATATCCTACAAATTGATCAAATAATATATAAATGTGTGGTATATCAATATAACTATGACAGGCTAGAATTTCAATGCACAAAATCTCTGATATATCAATTACTTTCTCCATGTATGCACCAAGTACTAGTCAGTTACATTCATTCACTAGTTTCGAAATATTATAAAACCTATAAAATTATGTCGAAAGATTAGTGAATACATTCTGACACTCTTGTTTATGTCTAGCCGTGACTATTTTTCTATAGTCTACCTGGTTGTCACTTGATAGATTTTTAACTAAAATCATTGATCGATACATGCTCGCTTTTTTTTTAGGCTAGACTTTTGTGTCCCTTCTGCTTTCTACAAAGACTAAGTTCGAATTTTATTTGTCTAGTCAATTTGACCTCAACCTGCTCCCAATTGCTCCCAATGAGAAAACACCTTTTGAAAGTTGTGCAACTATAATTTACTAAAAATACTATAGTCTCATTTACTCCATAACCTTGATGGCACAAGTTGCAATGACAAGTCACCGCTCACTTAGATCTAGCATCCCTCACTAGATCTGATCCCAAACAAATATCCTTACTAACAACCTGGCACATTTACCATGATTTGATCCAAAGAAAGCATGCTCACTAACACCAACTAGATAGATTAGTCCTGGATGACACACCATGAATGGCCCCACATGAGTCCAAGTATGGTTTGCATGTTATACATTTATCATATATTACTCGGCTAGGTCTGGCCCTGAGCAAGCGTTCTCTCTAATCATGCACATGCCAAAAACCCCTCTCCATCTCTCAACAACAGGATAATTAAATAGTATTGGATGACGCACAATGGCTCACGCCATCACATGACATCAAGTATTTTGAAATCTGAACATCACCAATAATGCTAGACCATAGCGGTGTATCTAGGTTGCAGCCTTCGACAGGCTAAAGTTTATCATGTAAATCCTGCTAACGTATTTCTACTATTACTCAACCATTTTAAAATATAAAATTCTTTAGTATTTTTTTCAAACGCACCTACCTAGATGCCTTTTAGTGTGTCGTTTAGAGCAAAATAACAAAACCTACACACTAAAAGAATTCTATATACACGTGTTTAAAAAAAAGGTAAAACAATTTGTACTCTGAAGTGAGCAGGTACTAGTAGTCTTACTAGCTAATCCGAAAACTTCTCCTAAGAAATGAAAAAATATATAGTTTCATTCCTTAATAACCATGTGGCCACTTGTTGCAATGACAAGTCACCCCTCGCTAACGACGTGGCCCCTCTCCCACCAGCCAAATTACTAATGGATGAGATACCATGAATGACCCCATATGAGTTCAAGTATTTTGAAATAAGAAATTTATCAATAAAAATAGACCGTAGTTCTCATTGCTAATAGAGCATGGTGCTTGCGGATAGGTAACCATCATTTCCTATAAATTCATAAAATATTATAAAAATGTGCGATATATCAATATAGTTATGGCATGCTCGATATTAAATGCACAAGATCTCAGATATTCCAATTACTCTCCATGTATGCAAACAAGTACTAGTTAGGTACATTCATTCACTAGTTTCAAAATATCGTAAAACCTATAAATTTATGTCGAAAGGTTAGTCAATAGATTTCGACACTCTTCTTTCTTTATGTCTAGCCGTGAATATTTTCTATAGTATACCTAGTCATCACTTAACATATTTTTAACTAAAATCATTAATCGATAGAGGCTCGCGTATTTTTTCGAGGCTAGACTATTGTGTGGCTTTTGCTTTCTACAAAGACTAAGTTAAGGATTTGATTTGTCTAGTCAATTTGACCTAGACGTGCTCCCAACTACTCCCAATGTTTTGAAAGTTGTGCAACTATAATTTACTAAAAATACTATAGTATGATTAACTCAATAGCCTTGATGGCTAGTTGCAGTGACAAGTCACCACTCGCTTAGGTCTAGCATCTCTCACTTCTCACTAGATCTAATCCCAAACAAACATTCGTACTAACCACCTGTCGCCTCTATCATAATTTGAGCCAAAGCAAGGATGCTCACTAACACCAGCCGGATAGATTAGTCATGCATGACACACCATGCCTAGCCTCACATTAGTCCATGTTAGTTAGCAGGTTATACATTTATCATATATTACACAGCTGGATCTGGCCTGAGCAAACATTCTCCCTAACCATGCACATGCCAAAAACCCCTCTCCATCTCTCAGCAACGGGTTGATTAAACAGTATTGGATGACGGGTTGTGCGTCAGACGCCATCACATGACTCCAAAGTATTTTGAAATCTGATCATCGTCAGTAATGCTAGACCGGAGCGGTGGATCTAGGTTGCAGGCTTCAACCAGATCAAGTTTCTCTTGTAAATCATGCTAACATATTTTCACTATTACTCTCCTGTTTTAAAATATAATATGTTTTAGTCATTTTTTTGGAACGCATGTACCTAGATGGCTTTTAGTGTGTAGGTTTCGAGAAAAATGACCGAAACTACACACTAAAAGTATTCTAGATACACATGTTTTAGAAAAAACTAAAACAACTTGTACTCTGAAGCGAGCAAGTACTAGTAGTCTTAGCAGTAAGCCTAGCTAATGACAAAAGCTTATTAGCGCTGACAAATCCAGCCTGGATTTGGTTTTGGTTTATCTACTGAATGAACCCTAAGACTTCCTGTTGAATTTAAGAGCAATTTACCCAAGATAAATGCTAAATAAAACATGAATAGAATAACAAAAGTTAAACTAATCATATGAATTAGCATATATAAATTAAGGCAGATATCCAAGAGGATTGCAAAGCATATAACTTGAGATAAGATCAGAGCAAGAACTAAAGCAAACCAAAGAGAACGACATACTATCTGACTAAGGTAAACAAGACTGAGGAAGAGGATGTACATCATAACAGAGGGACCGCCACAGGAACTGTCGGTGTTGGCGTTGGCACCGTCGTCAGCCATGTCATCGTGGAAGAGGTTGCTGATGTCGGGGAAGAGGTCCTCGTTGGGGAAGACGTCAGGGCAGTTGCTATCCATGAAGGAGTCCGTGACGAAGCCAGTAGTCGTGCCAATAGTGCTCCCGAAAAACCTTATCGCCCTTCTCCCGTACAGGACTCGAAGTAGCGGGGTCTCGGAGGCCTACTGTCCTGGCTAGCGGTGTACGCCGCAAGACGGGATGGGGAAGAACGAAGCGACGTGCAATTTTATGGAACTGGAGGCGATGTACTAAAGCATTTCACAGGAGAGGAGCGACCTCCCACCGGATCACAGAGGCACATGAAGTTTGCCTTTGGTTCCAAAACATTGTTTATATACCGGTACTATAGTGGAGACTGTTAAGTTGAACTTCCACCTAGAATTTTATGTTAAACTAGGCTGCAACTTGTACAGTGGACTATGCCTTGAACTGCAAGTTTGCTGCAAACCTAGATTCACGCAAAGTCTTGATCGATACTAGGCTGCCATTGGATTTCCCCTCGGGTTTAGCTTATGCATCATATTCCATGACCTTTCATGAGTTTATTAGAGAGCACCCTACTCTCATAGACTGCGATGTTTAATAGTCAGACTCATATATGTGTGTTCTTCAAAAGATGTTCTGCAGGACAACATCTCTTCTTAAGATAAGCCACTTAGAACACATTAAGATAATAAATCAACCTACCATGCAGAATAAGAAAGTATTGCATATTCTTGGAGTGGTGTTCATTAAAGTAGGAATACTTTCCTCTCATTTAATCAACAGCTTGTCTCCCAATTCTAATCATGGGATCTCTGATCACATAGACTGGTTTACCACTGTGAAAAACTCATATTATGGGTCTCATACCCATCTCCTTCGATGCATTTTCTATCACATTGCGTGATAGACCCTTTGTGAAGGGATCTGCCAAGTTTTTATATGTTTGGATATAATCCAATCCAATAACTCTAGAGTTTCTCATTTTCCTGACAGATTTCAGTATCCTCTTCATATGTCTTGATGACTTCATATTATCCTTAGAACTATTTACTTTGAAATCACTGTTTGATTATCGCAGTTCATAAGGATTGCGGGTATTGGTTTTTCAACCACAGGTAAGTTCATCAGGAGTTTATGAAGCCATTCTGCTTCAACTGCGGCTATGTCTAATGCTGTGAGTTCTGCTTCCATAGTTGACCTCATTAAGATGGTCTGCTTGCAAGACTTCCAAGAAACAGCGCCACCACCAAGTGTGAATACATATCCACTCGTGGACTTTATATCATCAGCATCATATATCCAATTTGAATCACTATAACCCTCTAGTACGCTCGGACACCCGGCATAGTGAATGTTGTAGCTTGCAGTGCCTTTTAGATATCACATAACTCTCTCAAGAGCGTCATGAGAATGGAGCCACCATGCTCCACACTCCAGGACGAGGCGTTGGGGGAAGGGGAGATGCCCATCTATAATTTCTTCCTCAAGATTGCCCTGCTTCCCTGATGTCTACGCACGCTTCTATTCTTGTAGACAGTGTTGGGCCTCCAAGTGCAGAGGTTTGTTGAACAGCACCAAGTTTCCCTTAAGTGGATCACCCAAGGTTTATCGAAATCAGGGAGGAAGTGGTCAAAGGTATCCATCTCAAGCAACCCTGCAATCAAGATACAAGAAGTCTCTTGTGTCCCCAACACATCCAATACACTTGTCAGGTGTATAGGTGCACTAGTTCGGCGAAGAGATAGTGAAATACAAGTAATATGGATGATTATAAGTGGTAATTGCAAGCTGAAATAAGAGTGGCAGCAAGCAAACATGTAACAGGACTGATTGTAATGGTGTTCAATGCTTAGAAACAAGGCCTAGGGATCATACTTTCACTAGTGAACACTCTCATATAAATATCTTCTCTTCATGATGCTACCCTGAACTACTCTCCGGTTGGACGATGTAGGGCTATAGCAGCACACCTTAAAGTTCGCAGTCCCCATCTAAATAACCCCTCACTATCATCTTGAGCGCGAGATTGTTCCAACAAACACCACAATCTCATAGAGACATCCAACTCAAATTATACTCATGGTAAGTATTTATGTAACCTTAGCCAAAGTGCCACATAGTGTGCACACTGTCAACTTCACACACGTTTCAAAATATTGTAACACTTATAAATTTATGTCGAAATGTTAGTCAATAGAGTTCGACACTCTTCTTTCTTTATGTCTAGCTATGACTATTTGACTATAGTATACCTAGTCGTCACTTGACAGATTTTTAACTAAAATCTAATCGATATAGGCCTGCGTATTTATTCTAGGCTATACTATTGTGTGGCTTCTGCTGTCTACAAAGATTAAGTTCGAATTTGATTTGTCTAGTCAATTTGACCTCAACCTGCTCCCAACTGCTGCCAAAGAGACACCACCTTTTGAAAGTTGTGCAACTATAGTTTACTAAACATACTATAGTTTCATTTACTAAATAGAATTGAGGGCACTAGTTGTAATGACAAGTCACCACTCGCTTAGATCTAGCATCTCTCACTAGATCTGATCCCAAACAAACATCCTTACTAACCACCTGACGTCTCTATCACGATTTGATCGAACGCAAGCATGCTCAGTAACAACAGCTAGATAGACTAGTCATAGATGACACACCATGCCTGGCCCTAAATGAGTCCATGTAAGTTAGCAGGTTATCAAGTTATACGTTTATCATATATTACGCGGCTGAGTCTGTCCCTGAGCAAGAATTCTCCCCATCCATGCACATACCAAAAAATCCTCTCCATCTCTCGCCAACAGGATTATTAGATATGATTTGATGACGCACAATGACCGACACCACAACACGACTCCAAGTATTTTCAAATAAGAACATCATCAATAATGCTAGACCGGAGCGGTGGATCCAGGTTGTAAGCTTCAATGGGCTCAAGCCTGTAATATAAATCATGTTAACATCTTTCGCTATTACTACCCCATTTTAAAATATAAGATGTTTTACTATTTTTCTGAAACGCATGTACCTAGATGCTTTTTAGTGTAGGTTCGGAGCAAAATGATTGAACCTATACACTAAAAGGATTCTGGGTACACATGTTTTAGAAAAAGCTAAAACATTATATACTCTAAAGCGAAGAAAGTAGTAGTAGTCTTAGAAGTAAGCCTATCAAATGAAGAATGTTGATTAGTGCTGATACAAATCCAACCTAGATTTTCTTTTAATTTATCTACTCAATGGATCCTAAGACTTATCCGAATAACTGAAAAAATTATAGTTCATTTCCTAGAAACCATGTGGCCACTTGCTGCAATGACAAGTCACCCGGCTCTAACCACATGGCCCCTCTCCCACCAACCAAATTACTAATGGACGAGACACCATGAATGTTATTGGTCCAAGTATTTTGAAATAAGAAATTTATCAATAATGCTAGACCATAATTTACATTTCTAATAGAGTATGGTGCTTGCAGATATGTAACCATCATATCCTATAAATTCATCAAATAATATAAAAATGTGTGATGTATCAATATAGCCATGGCAGGCTAGAATTTAAATACACAAAATCTCAGATATAACAATTACTTTCCCACAGTATGCAACCAAGTACTAGTTAGGTACTCTCATTCACTAGTTTAAAAATATTGTAAAACCTATAAATTTATGTTGAAGGTTTAGTCCATATATTTCTACACTCTTCTTTATGTCTAGCCGTGGCTATTTTATTATAGTCTATCTAGTCGTCACCTGACATATTTTTAATTAAAATCACTGATCGATACAATTTCGCTAATTTTTTTAGGCTAGACTATTGTGTGGCTTATGCTATCTAGAAATACTAAGTTCGTATTTGATTTCTCTAGTCAATTTGACCTCAACCTGCTCTCAACTCCTCCCAATGAGAAAACACTTTTTGAAAGTTGTGCAACTATCATTAGTAGGAAAAACCTCACTGCCGGCGCACCTAATATGCCTATCGCCAGCGAGTTTGGTCTCACAGGCGACCATCTCACCGGCGGTAATGCCACATCGCCGACGCGTTCCTTTTCCGCTGGGGGTAACGTTTATTATCACCGATGAATATACCAATTCTCCGGGGGTAGTGAGCACCATCGCAGGTGAACATGTATTCGCCGGGGGTAGTTATTCTGTTCGCCGGTGGTATTATTAACTGGAGTAAAGAATACTGCTCGAAATACACTATATATACACCAGAATATACACAGAAATACCAGAATGATAGCAAAATGTACACATTAGTGACACCACATATACATGAAGTACCCAAATGTCACATTCATCATCGACAAGCACACAAGATTCATAACAGTACAATATTACTCAAGTTCTAAACACACACACTATATATATAGATCCATGTCGAGTTCTAAACACTTCCTTGGTGCAAAGGACATGCTCTCGTCCTCTTAGCTTCCCTGAGACGACGACGTACCACCTCCTCGGTGGCCGTCTCTCTCTACACCGCTCGTGGCCCACACGACGACCACCAACTTATTTGTCCCCTCTCGACTTTGGGCCTACATAGTTTATCATTTCATTGTATCACCAAAGACGAAAGGAAAGAAATCATTCCATGATTCATATAACAATGTCGCCCATGCTATACGAATAGCCAAAGACAAAAGAAGAGAAATACTTCCACGATTCATATAGCATGGGCATGATATGTCCAGTGGTAAACTAAAGAAAGGATTTGGTTGCCACGACAACGACTCATTTCGAGTTTGGTGTGTCGAAAGGAGTCGTTGTAGTTGAACCAGAATCCTTTCCTTGGGTTACCACTGAACTTATTATGTCTATGTATATGAATCTCAAAAATATTTGTCCTCTTTCGACTTTGGGGCTACGAGATGAAATAGTATTAAATAACACAATGTCGCTGATATACGAATCACGAACTTATTTGTCCTCTCTTGACTTTGGGGCTATATAGTTTATCATTTCATTGTATCGCTAAGGACGAAAGGAAAGAAATCATCCCCTAATTCATATAACAAGGTCACCCGTACTATACGAATAGTGAAGTAATTTCTTTCCTTTCGACTTTTGGGGATACAATGAGATATTTGAAACTACATAATTCCCCCTTTCATTTAATTCATGCTATCTAATATCTTCGTGCCTCCAAAGACAAAAGAAGAGAAATACTTCCACGATTCATATAGCATGGGCATGATATGTCTAGTGGTAAACCAAAGAAAGCATTACGAGTCGTGGACCTAGAATCCTTTCCTTGGCTTACCACTAGATATATTATGTCTATGTATATGAATCTTGAAAATATTTGTCCACTTTTGACTTTAGGGCTACAAGATAAAATAGTATTAACTAACACAATTTTATTGACCTGATTGAGCTATTGACAGATCAAGTACAAGGACTAGAATAGCTACCAGATCAAGCACATCTACAACAAATTCCAAGAAACCTTCACAGTACCAGGTACCACCTTTATGACCTTGCATAAAGATCTGAGAATAAGTGGTAAATAATACATATCCACTAGATCCATCTACCCTTCCACTAGATTTTATCTAGGAGGATTGGATGGAGAGTTTTCTCTCAGTTTTGCATAGAGATCGATGCTATGCAAATAGCTCATCACAGAGAGTATAACAGCCACCAAAGAAGAGAGGGGAGTGGTCTATATACCTGCGGATGGGGGAGGTGGTCGTCGACGAGGTGGCGGCGTGGTGCTCCTACTGCGGATGGGAGAGGTGGTCGATGAGAGGGGGATGTGGGATGGCAACAACGGTGGTCAAAGGCGGGGAAGAGGGGTTCGGGCTCGATTCCGAGTGCGCTAGCTTGATTCCTTCAGTACAGGGGTCTCGAGCGAGGAGGCGGTGACGTTGGCCGGGCTTGGGAGTGCCGGGGACGGTGGCGCTCGCCGGTTGCCAGGAAATTGTGACAGAGCGCGAGGGGAAACGTAGGTATCGGTGGTTTTGAAAAGGGGATGGAAAGGGGTATCTTGGTGGTTTTGTCCGATATAAAAGATGCGTTGGGGTGGGCCCACACGTTAGCGCCAGCGCCCCTTGATTCAGTTCGCGGACGGTAATGAAAATAGCCCGAGCGAACACCATCCAAGACCTGGTTCGCGGGCGGTAATGAAATAGCCCCGGCGAATTTACAATCCGTTCGCCGGCGCTAAGTTGATTATCACCGGCGCATTTACAGACTGTTCGCCGGAGGTAACACACGACCGGCCTGGAATGCCTTACCGCCGGCGACCTCGGGCCCACTTCACCGATGCTAACGTATCCGGCTATAAGGTTTTCTCTACTAGTGTATAGTTTATGAAAAATACTATAGTCTTATTAAATAAATAGCCTTGATGGCACAAGTCGCAATGACAAGTCACCGGTTGCTTAAATCTAGCATCTCTCACTAGGTCTAATCCCAAACAAACATCCTTACTAACCACCTGACGCCTCTACCACGATTTGATCCAAAGCAAGCATTCTCACTAACACCAGCCAAATAGATTACTCCTAGATGACACACCATGCCTTGCCCCACATGAGTCCATGTGGATTAGCAGGTTATACGTTTATCATATATTACTCGACTGGGTCTGGCCCGAGCCAGCATTCTCCCTAACCAGGCACATGCCAAAAACCCCTCTCTATCTCTCAGCAACAAGCTGATTAAATAGTATTGATGACACACAATGGCTGATGCCATCACATGAATCCAAGTATTTTGAAGTCTGGACATCACCATCAATGCTAGACTAGCCTGGTTGATCTAGATTGCAGGCTTCAACATGTAAAACGTAGAACATGTAGATGTAATTGGGTCTACTCGGTTGATCATCCGAGGCCCTGATATCGTGTTTATATAGGCGTCGTACAACATGTGATTGGGGTAGGATACGTACAGGAGGTTGAACACAACACGGTTCGGTATACGTAACCGCCTCGTTCTCTAACACCCTCCCTTAATCACAACTTAGACAAGTTGAGATTATGTCTAAATTCTACAAAACCTTTTATAGGAAGCAGTTTAGTAAAACCATCTACTACTTGATCCTTTGAAGGAATAAAACAAATCTCCAGTTGCTTCTTCAACACTCGTTCTCTGACAAAGTGAAAATCGATCTCAATATGCTTGGCTCTTGCATGAAAAACAGGATTAGCTCATAGATATGTTGCTCCTAGATTATCACACCACAGACATGGTACTTGAGCTGATTTGACCCCAAGTTCTGCGAGCAAGGACTGGACCCATATTACTTCAGCTATTGCATTAGCCACAGCCTTGTATTTGGCCTCAGTGCTAGACCTGGAAACTGTAGCCTGTTTCTTAGCACTCCAAGAAATTAGATTTGGCCCATAAAACACAGCAAAACCTCCAGTTGAGCGACGATCATCAACACAACCAGCCTAGTCTGCATCTGAAAAGGCACTCACAAGTGTAGAACTGGATCTCATAAAGGTCAATCCAGTGCTCATAGTGTGATTAACATATCTCAAGATCCTCTTGGCAGCAGTCCAATGAATAGTAGTGGGAGCATGTAGATATTGACAAACTTTGTTAACAGCATATGATATGTCAGGCCGTGTAAGAGTTAAATACTGCAGAGCACCAACCATGCTTCTGTATTTGGTGGTATCCTCAGGCCGTAATGAGTCTTCCTCCATTGCAATTATTTTCTCAGAAGATGATAAGGGTGTAGGAACACCTGTACAGTTTGTCATACCTACTCGTGCAAGAACATCTTGAGCATATTTAGCTTGATTCAAAACTAAACCATCAGATACCTTGTGAACTTCAATACCCAAGAAATAATGAAGATCACCAAGATCCTTTAACGCAAATTCTTTACTTAGATCCTTCAAGAGAGCCTCTGTAGCAGTTTGTGAGGAACTAGCCACAATAATATCATCCACATAGATAAGCATATAGATGGTCACATGAGACTTACGATATATGAATTGAGAAGTATCAGACTTTGACACAAGGAAGCAAGCAATTTAGAACTCAGTCGAGAGTACCAAGCTCTAGGCACCCGCTTCAATCCATAAAGCGCCTTGTCAAGCTTGTAAACATAATTATGTTTCCTCCTGTCTTCATAACCAGGTGGTTGTTTCATGTAGACCTCTTTTTCGAGAACACCATGAAGAAACGCGTTCTTGACATCCAACTGTCACAAACTCCATCCCCTCGAAACAGAAATAGCCAGTACAAGTCGAACAGTTGCTATTTTGATGACAGGACTGAACGTGTCCTCATAGTCAATACCGTATCGCTGCTTGAAACCTTTTGCAACAAGACGAGCTTCGTATCTATCAATGGAACCGTCGGCCTTGTGTTTGATTTTATATATCCAGCGACAATCAATAACATTTGTTCCTTCCCTCGGAGGAACCAACCTCCACGCATGGTTTTGCATAAGAGCTCCATACTCCTCATCCATAGCCTCTTTCCAACAAGCATTATTCAAGGCAGCTTGCACAAATGCTGGCTCAGTCAATGTCGA
Organism: Avena eriantha; assembly: GCA_910589775.1. Taxonomy (NCBI): domain Eukaryota; kingdom Viridiplantae; phylum Streptophyta; class Magnoliopsida; order Poales; family Poaceae; genus Avena; species Avena eriantha. The sequence goes on from OU342744.1 coordinate 100,009,543, forward strand.
CGAAAGGCACCAGCGAATTGTACCATCGGTGTATTTTTTTGGTTGATGTACACCTCGAGAAGCTCGTGTAGGGCCGTTCAGGAGGCACCACATGCTGATCAACAGCCGATGGCGATGTAGAGGATCCATTCTCGCCGAAAGGAGTACCAGGTGCAGTAGACAAGGGGGATCCGGTCGCGGTCCTCGCATCGACCACAGTGGATCCAGAGGGCGTCGCTGTGTGCGCGATCGACGAGGTAGAGTGGGAACTATTGGCCGCAGAAGATCCAGACGAGGGGGGGGGGGGGTCCCGTGGGGAACATGGAGACCGCCCGCTGCTGCGCGCGCCTGACGTGGCAGGGGACAGATTCGGCGCACGATCCGAGAGATCCGTCGCGCGATCCGATATTGATGCCGAATCTGGTTCGTGTCCCGTGCCGCTGTCGTCTTGCACTGATATTTCATGTGACGTGTTTGGGCTGATCTGAGCACCATTTTCTGTCAAATTTTCATCAGCAGCTGTATTTTGAACAGAGGTTTCCTGTAGAACAACAGATGTAGGGCTAGGGGCAGGATTAGTAGTACGAAAATTTACCATATGTGATTCATCAACATTGTTATCACCAAGTTCATAATTCCGAAGATATGGATCAAGGAGTAAAATTTCTTTTCGAAGGAGAGCACCAGCATTGGGATGAAGATTTTTGAAGGGAAAAACGGCCTCATCAAAGACAACATCGCGGGATATATATATATATGGCCAGTGTTGACCTCAAGACATTTGACTCCTTTGTGGCGAGGACTATAGCCTAAGAAAACACATTGTGTAGAACAGAAGGAAAGTTTACGTTTGTTGTAAGGGCGGAGATTAGGCCAACATGCACACCCAAAGATACGAAGAGACGAGTAATTAGGTTTAGAACCGAAGAGACGATGAATAGGGGTATCATTGTTAATGACTTTGCTAGGGAGCATGTTAATAAGATAGGTGGCAGTAAGGAAAGCTTCATCCCAAAATTTTAGAGGCATGTGAGCATGAGCTAGAAGAGATAACCCTACTTCAACGATATGTCGGTGCTTCCGTTCAGCAGCACCATTTTGCTGGTGAGCATGAGGACAAGACACATGATGAGAGATGCCTTGAGACTGAAAAAGAGAATTTAACTTTTCATACTCTCCTCCCCAATCAGATTGAACAGTAAGAATCTTCCTATCAAGTTTCCTTTCAACGAGTTTTTGGAAGTTAACAAAGGCACTATAAGCATCAGATTTTCGTTTAAGCAAGTATATCCAAGAAAATTTACTATAATCATCAATAAAGCTTACATAATAGTCATGACGACCAACAGAAGTAGGAGCAGGACCCCATACATCAGAATAGACTAATTGAAGGGGTGCTGTAGAGACACTGGTGGAGATGGGATAGGGAAGTTGATGACTCTTAGCTCGCTGACATGAATCACAAATCGACTCTATTATAGACTTTTTAACAAAAGGAAGTTTATTTTTGCTAAGAACTTGGTTAACAATGGCTGATGAAGGGTGACCCAGACGACTATGCCACTTCTCCTGGGAAGGCGTGGCAGCAACAAAGGCATGCTTCTGAGGGTGGAGTGAAGACACCAAGGATGAAATAAGGGGATATAGGCCCCCAACGCATCGCCCTCTGCGAAGAACTCTCCGTGTGTCGTGATCCTTAATCAAAAAGAAGAAGGGATGAAATTCTATAAAGACACGATTATTGTAAGTGAAGCGATGAACATAGAGCAAGTGTTTAGAGGCATTAGGAACATGAAGGATATTATTAAGATTGAAATTTCGAACTTGGTGATGAACAATGGATTTATCAACATGGGAAATTTTCATACCTTGCCCGTTGGCGGTGTTGACCTTGTCGGAACCCTTGTAGGTGTCGCAGATGGTCAAGTTGTTGAGTTCTCCTGTAACATGATGGGTAGCACCGGTGTCATAGTACCAATTTGTATCAACACCGTAGGAGGCTATGTGTGCGCCTTTGTCACCAAACGAGTCATCATCACCATCTTGGAAGCGATGCCAACAGTCTTTCGCTGCGTGACCTTCACGGTTGCAGATCTGGAAAGTCACATCAACCCAAGGAGAAGTTGGGCGACGTCCCCGGCCACGGCCACGCCCCCTCCAGAAGGAGCACGACCACCTCCTCCACGTCCTTGACGAGGGTGTTGATCATCTTGGTAATCTTGGCGTTGGTCATCTCGACGATAGAAATGGCGATCGTTGCGATCTCCTCGGTCACCACGGGAGCGGTTCTTGTGCTGGTTGTTAGGTTGCTGACGTGAGGCCAGATTGGTAGAGGACTCGTAGCTCATCTCCTGGGGCCGCTCAGCATCAGTTGCCGCTCATCATAGGCATGTAGCTGGGCGTAGAGAGAGCTTAGAGAAATTGGAGTGGTGACAACGCCAAGGGCAGCAACAAGGGAGTTGTAGGATCCTCCAAGTCCAGTGAGGATGAAGGAAACATGTTCTTTGGTGGTGACTGTGCAGCCAGCAGCTCCTAGTTCATCGACGATAACCTGCATCTTGGTGAGGAACGTCGTTGTGGAATCATTGTTTTTCTTCGTGTTGGCAAGAGCGACCCGTAGGTTTGAGATTTTGGCCTCACATTGAGAGGCAAACATCTCCTCAATTGCTTTCCAAACGCCAACTGCGTGCTCAATCCGTTGGACATGCGGCAGAACTTCTGGTGAGAGGGATTGAAGGAGGTATGCGAGAACAATCTGGTCGCGAGAGATCCAGTCATCATATTCAGGATTGTTCTTGGTTTGCGCTGGTTTGCCAGCTTCTCTATCCTCTGGCACAATTTCTATGCTCTCCGGCGGCTCGGCGTCGGTGCCATTGAGGAGGACGACGAGGTGAGCGCCGTGGATCGGGGGCAAGACTTGGGCACGCCAACCTGGATAGTTGCGGCGAGTGAGCTTGTCCGTCGGGGGATTTCCGAGGTTGATCGCCGGAGGTGCCGACGAGAAGGTCGACATTGCAGCGGAAAACGTCGGGGATGTGCGAGTTTTTAGGCGATTAGTTTTGTCGGCGAAGAAGCCGGTCTGATACCATGTAAAACGTAGAACAGGTAGATGTAATTGGATCTACTCGGTTGATCTTCTGAGTCTACTCGGTTGATCTTCCGTGGCCCTGATATCGTGTTTATATAGGCGTCGTACAACAGGTGATTGGGGTAGGATACATACAGGAGGTTGAACACAACACGGTTCGGTATACGTAACCGGCTCGTTCTCTAACACAACAGGCTCGAGTTTATCATGTAAATCATGCCAACATATTTTTACTATTACTCACCCATTGAAAGTATAATATGTTTTTGTCTTTTTTGAAACACATGTGTCTAGATACCTTTTAGTGTATAGGTCTAGAGCAAAATGACTAAACCTACACACTAAAAGGATTTTAGATACACGTGTTTTAGAAAAATCTAAAAGAATTTTTAATCTGAAGCGAGCAAGTACTAGTAGTCTTACTAGCTAATGATGATGATGATTAGCGCCGATAGAAATCGAGCCTGGATTTGGTTTCGGTTTATCTACTCAATAGATATTAAGACTACTCCCACTAATTGTAAAAATTATAGTTTCATTTCCTAACAATCATGTGGCCACTTGTTGCAATGACAAGTCATCCTGGCTATGGATGAGACACCATAAATGACCCCATATGATTGAAATAATAACTTTATCAAAAATGTTAGACCACAGTTTAAATTGCTAATAGTGCATGGTGCTTGCAGATATGTAACCATCATATCCTACAAATTGATCAAATAATATATAAATGTGTGGTATATCAATATAACTATGACAGGCTAGAATTTCAATGCACAAAATCTCTGATATATCAATTACTTTCTCCATGTATGCACCAAGTACTAGTCGGTTACATTCATTCACTAGTTTCGAAATATTATAAAACCTATAAAATTATGTCGAAAGATTAGTGAATACATTCTGACACTCTTGTTTATGTCTAGCCGTGACTATTTTTCTATAGTCTACCTGGTTGTCACTTGATAGATTTTTAACTAAAATCATTGATCGATACATGCTCGCTTTTTTTTTAGGCTAGACTTTTGTGTCCCTTCTGCTTTCTACAAAGACTAAGTTCGAATTTTATTTGTCTAGTCAATTTGACCTCAACCTGCTCCCAATTGCTCCCAATGAGAAAACACCTTTTGAAAGTTGTGCAACTATAATTTACTAAAAATACTATAGTCTCATTTACTCCATAACCTTGATGGCACAAGTTGCAATGACAAGTCACCGCTCACTTAGATCTAGCATCCCTCACTAGATCTGATCCCAAACAAATATCCTTACTAACAACCTGGCACATTTACCATGATTTGATCCAAAGAAAGCATGCTCACTAACACCAACTAGATAGATTAGTCCTGGATGACACACCATGAATGGCCCCACATGAGTCCAAGTATGGTTTGCATGTTATACATTTATCATATATTACTCGGCTAGGTCTGGCCCTGAGCAAGCATTCTCTCTAATCATGCACATGCCAAAAACCCCTCTCCATCTCTCAACAACAGGATAATTAAATAGTATTGGATGACGCACAATGGCTCACGCCATCACATGACATCAAGTATTTTGAAATCTGAACATCACCAATAATGCTAGACCGTAGCGGTGTATCTAGGTTGCAGTCTTCGACAGGCTAAAGTTTATCATGTAAATCCTGCTAACGTATTTCTACTATTACTCAACCATTTTAAAATATAAAATTCTTTAGTATTTTTTTCAAACGCACCTACCTAGATGCCTTTTAGTGTGTCGTTTAGAGCAAAATAACAAAACCTACACACTAAAAGAATTCTATATACACGTGTTTAAAAAAAAGGTAAAACAATTTGTACTCTGAAGTGAGCAGGTACTAGTAGTCTTACTAGCTAATCCGAAAACTTCTCCTAAGAAATGAAAAAATATATAGTTTCATTCCTTAATAACCATGTGGCCACTTGTTGCAATGACAAGTCACCCCTCGCTAACGACGTGGCCCCTCTCCCACCAGCCAAATTACTAATGGATGAGATACCATGAATGACCCCATATGAGTTCAAGTATTTTGAAATAAGAAATTTATCAATAAAAATAGACCGTAGTTCTCATTGCTAATAGAGCATGGTGCTTGCGGATAGGTAACCATCATTTCCTATAAATTCATAAAATATTATAAAAATGTGCGATATATCAATATAGTTATGGCATGCTCGATATTAAATGCACAAGATCTCAGATATTCCAATTACTCTCCATGTATGCAAACAAGTACTAGTTAGGTACATTCATTCACTAGTTTCAAAATATTGTAAAACCTATAAATTTATGTCGAAAGGTTAGTCAATAGATTTCGACACTCTTCTTTCTTTATGTCTAGCCGTGAATATTTTCTATAGTATACCTGTCATCACTTAACATATTTTTAACTAAAATCATTAATCGATACAGGCTCGCGTATTTTTTCCAGGCTAGACTATTGTGTGGCTTTTGCTTTCTACAAAGACTAAGTTAAGGATTTGATTTGTCTAGTCAATTCGACCTAGACGTGCTCCCAACTACTCCCAATGTTTTGAAAGTTGTGCAACTATAGGTTACTAAAAATACTATAGTATGATTAACTCAATAGCCTTGATGGCTAGTTGCAGTGACAAGGCACCACTCGCTTAGGTCTAGCATCTCTCACTTCTCACTAGATCTGATCCCAAACAAACATTCGTACTAACCACCTGTCGCCTCTACCATAATTTGAGCCAAAGCAAGGATGGTCACTAACACCAGCCGGATAGATTAGTCCTGCATGACACACCATGCCTAGCCTCACATGAGTCCATGTTGGTTAGCAGGTTATACATTTATCATATATTACACAGCTTGATCTGGCCTGAGCAAACATGCTCCCTAAGCATGCACATGACAAAAACCCCTCTCCATCTCTCAGCAACGGGTTGATCAAACAGTATTGGATGACGGGTTGTGCGTCAGACGCCATCACATGACTCCAAAGTATTTTGAAATCTGATCATCATCAGTAATGCTAGACCGGAGCGGTGGATCTAGGTTGCAGGCTTCAACAAGCTCAAGTTTCTCATGTAAATCATGCTAACATATTTTCACTATTACTCTCCTGTTTTAAAATATAATATGTTTTAGTCATTTTTTTGGAACGCATGTACCTAGATGGCTTTTCGTGTGTAGGTTTCGAGAAAAATGACTGAAACTACACACTAAAAGTATTTTAGATACACATGTTTTAGAAAAAACTAAAACAACTTGTACTCTGAAGCGAGCAAGTACTAGTAGTCTTAGCAGTAAGCCTAGCTAATGACAAAAGCTTATTAGCGCTGACAAATCCATCCTGGATTTGGTTTTGGTTTATCTACTGAATGAATCCTAAGACTTCCTGTTGAATTTAAGAGCAATTTTCCCAAGATAAATGCTAAATAAAACATGAATAGAATAACAAAAGTTAAACTAATCATATGAATTAGCATATATAAATTAATGCAGATATCCAAGAGGATTGCAAAGCATATAACTTGAGATAAGATCAGAGCAAGAACTAAAGCAAACCAAAGAGAACGACATACTATCTGACTAAGGTAAACAAGACTGAGGAAGAGGATGTACATCACAGCAGAGGGACCGCCACAGGAACTACCGGTGTTGGCGTTGGCACCGTCGTCAGCCATGTCATCGTGGAAGAGGTTGTTGATGTCGGGGAAGAGGTCCTCGTTGGGGAACACGTCGGGGCAGTTGCTATCCATGAAGGAGTCCGTGACGAAGCCAGTAGTCGTGCCAATAGCGCTCCCGAAAAGCCTTATCGCCCTTCTCCCGTACAGGACTCGAAGTAGCGGTGTCTCGGAGGCCTACTGTCCTGGCTAGCGGTGTACGCCGCAAGACGGGATGGGGAAGAACGAAGCGGCAGTGCAATTTTATGGAACTGGAGGCGATGTACTAAAGCATTTCACAGGAGAGGAGCGACCTCCCACTAGATCCCAGAGGCATATGATGTTTGCCTTTGGTTCGAAAACATTGTTTATATACCGGTACTATAGTGGAGACTGTTAAGTTGAACTTCCACCTAGAATTTTATGCTAAACTAGGCTGCAACTTGTACAGTGGACTATACCTTGAACTGCAAGTTTGCTGCAAACCTAGATTCACACAATGTCTTGACCGATACTAGGCTGCCATGGGATTTCCCCTCGGGTGGAGCTTATGCATCATACTCCATGACCTTTCATGAGTTTATTAGAGAGCACCCTACTCTCATAGACTGCAATGTTTAATAGTCAGACTCATACATGTGTGTTCTTCAAAAGATGTTCTGCAGGACAACATCTCTTCTTAAGATAAGCCACTTAGAACACATTAAGATAATAAATCAACCTACCATGCAAAATAAGAAAGTATTGCATCTTCATGGAGTGGTGTTCATTAAAGTAGGAATACTTTCCTCTCATTTAATCAACCGCTTGTCTCCCAATTCTAATCATGGGATCTCCGATCACATAGACCGGTTTACCACTGTGAAAAACTCATATTATGGGTCTCATACCCATCTCCTTCGATGCATTTTCTATCACATTGCGTGATAGACCCTTTGTGAAGGGATCTGCCAAGTTTTTATATGTTTGGATATAATCCAATCCAATAACTCTGGAGTTTCTCATTTTCTTGACAGATTTCAGTCTCCTCTTCATATGTCTTGATGACTTCATATTATCCTTAGAACTATTTACTTTGAAATCACTGTTTGATTATCGCTGTTCATAAGGATTGCGGGTATTGGTTTTTCAACCACAGGTAAGTTCATCAAGAGTTCATGAAGCCATTCTGCTTCAACTGTGGCTGTGTCTAATGCTGTGAGTTCTGCTTCCATAGTTGACCTCATTCAGATGGTCTGCTTGGAAGAATTCCAAGAAATAGCGCCACCACCAAGTGTGAATACATATCCACTCGTGGACTTTATATCATCAGCATCATATATCCAATTTGAATCACTATAACCCTCTAGTACGCTCGGATACCCGGCATAGTGAATGTCGTAGCTTGCAGTGCCTTTTAGATAGCACATAACTCTCTCAAGAGCGTCATGAGAATGGAGCCACCATGCTCCACACTCCAGGAGGAGGCGTTCGGGAAGGGGAGATGCCCATCTATAATTTCTTCCTCAAGATTGCCCTGCTTCCCTGATGTCTACGCACGCTTCTATTCTTGTAGACAGTGTTGGGCCTCCAAGTGCTGAGGTTTGTAGAACAGCAGCAAGTTTCCCTTAAGTGGATCACCCAAGGTTTATCGAACTCAGGGAGGAAGTGGTCAAAGGTATCCATCTCAAGCAACCCTGCAATCAAGATACAAGAAGTCTCTTGTGTCCCCAACACACCCAATACACTTGTCAGGTGTATAGGTGCACTAGTTTGGCGAAGAGATAGTGAAATACAAGTAATATGGATGATTATAAGTGGTAATTGCAAGCTGAAATAAGAGTGGCAGCAAGCAAACATGTAACATGACTGATTGTAAATGGTGTTTGAATGCTTAGAAACAAGGCCTAGGGATCATACTTTCACTAGTGGACACTCTCATATAAATATCTTCTCTTCATGATGCTACCATGAACTACTCTCCGGTTGGACGATCTAGGGCTATAACAGCACACCTTAAAGTTCGCATTCCCCATCTAAATAACCCCTCACTATCACGTTGAGCGCTAGATGGTTCCAACAAACACCACAATCTCATAGAGACATCCAACTCAAATTATACTCATGGTAAGTATTTATGTAACCTTAGCCAAAGTGCCACATGGTGTGCACACTGTCAACTTGACACACGTGGGGATAAGCAGAGATTCATTAAAGCACTTGAGTAGCAGAATCGATCTATAGCTTAAAAATCTCATGATCTCAATAAGATCATGCATAGAGAGAGAGATGAACACATAGCTACTTGTAGAGCCCTTAGCCTCGAGAGTGAACTGCTCCCTCCTCATCATGGAAGTCAGCAACAACGATGGAGATGGCAGTGGAGTCGATGGATATGGCTCCGGGGGCACTTCCCCGTCCCGGCAGGGTGCTAGAACAAAGACTTATATCCCACGAATCTCCTCTTCGGTGGTGGCGGTGCTGCGGAACTTTTCGTGGAATTCCGATCTTGTATTTAGGGTTTTCGTCCTGGGAGGAATATATAGGCAAAGAGGCAAGGTTGATGGAGGCCTGAGGGTCCCACAATACCCCTTGGCGTGGCCTGGCGTGGCCCGGGCCACCAGGTGGTATGGCCAGCCCTGGCCCTCCCCCGTCTCTCCTTTGGACTCCGTCTTCGTGTCGGAAAAAATAGGAGGTTTGGCTTTCATTTCGTCTAATTCCGAGAATATGTCTTTTCTAGCTTTTCTGAAACCAAAAACAGTTGAAAACAGGCAACTGGCACTGTGGCATCTTGTCAATAGCTTAGTTCCAGAAAATGCATAAAAGTATCTCAAAATGTAGACAAAATATAAGATAGTTGATATAAAACAAGCATGGAACATCAAAAATTATAGATACCTTTACGACGTATCAACATCCCCAAGCTTAACTCTTGCTCGTCCTCGAGTAGGTAAGTGATAAAAAGAATAATTTTTGAGGTGACATGCACCATCACAATCTTGAACAAGGTATTTGTAAAACATTGATAGCTAGGATCATAATACTCTAACATAGACATGAAAGATATAGTTCTAACAATAAGACATAGCAACTATGTTGTAACATGAAAAGATACAAACTTAAGATCATGAATAACAATGCTTTGAAAGACGTTTGTTTGTTTCACATATAGAAAACATAATAAGAATGGTATTCAGCTTGTCCCTCATGGTGTAGCAAAACATAAATGCATAGGACACCTTCAAAGTTCATAAGGGTGACTAGATACAAATAGTTTAAGAACAAGCAATATCAAAGTTATGAATGAATCAACAAGTTTTGGGACAATGCACATTAAACTAAGAATGACCACTATGCTCTCTTAGTAGGTGCATAAAGATAGAAGATGGAGACTCAACATAAAAGTAAAAGAAAGGCCCTTAAGGAAGCAGGGATTCAAGTCTCATAAAGAGTTTCCAAAAATTATGGTACTTATTTGCTTTCAGCTCTCATTGCCCCTATCATAAGCATCTTTAGGTGGTTAAGGTTAAAGTGAAAAATATGAGGATATGCTTGACAAGTTATAAGATGAAAATCTCATGCCCCTTACTTACGAGTATCGTTCCTCATGCTACTCAAGTTTAGTCACAAGTAAGTTATTGTCATTTTAAGTACATGTGTATCATAGAGAACCGCCAATGGGGTACCCCTTTCCCGATCATACGGAAGAATCCCCATATCAAAATGACAAGGCAAGCAGACAATGAGCATCTCAGCATCCTTTTTATTTCCTATTTGCATAGGTATATTTTTTTTCCTTTTTTCTCTTTTTTTCTTTCCTATTTGCATAGGTTTTCTTATAGAGTATGCTTCATAGATTGCTCACACTATGGTTACGCTGCAGGTTTCCACCATGATTAGGCATGGCTTAGACCAGCCGCCCAAGAGTTTCTCTAACACATATACGAACTCCATGAGCCTTACAAGCTCCCCTTTCATTTCACACCGCCGGGATCCATAAGCAAAAGAACATGATATCAACTGAATAAAGTGCAATGTTGAAAGCGTTCCCCATGCCAGCATGGTTCTGCTAATTCACAACTTACAAAACAAAGCATATACGCAATATAGATGGGCACAATGGTTCAAGTTTATTAAGTGCAAGAAAAGAAAAGTGTGCCATCAAGTTTGTGAGAGCTTTAATCACTAATTTTCAGATAACAAGTTTAATTCGGAAGGTAGATAAAAACATGAATATACTTGGAATAACAAAATGCTAATAGGTAGGTATGGTGGACACTTTGGAATAACTTGGTTTTATTTGGAGTTGGATGCATGAGTGGAACTCATACTTGGTATGGAGGCTAGCAAAAGACTGGGAGCGGCCAAAATGGCCATAATCATGCAAAGCGACAAAACATCATTAATTAAAGCATAAAGTGATATTACAAGTCGAAAATTAAATAATCATAGAGGCTATGGTGACTTGGTATAGTCTTAACATGGTGTGAGCATGCGCCAAGTCAACCCAAATAAAGCATTAAAGGAGAATACCACAATATTATGCTTTTATATGCTAAAATAACGCATGATTCTTTCAAGGCACATTAAGCAGTCTTAATTGTTTGTAACAAGTCATGCTACAACAATAATCACTAAGCAGAAAGTCATAGCAATATAAAACATGACATGATAAAGTCTAGGACACAGTCTAAACAAGATCCTTTTGTACCACTTATAACCATGAAACTTCCTACTCTTTTCCAACACCAATCGAAAGCTAAAGCTAAACACAGTGCTAGCAAAGGAGAACACTTGCAGAACAATAAGAGTGAAAACTAGAGTGTTCTAGGCGATGAATAACGGGGTGTGTCTCTCCAAAAGAAGTGTGTTGAAATCCAACCAAATTATTTAACCAAACCAAAAAAAAGAAAACTAAAAGCAAAATCGAAGACGCCCCAAGAACAACACGATTACATATGAAACATTAAAAATGAAGTGTTTGGAAGAAAACCTGAGATTTTTATTGATGAAGAAGGGGATGCCTTGGGCATCCCCAAACTTTGACGCTTGTACTTCTTGAATATTTCTTGGGGAGACACAGGTGGCATCCCCAAGCTTGAGCTTTTGTCCATACTTCATCTTATCACATTATTCTTCCCTACACTTTAAAATTTCCTTCATACAAAACTGCACACAATCTTCATTAGCAACATTAGTGTACTCAAGATAATAAGTCTTTGGGTTCAGTTTCAACACAAGTAAAACTTCCACTAAAACACGAGTTACTGTAGCAATTCCTTCTAAAAGCTCAAGTGATCAAAGAGAACTCAAAGAGAAAGAGATTAAGAGGCAAATGCAAATAATGGCAGAAATCTGTCAAAACAGACCAGCAGGTAAAAACCGATTTTTTCGAAGACCTTATGTTGCTCAAATCGAAAAGTGATAAACTAAATAAAGTTAGATAATAAGCTGGGGTAGAAGCAAAAATAATTACATCTCAATCCGATGTTCAGAGATTTTTCACGAATTTTTATAGTGAAGCACAAAAATCTGTTTCGGGACAGCAACTTTCCTAAGTCTTACTTCTCTCTCATTAGAGGTTATTCTTGGCACAAAAACCAAACAAAAAGGATAAGGAGAGGTTATTACATAGGAAATAAATTCCAAGACTCAACAAAACAAAAAGAAACTGAAATTAAAAATATAATGGGTTGTCTCCCAAAAGCTCTTTCTTTATAGCCATTAAGATAGGCATGATAATTTCAATGATGCTCACATAAGAAATGTGAATTGAAGTAAAAGAGAGAATCAAGAAGCAAATAAAGAACAAATTTGAGTCTAACCCACTTCCTATGAAAAATAATCTTGTAAAGAAATAAGTCATGAAAGCACAAAGCAACAAGCATAGGAAAGCAAAACAAGTGCAACTTGAAAATTTTCAACATAAAGAGGGGGAACTTAATATTGTTGAGATACATAAAACCATGTTTCCCTCTCTCATAATAAATTTCCGTAGCATCATGAATAAAATTAACAATATAATTATCACATAAAACATTCTTATCATGAGCCACATGCATAAAAGAATTAATACTCCCCACATAAACATAGTCACTCTTATTAATTGTAGTGGGAGCAAATTCAACAAAATAGCTATCATTATTATCCTCATCACCATACTCATCAAATATAGGAGGCATATTGTAATCATAATTAATTTTCTCCTCAATAGTAGGTGGACTAAAAATATCATACTCATCATTGTAATCATCATATATCGGAGGTATAATATCATCAAAGTAAATTTTCTCCTCCGTGCTTGGGGGACTAAAAATATCATGCTCATCAAAACCAGCTTCCCTAAGCTTAGACTTTTCCATAGCATTAGCAATAATGGTGTTCAAAGAATTCATACTAATAACATTGCTATTAGCATGCAAATAAAGTTCCATAGGTTTTTTAGTTTTCTCATCAAACACTTCATGTCCTAACTCAAGATAAATACTATAAAGCTCTTTGATTTTGTTGTTGTTTTCCATGAAGCCTAACTAGTGAAAATAAAAACAAGAAACAAAAAGATATAATTGCAGAATCTAAAGGAAATAACTTTGAGCACTCACACACCAGCAACAGTACTATAAGATAGCTTAGTAGCCAGAAGATGTGAGTACCTTTTACCTTACCTCCCCGGCAACGGCGCCCGAAAATAGCTTGATGTCTACGCACGCTTCTATTCATGCAGACAATGTTACGCCTCCAAGTGCAGAGGTTTGAAGAACAGCATCAAGTTGCCCTTAAGTGGATCACCCAAGGTTTATCGAACTTAGGGAGGAAGTGGTCAAAGCTATCCCTCTCAAGCAACCCTGCAATAAAGATACAAGAAGTCTCTTGTGTCCCCAACACACCCAATACACTTGTCAGGTGTATAGGTGCACTAGTTCAGCGAACAGATAGTGAAATACAAGTAATATGGGCATTATAAGTGGTAATTACAATCTGAAATAAGAGTGGCAGCAAGCAAACATGTAACATGACTGATTGTAAACGGTGTTTCAATGCTTAGAAACAAGGCCTAGGGATCATACTTTCACTAGTGGACACTCTCATATAAATATCTTCTCTTCATGATGCTACCCTGAACTACTCTCCGGTTGGACGATGTAGGGCTATAACAGCACACCTTAAAGTTCGCCTCCCCATCTAGATAACCCGTCACTACCACCTTGAGTGCTAGATGGTTCCAACAAACACCACAATCTCATAGAGACATCCAACTCAAATTATACTCATGATAAGTATTTATGTAACCTTAGCCAAAGTGCCACATGGTGTGCACACTGTCAACTTGACACACGTGGGGATAACCAGAGATTCATTAAAGCACTTGAGTAGCAGAATAGATCTATAGATTACAAAGCTCATGATCTCAATAAGATCACGCATAGAGAGAGATGAACACATAGCTACTTGTAGAGCCCTTAGCCTTGAGAGAGAACTGCTCCCTCCTCATCATGGAAGTTAGCAACGGTGATGGAGATGGCGGTGGAGTCGATGGAGATGGCTCCAGGGGCACTTCCCCGTCCCGGCAGGGTGCCGGAATAGAGACTTCGTTCCCCTGAATCTCCTCTTCGGTGGTGGCGGCACTGCGGAACTTTTCGTGGAATTTTGATCTTGTATCTAGGGTTTCCGTTTCGGGGGAATTTATAGGCGAAGAGGCAAGGTCGGTGGATGCCTGAGGGGCCCACACCACCCCTTGGCGCGGCCTGGCCTGGCCCGCGCCACCAGGTGGTGTGGCCAGCCCCTGGCCCTCCTCTGTCTCTGCTTTGGACTCCGTCTTCGTGTCGGGAAAAATAGGAGGTTTGGCTTTCGTTTTGTCCAATTCTGAGAATATGTCTTTTCTAGCTTTTCTGAAACCAAAAACAGCAGAAAACTGGTAACTGGCACTGTAGCATCTTGTCAATAGGTTAGTTCCAAAAAATGCATAAAAGTATCTCAAAATGTAGACAAAACATAAGATAGTTGATATAAAACAAGCATGGAACATCAAAAATTATAGATACGTTTACGACGTATCATTCCCCCTTTCTCCGATTTTTTCCTAGAGTTAATGGCGGTGTATGATTTCTGCCTGGTTCAAATCCACCCCAAAACCATGTTGGTGCTCGCGGTCTTCACCCACTTGTGTGAAGGGTTTGTCAGGGTGATGCCTTCGGTGGCGCTGTTTCGCCACTTTTTCGCCCCTCAGGTTGATAAGAAACCGAGGATATCAGGCGGTATCACTTTTTGCCTCCAAAACAACCACTCCAAGAGGTATCTCCCATGGAAGTTCAAATCCAAATTGGAAGAGTGGCACAGCGAGACTGCATAGTGCGCGTGGTCCGTCACTGCCCATGGATGTTCAATCTAGAGGAGGTAGCGTAGCCCCTCCCTAGGTGGGGGAGGATGAGTGCCCATGACACGGATCTAAGCCTTTGACTTCCATGATTCAGATCCTTGCGAACAAAGGCCTCACTATACATGCGTCATCTCAGACTATCTTCGGTGCTGCCTTGTGCTGCTACAAAGAAGGTATCCTCTGGCCTAGGAATAACAAGGCTAGATGATCCCACTTGGCTCCAATGAAAGAGTTGGATCTCTCCCATGAGGAATATGCTAGATTGATGAAGGATCTTCTTTACTCGATGGTCACTAGGGGCCACCCGAACTGGCTTCTTCCTTTGTTCTTCCACGAGCGTCGAGACGCGATCATCTCGGGGATCCCACCTTGCAACGCCAGGGGCCTTGTTGGATGAGAGGAGATGTCCTCTGACGCTACTGGTGTGGAAGAGGAAGGCTGGACACATCTGGGTGATAGTGCAGGATCATCGCTTGCGGTGCACTCTTCCACGAAGGGGGAGTCTTCCTAGAAAGAGTCCCCTCCACGGACTGAGAGAAAGTCGGGCGGTGACTCCGCCCTCAAAGATTCCTTCAGTGCCATCACCAGTTCACAACCCCCAAAAGAGGGGAAACATGCTGCACAGAAGGTCGTGGTACCTGCCCCTCCCCTGGTTGACCTAAATACCCCGCATGAGGAGCAACTCGGGGAGCTGGAGACTCCCGAGGAACCCCCTTTCATCTACCACAAGCGCATCGCCGAGAAGCCTCATGACCCCTTCTTCTGACAAGAGGGGGAGGCCAGATGCTGAGATCGAGCATCGGTGAGTGTCCAACGTTCATCTTTCTTACAATCGTGGTATTGACCATGACAGATGCTATAGGGTAGCTTACATAGAGGAAAGGGCAAGGCGACGTAGGAGAATCCGGGAGTGAGATTGGCACATGATGTACCCTGGTTCACGTCCCCTTGATGGAGGATCGCTACGTCCTGCTAGCAATCCCGTATAAGATCATAGATTGGTTTACATGGAGCCGCCAGAGGCGGAGGGGGAGACTAGATCTAATCTTATGTGGAAGATGTCCCCCAAAGGGGTGCCACCGGTGGCGTTATAAATGCAGCCAGTTAGGGTTTAGAAGTGCTAATGGGATTTCTATTGGAGTCGCCGTCTTGAGCCTCCAGTCGGCGAGTCGTCTAGGTCCAGTATGCGCCAGTCGTTGTGTTTGGCAAGTCGGTCTACCATGGGTTAGGCTTCAGTCGGCTCGCTCAAGCTGGCGACTCCACTTCGTGGGCATACCCCGATTGGTATTCCCCCATCGCTTACTCCTTTCCTCAACTCATATTATGATTAACATGTTTCTTCTCAGGGAGAGAATCCCCGCGCAATCGGGTCCCTTGCTGGGTGCTCCGAGCGCTTTCACCGGTGGTACGGTCATCCTTCCCGGGTAGAATGTACCCCTAGTTCACAATGAAGGCCACATCAGGTTGGAAGGTTAGGGTTTCTCTCGATTTGTTGCTTCGTCTCGCACTGTTTGTTGCTTGATCATCCATTCATTTTCTTCTAGGACCATTGTCAACACCCGGATTTTTAATCCCAGATGCCCGTTATGCCATACCTCGCAATCCCAAGATTACCATTTTTGCGAGACATAACGGATTGGATATCATAGTACATCATCCATTACAAACCATACATAAGGTCTTACACAAATAAGGATCTCATGATCTAGTCTTAATACAACAAGCAGCGGAAATAAAAGGTAAGCGTAGCGGTGGGGTCCATCTTCATGGGCACAGGCAATGCTGACGAAGGTAGATAGTCCTAGTTATCATAGCCGTCCTGCTGACCATCATCTTGATAGTCTCCTTCATAGTCTGGCCATAATAATAGCCAGGGACAAAAGCCATGAGTACTCTTTAAGTACTCGCAAACTACCACTAACAAGTAAATATAGTTCTAAGTTAAAGTGTTAAATCTAAGTTTAACTATAAAGTTAAGTTTGAAACCTAAGCTGAGTTCTGAAGCAAAGAAAGATAAAGTAAAGTTCTAGAATCACTTAAGTTGGAAAGCTATCGTCATAAACACAACCCTGTTGTGGTCAAGTCAAAGTTCATCATTCATTTCAAGTTCTTTAGAAAACATCTGACAACGAAACAGTATGGCCATTCCAACTGTCCATAACCACGGACGCGGCTATTCGAATAGTTTGACACTCTGCAGAGGTGGTACACTTTCACCACAAGATTCGATACATCTGTCAGGGATAACCCTGAATCATCATACCTAGTATGTAGATAATCAAACATAACCTTCCCTTTACACACCCTAGTATAAGCACCTCTCCTATGAGCATGGCCTCCCAACCATGACCATCTATCATCTTGGGCACTGCATTGGTGGACATCATGAGAGGTAGCCTCAGCTCAAACCTCTCGCGCGAGGGAACTAATACTAATGCATATAAATTTCTAGCTAAGCCTTACCCAATTCAGGTAGTGTGGTTGTACGGTAAATTTGGAATGGTATTGCATCCGAATCCAACCATCAGTTTTATAAAAGGGTTAAGGCTCATGCCTCAACATTTTCATCATAATAAACCATTTGTGTTTCTCAACACATGTCAAAACATCTCAATAGAATGACTCATCATTCCAAGGTGTTCATAATTCATTTTCACCAAGTGTTCCCATCTAAAGTGACTCAAGTTTTTTATCTACTCTAAACTACTAAGTTAAGAGTGTTCACTAAAGTGGAAAAGATGGGTTCAATCTCATACCATAGAATGACATCTAAAGGTTACCTAAGTAGGTCAAGTTTTATACTCTTTATGCTACCTTCAAAACAAGTCAAGAACTTTGTGTAAACCAAGGGAGGTAAAACTTGTAAAGAAGACTTGGGGTAACTAATAGTCAACGGGGGTGATCAAAGCATGCCTAAAGCATCTTTGCTAAATCATCTAGTTTGATCCTAGCTTGCTAAGCAGGAACTTGCAAGTGTTAGCTTGCATTGTTAATGGTGGCTTGCACTTGGATAGTGCTAGCTTGCTAATAGTAGCTTGCCTTGGGTAGTGCAGTGGTTGAAGTTTTCTTCTTCTTCTTCTTCTTCTTCTTGGTAGAACTCCTCCTCCTCGAAAGCTTGGTCGGTACTATCGTCTATAAAGACATACAGAGTACACAATCACCAAACAATACTTAACTAGGCTAAATAGAATTCTAAGACACATATTTGATGATCTATTAACATCACAAGCATCACAAGTTTAAATCACTAGTTTCATCTTTTTAATTTAGAAAAGTAATTTCTACTCATTGAAAAATTAACTAAGATTTAATATTCACCACTTAAAATATGGGATCATGTTGACACATGTCATCACCACATATTATAACATGTGGGAATGAGATTTAAAGGTTGGATCAATATTACTTTGGTTCAAGTTTATTATTTAATGATTTAAAGTGACTAGATATGCCTATATAGCATTATTTTGGTACTAGTCCAAAGTCACTGCATGTAAACATTAATATTATTACATATTTAGATAGATATGATGAAATGTGATTTTTGAGAGTTTGAATCAACTCAAAAGCTAACTTGGTTGATTTTATAAAAATGTTGCAAGTTGCAAAAGCTTCTGTTTTGTTATTTTTACTAGGAGAGATCTATAACTATAATTGGTTTCAATCCAATGGGCTTGGATAGATCATTTCAATACCTTTCAGGCAAAATTGGTTTCATGCAATTTAAATTTGTAAAACCCCCAGAATTGAATTTTAAACTAGTGGACAGAAATAAGATTAACTCTAAAAAGAAAAATCAATTTTTGAGTGGCTGGGCTAGCGCGAGAACGAACATGGGTGTGGCATCCCGCTAAAACCACTACTAGAAAATCACTGTGTTTTTGTGCATTGCATCATCATGACCGCATGCTCATGTCATCATGCCACATTGCATTTGAGCATCGTCATGTCATTATGCATGGTTTGTCAAAAACTATTTTCGAAAAGCCTAGTTTTGTTTTCTAAATATCCCCGTCTTCTTTTCAAATTTTAAAACCGGGCTTCTACGGATATTTTTGTTTTGTCTAAAAATGGTTTACAAAAGACTTTTATAAAATAAATAAAAAGTTAGATTATTTTTAGGAGGCAGCCCGCCAGGCCTGAAAGCCCGGCCGGCCACCTCCAAACCCTAAAAACTAATCCTATCCTATCCTATCTACCCCCGCACTCCCGCTCCCTCCACCCTGCCACCAAAAGCCACCCACGCAGCCGCATGCATCACGCCACCCTGGCCCCAATCGCACAACTGTACGCACGCACACCCACCTGACCCTCCTGGTCCCACACGCACCCCCACACCGACCGAACACCACCTCCCCACCTGCTCGCCTGGCCCACCCCTGGCCAATCCCCACCCCACGAGTTTTCCTCCCACCCACCACCAGCGTCGCCACGCGCGCTCTCCTGCCGCACCGACCCGTCCACCAACCTCCTCCTCCCGCCAGGCCCACTGCCAGCCACACCCTGCTCTCCTGCATGCACCTGATCTGCTTGCTTTAATGCCTAGAAGGCCGGTGACCCTCAGTTGCGTGGTTCCTTTGACCGGTGCTCGTGTCCGTGTTGTTGTTTCTCGTGGTGTTGTCTGCCTTCGTATTCCTGGTGCGACTTAAGTCCAAGTCGACCACTGTTGCGCCCCAAGTTTCTGACACCAAGACCTTCTCGTCGACAAGATGAACCGAAGACCTCGCCAAGTTCTACCCGACAATGGCATCGATGCCCAAGATCTCCACAATCGGCAAGTACTTCGCCACTCGATGCCAAGATCCCCGGACACCGAGACACTGGTATGACAAGACCTCCTTCTAGGAACCACCAAGATCTTCCTCTTAGATGCCAAGACCCGAACCCGAAGACCGCCAAGATCGCCACCGGAGCGCCAAGTTCTTCATCCCGGACGCGATGACCGTCTACACGGACCCGAAGATCACCGGTACCCGATCCATTCAAGTTCGCCATCGACGACAAGATCGACCGCTTGTAACCCAAGATCTCCATCACGTCACGACAAGTTCTCCATCTTGGATCCGAACCTCGCCGTCCCCGTCGAACCCTGAGACTGGACCCCGAACCCCCGGTACCCAAGATCTTCCGAACCTAGATGTGTGACTCGAAGCCTCTACTTTTATAATATGACAGATACCTGTCGCATCATTAAATCATCATGCTGGCATACATGTCATCTGGTGGGTTGGGTTAAATACTAGTTCCATCTCATAATTGATCTATTGCTTCTTCGCGGATTAGGCCGATGAGTTGATGCGAGTATCGACAAGTTCTCCGGATGTGATCCTTTGGCAGTGTTTCCTAGGAGAGCAACTCTCCTCCTTCTACCTATTTTGCATTTATAGTCTTTATTTCCTCCTGTTGATCTATTGCTATCCGTGTCGCGATGCTTTAGTTTCTGTGCACCAGTTATATCCCGTGTAGCCTCTATATTGCCATGGACACCTCCTAATACCTATTGTTTGGTAGATAGCTGGCCTTGCGAGCCATAGTTGCTTGCTCAGGTGCGCTCTCGTGATTGTCGAGTACCACAGTTGTTGGAATGCTGGCAGATGTTTATGGTGGATATGTTCACGACTTTAAATACAACTATTAAAATGCTAGATATAACTAATGTAGAGGCATCGGTGGGCAATAGATGTTATTTGGTTCTTCCATGCTCACTTGTGTGCCGTAGGACCTCGAGTACTTGATACCTGTTCCTTGATTTTTGGTACTATCCACATCCGGGAGGTCTTATGGACCCCCCTGAGCCAAAGCTTGATTCATTTCTATTTCTTGGGGCCACAAAGTAGTTTGGGGTTTTATTACTATCATGTACTTATGCCATGCTTTACTGCTTTATTTAAGATTGTGCGTGGAGCACCTGTACTGTTTTGGATGCGGAGTGTTTTCGCGGTATCGACAAGCCTAGTCACACTTTTGGGTGCCCAGTCATTTATAGCCATTGACGCAAACCCTGGGTCCGTTCCGGAGCCGGCCAACTTCGTTGCGGGTAGCTTAGTGGGGTGGCCCCTTGAAATATTTATGAATCCTGTGATCGCTTTGTCGTGAATGCCTCGTTTGGTTTTGAGTTGTTTTTCCGAGGTTGATCGAGTGTGTGTTGCTATTTGTGCACCCGTGCAGGGTAAAACTTTCTAAAAGCCGTGTCCGCGGTTATGGACGACTTGGAGCACAGTATCTCGATCATAGACAAGCATAACTAAAGTAGTGCTATAAACTTGACTTAATATATGACTAGTAATCAGATTCAACTATAACGGAATGGATATTAAAAATGCCAACAACTACTGGATCTAGGTTGTTTTGTTATATATGCCTAGTAAGTATTACAACTCCAATGGAATGTGATAAAAGTGCCAACAATTGCTGGGTTTTGGGATTCCTCAGGACAATTATATCTGACTAGTAAATGTTCCAACTACAACGAAATGTTAACTAAAACTGCCCACTACTTATGCTATCAGGATGACTCATGCTATCTGTATCTGATTAGTAAGTGCTGCAACTATAACGGAATGAGTAAAATTGCCAACTGTGTGAGTTCCTTGGTCCGACTTCCTCGTTTGGTCTCGAGGGGGAAGTACCGGGATGGGTTTGTTTGGTGTTAGCTTCAGGTTGGATCCGAATAGGTCTTTCTTACCCCTCTCTGATAACCGCCAGTTGTCTCGAGTCTCTATAGGTTGTTTAGTGCCGCTGCGCTGCCGCTCCAGCCCACCATACCTGTGTAGGCGAGGGCCGCCAAATTCTAGCCTTGCCGTGTACTGGCCTCGGTACTGACGCTCCTCTTTTTCCTTTGCCCTTTGTCGGCACCCCTTTTGTTTTAGCAGGTTTGAGATCGAGGTCGTTAGCAGGGTTACCCTTCCTGCTTGGCATGGGCAGGGTTATAGACGCCATTGGTTATTCTTCAGGGCTCTTAGCCCAATTTGCTTGTCTGTAGTCGGACGCTCTATCATTTTCAAGGTGATTTGGATCTTTGTATTGTATATCTGTATTCTTGACTCATGGAGTCGTTGTTGTATATATATGTTCTGTGGGTCCCATCGAGGACTGTTGTGTAATGGTATTACTTTGTTTTCCACCCGCACGAAAGTGCCTGGTGGGCGTCCTTGAATCGTTTCTATGCGGGTTTGGCGGAAAGGGCTAAAACTTGCATAGGGCCGATTCGAGGGTGTTACAGAGTGGTATCAGAGCTCAGCAGTTACGATACCCCAGAAGTCCAGCCTGTAGGATAACCTAGCTAACGGCCGAAGTAGAGTGTCAAAACTATTTTTGCAAAAACGGTTGGATAGATCTAATTAGGTCTGCTTTTACTCCTTATCCCTCTGCTATTATCCTCTTACCTCTACGTGTTTTAAATTTGCTCTCTTATCTTTTCTTCGAGTCCAGGAATTCTCGTGGTTGGGTTTCCGTCGTACCTTCAGGGTTTCGCTTCCTCCTTTGGCAACGGTGTTTCTACCTCCGGACTTCATGCTATCTGAGTGATCTTTTATCTGTAGTACCATTCTTTGTCCCTTGTTTGTGCCTTCCGGTGTTTTCCGACGCGATGACTTCAGCTATTCCAGATCTGATGCAGAGCCTGCATCACTCTTTTGTTTCCGAACCTCGATGGTCGAGATCTTCAGTATGATTCTCCTATTCATGTGCAGAGTAATGGTTTGGGTGCGCGATGGACTGATCACCATCCGACTACTCTTATCATTCGCTTTTGTATATTGAATCGGTGGATCTAGCAATTTTACTCTGTCCACGGAAGCTAGAGGTGGCTTTATTTGTTGATACCTCTACCTTCGCCCTTTGTTCCCATAGTGTTCTCTCGACGATCACGGAAAACGACCTCTTGTTAGTGGTGTCACGAGCATCTACACGAAGCGAGAAGATTTAGATCGCCGACCTTCTTCCCGGTACCATGAGGCGGATCTCGAGGGTGAGATCCCTTGTTAGTGATGTCGAATTGTGGCATCCCGCTAAAACCACTACTAGAAAATCGCTGTGTTTTTGTGCATTGCATCATCATGACCGCATGCTCATGTCATCATGCCACATTGCATTTGAGCATCGTCATGTCATTATGCATGGTTTATCAAAAACTATTTTCGAAAAGCCTAGTTTTGTTTTCTAAATATCCCCGTCTTCTTTTCAAATTTTAAAACCGGGCTTCTCCGGATATTTTTGTTTTGTCTAAAAATGGTTTACAAAAGACTTTTATAAAATAAATAAAAAGTTAGATTATTTTTAGGAGGCAGCCCGCCAGGCCCGAAAGCCCGGCCAACCACCTCCAAACCCTAAAAACTAATCCTATCCTATCTACCCCCGCACTCCCTCTCCCTCCACCCCGCCACCAAAAGCCACACACGCAGCCGCATGCATCACGCCACCCTGGCCCCAATCACACAACTGTATGCACGCACACCCACCTGACCCTCCTGGTCCCACACGCACCCCCACACCAACCGAACACCACCTCCCCACCTGCTCGCCTGGCCCACCCCTGGCCAATCCCCACCCCACCAGTTTTCCTCCCACCCGCCACCAGCGTCGCCACGCGCGCTCTCCTGCCGCACCGACCCGCCCACCAACCTCCTCCTCCTGCCAGGCCCACTGCCAGCCACACCCCGCCTCCCAGCCAAACTCCATCCCCCACGCCCCACCCCGCCTGTTGGCCCCACCATCCATACCTAGACGCACCTCTCCCGCAAACCCCAACCCGACAAACCCCGATTCCCGGCCCCACCCCGCACGACCCCTGGCCTCGATCCCCTCACCCCCCACCAACCGTGTCCTCCTCCTCGATCAGAATCCCATCGCCATGCCCCACCTCTGCGAGCATGCCTTCCACTGCTGCTGCCTGCGCTCCAACCAGCGGCTGCCCCGCTCGATCCCCACCTTCGAGCCAACTGTCATGTGCCACCCCTTCGCAGCGCGTCGCCGCCACGAGCGACCTCCGCCCATGGCGCCGCCGCCTGCAAAGCCGGCGCCCGTCGAACCCGCGGCCTACTTCTGGCTGGCCCTGTCGTTGCCGAGCACCGTCGTCATCGTCGCCCCGCGCCGGCTGCTGCTTGCCGTTGCCGGATCCCGAGACACCGCCCGCCTCTCTGCCTCTCGTCGCGGCACCACGAGCCCCGGCCTCCCTCTACCGACCCCTACAGGCCACGACCCGTCTCCACCCTACGACCGCCCTCCTCCCCGTCTCCTCTCCTTCCCGAGCCCTGCACCTGCTTCACCAACCGCCGCCGTCGGCGACGAACTCCAGTCTCTGTCTCGCCTCGGCCGCGCGACCCCTCGGCTGTCGCGCCCCCTCTGCTTCAAGAAGCCCTCCGCCAAGCTCAACCCTGGGCGCCGCCTCCTTCCTCCGCGCAGAGCGCCGCCGCCCCGCAGGCACGTGCCCTGCTGGACCCTTTTCGGCCTCTGCCCACGTCGCCTCTCGCCCGCGAGCACTTCTCCGCCCCTACAACCTCGCTGCACTGCCTCTCCCAGCACGCGCCATCCCGCGTCGGCCCACCACCGCCCCGACCTTGCTCCTGTGCCTCTGCCACGGCTCAGATAGCTCAAGGCATGAACCTAATATGCTTGCTTTAATGCCTAGAAGGCCGGTGACCCTCAGTTGCATGGTTCCTTTGACCGGTGCTCGTGTCCGTGTTGTCGTTTCTCGCGGTGTTGTCTGCCTTCGTATTCCCGGTGCGACTTAAGTCCAAGTCGACCACTGTTGTGCCCCAAGTTTTTGACACCAAGACCTTCTCGTCGACAAGATGAACCGAAGACCTCGCCAAGTTCTACCCGACAATGGCGTTGATGCCCAAGATCTCCACAATCGGCAAGTACTTCGCCCCTCGATGCCAAGATCCCCGGACGCCGAGACACCGGTACGACAAGACCTCCTTCTCGGAACCACCAAGCACTTCATCTCAGACGCCAAGACCCGAACCCGAAGACCGCCAAGATCGCCACCGGAGTGCCAAGTTCTTCATCCTGGACGCCATGACCGTCTACACGGACCTAAAGACCACCGGTACCCGATCCATTCAAGTTCGCCATCGACGACAAGATCGACCGCTTGTAACCCATGATCTCCATCACGTCACGACAAGTTATCCATCTTGGATCCGAACCTCGCCGTCCCCGTCGAACCCTGAGACCGGACCCCGAACTCCCGGCACCCAAGATCTTCCGAACCCAGATGTGTGACCCTAAGCCTCTACTTTTATAATATGACAGATACTTGTCGCATCATTAACTCATCATGCTTGCATACATGTCATCTGGTGGGTTGGGTTAAATAGTAGTTCCATCTCATAATTAAATATGGAGTCTATATGCGGGCTATTCTTGTCTTATATCGGCTCCATTTAAATTGGTGTAGCAAAATGATGCCATGTGTTGCCTTGTTAATACAACATTTAAATTGCGGGGTACCTAAATAACTCGAACCATCTAATTAATTGTCGGGACCCCGGTTCCGCTTAATATTGCCTAATTGCACCGCATCTGCATTATATCATAATCATGTCGGATCTTCTGCCGTAGTATTAAATATTGCATCCGGTGTTTCTTCTAGTGTTTGCTTCTTTGCGGATTAGGCCGATGAATTGATGCGAGTATTGATAAGTTCTCCGGATGTGATCCTTCGGTAGTGTTTCCCAGGCGAGCATCTCTCCCCCTTCTACCTATTTTGCATTTATAGTCTTTATTTCCTCCTGTTGATCTATTGCTATCCGTGTCGCGATGCTTTAGTTTCCGTGCACCAGTTATATCCCGTGCGGCCTCTATATTGACATGGACACCTCCTAATACCTGTTGTTTGGTAGATAGCTTGCCTTGCGAGTCGTAGTTGCTTGCTCAGGTGCGCTCTCGTGATTGTCGAGTACCACGGTTGTTGGAATGTTGGCAGATGTTTATGGTGGAGATGTTCACGACTTTAAATACAACTATTAAAATGCTAGATATAACTAATGCAGAGGCATCGGTGGGCAATAGATGTTATTTGGTTCTTCCACGCTCACTTGTGTCCCGTAGGACCCCGAGTACTTGATACCTGTTCCTTGATTTTCCGCACTATCCACATCCGGGAGGCCTTATGGACCCCCCCTAAGCCAGAGCTTGATTCATTTCTATTTCTTGGGGCCACAAAGTAGTTTGGGGCTTTATTACTATCCTATACTTATGCCATGCTTTACTGCTTTATTTAAGATTGTGCGTGGAGCACCTGTACTGTTTTGGATGCGGAGTGTTTTCGCGGTATCGACAAGCCCAGTCACACTTTTGGGTTCCCAATCGTTTACAGCCATTGACGCAAACCCTGGGTCCATTACGGAGCCGGCCAACTTCGTTGCGGGTAGCTTAGTGGGGTGGCCCCCTGAATTATTTTATGAATCCTGTGATCGCTTTGTCGTGAAGGCCTCGTTTGGTTTTGAGTTGGTTTTTCCGAGGTTGATCGAGTGTGTGTTGCTATTTGTGTACCCCTGCAGGGTAAAACATTTTGAAAGCCGTGTCCGCGGTTATGGACGACTTGGAGCACAGTATCTCGATCATAGACAAGCATAACTAAAGTAGTGCTATAAACTTGACTTAATATATGACTAGTAATCAGATTCAACTATAACGGAATGGATATTAAAAATTCCAACAACTACTGGATCTAGGTTGTTTTGTTATATATGCCTAGTAAGTATTGCAACTCCAATGGAATGTGATAAAAGTGCCAACAATTGCTGGGTTTTGGGATTCCTCAGGACAATTATATCTGACTAGTAAATGTTCCAACTACAACAGAATGTTAACTAAAACTGCCACTACTTATGCTATCAGGATGACTCATGCTATCTGTATATGATTAGTAAGTGCTGCAACTATAACGGAATGAGTAAAATTGCCAACTTTGTGAGTTCCTTGGTCTGACTTCCTCGTTTGGTCTCGAGGGGGAAGTACGGGGATGGGTTTGTTGGTGTTAGCTTTAGGTTGGATCCGAATAGGTCTTTCTTACCCCTCTCTGATAACCGCCAGTTGTCTCGAGTCTCTATAGGTTGTTTAGTGCCGCTGCGCTGCCGCTCCAGCCCACCATACCTGTGTAGGCGAGGACCGCCGAATTCTAGCCTCGCCGTGTACTGGCCTCAGTACTGACGCTCCTCTTTTTCCTTTGCCCTTTGTCGGCACCCCTTTTGTTTTAGCAGGTTTGAGATCGACGTCGTTAGCAGGGTTATCCTTCCGGCTTGGCCTGGGAAGGGTTATTGACACCATTGGTTATTCTTCAGGGCTCTTAGCCCAATTTGCTTCTTGTCCGTAGTCGGACGCTCTATCGTTTTCAAGGTGATTTGGATCTTTGTATTGTATATCTGTATTCTTGACTCATGGAGTCATTGTTGTATATATATGTTCTGTGGGTCCCATCGAGGACTGTTGTGTAATGGTATTACTTCGTTTTCCACCTGCATGAAAGTGCCTGGTGGGCGTCCTTGAATCGTTTCTATGCGGGTTTGGCAGAAAGGGCTAAAACTTGCATAGGGCCGATTCGAGGGTGTTACAATGGCCGGCCCAGTGGCGCTCCACGGTGCGGGGCTTAGCTGACAGGGGGTCTTGCTAGTCCGCGGCACTTAACATGCGAAACGGTATGGACGCTGTGGGCCGTAGGATTAGAAGGGGGGGGGTCTACGGCTGAGGTGCGTCGTCGACGACGAACAGGTCGCCAGCGAGCTCGAACCCTAGCGGCTCGGTGGGGGTCTACCGGTGACGTACCAGGGCTCCAGCGAGGTCGGCGAGGCGGGCAAACAAACTGGAAGACGACGGTGAGGCGCGGTGCGGTTGCCGTGGAGCTTGGGGTGCCCTAAATCGCAGGCACCCTTCTCCTCTAGAGGCGGCGGCTCTGGCTCCAATTCCGGCGAGCTGCTACTCGAGCAGCGTTGGCGAGAGGTGGGTGAGGTTCAGTGAGAGGTGGGGAGTGAGTGGGTGTGGAGAAATGGTGCTGGGGAGGCCGGCTTATATAGGCTCGACGGTGAGACCGAACGGTGTGGGCAGGCGACTCCGGTGGCTAGCGGCGTGGCTCGAGGTAGGGGACAGTGGCCTGTCTCCTGGCGGTGCGCTGAGGCTTAAATGCACGGCAAGGCGGGCTCTGTGCTGGTCGGGCGCGTCACGTGCTCTGGGCGGTAGAGGCGGCGGGTCCGACGGCGAGCGGTGGCCGGGGTGCGTTGGACGGTGAACGGGGGTGTCTGGGGTGTTCCCTAGGTCATGGCGGAGCGGTGGGTGTGGGCTGTGGCCGAGGGGTGGTCTGGGCATGCGGGGACAGAGCGTGCTCTGCGGGCGGCGTCAGCATGGTCGACCAGCTCCGGGCGCGGCGATTCCTGGCTGCTCTGCTCTCTGTCTCTAGGCTGGGGCTGGTTGGACGGTGGCGGTGGACCACTGGCTAGCTTGTAGAGATGGTGAGAGAGGGGGAAGCGGTCTGCTGCTGCAAGTGCATGGTTGGCCGGCGAGGAGTGGCTCGGCATGGCAATGCAGTGCAGCTAGGAGGTAGGGGATGTGCTGGTGTTGGTCTGATTAGGGAGACAAGAGTGATCAAAGCACTCCAATTTGCTAGACAAGATCAAGCGCAAAACAGTGATAGTTAGGCCACTTTGATCTTGCCCACAAAGTGTTTGATAGAATGGCCGAAACAGAAAAACTTTTGAATTTTGGTTTCAAATTTTTTGGGTGTTCTCCACTAGTGCTAGGTAGTCTCTGGTTGCAAGGGTTTTGAAAGTGGAGCTCAAATAGATGGTTTTTTAAATAGGGGTGATCTATGCATATGCATTGGATTCAATTTTCACATGCCAATTAAAATAAGTAAAAGAATGTTTTTAGCAGATCAAAAGGTGGGCCTTGGTACCTCATTATGTGTACTAGCAAGGGGTGCAAAGATCATGAATTGTTTTTGTTAATAAATGAGTGCTAGGAACACTCAAAGTAGTGTAGTGGATTAAAATGGCCAAAATGACCATTCCACCTTTTTAATTGTTTTTTATTGGATTTTCTTTGGGGAAAGTTTGGGAATGATGTAGATGATGTTTAAATCACCGAAGAAACATTTTACAAGCAAAGGATCACAGAACCATGGCAATTCAAATCAATTCCTAATTTAAATGGACATACACATGAATGCCTTTATTTTTAAATTGGAAAAGTTTTTGTTAACCCCAAATTTGATGATTTAGATCTTGATAAGCTTGGATTGAAGTATTGGGATGTTACAACCATCTGAAAAGGCGAGAGTCCCAAGGGCACTGGCTGACTCGTCCCTGACCCTCCCGAAGATACCCCAGGTGGACTCCCCTTTGTGGGAGACGGAGGAAGGGTTCGTTTAGGCTTCAACTACTGAGGCAGGAGTGTGGACCCCAGGAACCCTTCTCCAAAGATGTGCACTTTGGCCCTGACTAGGAGTCTGCCCGCCACCTCTCAGGGGAGGCTTGGGTGGTGGCCTAGAGAGTGATGGAAGACTATGATACAAAGAGGCTTTCTATTTGGGCCCAGTTGGATCCTTCTGGCACCCTCGAGGGTCTCGAGCGGGTCCGCCTTTGTGAGGTGGGGAGGGAGAGGCCTCCAGCCATGGAGGAGTGGCATCGACGGAAGCGGCTCCTAGGTGCGGAGGGGTTTTCAAGGTTGTGCCTCAAGGATCCCCGCCAGCCTAGGAAGAGGCTCTCCCCACTTCGTGATTCTTCTTCATATCCAGCGCAACATGCCCATTAACTTAAGACTTGGCTGGATGAGGCCCTAGGGGAGTCCTAGAAGGTGCTGCTAGCTCTCCATGATGAGCAGAGGGCAAGCGACATGAACTCAGCCTCTCTTTTCCGAGTGGCTTCCCAACTGAATGGGTTCTTGGAATATCTTCCCTTGCCTCTTCTTGAGGCCTCGGGTTCGAGAATCGATGTGGGCCTGAATCTTCTTTCTTCGCTCCTGACTCATTTGGAGAGCTTCAGCACATTCGCGGACTTGGTGATACAGGAGGAAGGCAGTAAGTGGCCCGCGGTGTAGCCCGGGAAGTGTTGGCCTGGGTTCACCACCACTTCCATGAATTAGATGTCGAGGTGATCTTCAAGCCCCTGGCCCAGCCAGAGTCTCCACGCCTCTCAGGAGGCCGTGGGGACGGGCTTTGCCAAGGTGGTTGGGTGTCTTTGTCGTGAACCGGCGGTCTAAAGCCGCTTCTTATTTTACTTATTCTTTCTGTTCAAGCATAAAGGCAGAGTGCTGAGCTTTGCCACCTTGTAATCTTTTCTTTTTTTGACAGATAGGCTATACTATTCTTTAAGAAATTCGATCGGCATATCTCTTAGCCAGTCGCTTGATAGCTAAGCATGCTCATTGCCACATCTTTTTGGGGGATAAGTTACCTTGACTACACCAACCATAGGACTAAGACTCAGGCTATGTAGTACTGGCTACGGTGTGTAGCCCTACCGCGTGACCACTCCACCTTTTGCACTGGATGCCCCAACACCGAGCACCCCAGGCCGGGCCTAGGCGACCACTGCTGGCGCGTGTATTAACGGGCTCATTGGGGAACCCCAAGAGGAAGGTATGATGAGCAAAGCAATAAGTTTCCCTCAGTTATGAAACCAAGGTTATCAATCCAGTAGGAGCAAGGAAACACCCCAAAGGTGAAGCTAGCTGAACTTTGGCAGGGCGCACTACCGGTGCCAGCAGCAACGTGGAGACCTGCACAACACAACCACAGAACTCTGTCCCCAACTTGCGATGAGGTTGTCAATCTCACCGGTTTTGCTGAAAACAAAGGATTAAACGTATCGAATGGAATGTCATGGTGGTGTCACGGCATATGCCATGGATAGGCTAAAGGTGGGGCCAATATGCACTAGAGGAATCTAGGGAGGGATAGTGTGGTGATTCCACACACAGATGCTTTGTATTCACCAAGTTCGCAAGGTTACAGATGCTCCTTGAGCTGTATTGGGGAGGAGGAAGAAGAAGCTCTCTTACTCTCGCCACTACCTATCTCCAAGGAACCAACTACTCAAATGCCAACCAACCCCTTCTACAGAGGCCCTAGCAGTCCTTATATAGGGGAAGCTAGGGTTCCCATTAGGGCATACGTGTAAGCATATTCCTAGGAATATGCTTCTTCCCAAAATAGCAAACCGACGTGGTCATCTTTTGCCATCGTAAGCCATGCAGAGGCTACGTAAGCCTCTGCGGCGCTAGCGTCATCCGACACAGGCCGCGTCACTCTTGTCAGCCATGCCTCGGTGGTCCTTCCCTCTGTCCGCTTCGCTCATGCTCCAGCGTACAGTGACCACCTTTTGACCAGCGAGATTCCTTCCTTCTCTTGCAAGCCTGATATAACCCGGATCATGCCCGGTTAATCCGGCCCCATGGGTACCTGCATACAAGTTACAAAATGCCTGCCGGCATGCGACTTACGTCGGCCGGGACTCGGTTAGGTGGACATCCTCTGGTCCAGGTTACTCCGTAAGTCGGCCTGCCTTGAGGTGACTCGGCCAGCATTTGCTTTGACCTTGCCGTACCTCGGCTAAACTCGGCCTCTATACCCCGGCGTGACCCTACCCGGGGGAACCCCCCCAATATTAGTCCCCGAAGCTAGTGTGGTCTTGGCAACTTCAGCTGCTAAGGCCACGGCAGGTTTAATCTTTTTGCTCCTTTTTCCGGGTTACTACATAGCTCGGATTCCGTGGTGTAGTATTCCCTTGGCTCATTCCGAGTTATCACTCGCTCACCAGGCTACCCTTTAGTTTTCTGGGTTATTCTTCCTTCCTTCGTACGCTTCCCAATGTCCCACATGGAGGGTAATCATTATCTTGCCTCATTTTAAGGGCCTGCACCAGTTACTGCACTTATTGTCAGGAGTTACTACTACACACGTCGCGTCGCTGTTGCCTCCTCGTTAACTGTATCACCACGTCGCATCGTGGGATCTCATGTGCCCTGTGGCCCTTCCTGTGGCTTTCCTTTGATTGGCTGACCCAGAATATACACGGCCACACCGTGTGGCCTCAGCGCATAGTGCGATCCCACTACCCATCGCTGGGCGTGGTTAAATAGGGGAGGGGGTGCGTCGCTTGGGTGTTTTCCCCTTCTCGCGCCCCTGTGCCTCTCTGTTTCTCCTTCTTCCTAGTGACAGCGCCGCCGCCGCCACTGCACCGTGCCTTCTTGCACTAGCCTCGCTGCCGCTCCCGCGCTGTTTACCGCCATGGGTCTGCGCCACTCCATGCCTCTGCCTCCCTTGTCTAATCGGGCCGGCGAGGAAAGTGACTTGGAGATGACCGAAGAGGAGCTCGCCGTCGCTGAAGCAGAGATGGAGGAGGGGAGGAATCCACGGAGCACGGTGCCTGGGCCGGTTCCTGGGTATGCCAGGATGATTTGGACTAGCTCTACCGCACCCGCCGCATTCCCGAGGGTGTGATTGCCCGCCTCGCCTCCGAGGAGCTCGCTCCCTCACCCAATCCCAGTGAGTTCGTTGTGTTCCTATCCTATTTCCAGTGCGGCTTCAGCCTACCCATGAGCGATTTCTTCCATGACTTCCTCAACACCTACGAACTCCAACCTCACCATCTTCCTGCGAACACCATTACATCCATTTCTTCATTCGCCTCCACCGTAGAAGGATACGTCGGCTTGTGGCCCACCAAAGAGCTCTAGATCTGGTTCTTCGGTTTGCGAAGGAACGTGATTCCGGATAAACTGCGTGCCCCGGAGG
Organism: Avena eriantha; assembly: GCA_910589775.1. Lineage (NCBI taxonomy): Eukaryota > Viridiplantae > Streptophyta > Magnoliopsida > Poales > Poaceae > Avena > Avena eriantha. Next base: position 100,042,341 of record OU342744.1, read on the forward strand.
ACAAACATCTGACTCAATTCGGTGATGCCTCCATCTCTCCCTGGAAACAATCCGTCTTTCCCCGGGTCACGGGGCTTGATTCCTGCAAGGGCTAGGCCCGAACCTTTTTTTATGTGAGGAACGGCACGGATGAAGATTTGATCCGGCTGCGCCCGTATGCTCTAGGACCTCCTAATCCGGATTTGTGGGACCAGGTTTCCAAGAAACCCACTGTCTTGGCGAACCAAGTCAATAAACGGTTTCAGGACCTGAAGGATCTGGGGCTGCGCAACGAGGACACGATGATCACTTTCGTCCGCAACTGGATCTCCCCTCTCCAGAAGTGCACACACAAACTTTGCCACATGAGCTGGCGACTTGACCCCAACCGGACCTCTTCCTTCGAATTGAATAATACGGAGATATTCTGCCGTGCCAAGGCCCTCTTTACGACCGACAAAGACTTCTCCGCTGACTGGGAGCGGGGGATGGAGCATTACTGCCGGGACAAGCCTCCTCCTACGGTAAATCTCGTGATTCAATCCCTTTCTGAGTTATATCCTATGCCGGAGTATGCCGTTTATTTGATCCATTTGCATTTTCTTCTTAGTTGTTTCTTCAGCAAACCCTTGAAGATGACACCGAGCCTTCCCACAAATGGGCGAAGGATCGACTTGTCTCGGACGAGGAGGAGCCGGATCAGGAAATGTTCCTGCCATTCCCGGACGCAACCAAGCGACCCACTGGTAACTTATCTTCCTTAAGAGATTGGCCTGATGATGAAGATGATTCCGGCGTTGAGGTGATGGAGGCATTTGACGATGTACCCCTTTCTTACGCCTTTCTGACTTCAGCTAACCCGGCTAGGCAGATTCATGAAGATCCTCCCCTCGCTACGGGTGAGCCGGTCCTAGCCGCGTTTAAGAAATGGGCTGCCACTTCCTCTGCTTCCTCCGGACCTCCTAAAACAACTAAGAGGCGAAAGAAGTCCACTGATAAGACCGCCACCAAGCCTCTGACTAAAACTATAGTTCGAAGAGCTTGGAAGCCCAAGGAGCCTTTGACTTCTGACGAGTAAGTCACTCTTTCCTTTGGTCTAGTTCTCTGCTTCATGCTTTTTTATCTACGTGCCTTTCTTTTGTTATAACTTGTTATTCATCGTCTGATTCGACAGGGCTCCGGTGGAGGTTCCCCAGAGCGGCTCCAGCATTGCTTCACCCCTTCGGCGTACCCCATTTCCCCCTCATGGTGACGACACACGCCCACTGAGCCCAATTCGTGAGGGTTTCGTGGCTGCTCCGGGTTCTAGCCCACCTCGGCCAGAGGAGGGAAACCTCGGAGCAGGGGGAAGTGGCACGGCCAAGGTAGCGGAGGCTCCCAGCTCCTCATCTGCTCAGCCGCATCCCGCCATCTCCAAGGTCACAGCAGCAGTAGCAGCACCACCGCCAACACCAGCACCAATAGCAGCACCAGCATCAACACAAGCACCAACACCAACTCCATCTACCTCGTCTAAGTCTTCCAAGACTCGGCAAGAGGGCCTAGCTAGCACCAAGGCTGAACCCAAGTCCAAAACTGTAGCTCAAACCTCAGCCCCTCAGCAGCAACCCAAGGCCAAGAAAAGTTCTGACACCACCAGGGCAGCATCCATCGAGGCTGGACAGCGCACGCTCGTGTCCATGCTGTCAAAGAAAGATCTCCTGAAGAAAGATGCCTCCCTCGGATCAGCTAGCAAGCAGCTCACATTGCATACCAGCCCTGCTGCTGCCCAAGTTGCAAGGAGGGAGGCCCATGCAAGGGGCTTGGTTATGCCGCACATGCTCAGTGGAGAGAGTTATCCTCTGGCTCTGATCAAATATGTAGATAATTGGAATAGAGCGGAGTTCGTTAATCCCAATGACGACCTCCCGGAGAAGTTCGGGCCTGCCGAATTTAGTGCTCAAATGAACACCGTAGCCAAGGCTATCAACCTTGCTGGCCGGATGATGGAGGTATGCTACTTTGTCCTTTCTTCATCATGCACAAGTGCTTAGAGATATATCCATTAGTCCCCGAGCCTCCGGGGGAGTAACTTGTTACTCGGTCGGATGCTCCTTAGAGAACTAGAGTAACTCCTTAGTAGCTTTGAATATGCACACACCTAGAGCTGGGTTAAGTTCCACTTGGCCCAGATTTTATACACTTCGAATATGCACACACCTAGAGCCGGGTTAAGTTCCACTTGGCCCGGATTTTGTACACTTCGAATATGCACACACCTAGAGCCGGGTTAAGTTCCACTTGGCCCGGATTTTGTACACTTTGAATATGCACACACTAGAGCCGGGTTAAGTTCCACTTGGCCCGGATTTTGCACACTTCGAATATGCACACACCTAGAGCCGGGTTAAGTTCTACTTGGCTCGGATTTTGTACACTTCGAATATGCACACACCTAGAGCCAGGTTAAGTTCCACTTGGCCCGGATTTTGTACACTTCGAATATGCACACACCTAGAGTCGGGTTGAGTTCCACTTGGCCCAGATTTTGTACACTTCGAATATGCACACACCTAGAGCCGGGTTAAGTTTCACTTGCCCCGGATTTTGTACACTTCAAATATGCACACACCTAGAGCCGGGTTAAGTTCCACTTGGCCTAGATTTTGTACACTTCGAATATGCACACACCTAGAGCCGGGTTAAATTCCACTTGGCCCCGATTTTGTACACTTCGAAAATGCATATATCTAAGCCACCCTTGCTTTTTTCAGATCACTACCAATTGTCGGAGCGCTGAGTTTCAGCGCCTCTTGGACACACACAAGGCGCTGCGCTCGAAACATACTACGCTTCTCGCTGAGTTTGAGAAAAGGGGTAAGTTTTCTCTTTGATTTTTTCGCATTTTTCTTTGTCTTTTCCCGCCGAACTAATCCGGCATCCGGTTTGCACAGCTGGAGTGGAGGCCAAAAATACAATCATGAGGAAGAACTTGGCCGAGATAAAAGGTAATTCACTCTGGTTACTTAATCTCCGTTCTCTCTCTCCTTTCTCCTGGGCTTGGCAAATATTCATACCTCGGCTCTGCCGGGTCAACAAACCGTTTCAGCATCCCTTAAAGATAGTGTGCCCGTGCCTGATATGATGCTGCATTTTCTCGAACAAGCACGGCAACACCATGCCAAACTTAAGAAGAAGGATGATGAGCTCGCCAAACTCCGAGCCAAAGATGATGAGATTGCCAAGCTCAAGGCCGAGATGAAAAAACTCAAAGAGCTCCACAAAACAGAGATGGACAAGGCTGACCAAGACTTCACCGAGGAGCGAGAACGTCTTAACCTCCAACTCACAAAGGATCAAGAATTGTTGAAGGAGGCCGACGTCAAGCTAGGCTCGGCTAATGCTGAACTTGAGCAGCTCCGGACGAGACATGATAATTGCACCAAGGAGCTAACTTGGATCCATAGCCACGTCTCCCGTAAACTCCTTTCCTTAAGCCGACATGAATTTTTCCGTGTTAAATTATTTTACTTATCTCACTTGTTTTGTTTTCAGGCAAATTCCCAGAGGGCGATACCATTGCATCCACTACCGTTACCAAGTTACGCCAGCAGAGAGGTACTCCATCTGGTCCTGGATCCATTCCTCTTGACCTGGAGGATCTAATAGTCAGCCTATCCTCCCGAGTTGAAATCATAAAGAACTATGGTTCGGGTCTCCTGGATTCATCTGTCTGGATCTTCCATGCCCTTTGGCCTGGTGAGGATGTTCCAGAGGGATCCATAGTTCTGATCAACAAACTGATGGATTGCGAGACCCAACTCGACCTCTGGAGGGAATCCGCCGCTCACGCTGGAGCTGATACTATCCTCCACTTCGTTCTCATGTGGTATGAAAAATTAAATCTGAAGCTTCTCGAGCGCTTGCGCACTGGATCAAAGTGGTCAATAGACCCGGATTGGGTAGCTCGGCGTAAGGCTTGTGCCCACAACCTCATCCAGTTTGCCCCTGTCCATCAATGGAACAAGGGACCAAGCTTCCTTGACACTGTTGATGACGAATATGTCGAAGATGGTTCGGGCGACAATGAAGAGGACGAAGCCTCGGATGTCGAAGAAAATGAAGATGATGAAGCTGAGGCCGGAGTTCCACCTGCTGGCGCCGAGTTACCTCCTCCTCCGGCTGCTCCTTGAGTACCAAAAAACACTTTGAATTTTATCAGATCGCTGATATGCTAGGTGCAGATGTATTAAGCATACTGATTTTGTTTTGCTACTAAGTTATTCACATCGGATTAACCTGGGCGTAGTCCCCGAGTTTCATTTTCTTGTTCCTTCAATTTCGTGGCTCGGTTCGTGTCTACCTTGATTCGGTTTTGTGACTTATGAGACCGAGTTTCAAAAATTGACTTAACAATACTTGGAAACTTCAGGATTAGCTCAAAATAATCCAGCATGGTAAAGGTAAAGTAAACATGGGGTTAGTCCGAACAATAAACGTCGGCTCGATTACGTTCCTTTCCTTAGTCGTTTTTCGTGTGCTGCGCATTTCCAAACTTGTTCTCTTGCTTGCCATGAAGCTAATTCTTGTTGGACAGCAGCAAGTCAAAGAGTTGAGTTTTTGGTGCTCACACACTATTAATCCGGCTTAGGTAGAAGCAACTTAAGCCAGCCGACATAAAAATAAATAACTAACATAAAGGACAATAAATATTACTAAAGCAGTCCCCGATTTACTGCTTGAGGTGCCAAGATTTCATTGATAAACTCATTTCCGGCATACATACCGACATATGAGAAACTCAGATACAGACACATCTTTGTTAAGTGTAGAATGGACGAAGCAGAGCTACATTCAATGGACGCTTAGATTCCTCGCCGAACCTGTCCGCCTTGTTCTTCTCCTGTGGTTTTGCATCGATGAGGTAATAAGAGTCATTGTGCAACGCTTTGCTCACAATGAATGGCCCTTCCCATGGGAGGGATAACTTATGCATGCCAGCAGTACGCTGTACCAACCGAAGTACCAAATCACCTTCCCGGAAGACTCGGGGGTTTACTTTTCGGCTATGATAGCGTCGGAGATTTTGGTGATATATGGTGGATCTAGACAATGCCAATTCTCTCGCTTCTTCTAGCAGATCAACATCATTTTGCCGGGCTTCTCGCACTTTGGCTTCTGTATATTGGGTGACCCTAGGCGAATCATGCTCTATGTCGGCTGGTAATACAACTTCTGCCCCATATACCAGAAAAATGGCATATAGCATGTTGATCAATTCGGAGTTGTTCTTAAACTCCAAAGTACTACTGGTAGTTCTTCTATCCAGCACCCCGCTGATCTTTGCAGCGGCTCAATCAGCCGGGGTTTTATCCCGGATAACACTAATCCGTTGGATCTTTCCACTTGTCCGTTCGATGCGGGGTGGGATACTGAAGCACTGTCTAGCCGGATTTTTTTATCTTGGCAGAATCGCGCAAATGCTCCTTCAGCGAAATTGGTGTTGTTATCTGTTATGATATTGTGAGGGTAGCCATACCTCAGGATTATAGCCTTGAGGAATGTCACGGCTATAGCTCCATCACATTTTCTTATCGGCTTTACTTCAATCCATTTTGTAAACTTGTTAACCATAACCAAGATATGGGTCATATTTCCTCTTGCCGGCTTAAACGGGCCAACCATATCCAAACACCATAAAGGAAATGGCCAGGTAATTGGTATGGTCTTGAGCTCCGACATTGGCATGTGCGTCTTGGTGGTATACCTCTGACAACCATTGCATTTTGTTACCAGATCCTCTGCTTGTTCCAAGGCACTTGGCTAGTAAAACCCATGCCGGAAAGCTTTTGCTACCAAGGCTCTGGACGAGGCGTGATGCCCACATTCCCCTTGATGTATATCTCGGAGGATGTCAAGCCCTTCTTCCGAGTCAACGCTTCGTTGGAGGACATTTGTGACAATTCTCTTTTATAGCTCGGAATTGATAATTGTGTATGCCTTTGCCCTCCTCTGAGTTTGCCTTGAAAGCACTTCTTCACTGGGCAAAGTTCCATCTTTCAGGAATTGGAATATGGGCAGTGCCCAAGCTGGTATGGCTCGCACTGGGAATATTTCCTCGTCGATTTCCATTTGATCCACCAGTATAACCTCAGCCGGATCACGCTGCGCAGTCCCCGGGTCTTGTGAAGCAGTCCCCGGGTTTGCCAAAGCAGTCCCCGGGTTTCGTGAACCACTTCCCACATCAATGTCCATGGGCACAGCTTCCGATTCCGGATTTGCCGGGATATAGATTGAGTCGGACTCTGGGGATGGCCTGATAGATGGTTTTCTAAGGTGCTCTAGTGCTACCCCTGACGGGACCGCTTGTCGGGTTGATCCGAGTTTCGACAGTACGTCGGCAGCCTCGTTTTCCAGCCGGGTATGTGATGAAACTCGCATCCCTCGAAGTATCCTGATATCTTCTCCACATGAAATCTGAACAATGCCATATTTGCATCCAACGCATCCCAATGCCCTGAGACTTGCTGGACTACCAGATCGGAGTCACCAAAGCACTAGATCCGGCGTATTCCAATTTATTTTGCCACTTTGAGCCCATGCACAAGCGCTTCATATTCTGCAACATTGTTTGATGCTGCGAAGTTGATCTACAACACGTACTTCAGTTGGTCCTTCTTGGGCGAGGTAAGCACAACTCCGGTGCCTAACCCGGTTTTTGTTTTTGATCCATCGAAATGCATCCTCGAGTAATTCGGATCTGGCAACGGTGGCTCATATTGCACCTCGGCCCAATCCACAAAAAAGTTGGCCACAACCTGAGACTTGATCGCATCTCTCTTGTCGTATTGTGGAGCATAAGGGGCTAGCTCAATTGCCCATTTTGCAATCCGACCACTTGCATCCTTATTGCTCATTATCTCAGATATGGGGGATTCACATATTACTTTGATGGGATGCTCTTCAAAATAGTGCTTTAGCGTCTTAGCCGCCATATACACACCATACGCCATCTTCTGATAGTGAGGATAGTTTTGCTTTGAAGCTGATAATGCCTCGCTCAGATAATATACTGGCCTTTGCACTGACTTACCCTCCTCGTCGCGCTTACCACAATTACTGCACTTACAACTCGGTTGGTTGCGGCTGTGTAGAGCAACATTGGCTCTTTTGATAGTGGAGAGGCTAACACCGGTGCAGTGCCTAACATTTTCTTTAATTGGATGAAGGCTTCATTGGCCTGCGGCGTCCATATGAACTTGTCCGACTTTTTCATTAGTTGATAGAGAGACACTGCCTTTTCTCCCAACCGACATACAAACCACTTAAGGATGCCAGCCAACCAGTGAACTTATGGACGTCGTTAAGACTCTTCGGCAATTTCATTCGCTCAATAGCTCGAATTTTAGTTGGGTTAACTTCGATACCTCGGCTGGAGACAAGAAATCCGAGTAATTTTCCCGCCGGGACACCGAAGGTACATTTCTCCAGGTTAAGCTTCATTCGGAACCTCCTTAAGTTCGTGAACGTTTGCCTGATATCATCAACGAGCGTTTTGCTTTCCTTGGTTTTTATTACCACATCATCTACATACACTTGCACATTTCGACCAATTTAATCGTGTAAACATTTTTGCATACATCTTTGGTACGTTGCCCCTGCATTACGTAAACCAAAAGGCATGGTGCAATAGCAATAAGCCCCATACGGGGTAATACACGCAGTCTTTATTTGATCATTCGGGTTCAGAGGTATCTGGTGGAAACCCAGCTGCGAGGAGCCGAGCTATCTCATCTCCAATGACTTTTCTCCTGTCTTCGGCGAAGCGGCGGAGAGGTTGCTTCACCGGCTTTGCTCTGGGTCTCCCATTTAAAGAGTGCTCGGCCAAATCCCTCGGAACACCTTGTAAGTCCTGTGTGGACCAAGCAAAGATGTCCCAATTCTCACAGAGGAAGTTAACGAGCTCGCTTTCCTATTTATTAGTTAATCCGACACCAATTGTTACAGTGCGCTCTGGGAACAGATCATCCACAGGTACTTTCTTTGTATCCTTCGTTGCTTGAAATGAGACACTTCCATGCGGGTTACTCAGCGCTGGCATATACTGCTGCGCGGACTGAGCCAATGCTGCTACCTCCTGGATCTTTCTTTTTTCTTGTGCAATCACGAGTGACTCGGCCAGGTTAGACCCGGCTGACGCACACTCAATGGAACGTCGGAAGTCCCTAGCTATGGTAATTACCCCATTTGGCACAGGTAGTTTCATCTTCAAGTAACTGATGTGAGTACTTGCCATGAATTTGTTCAGGGCTGGCCTATCGAGTAACGCGTGATATGCGCTGATACATTGCAAATGTATCTATAATTTTTGCTGTTCCATGCTTGGTTTTATCCACTTTCTTATCTTTTGTTCCAACTTTGGAGTACTTTTCATATGATTTCTTGGACTAACCTATTAACAAGAGCCACAATGCCAGCTGCCTGTTTTCTGCTGTTTTTGGTTCCAGGAAAGTCAGAAAATGAATATTCTTGGAATTGGACAGGACAAAAGCCAAAGTGCCTATTTTTCGGATGTCATCAAGTGCCAGAATACGAGACGGAGAGGGGCCAGGGGGCCACCACACCACCTGGCTATGCGGCCAGGCCTGGTGGTGTGGCCGCTCCCGGCACCCCCTCGGCTTCTCCTTCCGCCTATATATTGCCCTCGGGACAGAAACCCTAAGGGCCCGATCAAAAATCCACGAAAGAGTCTGTAGCCGCAGTCATCTCCATCCCTAGATCGGGAGGGATCTGAAGCTCTTCCCGGCACCCTGCCGGAGAGGGGAATTCACCCTGGAGGCCTTCTTCATCACCATGCAAGCCTCCGGTGTGATGCGTGAGTAGTTCATCCTTGGACTACGGATCCATGTAGTAGCTAGATGGCTGGTTCTCCTCCTTTGTGCTTTCATGTCTAGATCTTGTGAGCTCCATTCATGATCAAGATCATCTATTTGTAATTCTGCATGTTGTGTTTGCGGGGATCCGATGGATATTGAGATGTTATTTCAGATTGATTATTGATTCTATCATGTCTTTGTTATTTGTGATCTTGCATGCTTTCCATTGTTAGTAGCTATCTTGGCCAAGTAGATGCTAGCAACTCCAAGCGTTAGTATTTATGCTCGATAGTGGGTTCATGCCTCTGGTAATCTAGGGAAGTGACATAAATCTCTAAGGTACTAGATGTGCTGTTGCTACTAGGGAGAAAACAACAATCCTTTGTTCATAGAACAATCGTATTGTTTACTTTACACGCAGTTCGTAAAGCAATAATCTGTTGCTTGCAACTTAATACTGGAGGGGGTTCGGATGATAACCTGAAGGTGGATTATTAGTCATAGATGAAGTTGGATGGCGGTCTATGTATAATGTTGTAATGCCCAATCGAATCTCAAAGGAGTCAAGATGATTAATATATGCATGTATTGCTTTCTCGATGTTTGTCAATTGCCCCGCTGTAATACTTCTTTCCATTCGATACGTTTAATCCTTTGTTTTCCGCAAAACACGGTGAGATTGACAACCTCATCGCAAGTTGGGGACAAAGTTCTGTGGTTGTGTTGTGCAGGTATCCACGTTGCTACTAGCACCGGTAGTGCGCCCTGCCAAAGCTCAGCTAGTAACACCTTTGGGGTGTTTCCTTGCTCCTACTAGTTTGATTAAACCTTGGTTTCATAACTGAGGGAAACTTGCTGCTGTGCTCAACATACCTTCCTCTTGGGGTTCCCAACGAGCTCTACATCGACACCGCCATCAAGCAATTTTCTAGGCGTCGTGCATTGAGCCATCAAGCATTTTTCTAGCGCCATTGCCGGGGAGTCAAGGACATCTTCACAAGGAGAGTCCCTCATAACCAATCTCTTTACTTTGTTGTTTTTGTTTTTCTTAGTTTCTTTTTGCTTTGTTTGCTTGTTTTGTTCTTCAAAAAACACAAAAAAAAAGTTTTGCAAGTTTGCTTTCTTATTTGAAAACCCCAAAAAAATGACTACTCTTGAAAACACTAAGTTGTGTGACTTCACTAGCACCAACAACAATGATTTTATGAGCACACCTATTGCTCCACCTGTGGCTGAAAATACTTTCTTTGAGATAACTTTCGTTAGTTCAACTTTCGTTAGCTGTAATGTTTTGTGCTTCTGCCCCAGGTTGTTATCTAACTTTCGTTAGTTCAACACTTTTGATTTGAGCAACAGAAGGTCTTCAAAAAAATTCGTCTTTACCTGCTGGTCTGTTTTGACAGATTTCTGCCATTTTCTGCATTTGCTTCTTGTTGGTTCCTTCTTGAGTTCTTTTGGGGAACTGAGCTTTTTGAGGGAAGTGCTACAGTATATATTGTTCTAATGGAAGTTTATTTGGTGTTAGAACTGAACCTTAAGACTTATTTATCTTAAGTGCACTAATGTTGGTAATAAAGATTGTGTGAAGTTTTGTATGAAGGAAAAATTTCAGGTGTATGGAAGGAATGAGTAATCAGATGAAGGATGGACTAAAGCTCAAGCTTGGGGATGCCATGCGTGTCACCCCAAGAAATATCCAAGAAGTACAAGCGTCAAATCTTGGGCATGCCCAAGGCATCCCCTTCTTCATCAATAAAAATCCCAGGTTAATTCCAAACGCTTCATTTTTATTGTTTCATGCACAGTTGTGTTTTTCTTGGAGCGTCTTCTTTTTCGTTTTCGTTTTGGTTTTCATTTGCTTTGGTTTGCTTAGTTTTCTGAATAAATTGGTTGGACCCCCTCTTTCATACATTGGTTTGCAAATAGTTTGGTTTGGTTTGCAAAAGAGTAGGAAAGTTCATGCTTATGTGGTAAAAAGAGCTCGTTTTTGACTATGGCCTATGCTTTGTCATGCCATGCTTGATATTGGTTTCGCTTTATGCTTAGTATTCTTTGTTGTAGCATGACTTGTTATAAACAATTGATATTGCTTAATGTGCCTTGGATGAATCATGCATTGTTTTAGCATGTTAAAGCATAGTATAGTGGTATTCTCCTTTGATGCTTTATTTGGGTTGACTTGGCATATGCTCACACCACGTTATGACTATCTCAAGTCACCATAGCCTTTATGATCCTTTAGTTTTCAACTTGTAGTATCACTTTATGCTTTGATCAATGATGTTTTGTCGCTCTACATGATTATGGCCATTATTGCTCTCTTAGTTTGTCGCTCACAGTCTTTTGCTAGCCTCCACAACCAAGTATGAGTTCCACTCATGCATCCAACTCCCTAAACCAAGTTATTCCAAAGAGTCCACCATACCTACCTACTAGCATATGCTATTCCAAGTATATTCATGTTTTTGTTTACCTTCCAAACTAAACTTGTTATGAGAAAACTAGTGATTAAAGCTCTCACGAACTTGATGGCACACTTTACTTTACTTGCCTCTAATAAACTTGAACCATTGGGTCCTTCTTTGTTGCGTATATGCTTGCGCTTTATATGTTGAAATTAGCAGAACCATGTAGCATGGGGAACGCTTTCAACATTGCACTTGTACTTTGTACCCCGTTGATATCATGTTCTTTTGCTTACGGATCCCGGTGGTGTGAAATAAAAGTGGAACTTGTAAGATCATGGAGTTTGTATGTGTGTTAGAGAAATGCCTGGGCCGCTAGCCTAAGCCATGCCTAATCATGGTGGAAACTTGCAGCATGACCATAATGAGCACTCTATGAAGCATCCTCAATAAAAACCTATGCAAATAGCAAATAAAAAGATCGCTGAGATGCTCATTGTCTGCTTGCCTTGTCATTTTGATTATGGGAAAGCTCCCGTATCATGTGCAAGGGGTACTCCGTTGGCGGTTCTTAATGATACACATGTACTTACAATGACAAGAGCTTACTCGTGACTGAAGTTGAGTAGCATGAGGATCGGTCTTCGTAAGTAAGGGGCATGAGATTTAGGTTTATAACTTGTCAAGCATATCCTCTTAGTTGTGTCACTTTAACCCTAACCACTTCAAGATGCTTATGATAGGGGCAATGAGAGCTGAAAGCTATAAGTACCATAATTTTTGGAAGCTCTTTATGAGACTTGAATCCCTACTTCCTTTTATGTCGTGGTGGTGTCACGGCAGATGCCATGTATAGGCTAAAGGTGGGGATGAAATGCACTAGGGGAATCCAGGGAGGGATAGTGTGGTGATTCCACACACGGAAGCTTTGTATTTGATTCTCCTTCATAGATTACAAGTGCTCCTAGAGCTGTATTGGGGAGAGGAGGAAGAAAGAACTCTCTTACTCTCGCCACTAGCTAGCCCTCAGAGCAATCTCCCAGAAATCAACTAGTCAAGAATCATCCCCTTCTACAGATGCCCTAGCCCTCCTTATATAGGGGTGGCTAGGTCTCATCTTAGGGCACACGTGGAGGCATATTCCTGGGAATATGCCTCCTCCTAAAATAGTAAGCCGACCGGGTTACTTTTCCCCCGCGTCACCCATGCAGAGGCTACGTGAGCCTCTGCGGCGCCTGCGTCACCCGACATTGGCCTCGTCACCTTTGTCGGCCATGCCTCGGTGGTCCAGCCTCTGTCCGCTTCGCTCATGCTCCGCGTACATCGGCCACCTTTTGACCAGTGAGATACCTTCCTTCTCTTGCAAGCTTGATATAACCCGGATCCTGCATAGTTGATCTGGCCATACCTGTTCCTGCATACAAGTTAGATTATCTTACCGACATACGGCTTAAGTCGGTTGAGACCATGCAAGGTGGACGTCCCTGGTCCGGGTTACTCCGTGATCCGGCCTGCCTTGAGGTGACTCGGCCAACATTTGCTTTGACCTTGTCGAACCTCGGTATTTATACCCCGGCGTGACCCTACCTGGGGGTATCTAGTCCCCGAAGCTGGTGCGGTCTTAGCTGCCTTAGCCGCTAAGGCCACAACAGGTTCAATTTCACTAAGCTCTGTGTTCCTTTTCTGAGTTACGCCTTATCTCGGATTCTATGGATTTACTTTCCCTTGGCACATTCCAAGTTTTTACTTGCTGTCCGGGTTACCACATACTCATCCGGGTTTCTCTTCCTTCTCTCGTACGCTTCCCCATGTGGAGGCTAATCATCACATCGCCTCATTTTAAGGGTCAGCCATAGTAACCGCCGCAGTAATTGTCAGTTATCAGTGTAGCGCACGTCACATCGTGCCTGCCTCCTCGTTAACTGCATCATAACGTCACGTCATGGGATCCGCTGTGCTCTATGGCCTTCCGTGTGGCTCGATGCTGATTGGTCAATCCGGATTGTACATGGCCACATGGTGTGGCCCGCCCGCAAACGCGATCCCACTACTCCCCTGAGGGAGTGGTTAAATAGGGGAGGGGCGCGCCCCTTGGGGCCGTTCCTCATTTCTGCGCCCCTCTGTCCCTTCTTCTTCGTCATCTTTCCCCGTGACTGCGCCGCCGCCACCGCGTTTGAGTAGCTGCGCCGCTGCCGCTCTGCTTCCACGCGCACCTGCGTCGCCGTCGCCTCTGTGCATCTCCCCCGCCATGGGTCCCTGTCAGTCCAGGCCGTTGCCACCCACCGCCACTAGCGCCAGTGAGAGTAGTGACCTCGAGATGACCGAGGAGGAGCTCACCATCGCCGAGCAAGAGATGGAGGAAGATGCTACGAGCGCCGACTGCGGTGCATGGGTAGGCTCCTAGGTCTGCGAGGATGACCTGGACTGGCTCTACCGGACCAGGCGCATCCTGGTGGGTGTCACCGCGCACCTCGCCTCCTCCGAGCTTGCCCCCTCACCCAATCCGGGTGAGTATGTTGTGTTCCTATCACACTTCTAGCGGGGGTTTGGTTTGCCAGTTAGCGATTTTTTCCACGACTGGTTAAACACATACGAGCTCCAGCCGCATCACCTTCCATCCAACGCCATCAGATCTCTCTCCACCTTCGCCTCCACCATCGAGGGCTATGCCGGATTATGGCCGAAAAAGGAGCTATGGATCCGGTTCTTTGGCCTCCGCCGGAATGTAATTTCGAATGTAGAACTAGATTCGGAGGACAAACAACTCACGCAGTTAGGTGCTGCATCAATTTCTCCCTGGAGGCTGTCCGTCTTCCCCCGAGTTACTGGGCTGGTGTTGGGGGGATACCCCCGGGTAGGGTCACGCCGGGGTATAAAGGCCGAGTTAGGCGAGGTTCAGCAAGGCCAAAGCGGATGCTAGCCGGGTCACCTAAAGGCAGGCCGAATCACGGGGTAACCCGGACCAGGGGCGTTCGCCTAACTAAGTCTCAACCGACTTAAGGAGTAAGTCGGAAATGTCTGTTTTACTTGTATGCAGGAACGGGTGTGGCCGGATCAACTATGATCCGGGTCACGTCTAGCTTCTAGGAGAAGGAAGGAATCTCGTTGGTCAAAAGAAGCCCCGGTACGCATTACCTGAGCGAAGCAAACAAGGGCAGGACCACCGGGGCATGCCGACAAGGGTGACGACGCCCATGTCGGCTGACGCGGGCGCCACAGAGGCTCACGTAGCCTCTGCATGTGTGACGCGGGGGAAAAGCACCTCGGTCGGCTTACCACTTTGGGAAGAGGCATATTCTTAGGAATATGCCTCCACATGTGCCCTAGGCAGAGACGTAGCTCCTTCTATATAAGGAGGGCTAGGTTTTCAGTAGAAGGGGTTCCGCTATTCAGTTTTGGCTAGGGTTTTGAGTGTGATCTGTGGGTGAGAGTAAGAGAGATCCTTCTTCCTCCTCTCACCAATACAGCTCTAGGAGCACTTGTAATCTTGGAAGCAAAGCAAATATAAACTTCTGTGTGAAGAATCACTTCACTATCCCTCCCTGGATTCCCCTAGCGTGTATTAGTCCCCACCTTTAGCCTATCCATGGCATCTGCCGTGATACCACCACGACAGCTGGACTTCTGCATGGGATGTGCCCGGACCTTCTTCTATGTCCGAAACAGCACCACCGAAGATCTGATCCGGCTGCGCCCCTATACTCCGGGTCCTCCTAACCTGGAGTTGTGGGACGTTATCCCCAAGAAGCCCACAGTGTTGGCCAACCAAGTTAACAAGAGGTTCAAGGAGCTAAAGGACCTCGGATTGCGCAACGAGAACGCCATGATCACATTCTTCCGCAACCGGATCTCCCCCTCCAGAAACGCACACATAAAGTGTGCCACATGAGCTGGGGCCGTGAACCCAACCGGACCTCGTCTTTCGAGTTAAGCAATACAGAGATCTACCGCCGGGTCAAGGCCCTGTTCACCACCCACAAGGACTTCTCCTCTTAGTGGACATGGGGGATTGAACACTTTTGCCAGGATAGGCTTCCTCCTTCGGTAAGTCTCGCACCCCAAACTCTATCCCGAATTGAATCATATGTCGGTCTTTTTGTTGTAGATTTTAATCCTGTTTCCTTTCCTTTTCCTTAGATGTTTCTTCAGAAAACCATCGAGGATGGCACCGACCCTACCCTCAAATGGGCGCCTGACCGGGACACCTCGGACGAGGAAGAACCTAATCAGGAGATGTTCCTTCCGATGTTGGACGCGACCAAGCGACCCACCGGTAAACTCTCTTCTATTAGAGATTGGCCCGACGATGAGGATGATTCGGATGTTGAGGTGATGGAAGCATTTGATCCTGTCCCCCTTTCTTACGCTTTTCCGGCATCAGCTAACCTCGGTGGGGCAGATCCATGAAGATCCTCCCCTTGCCGTGGGTGATCCTGTTCCGGTTGCGCCGAAGAAGAAAAGGGGAGCCGCATCAACCTCTTCCTCCGGACCTTCTCCGCCCGCCAAAAGGCGAAAGAAGTCCGGAGACAAAACTGCCACCAAGCCTGCAACCAAGGCCACAGCGCGGAGGGCTCAGAAGCCCAAGGAGCCCCTGACGTCGGATGAGTAAGCCTCTTCTCCCTTTACTATTTACTTGTCCTTCTTTTATTACATCTTCTTATTCAACAACGTTTGATTTGGCAGGGCCACGGTAGAGGTCCCACAAAGTGGATCCGGCATTGTCTCCCCACTTCGACACAGCCCTTCTCCCCCTCGCGGCGAGGATTCATGCCCGTTGAGCCCAATCCCAGAGGGTTCAGCGGCTGCTCCGGGTTCCAACCCACCTTGTCAAGAGGAGGGCAACCTTGGAGCGGGGGAGACCGGCTCTGCCGAGACAACGGCCACCACTACTTCGGCTCCGCCGCAACCAACTACCACCGAGGTTCCCTAAGTACCTCCACCGAAGAAGAAACCAGCACCAGTATCAGCACCAACTCCGGCACCAGCAGGAAAAGCAACAGCAGCAGCACCAAGCCCCTCCGCCTCATCCGAGACTTCTCAGTCTCGACGAGAAAGCACCAAGGTCGCTCCCAAGGGTAAATCTGCTGCAACAACTTCCACTTCTCAGCAGCAGCCTAAGGGCAAAAAGACCTCTGACGCCACTAGGGTAGCGTCCATCGAGACTGGACAACGCACGCTCGCGCCCATGCTCTCGAAGAAGACTCCGCCACCGAAGGGCGCCCCTACCGAGCCAGCTGATGCGCAACAACTTGTTTTGCACACCAGCCCGGCCCTTGCTCAGGTTGAGAGGAGGGAAGCGCATGCCAAGGGTTTGGTAGCGCCCCACATGCCCAGCGGCGAACGATACCCTCCGACCTTGATCGAATTCGTAAATAACTAGAACAAGGCGAAGTTCGTCTACAACGACGACCTCCCAGAGAAGTTCGGTCCCGCCGAATTTTCTGCATAGATGAATACTGCCGCTGACGAGGGTTTAACTCATCAATGCCCATTGTTATGTACTTGGGTTTTGGAGAAGGAGGGAGCGCTAGAGACATCTATCAGCTAGCAAACAAGCACACAGGGGACAAAGGATTTACCCAGGTTCAGGCCTCGTAGAGGTCCCTACTCCTACTTGTCTGCTCATGGAATTATCGAAGGAGTCGAAAGTTACAATGGTGCGCAGATGCAATATGGCAAGGGTTGTGGAAACTAGGGTTGTGTGTATCCTCCTTGCCGCCCCCTCCTAGCCTTTATATAGATAGGCTAGGTCTCGGGTAGCAGGTCGAGTCGGTTACAAGTTAGGGTTTTTCCCCTTCAAACTTTCTATCTTTAACTCCTTCTTGTTCTTCAAGCAATCGAGAGTCCGTAGGCCACTCGAGTCCCTTGTTTAGGCCTTGGCGACACCGTGGGCCTGTACGTATTTGGACCGTATATACCAAGCTCGAGTACCTGTAGGGTATACCTATGTCAGTAGCCCCCGAGTGCCCAGTGGAATCGCAGATTCGACTGGGGACTTTTTGAAGTCTTCGAGTGCCTGAACGAGTGCATTTCGACTGCTTTTAGTTGTGTCATAGGGATTGTTGATATGCGTGCCTGATACAACCGAAGTATCCGTATCAGTTAACCACCTTAGGGTGAAACAACGTAATCTACTCGAACTCGAGTCCCCGGACTCGAATCCGGAAAAGTGCTGGTGTAATTCGACTCAGGCCGTGGAGGTCTTACAGGAGTCGAATTCCAGTTATATGGATGTGAGCACTCGACGCGTCCGTCGAGGCATGTTCATCGTACATGTAGGCACGGATACATTTCTGGTAGTGCGCAGCTAAATGCGTTACCAGGCCTTATTCAGGTCTTACCTTCACGCTATAAGCGCGGCATTCGAATTTTATCATCGCGGAGACGATTCGGGTGGCCCAGGAGACGTAGTCTCTTTGTAGGGAAAATTATGAGGCGGTATCGCCATGAGCTTCGAGTACATATCTTATCAACACATATCTTTCTGTATAAATAATCATAGGGTGCGCGACCAGCGCTCCCTATGGGAGTAGCCCCCGAGTGCCTGGTTGAGTCGAAGACTCAGGCAGGGACTCAATAGCCTTTGCGACTGCTGTCGTATTTTGCTTGCTTGTTTCAGTCGAATTTCTTTCCAGCGCTCCCTATGGGAGTAACACATGTCCATAGTCGAACCGTATTTTGAGTGGTTGGGTTTACTTTTGATTGTCCATGTTCCTGCAAAAAGAAAAGAAAATTGTAGGGTGCGCGGCCAGCGCTCCCTATGGGAGTAGCCCCCGAGTGCTTGGTGGAGTCGAAGACTCCAGCAAGGACTAAAGTAGTCGAATTTTTCCACTGCATAGCTTTGATGACGTTAGTGCTGACGCTTGTATGACCTCAGTTGCCCGCGTGAGCGAGTTTGACGGGACGTGACGAGCGGTGGGTCCCACTTCCTGACTTTGATTTGACTGGGCGTGCGTAATCTTTATTTTAACTGTGCCTCCTCAATTTCCGTGTGTAATGGGAGTAGTGGAGGGACGGTTCGTGCTTCCCCTTCTCCACGTGTCCAACGCGATGTGTGCCATGCGTCTGGTAGGGTTTTTCTGAGCCATTGGATTGCATCTTCCAGGGGTTAAGTAGCGGCGCTGCGACGGTAATTTTCCCATCTGCGCTCTTTCTTCCTTGCTGCCATCGCCATTGCTGTTGCTCTCTGCTTCCTTGCGCTCTTTCTTGCTGCGGCGCTGGACCAACTCTGCATCTTCCCCAGCTACTTCCTCCGTTCACACCGCCGTCGCGCAATGGGGAAGAGGAAGGGAGGCGCTGCTGTTGATTCCGCGGCCATCGTTGCCGCGACAAAGAAGAAGGGTGGCTCCGCTGCTGCGGGCACCAGCACCGCCGCCGGCGGGAAGAAGAAGGTCGTGGGTACCCGCGTGACAAATGGTGCGTGGCACCCTTCCATCATCAAGGCGTCAGATCTCCGTCTTCTTCGCCAAGACGGAGTTATCTCCACAGCAGTCGCCGATACGTGCGTCCCCAGCGGTGAGACCATTCCTGCTCCTCCCGCTGGTTTTTGAGTGATGTTTCTTACATTCGTCATTCGCGGTCTTTCCTTGCCTCTCCACCCCTTTCTTAGGGGTCTTTTTTGTTTCTACGGGATTCAGCTCCATCAGCTGTCCCCAAATTTGATCCTCCACATCACCTGCTTCATCACTCTTTGTGACTGCTGGCTCGGAATCAAGCCACACTTTGGTCTTTTCAAGCGCATTTTTAAATTGAAGCGTTAGTACGCATCTGGCTCTTTAGTTTACAACGTAGGTGGTTGCGGAATCCATGTCGACCCATCCGCCACCTACTTCGACATCAAGCTCACCAAGTCCGTCCAGGGATGGAGGGACAGATGGTTCTATGTCCGCGATCAGAAGTCCAAAGATGAGCACTTTGGACTCGCGCCCTTCGATCCCGGGACTCACTGCAAGAAGATGCGTTCCTGGAAGAACGTAGTTATGCCTGGCGAGCTCGCGGAGACAGACGTGCTGTATCAACGTGTCTGCGACCTCGAGAGTCGCATAGGCGCAGAAGAGGGAGGCTGCGCCCTTATCCGAACCTGGCTGCGCCGTCGCGTCCAACCCTTCAAGCTAGAGTTCATCCCATGTTTCAATGGGCTGGCGCCGATGATGCCACTCGCGTGTCTGCCGATGGCATGTCCGCGAGTGAGGTGGATAAGAGGGTTCGACTGGTCACGAAGTACACCGACAAGGATGTGCTTCCGAATGAGCCAGTTGTTCCTCCTTTTGATGCTTCGAATCCTCCTCCTGAGGTACAGTTGTGCTATGCAGTAGCTTATTTTCTCGATTGCTTTTCTGTTGCTTACTTGATTTTTGCTGATTTTTGTTGTCTGTATGCAGGATTGGGCGGTGTCGCCTTGTATGCCTCCTCTCCCTGAGGGGGTTATTCCTCGAGAAGCTTTGGAAGAGGACGAGTCTGAGTCGACTGTCCCTTCTGATGTGGAGGAGGAAGCCCCCGAGTCCGAGAGTCCGGACACTCGCAAGCGTTCGCGCAGTGAGGATTCTGACGCGTCATCTCCTTCGACTCTAGAAGGTACGGTCGTTGGCATGGAGTCGCCAATTCCTGCCGTCCCTGTGAGGGCTGTGGTACCGTCTTCTCGCAAGAAGATGTGATTGCCTAAGGAGTCCTCGTCGGAGTCGGCACAGGACATGTTTGATCTTGACAAGTTTGAATGGTAAGTTTTCGAGTTCATTTGCTCTTCTCTGTTTCCTTCTTGTTGACTTGCCCTGGGAGTTTGCTTTTTCTCAAGGTGAGTTTTGTCTTGTAGCCAAGAGGCGTCGTCGTCTTCTAGCGACGTCGAATTTTTGAAGGAATCTAGAGTCGCGACCTCAAAGGCCAAGAAAGAGGTCGAGCGCGCTCCTTCTCCTCTAGTGGCGGCCCACTCCGGGCACAACTCTTCCAGCTCTCCTCACACAGGGGAGCATCGAATGGTTGCCCGGATGACGGCACATCAAACATCTTCGGAGTCGTTGGAGGACCATGTAAGTGTAATTGTTTCCTTCTTTGTAGTGTTGCAATCGATGTTATATATTTCCTCTGATGGTTCTTTGTTTGTGCGACAGCTCCTTGTAAAGGAAGCCGCGCACTTGGAAGAGCAAGTGATGGCGATGGGCCGCCAGCATGCAATGCTGGAGACGTGTCACCGCGTGGTTGAAAGTGAGTGTTCTACACTTACTCTTCTTCGTCTTCTCTTTTTGGTGTAGTCGACTGATAGTCAACTTTTGTTTGTCTGTAGCTGAGCATAATGCTATGTTGCGTGCCGCTGCCACCTTGGAGAAGACACTGGCCGCGGCTGTGAAGGGTCGCGACGAGGCAATCACAACGCGTGACGAGGTGTGGAAACGTGAAGAGGATCTGCGTGCCTCCTTTGCTACCAGGAAAAGTTGTTCGAAGAACAACTGTTCTCAGTCGCCAAGGCTCTCTCAGGTACTTTTTCTTGTGAATATTGTTGTCCTTCTAAGCATCGAATGTTTTTACTGGTGACATTGAAGTTTTGATCCATGTGTGGGTTCATGTACAGATGCTGGCGATTTGAGCTTTGACCCGCAGGCCCTTCGTCACAATGACGCTCTGGCAGGTGCGTTGGCTGCAGTCGAGCACTGTAGCACCGCCATCCAAGATACACTTTCTAAGGCCAAGGTCACCCTCAGCCGCCTCCGGGAGGAGTTGATGCCGAAGGCGGAGCTGGTCGATAATATGGACGAGCTGGCAGAGTCACTCGCCGGGGGTGTGCCTTCCACCTACAAGAACTCCCTCCGCGCGGCTGGCGCGACCATGTCACTCGCCATGGTGCAGGCCCACAGAGTCGAGATCGATCCCTCCGCGGTGTCGAAGGCGATGCTTGTTGGTGCAGATGGTTCACAGGTAGTCTTCGCTCCTTTTGTGACTACCTGTGGCAAATATGGGCATCACTTGATAAATACTATCGCGAAGTACTCGGAGGAGCTCCAACGTGCTAAGAAGGCGGCGAAGGCTTCGGCCTTAGGGGCCGGCAGAAAGTCAGTGACATCTGACACTGCCACGGATTTGATGAAGCCCCCGAAGCCGTCGAAGTTGAAGAAGCCAGCTGCTCCGTAGTTAGCTTTTTGTAATAGTTGATTAATTGTCCTTTTGTTTAAGAACATGCCTGCTGGCGAGTGTGTCTGTTGATACTTATGCCGGTCTTGAATGCATTTGACCCTTTTGTCTTTGTGTTGATTTGGCCGTCTTATTTGCTTCTATCTTGACTTGTGGTAGGGCACATCAAGTGATCCTATGGGGGGAACCCAGGACTCGCCATCTCGTGATGATACAGTAGCACCACCGCGCTCCAGGGTAGAGGATCTATCCTTGCTTTCGCGACTTCATGATCGCGTGAAGCAGCTAGAGTGTGAGTTGCCCGTGATCCGCGGTAGCGCAGATGTGTGGAAGTCGAAGGCGGAAAAAGCCGCCGCCCGCGAGCAGTATCTGCTTGGCAAGGTGGCGCAGCTGGGCGACCAGTTTAAGTGTTAGTTTGCCTATTCTCATCTTTTCCTTTGTAGTCTCTCGCAGCGGTATGTTGTACTCATGCTATTGATGCTGCTTCGTGTAGTTGTTAGCGCGCGCCATCCGCAGGAGGAGAAGGATAGAATTGTCATTCGCCTTCATGATCTCACCCAGGAGCAACTTCAAGAGAGTGGATACTTCTGGGTAGATCATGATCGTGCGAATGCGTTGGCGACCCTGCAGGATCGCGCGTCGCGAGTGCTGCTCTTTCTGAAGAAGTTGCACTCGTGCTTGAAGAACATTTATCGGGCGATGTTTCCGCTAGATGACACTCCATCAAGCCTGCTGGCTCTTCTTGCCAAATTTCAAGAGCTGTCCGCGGTTCGCGAGTGCGTGAGGCAGCAGTTGGTGGCTGGTGCCAAGGCTGCCCTCTCAATGGTGCGATTGCACATGCCTGACTTGGATATTGCCGCCATTGCCTCTGGGCCACCAGCGCCACCAGCAGGATCTGCCTAGAATATGGTACTGCACTATCAGGCAGTGGACCGTCTAGCAGAGGAGATCGTCGACTTCTTTGAGGAACAAACCAACGTTCATCTATTGCAAGAGTAGCCAAATTTGTATCCTGCACATAAGCGTACTTGTGTTGTAAAGTTCGTATAGATGTTGTAGATAATTAATTGTCGAATGTGTATAAAGAGCTATGTGAGCATGAGGTGCGTTGCACTATGCGAGTCCTTTTCGTTAGCCTGGCCATCTTTTATCTCGGTCCCTTGTCAACCTATCAGGTGCATTGCAGCTGAGTTGAGGTCGTGTTTTAAGGGTTTCGGTTGATGTACCAGCTACTCAGGATATCGCGTTTTGGTTCGAAGAACAGATGTGTATAGGGTGGCGTAGCCCCCGAGTATATAAATTGAAAAAGTAAAGGAGAACACAGAGTTTTGGGGCACTTAGCTTTTATTTATTCAAAGAACAGTGCAAGGTACAATGTGTGGCTAAGTAGCCTTATTTGCAATGTAAAAGTAAAAACAAACTAAGGGTAGAAGCGTCGCAGCTGTGCGACGTTCCAGGGGTTGGAGTATGCGACTCCTGTCTCTAAATCTTTAAGGCGATAAGCGCCACCTGGGATTACTTCTGTAATCACGTACGGTCCTTCCCAGGGGGACTCGAGCTTGAGATGCCCCTGCTGCTTCAGTCGCAAGACCAGGTCACCTTCGACGAAGGATCTGGGGCGAAGCCTCCTACTGTGGTAGTTGCGCAGATTCTGCTCGTAGGTCGTGGATCTTTCTGCGGCGATTTCTCTTGCTTCGTCAAGGAGGTCAACGGAGTCTTCGAGTGCGAGGGATGATTCATGTTCGTTGTAGGCAACCACGCGTGGAGCTTTGTACCGTACTTCGGCGGGTAGCACTGCCTCTGCTCCGTGCACCATAAAGAATGGCGTGTAGCCCATGGCGCCGTTTGGAGTTGTGCGTAGGCTCTAGAGTACGGATTGCAGTTCATCCGGCCAGCAGCCCGTGGCTTGTTCGAGTGGTCGGAGGAGTCGCTTCTTGATGCCGCTGCAGATGAGCCCATTTGCCTTTTCCACCTGACCGTTGGTCTGTGGATGCGCTACTGAGGCGTAGCTGATCTTGATCCCTAGGTTCTCACAGAATTCTTGGAACTCCTTAGATGTGAAGTTCATCCTGTTGTCGGTGATGATGCTATGTGGCACCCCGAAGCGATAGACGATGGACTCAAAGAATTTGACTGCGATGTGCGCGGATTGGTTGGTTACTGGCATGGCCTCAATCCACTTGGTGAATTTGTCGACTGCGACCAAGAGGTAGACATAGCCTCCTCGCGAGGACCTTGGAAGCTTGCCGACCATGTCGAGCCCCCATTGCGCGAAGGGCCAGGCCAATGGGATTGGCCGTAGCTCTGCGCCCGGTGCATGCGGCTTGTCCGCGAATCGCTGGCAAGCGTTGCATTTTTGGACGATGTCCTTGGCGTCGCGCATGGCCGTAGGCCAGTAGAATCCAGCTCGTAGAGCTTTGGCAACGAGGGCGCGACTGCCAGCGTGGTGCCCGCAGGTCCCTTCATGGATGTCGAGGAGAACTACTCTTCCATCGGCCATGGAGACGCATCGTTGTAGCACTCCTGTGATGCTGTGTTTATACAGTTCGCCGTTGATAACGGCGAATGCCTTGGAGCGCCATGCGATGTGCCGTGCTTCTGTCGGATCGTCTGGTAGCCTCTTGCTGAGGAGGTACGTGATGTACGGCTGCGTCCATGATTGCTCAATCAGCATGACGCTCAGTGGTCCTTCGAGTCCGGTGTCCATCTCCAAGTCATCGAGTGCCATGGGCTCATCGGGTGGCATAGCCCCCGAGTCCGTTGCTGTGCTTGTTTTCTTCTCTACAGCCTTTGGCTTGATGGAGCGTTCGCATATGCGCTCGAGAAATACCCCAGGTGGTATGGGGGCACAGGTAGAGCCTATGTTGGCGAGTGCGTCCGCCTCTTCGTTGCTTTCGTGACCTACATGTCGCAGCTCGCAACCATCGAAGTCTCCTTCGAGTGTATCGTAGAGGTCGCGGTACACGATCATGTTGTCGTTCAGTGCGTCGCACTCATGCATTGTTTGGTTGACGACCAACTTGGAGTCGCCATATATGATGAGCCTCTTAGCATCACGCGGTCTTCCGAGATGTTTTCCGTGGAGTTCTTGATGATGGACCACCTTTGGATGTATGAGCGCAGCGATTCGCCAGATCTTTGCTCGGGCCCTTAAAGTTGCACACGAAGCTGTAAACCAACTCATCCCAACTGCGAATGGATCCGTGTGGGAGGTTATTGAGCCATGCTCGGGCGGTGCCCTGCAGCTGTAGCTGCAAGCATTGCATGGCAGTACTTCGACTGCCTCCGTGGAGCCTGACGGACGAGATGTGATCCTCCAGCCAGATCTTGGGGTCCTGCAGACCGTCGAATTTAGGGTTCTCCGATGGGTGTTTAAACCCTTTAGGCATCCGCTTCTGCCTAATGGATCTGCTGAAGCATCTGGCGCCACAGAGCTCCCCATCTTCCTCTTCTGTGTCCGTCGACCGAGCACGTCGTGCCCTTGACTTGTCGATCTTGTGCTGCATGAGGTCGTCGCGCGCATCATAGTCACGATCATGTCGCTGTGAGCGGCGGCGCCGAGACAGGTCGTGACTGTCGTCGCTGGATGAGGGCGAGGAGTGGCGCTTTGCTAGCACTTTGCCCTTTTTTGGGTCTGGTGTTGGCTCCTTGTCGAGGGCAGCCTCGATTAATCCCAAGCCCGCGATCGTAGATCGGTGCATGGCAGTTCGGGGATCTCCAGCTGGCGGCTGGTTGTTGAGGAGGTACATGGTGGCTGCCGTCACCGCAGCCTGCAGCGTTCTGGGAACCACGTTGCCTCTCGTGTCGACTGTCATAGAGCCGAAGTCGAGGACTTTCGCGGCCTCTATGCGCTCTTGTTCGGTGAGGTGAGCCATCCGCGACTGCCTCTTCTTGGCGAGGTATTCATTGCCCTTTGAGGAGGATCCTCCATAGGAGAGCCCGGCGCGACGAAGGCTTGATTCGTCTGCTGCCTTTTTACGTGCCTCAAGTTGCGTGATTGTTTGCACCTGGCGCTTGAATTCTTCCTTCAAGAGCCAGTGGTAGCCCATTAGCAGTTCTTGCGGGGACCCAAAGGGTAGAGGTGTGCCCTGTAGGGCCTCGCGGCAGCGAGCCCACTCTTGCTTGTTGAGCTTGATTACGACGTGTTCGCGGGTTGCTCATTGATTATGCTGGGAGGTTCGACTGCTCCTCCATTGTTGACGGGAGCGTGATTGCCGCCATTACCACCGTTGCCACCATGGCTGGTGTTGGGTGGATCAGGGTCGTTGCCAGGGTTGCCACCGTTGTCGCGATTGGTAAAGGTGTCGCCTGTGTTGATGACGGCGCATATGAAGTGATTGGGAAAGCTGTTGCTTCCGCAACTCTCAAATCTGGAACCGTAGGTTCCATCTTCAGTGGCCAGATCGCTTAGATCGGAATCACGACTGTTGTCGCTGACCGTATTCTCGACTACCACCGGGGCGTTGAGCTTGCTGAGGGTGCCGATCGATGGAGGGAACCATGACGCCGGGGCAATCATGGTGCTGTCGGCTGATCAGGCATGCGCAGCGTGCCCATCTGACCAACTTGGAAGCGGAAGCTCCCAATCGGCAGGCTGGTTCCGTCGCCCATGGACTCGAAGGCCGGACGGGTGGCCTGCGTGTGGACGGTGAATTCGAAGGTGCCGAAGAGCTGGCAAATCTCTGCTGTTACGGAGTTGTAGATCACAGTTGATGGGGCCGAAGAAGCCGCAACATCAACACTCCCACTTCCCACAGACGGCGCCAATTGACGAGGGTTTAACTCATCAATGCCCATTGTTATGGACTTGGGTTTTGGAGAAGGAGGGAGCACTGGAGACATCTATCGGCTAGCAAACAAGCACACAGGGGACAAAGGATTTACCCAGGTTTAGGCCTCGTAGAGGTCCCTACTCCTGCTTGTCTGCTCGTGGAATTATCGAAGGAGTCGAAAGTTACAATGGTGCGTAGATGCAATCTGGCAAGGGTTGTGGAAACTAGGGTTGTGTGTATCCTCCTCGCCGCCCCCTCCTAGCCTTTATATAGATAGGCCAGGTCTTGGGTAGCAGGTCAAGTCGGTTACAAGTTAGGGTTTTTCCCCTTCAAACTTTCTATCTTTAACTCCTTCTTGTTCTTCAAGCAATCGAGAGTCTGTAGGCCACTCGAGTCCCTTGTTTGGGCCTTGGCGACACCGTGGTCCTGTACATATTTGGACCGTATATACCAAGCTCGAGTACCTGTAGGGTATACCCATGTCAGCCGCCAAGGCAATTAACCTCGCGGGTTGGATGATGGAGGTACGTTACTTCGTCTGTTCCTTAAGATGTTGTAGATATTAGCGATATAACCATTAGTCCCTGAGCCTCCAGGAGAGTAACTTGTTACTCGGCCAGATGCTCCTTAGAAAACTAACGTAGCTCCTTGATAACTTCGAATATGCACACATCTAGAGCCGGGTTAAGTTCCACTTGGCCCGGATCTTTGTACACTTCGAATATGCACACACCTAGAGCCGAGTTAAGTTCCACTTGGCCCGGATCTTTGTACACTTCGAATATGCACACATCTAGAGCAGGGTTAAGTTCCACTTGGCCCGGATCTTGTACACTTCAAATATGCACACACCTAGAGCCGGGTTAAGTTCCACTTGGCCCGGATATTGTACACTTCGAATATGCACACACCTAGAGCCGGGTTAAGTTCCACTTGGCCCGGATCTTGTACACTTCGAATATGCACACACCTAGAGCCGGGATAAGTTCCACTTGGCCCGGATCTTGTACACTTCAAATATGCACACACCTTGAGCCGGGTTAAGTTCCACTTGGCCTGGATCTTGTACACTTCGAATATGCACATACCTAGAGCCAGGTTAAGTTCCACTTGGCCCCGATCTTGTACACTTCGAATATGCACACACCTAGAGCCGGGTTAAGTTCCACTTGGCCCGGATTTTGTACACTTCGAATATGCACAAGACTAAGATACTTTTTGTACTCCTTTTAGGTGACCACCAACCGCCGGAGCGCTGAGTTTCGGCGTCTGCTGGACACTCACAAGATGCTGCGCGCAAAGCATAATGCACTTCTCGCTGAATACGAGAAAAGGGGTAAGTTCCTTGGCATCTTCCCATTTTTCTTCGTCTTTTTCTGCCGAGCTAACCCATCATTCGGTTTCCGCAGCTAGGGTGGAGGCTGAGAATATCCTCATGAGGAAGAATTTGGACCAGATCAAGGGTAAGTTATTTTTGCTCAACTTTGCTATGATTTCTATCTCTTTTTCCCCGCGGCTCGGCAAACATTCATACCTCGGCTCTGCCGGGTCAACAAACTATTTCAGCATCTCTTGAAGATAGTGTGCCTGTGCCTGATATGATGCTGCATTTTCTCGAACAAGCAGGGGAGCATCAGGCCGAACTTAAGAAGAAAGACGACAAGCTTGCCCTCCTCCGAGCCAAAGATGATGAGATTGCCAAGCTCAAGGCAGATATGAAGAAGCTAAAGGCGCAGCACCAAGCCGAACTTCAAAAAGCTGGCCAGGACTATACTGAAGAGCGGGAGTGCCTCACCCTCCAGATTTCCAAGGACCAAGAGCTTCTCCAGGAGGCCGACGTCAAACTCGAGTCGGCGAACACTGAACTTGTGCAGCTCCGCAAAAGGCGCGATGACTGTACCAAGGAGTTAACCTAGATCCACGGCCATATTTCCCGTAAGTTAGTTTCCTTTGTCCGGCATACTTCTCCGGGTTGCTTCTCATGTCTTTTCCTTACTTGTTTCTCCTGTCTTGTTTTCAGGCAAATTTCCAGAGGGCAACGCCATTACGAGCACCGCTGTTGCTAAGTTCCGCCGAGAGAGGGGTACCCCCATTGCTCCTGACGCTGAAGAAATTCCCTATGACATAGAGGACCTGTTGGTCAGCTTGTCTTCTCGTGTGGAAATCGTGAAGAACTATGGCAAAGATATCCTTGACGTGGCGGTTCGGATCTTCAACGCCTTTTGGCCTGAGGAAGATACTCCGGAGGGGACCGCAGTTCTCGTCGACAAATTGATGGAATGCGAGACCCAACTCGTCCTTTGGAGGGAATCCGCTGGCCGTGCCGCAGCTGAGACCGTTCTCCACTACGTGCTTACGTGGTACGAGAAGATCGACCTCAACCTCCTAGCACGCATGCGCACCAGATCCAAATGGTCTAGCGACCCGGAGTGGATTGCTCGGCGCAAGGCTTGCGCCCATAGCCTCATCGAATATGCCCCCATTCATGAATGGAACAAGGGTCCCAGCTTCCTTGGTGCCGCTAATGCCGAAAATGCTAAAAACGCAGAAGATGGTTCAGATGAAGATGAAGAGGACGATGCCTCGGACGTCGAAGATAGCAAAGATGACGTCGAACTTCCTCCTCCTGCTGGTCCTTGAGCGAAAAACTTTAAAGTTTATCAGATCCCCGGTATGCCGGGTGCAGTTGTATCAAGTGCACAAGTAATATTTTGCTACTAAGTTTTTATGCTGGATTGACTTGGGCGTAGTCCCCGAGTTTCATTTTCTCGTTCTTCCAATCTTTTGGCTCGGCTCGCGTCTACCTTGGTTCAGTTTTTATGACTTACGAGTCTGAGCTTCAAAAATTGTCTTAACAATACTTGGAAACTTTGGGATTAGCTCAAAATAATTCAGCATGATAAATTTAAAGTACACCTATGGTTAGTTCGAAAAACAAACGTCAGCTTGATTAAGTTTTTTCCCTTTGTCGTTTTTCATGTGCTACGCAATTCCAAACTTGTTCTCTTGCTTGCCATGAAGCCAAATCTTGTTGGATAGCAGCAAGTTGAAGAGTTAGGTTCTTGGTGCTCACACATTACTAATCTGACCTAAGCAGAAGCGACTTACGCCAGCCAACATAAAAATAATAAACACAAAAGACAACTAAAATTACTAAGGCAGTCCCTGAGTTACTACTCGAGGTGCCAAGATTTCATTGATAGGCTCATTACCGGCATACATACCGACATATGAGGAACTCGGATACATACACTTCTCTGCTAAGTGTAGAAAGGACGAAGTAGTGCTACATTCCATGGACGCTTAGATTCCTCACCGGACCTGTCCGCCTTGTTCTTTTCCTGTCGCTTTGCATCGATAAGATAATAAGAATCATTGTGCAATGCTTTGCTCACAATGAATGGCCCTTCCCATGGGGGGGATAACTTGTGCATGCCAGCAGTACGTTGTACCAACCGGAGTACCAGATTGCCTTCCCGGAAAACTCGGGGGCTTACTTTCCGGCTATGATAGCGTCGGAGATTTTGCTGATATATGGCGGATCTGGACAATGCCAATTCTCTCGCTTCTTCCAGAAGATCAACATCATTTTGCCGGGCTTCTTTCACTTCGGCTTCTGTGTATTGGGTGACCCTAGGCGAATCATGCTCTATGTTGGCTGGTAATACAGCTTCTGCCCCATATACCAGAAAGAATGGCGTATAGCCTGTTGATCGATTCGGAGTTGTTCTTAAACTCCACAGTATCGCTGGTAGTTCTTCTATCCAGCACCCTGCTGATCTTTGCAGCGGCTCAATGAGTCGGGGTTTTATCCTGGATAATACTAATCCGTTGGATCTTTCCACTTGTCTGTTCGATGTGGGGTGGGCTACCGAGGCAACATCCAGCCAGATCTTCTTATCTCGGCAGAAACGCACAAATGCTCCCTCAGCAAAGTTTGTGCCATTATCTGTTATGATACTGTGAGGATAACCGTATCTCAAGATGATGTCTTTGAGAAATGTTACGGCCGTAGCTCCGTCACATTTTCTTATTGGCTTCACTTCAATCCACTTTGTAAACTTGTCCACCATGACCAAAATGTGAGTCATATTTCCCTTTGCTAGTTTAAATGGGCCAACCATATCCAAGCACCATACAGCAAATGGCCATGTAATTGGTATGGTCTTGAGCTCCGACATTGGCATATGTGTTTTTGGCGCATATCTCTGACAGCCATTGCATTTTCTCACCAGATCTTCTGCTTGTTCTAAGGCACTTGGCCAGTAAAACCCATGGAAAAAAGCTTTTGCTACCAAAGCTCTGGATGAGGTGTGATACCCACATTCCCCTTGATGTATATCTCGGAGGATTTCAAGTCCTTCCTCCGGGTCAACACATCGCTGGAGGACATTAGTCACACTCCTTTTGTATAACTCGGAATTGATGATCATGTTACTTTCGCTCTCCTCTGAGTTTGCCTGGAAAGTACCTCCTCAGTGGGTAAGGTTCCATCTTTCAGGAATTGGAATATTGGCAATGCCCAAGCTAGTACGGCTCTCACTGGGAATATTTCCTCGTCAATTTCCATCAGATCCAACGGCATAACTTCTACCGGATCATGCTGTGCAGTCCCCGGGTTTGTCGTGGTAGTCCCCAGGTTTGCCAAGGCAGTCCCCGGGTTTCGCGAACCACTTCCTTCATCAATGTCCATGGGCACAGCCTCTGATTCCGGGATAAAATTGAGTCGGACTCCGGGGATGGCCTGATGGATGGTTTCCTGAGGTGCTCCAATGCTACGCCTAGTGGAATTGCTTGTTGGGTTGAACCGAGCTTCGACAGTACGTCGGTAGCCTCATTCTCCACTCGAGGTATATGGTGAAATTCACATCCCTCAAAGTAACCAGATATTTTCTGCACATGAAATCTGTATAACGCCATGTTTGCGTCCAAAGCATCCCATTGCCCGGAGGCCTGCTGGACTACGAGATTCGAGTCACCGAAGCATTGGATCCGACGTATACCAACCTCCTTTGCCACTTTGAGCCCATGTATAAGTGCTTCGTATTCTACAACATTGTTTGATGCAGTGAAGTGGATCTGCAACACATATTTCAGCTGGTCCTTCTTTGGCGAGGTAAGCACAACTCCGGCACCTAACCTGGTTTTCGTTTTTGACCCGTCAAAGTGCATTCTCCAGTAGTTCGGATCTGGCAATGGTGGTTCGTATTGCACCTCGGCCCAATCCACAAAAAAGTCCGCCACAGCTTGAGATTTAATTGCTTCTCTTCTATCATATTGTGGCGCATAAGGTGCTAGTTCAATTGCCCATTTTGCAATCCTACCACTTGCATCCTTGTTACTCATTATCTCGGATATGGGAGCTTCACATATTACCTTGATTGGGTGTTCCTTGAAATAGTGTTTCAGCTTCTTAGCTGCCATGTACACACCATACGCTACTTTCTGATAGTGCGGATAATTTTGCTTTGAGGCTGATAACACCTCGCTCAGGTAATACACTAGCCTTTGCACCGACTTACCCTCTTCGTCGCACTCCACCACAATTACTGCACTTACAACTCAGTTGGTTGCGGCTATATAGAGCAACATTGGCTCCTTTGATAGTGGAGAGGCTAATACTGGCGCAGTGGCTAACATTTTTTTTAACTGGACAAAGGCTTCATTGGCCTGCGGCGTCCAAATGAACTTATCCGACTTTTTCATGAGTTGATAGAGAGGCAGTGCATTTTCTCCCAATCAACATACAAACCGACTTAGCGATGCCAGGCAACCAGTGAACTTCTGGACGTTGGCAATTCCGTTCGTTCAATGGCCTGGATTTTAGTTGGATTGACCTCAATACCCCGGCTGGAGACGAGTAAACCGAGTAGTTTTACAGCCGGGACACCGAACGTCTGCCTGATATCGTCAAGGAGCGTTTTGCTTTCCTTGGTCTTTATCACAACATCATCTACATACACCTGCACATTTTGACCAATCTGGTCATGCAAACATTTTTGCATACATCTCTGGTACGTTGCCCCTGCATTACATAAACCAAAAGGCATGGTGCGATAGCAATAAGCCCCATACGGGGTGATAAACGCAGTCTTTATTTGATCATCTGGGTTCAGAGGTATCTAGTGGAAACCAGAATATGCATCAATGAATGACAACAACTCACACCCAGTAGTAGAATCTATGACTTGGTCTATCCTCGGCAGTGGGAATGGATCTTTCGGACACGCCTTATTCAGGTTCGTGTAATCGATACACATACGCCACACCACTGCCACGTTCGGATCATCTTTCTTCTTCTCCACCAGCACCGGATTAGACAGCCAATCCGGGTAAAGCACTTCCATGATAAATCCTGTAGTCAACAACCGAGCTATCTCATCTCCTATGACTTTTCTCCTATCTTCGGCGAAGCGGCGGAGAGGTTGCTTCACCGGCTTAGCTCCAGGTATCACATTCAAAGAGTGCTCGGCCAACTCCCTCGGAACACCTTGCAAGTCCTGTGTGGACCAAGCAAAAATATCCCGATTCTCATGGAGGAAGCTGACGAGCTCGCTTTCCTATTTGTCATTTAACCCGGCACCAATTGTTACGGTACGCTCAGGGAACATATCATCAATAGGCACCTTATTGGTATCTTTTGTCGCTTGGAATGAGACGCTTCCATGCGGGCCGGCATATACTGCCATGCGGACTGAGCTACTGCCGCCACTTCTTGGATCTTTCTCTTTTCTTGCGCAATCACGAGTGACTCGGCTAGGTTTGACCCAGCTGACGCACACTCAATGGAACGTCGGAAATCTCCGGCTATAGTGATCACACCATTTGGCCCAGGCAACTTCATCTTCAGATAACTGATGTGGCAGCTTGCCATGAACTTGTTCAGTGCCGGTCTTCCGAGTAACGCGTGATATGCACTTTCTAAGTTCACCACCTCAAACTCCAAATTCTCAGTTCAGCAGTTATCTCTTGTGCTGAACAAAACGTCAAGCTGGGCCTTGCCTATGGGCTCACAAGAAATGCCTGGCACAATGCCATGGAAAGTTGTCCTTGTAGGTTGGAGCATGCTTTCCGAGATGCCCAATTTGCGCATCGTATCCGCATACATGATATTAATGCTGCTACCATTGTCAATCAGTACCTTGGAGAATCTCAAATTGATGGTAGGCCCAATGAACGTTGGGTCCAACACCAATGCATACGAACCAGGACTTGGCATAAGCTTGGGATGATCCTTGATGCTCCAGGTGATTTCCTGGTCCGACCAAGGCATGTACCTCGTCACAGCTGGCATTACCGCATTCACTTCCATTTGTCGGCGCTGCAAGCTCTTCCTGTCTATCTCTTCCGTAGTAAACACACAGTAACTTTGATGGTGTTCTCTGTACTCATTTCTCCCCTTGTTTCCGGGGTACCTCTGATCCTGCTAGTTTTGGTTTTCCACCTGATGCACTTCATCCCTTCTCTCATGGTTGTCATACCTCCGCGAAGGGGGAGGCAACATTAACTGTTGCGTGTTTGCTCCGGAGAGCAATTGCTGCCGGGGTAACTCCTGCCGAGGTTGATCATTCTGAGGTGCCTGAGCATTCCCCGAACCACTTTGTTCTATCTTTCGCATCCACTCACAATGCCTAGTTGTGTGACCCGCCGGGTTACTTGGATTAGGCGTGTGAAATTTACACGGCTGATCCAGCATTGCTTCATAAGTATACCTCGGATGATCTTTCTTCTCTTGCCACTATTTTTTCTGCTCTGGCGTCCAAGTTTTCTTCCCATCATTCCTTGGCATCCATTGTTGTCCTCCAGTTTTCTGACGTTCACTGCCTCCTGCTCCGGGTTGATCCTGATTCACAGCTGCAACTTGTTGCGAACTGTACCGGTAATCCGTTCTGTCATCTCTTCTTTTACCTCGATAATCATTCCTTCGGGATGACCCGGCTCCATCTCTCTGGTAGTACTCCTCTCCTGACTCGTTCGAGGTGAGCTTAGGTTGCGTCGGATCACCCAATGCATATGAATCAGCAATCCGGATCGTTTCCGCCAATGTAGTTGGCATGTCTCTTTGCAACCTTTGCCATAGCATGCTTGCGTATCTACATCCTTGCGCAAACCAAGCTATGGCCTGTGATTCAATCACACCCTCACACGAGTTTCGCACATTGCACCAACGGGTTAAGAACTCCCGGTCTGTCTCATTCGGTCTCTACCTGCACATTGCTAGGGTTTGTGGCTTGTTGGGCCTCTGATACGTACTTGAGAAATTGCTAACAAACATTTCCTCAAAATCGATCCAATAGTTAATACTTCCGGGTGGAAAATTGTTTAGCCATACCCTTGCTGGCCCCTCCAACATATGGCGTACATATCTCATAGCCCACCTCAAGTTGCCTGTGGCAATTTTTACTGCAGTAGCATAGTTAATCAACCAATCCTCCAGCTTAGTGCTGCCGTCATATGTCTTTGTGCCTCTAGGTAACGAAAGTTAGGTACCGGAGGTTCCTTCATGATCCGGGGCCCAAAACATGCTGGACCCGGAGGACCTTGACACTCAATTTGCTCTGACTTATACAATCGATCCAGTTTTAACCTGGCGTCGTCAGGCGTTAAGTATCTGCTTCCCAACCTTGATCCTATCACATGATAGTCCGGCCTAGGATAACCAGCATTCACCATCTCCGAATTACCATCATTGTATCTATCTTGCTCCGGTGGAGCTGCCCTTTGTTGCATACCTTGGCCGGCACTGCGCTCTTGCCGTGGCATATTCCGCTGCTGCGGTTGACCTGCACCTTCCGCATTACGCTGTCCGGCATTGCCGTTTACAGCATTCCTTTGACCGGCATTGCCTTGGTCACGGTTACCTCGGCCCACTTCACCTCGGCTCACACTCCTTCGATCCTCATTTCTTTGCACTTCTTTTCCTTTCCCTGCCCTTGCCGGGTCATATGGGACTATCTGTTTGTTCCTCCTGGCCGAAGTTACTACCTCTTCTCTCCTTGGTCCACCATGAGGAGACGATGTGGCTCCAGCGGATTTCTCCGGGTTACCCACCGCCGAATGAACGATCTTGGAGGCCCCAGCTCTCTCCGGGTTAGCCCTGAGCAATTCCTCGTTCTGCCTGTTCGCGATCCGAACCAACTGTTAACCCTATCTTGTTGTCTTTGGCGGGCTTCACCCGTCAGACCTTCTAACTCGGATGTAGCTGCATCTGCTGCCCTGAGGTTCTTTGTCGGGGTACTGTACTTCGGCAGCCCCACGGACAGACAGTTCTCTGATTCCTCAATCCTAGTATCACCCTCTCCGTTCATTTCACTCATGAGATTTCTCCCCTTTACTTTAACAACATCTACTTTATTTGCCTTTGCGTACTCACGCAATGTCATGTTCAACGACTGCTGAGCCGCGGCTATCTTTTTCGCACCCTCTAGTATTTTCTGCATAGTTTCCTCTAGCTCGGCCTGTGCCTGAGCCGGATCTACTGCAGCTGCTACTGGGTTTGCCAAGCTATCCATTGCCTGCTGCAACACATTCTCAGGCCTCTCTAGTGGAGGTCCTCTACTTTTCTTCGGTGCCTTAGGTGTTACCTCCGGATCTGGTGTCGGATCTTTGCTCGCGCCTGCAGCTGGCGCAGTCATCATCACTTCTGCACGGTCCGGGGAGCGAGTGATACGCGCCCCGTGAACCACACTAAGGGATGGCTCGCCTCCTTCGACGATGTGCCGCAGATGAACGCACGACATATCGACAGCAACATAGACCTTGTGTGCGCCGAGCTTGATGAAGAGGCCATTGCGCGGAAGAGGACGCGTGCCGAAGCAGCCAGCGTTGTCGCTGACGAAATCCAGCGCTCCAAAGCGCTGAACGAGGCCGGAGACGATGCGTTCACCGGTGCCGATGAGGTTTCCCGTCCGGATCTTCACCCCTTCTAGCGCCTCTAGCCCCACGGTGGGCGCTAACTGTCGTGGTGGTGTCATGGCAGATGCCATGTATAGGCTAAAGGTGGGGACGAAATGCACTAGGGGAATCCAGGGAGGGATAGTGTGGTGATTCCACACACGGAAGCTTTGTATTTGATTCTCCTTCACAGATTACAAGTGCTCCTAGAGCTGTATTGGGGAGAGGAGGAAGAAAGAACTCTCTTACTCTCGCCACTAGCTAGCCCTCAGAGCAATCCCCCAGAAATCAACCAGTCAAGAATCAACCCCTTCTACAGATGCCCTAGCCCTCCTTATATAGGGGTGGCTAGGTCTCCTCTTAGGGCACATGTGGAGGCATATTCCTAGGAATATGCCTCCTCCCAAAATAGTAAGCCGACCGGGTTACTTTTCCCCCACGTCACCCATGCAGAGGCTACGTGAGCCTCAGCGGCGCCTACGTCACCCGACATTGGCTTCGTCACCTTTGTCGGCCACGCCTCGGTGGTCCGGCCTCTGTCCGCTTCGCTCACGCTCCGCGTACAGTGGCCACCTTTTGACCAGCGAGATACCTTCCTTCTCTTGCAAGCTTGATATAACCCGGATCCTGCATAGTTGATCCAGCCATACCTATTCCTGCATACAAGTTAGATATATCTTACCGACATACGGCTTAAGTCGGTTGAGACAATGCAAGGTGGACGTCCCTGGTCTGGGTTACTCTGTGATCTGGCCTGCCTTGAGGTGACTCGGCCAGCATTTGCTTTGACCTTGCCGAACCTCGGCATTTATACCCCGGCGTGACCCTACCCGGGGTATCCCCCCCAACATTTTACAAAGGCCTTTCTTCCACCATTACATTGAGTCTCCACCTTCTATCTTTATGCACCTACTTTGAGAGCATAGTGGCCATTCTTAGTTCTATGTGCATTGTCCCAAGACTAGTTGATTGATGCATACTTTGATATTACTTGTTTTAAACTATTGTATCTAGTCACTCTTATGAACTTTGAAGGTGTCCTATGCAATTATATTTGCTACTCTATTGAGGGACAAGCTGAATACTATTATGCTATGTTTTCTTTATGTGAAACAAACAAACGTCTTGCAAAGCATTGTTATTCATGAATCTTTTGCTTGTGCCTTTTCATGTTGCATCATAGTTTCTTTGCTTATTGCTAGAACTTTGTCTTTCATGTTATGATTGAAGTACTATGATCCCAGCTTTGAATTTTTTGCAAATACTTTGATCAAATCTTTGATGGTGCATGTCACCTCAAAAATTATTCTTTCTTTTTATCACTTACCTACTCGAGGACGAGCAGGAGTTAAGCTTGGGGATGTTGATACATTGCAAATGTATCTATAATTTTTGATGTTCCATGCTTGGTTTTATCCACTTTCTTGTGTTTTGTTCCAACTTTGGAGTACTTTTCATATGATTTCTTGGACTAACCTATTAACAAGAGCCATAGTGCCAGCTGCCTGTTTTCTGCTGTTTTTGGTTCCAGGAAAGTCAGAAAATGAATATTCTCGGAATTGGACGGGACAAAAGCCAAAGTGCCTATTTTTTCGGACGTCATCAAGTGCCAGAATACGAGACGGAGAGGGGCCAGGGGGCCACCACACCACCTGGCCGTGCGGCCAAGCCTGGCCCGCGCCAGGGGGTGGTGTGGCTGCTTCCGGCACCCCCTCGGCCTCTCCTTCCGCCTATATATTGCCCTCGGGACGGAAACCCTAAGGGCCTAATCAAAAATCCACGAAAGAGTCTGTAGCCGTTGTCATCTCCATCCCTAGATCAGGAGGGATCTGAAGCTCTTCCCGGCACCCTGCCGGAGAGGGGAATTCACCCTGGAGGCCTTCTTCATCACCATGCAAGCCTCCGGTGTGATGCGTGAGTAGTTCATCCTTGGACTATGGATCCATGTAGTAGCTAGATGGCTGGTTCTCCTCATTTGTGCTTTCATGTCTAGATCTTGTGATCTCCGTTCATGATCAAGATCATCTATTTGTAATTCTGCATGTTGTGTTTGCGGGGATCCGATGGATATTGAGATGCTATTTCAGATTGATTATTGATTCTATCATGTCTTTGTTATTTGTGATCTTGCATGCTTTCCGTTGTTAGTAGCTATCTTGGCCAAGTAGATGCTAGCAAGTCCAAGAGTTAGTATTTATGCTCGATAGTGGGTTCATGCCTCTGGTAATCTGGGGAAGTGACAGAAATATCTAAGGTACTAGATGTGATGTTGCTACTAGGGAGGAAACAACAATCCTTTGTTCATAGAACAATCGTATTGTTTACTTTACACGCAGTTCGTAAAGCAATAATCTGTTGCTTGCAACTTAATACTGGAGGGGGTTCGGATGATAACCTGAAGGTGGATTAGTAGTCATAGATGCAGTTGGATGGCGGTCTATGTATAATGTTGTAATGCCCAATCAAGTCTCAAAGGAGTCAAGATGATTAGTATATGCATGTATTGCTTTTCTCGGTGTTTGTCAATTGCCCCGCTACAATTTGTTCACCCATCATGTTATTTATCTAAGGAGAGCCACCTCTAGTGAACTATGGATCCCGGTCCTTTGTCTTTTACATACAATCTATAAACTGTTTACTGTTTTGTGTTTACTTTCTACAAACTATTATTTCCTTCCATTCGATACGTTTAATCTTTTGTTTTCCACAAAACACGGTGAGATTGACAACCTCATCGCAAGTTGGGGACAAAGTTCTGTGGTTGTGTTGTGCAGGCCTCCACATTGCTACTAGAACCGGTAGTGAGCCCTGCTAAAGCTCAGCTAGTAACACCTTTGAGGTGTTTCCTTGCTCCTACTGGTTCGATTAAACCTTGGTTTCATAACTAAGGGAAACTTGCTGCTGTGCTCATCATACCTTCCTCTTGGGGTTCCCAACGAGCTCTACATCAACACCGCCATCAAGCATTTTTCTGGGCGCCGTGCATTGAGCCATCATGCGCTTTCTAAGTTCACAACCTCAAACTCCAGATTCTCAGTCCGGCAGTTATCTCTCGTGCCGAATAACACGTCAACCCGGACCTTGCCAATGGGTTCACAGGAAATGCCTAGCACAATGCCATGGAAGTTTTTCCTTGTAGCTTGGAGCATGTTCTCCGAGATACCCAACTTGCACATTGTGTCCACATACATGATATTAATGCTGCTGCCATTACTGATCAGTACCTTTGATAATCTCACATTGATATTTGGCCCAATGAACGTTGGGTCCAGCACTAGTGCATACGAACCAGGACTTGGCATGAGGTTGGGATGGTCTTTGATACTCCAGGTAATTTCCTGATCCGACCAAGGCATATACCTCGTCACCGCTGGCATAACTGCATTCACCTCCATATGTCGGTGTTGCAAGCTCTTTCTATCCATCTCCTCCGTGGTAAACACACAGTAACTCTGGTGATGCTCTCTGTATTTGTTTCTCGCATCATTGCCGGGATATCTTTGATCTGGCTGATGCTGATTTTCCACCTGATGCACCGCATCCCTTCTCTCATGGTTCTCATACCTCGGCGGAGGTGGTGGCAACATTAACTGTTGCATGTTCGCTCCGAAGAGCAATTGCTACCGGGGTAACTCCTGCTGAGGCTGATCGTTCCGAGGTGCCTGAGCATTCCCCAAAACACTTTGTTCTATCTTCCTCATCCACTCACATTGCCGAGTCGTATGACCCGCCGGGTTACTTGGATTTGGCGTGTGAAATTTGCACGGCTGATCCAGCATTGCCTCATACGACAACCTTGGCCGGTCTTTCTTTTCTTGCCACTGTCTCTTTTGTTCGGGTGTCCAAGTTTTCTTGCCATCATTTCTCGGAGTCCATTGTTTCCCTCCAATTTTCTGACGCTGATTACTCCCTGCTCCGGGTTGATCTTGGTTTACCGCAGCAACTTGTTACGAACTATAACGGTAATCCGGTCTATCATCTCTTCTCTTACCCCGGTAATCATTTCACCGGGATGATCCGGCTCCATCTCGCTGGTAGTACTCCTCACTTGACTCGTTTGTCATAAGCCGGGGTTGAGTCGGATCACTCAAAGCATATGAATCAGCAATCCGGATCATCTCCGCCAGTGTAGTTGGCATATCTCTTTGCAACCTTTGCCACGGCATGCTTGCATATCTGCACCCTTGTGAAAACCATGCTATGGCCTGAGACTCAATCACACCTTCACACGAGTTTCTCACGGTGCACCAGCGGGTTAGGAACTCCCGGTATGTTTCATTTGGTCTTTGCTTGCACATTGCTAGGGTCTGTGGCCTATTCGGCCTCTGATACGCGCTCGAGAAGTTACTGACAAACATTTCCTCAAAATCAATCCAGCAGTTGATACTTCTGGGTGGTAAATTGTTTAACCATACCCTCGCTGGCCCCTCCAGCATTTGAGGTACATATCTCACTGCCCATCTCAGATTGCCTGTGGCAATTTTCACTGCTGTTGCGTAATTGATCAACCAATCCTCCGGCTTGGTGCTGCCGTCATATGTTTTCGTGCCTCTGGGTAACTGGAAGTTAGGTACCGGAGGTTCTTTCATGATCCAGGGCCCAAAGCACGCTGGACTTGGAGGACCTTGACATTCAATTTGCTCTGACCTGTAAAGCCGATCCAGCTTTAACCTGGCGTCATCTGGCATCAAGTTCCTGCTTCCCAACCTTGATCCTATCACATGATAATCTAGCCTAGGGTATCCTGCGTTTACCATTTCCGAATCACCATCATTGTATCTGTCTTGCTCTTGTTGAGCGCAATTTTGCCGCATACCTTGGCCGGCATTCTGCTGTTGCCGAGGTACACTCCGCTGCTACTGTTGCTGAGGTGGGTTTTGCCCTGCACCCGCTGAGTTATGCTATCCGGCATTGCCGTTGACGACATTTCTCTGACCGGCATTGCGTTGGTCGCGGTTACCTCGGCCAGCTTCACCTTGGCTGACACTTCGCCGATCCTCATTTCCCTGCACTGCTTTTCCTTTCCCTGCCCTTGCCGGGTCATACGGGACCATCTGCTTGTTTCTCCTTGTGGAGGTTACCACCTCCTCTCTCCTAAGACAATCATGAGGGGATGATGTAGCTCCAGCAGATTTCCCCGGGTTTCCCACTGCCGAATAAACGACCTTGGAATCCCCAGCTCTTTCTGGGTTAGCCCTGAGCAACTCCTCATTCTGTCTGTTAGCGATTTGAACTAACTCGTTGACCCTCTCCTGCTGTCTTTGTCGGGCTTCACCCGTCAAACCCTCCAACTCGGATGTAGCTGCATCTGCTGCTCTGAGGTTCTTTGCCGGAGTGCTATACTTCGGCAGCCCCATGTACAAAGGGTTCTCTGATTCCTCAACTCTAGTGTCACCCTCTTTATTCATTTCACTGATGAGGTTTCTCCCTTTTACTTTTACAGCATCTACCTTATTTGCTCTTGCATACTCATGCAGTGTCATGTTCAATGACTGCTGAGCTGTGGCTATCTTTTTTGCGCCCTCTAGTATTTTCTGCCTAGTTTCTTCTAACTCGGCCTGTGCCTGAGCAGGATCTACCATAGGTGCTATGGGGCTTGCCAAGCTATCTATTGCCTGCTGCAGCACATTTTCTGGTCTCTCTAGCAGAGGACCTCTACTTTTCCTTGGTGCCTTGGGTGTTACCTCCGGATCTGGTGCCAGATCCTTGCTCGCGCCAGCGCCAGGCGTCGTCATCATCACCTCGGCGCGGTCTGGGGAGCGAGTGATACGCGCATCGTAAGTCGCGCTAAGGGTGGCTCGCCCCCTTCGACGACGTGACGTGGGTGAACGCATGACACATCGACGCCGACGTAGATCTTATGAGCGCCAAGCTTGACGAAGACGCCGTTGCACGGTGGAGGTCACTTGCCGAAACAGCCAGCATTGTCGCTGACGTAGTTCAGCGCTCCGAAGCGCTGAACGAGCCTGGAGACGATGCGCTCGCCGTTGCCGATGATGCTTCCCGACCGGATCTTCACTCCTGCTAGCGCCGCTAGCCCCACGGTGGGCGCCAACTGTCGTGGTGGTGTCACGGCAGATGCCATGGATAGGCTAAAGGTAGGGCCAATATGCACTAGAGGAATCCAGAGAGGGATAGTGTGGTGATTCCACACATAGATGCTTTGTATTCACCAAGTTCACAAGGTTACAGATGCTCCTTGAGCTGTATTGGGGAGAGGAGGAAGAAGAAGCTCTCTTACTCTCGCCACTACCTATCTCCAAGGAACCAACTACTCAAATGCCAACCAACCCCTTCTACAGAGGCCCTAGCAGTCCTTATATAGGGGAAGCTAGGGTTCCCATTAGGGCATACGTGGAAGCATATTCCTAGGAATATGCTTCTTCCCAAAATAGCAAACCGACCGGGTCATCTTTTGCCATCGTAAGCCATGCAGAGGCTACGTAATCCTCTGCGGCGCCAGCGTCATCCGACATAGGCCACGTCACTCTTGTTGGCCACGCCTCGGTGGTCCTTCCCTCTGTCCGCTTCGCTCATGCTCCAGCGTACAATGACCACCTTTTGACCAGTGAGATTCCTTCCTTCTCTTGCAAGCCTGATATAACCCGGATCATGCCTGGTTAATCCGGCCCTGCGGGTACCTGCATACAAGTTACAAAATGCCTGCCGGCATACGACTTATGTCGGCCGGGACTCGGTTAGGTGGACATCCTCCGGTCCGGGTTACTCCATAAGTCGGCATGCCTTGAGGTGACTCGGCCAACATTTGCTTTGACCTTGCCGTACCTTGGCTAAACTCAGCCTCTATACCCCGGCGTGACCCTACCCTGGGGTATCCCCCCAACATGGAAGGAAGTAATAGTTTGCAGAAAGTAAACACAAAGCAATAAATAGTTGATTGTAGATTGAATGTAAAAGAAAGGACCGGGGTCCATAGTTCACTAGAGGTGGCTCTCCTTAATATAGATAACATGCTGGGTGAACAAATTACAGCGGGGCAATTAACAAACATCGAGAAAGCATACAGACATATACTACTCATCTTGACTCCTTTGAGACTTGATTGGGCATTACAACGTTATACATAGACCGCCATCCAACTGCATCTATGCTTAATAATCCACCTTCAGGTTATCATCCAAACCCCCTCCAGTATTAAGTTGCAAGCAACAGATAATTGCATTACGAATTGTGTGTAATGTAAACAATACGATTGTTCTATGAACAAAAGATTGTTGTTTTCTCCATAGTAGCAACAACACATCTAGTACCTTAGAGATTTTTGTCACTTCCCTAGATTACCAGAGGCATGAACCCACTATCGAGCATAAATATCAACTCTTGGAGTTGCTAGCATCTACTTGGCCAAGATAGCTACTAACAACGGAAAGCATGCAAGATCACAAATAACAAAGACATGATAGAATCAATAATCAATCTGAATTAGCATCTCAATATCCATCGGAACCCCGCAAATACAACATGCAGAATTACAAATAGATGATATTGATCATGAATGGAGCTCACAAGATCTAAACATGATAGCACAAAGGAGGAGAACCAGCCATCTAGCTACTACATGGACCCGTAGTCCAGAGATGAACTACTCACGCATCACACCGGAGGCTTGCATGATGATGAACAAGGCCTCCAGGGTGAATTCTCCTCTCCGGCAGGGTGCCGGGAAGAGCTTCAGATCCCTCCCGATCTAGGGATGGAGATGACGGTGGCTACAGACTCTTTCATGGATTTTTGATCGGGTCCTTAGGGTTTCCATATCAGAGGCAATATATAGGCAGAAGGAGAGGCCAAGGGGGTGCCTGGGGCGGCCAGACGACCCCCTGGCACAGGCTAGGCCTGGCCGTGTGGCCAGGTGGTGTGGCCGGGCCCCAGCCCCTCTCCGTCTCGTATTCTGGCTCCAGGTGTCCCCCGGTAAAATAATGACTTTTGCTTTTCTCCCGTCCAATTTCGATAATATTCATTTTCTGACTTTCCTGGAACCAAAAACAACAGAAAACAGGCAGCTGGCACTGTGGCTCTTGTTAATAGGTTAGTTCAAGAAATGATATGAAAAGTACTTCAAAGTGTGGACAAAACATAAGAAAGTAGATAAAACCGAGCATGGAACATCAAAAATTATAGATACATTTGCAATGCATCAACCACTCAAGGAGGAGCCTCCTTCCTAGGATGCCCTTTGTACGATTGGGCACACACAAATACTAATAGGTTAAGGCAGAGAGTGCGTCAGAACCATTCTTGTTCTTCCAAAAAGATCGTTAATTCAAGTGCACACTATACTTATGTTTGGGATGAGCCCTTAGGCTGCCGCTAGCATTCAAGTTGATGCAACTCGGGTCTGTCTGTCTGGGATCTAGTTGCGGTCCTGGTATGGTCCTAGGGAGGTGCCACACCTAGAGTAGCACTTGGTCCCGGGGCCATCCATTTTGTCCTGGGCCCTACGAAGGCGAACGCAAGGCTGATCCAACGATGGGCCATGAGGTTGGTTTCCCCTTATGTTTCCTCAAACATGTACCTCCGTGCATACCAAGTCCACGTGTCACGCGAAACATTCCTCCATTGAACATGCAATCGATGTCCACATCCCTTCATATTTTATCGTTTCTTAGAGGAGAGGTCCGAGGGTGTTTTCCTCAGCTTGCCTCGCCTACCCAGGTTCCTCCCCTGGGCATACCTCTCGGTGGGGCCTAGCTCACGTTCCCCTCTTCCTCTCCCTCCATTCTAACGACATCTCCTTTTATTGAATTCTTGAGTATAGATATGCCTAGTCGAACAACCATGTCGCCATGTTGATGTGCCCGACTTGTATTTGCCTCCGAAGGAGC
Source organism: Avena eriantha (assembly GCA_910589775.1). NCBI lineage: Eukaryota > Viridiplantae > Streptophyta > Magnoliopsida > Poales > Poaceae > Avena > Avena eriantha. The sequence goes on from OU342744.1 coordinate 100,087,211, forward strand.
ACATAACGCGTCCCCTGTCAGAAGGCCCTGATAATGAGCACCTGTGGAGCATCATGGACGGTGACAAGGATTAGGCTGAAGTGATGCAGGTAGTCTCGGAGGCTCTCCCCATGCCATTGATAAATCTAATTGAGATTAATGATAACACCAGGTCTGAGCCGCCACTTGGGGGGTACGTGCTAGCGCAGGGGACAAATGGCCCAAGAGAACGCCACATTTTAGGATGGGCTAGGGCTGTGCTCGGGCGCGCCCGCACCTTCGCATGCATTCCTGCTTCCTCGGTGGAGCCAGGAAAAGCCACGATCCTAGGTTATCCGCTGAGCCCCCCATGCATGTCTCATTCTTTCTCGGGGCCATCGGGAACCCTACCTTGCTCACCTTGCCGAAGCATGGCCACTAGCTGTGTCGAGTTTTCCGATGATGATCACAGCTGATGTACCCCCTACCTGGTGTACCAGATGTCGTGTTTTGATTTTTGGTACCGGGGATGGGGAACCCCTTTGTTAGATCAGCTAGGGGAGCAATGTCCGACAAGCTCAATCGGTGAGCTAGATAAACACACATATAGAGAGACAAAGGGGATTTTTACCCAGGTTCAGGTCCTCGATGTGAAGATCCCTACATCCTGCAACCATAACCTATCTGGTATATGATCACAATTACAAGGCTTCCTTCCCCATGAAGGATCTAACTAAGAACTCTCCTCCTCTCCACTCGACCGACCTGGGCCTCCTTTTATAAAGGTAAGGGGACACCACAGGGGACAGAGACCATGCGGTGGTGATGAAGTAGAGTGCATGCTTACAACGTGGCAGAGCACTCCTGCTGCTATGCCGCGTATTACTTGCCACCTTCACCGAGCAGACTAGCGCTGACACCTGTCAGTCAGTCTAAAACCTGTTGGGGGTTGGCTCTGGGTACCCAGCCTCGGGATCCTAGTCAGGCCTCCCTAGGATGTCAAAACTAGGGACCTAAGAGACGATTTTGGCTCGCGGGGTTCTGTTGCCGGGATCCATGGTCGTCCAAATGAAGCGCGTCCAGGGGATAGTCCATCTCCTGGGCGAGGCGTCACCAGCCACCCGTCCATCTACCTTAGCCAAGGTAGACAATAGCTTTGCCTCGGGGGCACTCTTTCTCAGGGGAACCTTGATCTCCCGTCCCCGAGGACCGTCGGGTCCCCTGGACCCTTATCCGGTTTCACATGTGGGTGCTTCGACTCCGCACCTGCGAGAGTGCGAAGCAAGGCGCATGGCCCGCCCGTCTGCTCCGGGGTACCCCGGATCCATGGATGCGAGAGAGAAGGCAGAGAAATCTTACTTTTTCGACACATGATGGAACCCATACATAAGGCAAAGCGTTTCATATATACATAAGGAACATTTTGTACAATATACTCGCTTTTACACTAGTACACATATTATTTCAAACGGAACACCATACAAACTATTCCAAATCATGATATTTTAGTACACACATAAGAACGTAAACACAGCAGAAACCCTAAACAAAAGATGAGGATAGAGAAAAGATCCAACACGTCTACCTAATTCTTCACGACGTCTCTCCAGATGGACTATTCATGAGGAGCACCATCGTCATTGGATCAGCTTCCTCTCTTAGGGTGTCGTTGGTGCCCACCAATGCTTCATCGATAGTCGTTGCGACCTTGCCGAACCTCGTGTTCTGACGTATGTCATCCACTGTCGTCTTGTTAGCATCCGATGCGATGCAAAAACGCTGGCGAGCCAGAAGCCGCAGACGTGCCAGAACCTTCTTATCCCATTCCTCATGAGGCATATGTGAGAAATCTCTCTGACGGCGACGATTTTCCTTCAAAGTCTCATATGGTGGCTCTCTAACCAACAAAGAGATACAAACGCAAGTACGGAAATACGACAAATATCTAGGATTCCTGTAATGTGCCGACATGTAGGTATAGCGTGCAAGTAGGCCATGGAAGACGATGTTCTTGCAGAGTCAAGAAAACCGAAGAGAGTGAAGGAGAGAAAACGAAAGGTTCTTGTGTGATGTAGAGAAAAACGCTAGGAAAGTGGACGCACAATAAATTCGACCATGAAGCTACATGAGCTATGAAACATCGCGAAGAAACATAGCATTTATTATAGAAAGTACAAACACATAGCATCGGGAACAACGAAGAACGAAAAAAGAAAGATTTTTTATTTCTTCATGATTACATCTAATAGGTTTCTACTGACGCATAAGACACATATTACATACAACATGCCTAGCCTAAAGTACTATGCTACAACAACACATCTAACCTAAATTTACTCTGCATCTTAAGTTCCCTTTAAACGCAAAAGCCTATGGATAAACAGCAACCATGTACATACGCATTGCCTACAAACAAAACCAAGAAGATGTATTAGTAATTAGTAGATCTGTCAGAAAAATGCAGAAAAAACGCTAGCAAGAAAAAATACACCTAAAAAATATGGAATACCATTGGGCCGTTTATATGCAGAATCCCCTCGACGATAGTGCAAACGTGAACACACGCACCTCCTAAAAAAGCAGGCAGATGATTAGCAACCAGAAACTTGTCGCAAATTAAACGAAGAGTAAAATGATAGCGAGAAGAAAACACACATAAAGATTTACCCTTGGTCCCGTTTTACAACTTTGACGTAGAAGCATATCGTCGAACAACATCCTTGTACATACGCATCTCTGGAAAAAAAGCGAGCAAATGAGCGATTAGTTAATCTATTTAAAAATAAAATAAGAAATATTAGTGAAAATGAAATGCGTTTCAAAAGAGATAATAAAACTATAACGCGTAAAGTGAGAGTAGACAAACAAACAGACAGCCGGATAGCGTTCGACGATGACCTAACCTTTCACGCACACCCTCCAAGAGGATAAGACGACAGGGAAGCACCGAGACAGCACTTTCTTATCGACAACGGCACAAACGCTAAACTAGAGTAAAATATGATCCAGTGCTAGCTGAAGAACAACCAACGTTGGATGAAATGAGACTCCTGCCTAACAATAGGTCGGTCGAGAACATCACGTAGAGAGTGAAGAGAAGAAATAATATACTACATTGGCAAGTCGACCGTGAGGCAGTACTTATAGAGAGTCGGATCCATAAGTCGAGTCGCAAAGCTAGCGTATGCGTGAAGTCTACCGTCTGTGGAAGCATATCTCCAGCGCGTACCAAACCTACCTATCGTTCTCACCTCCACTGCATGATCTCACCGTGTTAACCCGCAGACGTCTATAGCCTACACTAACATGCGAGAGATAAGGCTGCCACGTAGGCTATGAACATGTCACAAAGCACAATATCGACACAACAACCCGAGTTGTCTACAATCTAGGATGATAGACGCAACAGGCTTACGTCGCCCCGGCAGTTCTAGACGGTCCCACATCTGCAAGAAACCACGGTCGGCATGGGCTTAAGGCGTCACATCGTCTCTAGACGGCCCCACATCCGCGAGAACCCGCAATCACCATGGGCTTACGTCATCACATTATCTCTGTATGGGCCCCATTGCTATAATAACATGTGCCTGAGCATTCTGTATGCCGCCACGTTGGCTCTGGGCGGGCTCCACATCCAAGAGAAAAGGCGGCCGTCCAGGATCTACACTGCCACATCGACTCCGGGGCGACCCCATGACCGCGAAAATCCACGCCAGACGTGGGCTCCCGATGCCACACCAGCTCCAGGTAGGCCCCTCAACCCAGTGGCTGCGGCGTTTCGCGGCAGGAACGCCTTTAATTGAGCACGGTCCTGCCCGCGTATGCTAGCGACGGGCCCATAGCGCGCGAGCGGTCCACCGTCCGGTGTTGCGGGATACAACAACGCATGCGACACAGGTACGCGGTAGGGAATCTCTTGCCCTGGCCCGCAGTAGGGCCTGCCTCCCGGGATAGTAGGGCTCCGTTGCGATGGCACCAGGTGTCCCTTTGGACGTCCATCCCACAGCCAAAAAGAATGGAGACAACATGAATAGCGATTTGGGCGAAACAATCTAGCGCCATTATTTTAATGCAAAAAAACCTCAAATGTACAATTACTTTCTCCATGTATGCAAAAAATAATAGTTAGGTACTTCTTCCATTTCAAAATAAAAGATGTTTTAGCTTTGAAAAAAGAGTGTATCTAGACCCCTTTTAGTGTGTAGGTTCACTCCAAACCTACATACTAAAAGGGATCTAGATACAATCTTTTACAAAGCTAAAAGATCTTATATTTTGAAATGGAGGGAGTACATTTATTCACTAGTTTTAAAATATTGTATAACCTATAAACTAATATTGAAAGGCTAGTCAACATATTTTGAAATTCTTCTTTATGTCTAGCCGTGACTATTTTCCTACAGTCTGCCTAGTATTCCCTTGAATGATTTTTGATTACAATCAGTGATTGATATGGGCACGCCTGTTCTGCTCAATTTTTTCAGGCTAGACTTTTGTGTGCCTTTTGCTTTGACTAAGTTTGGATTTGATTTGTATAGTCAATTTGTCCTCAACCTGCTCCCAACTGCTCACAAAGAGACACCACCTTTTAAAAGTTGTGCAACTGTAGTTTACTAAACATATTATAGTTTCAATAGCCTTGATGGAACAAGTTGCAATAACAAGGCACCGCTCGCTCAGATCTGGCATCTGTCACTAGATCTAATCCCAAACAAACATCCTTACTAAACACGTGATTTGATCCAAAGCAAACATGTTCACTAACACCATCCATATAGATTAGTCCTGGATGATACATCATGACTGGACCCACATGATTCTAGGTAGGTTTGCAGTTTATACGTTTAACATATATTACTCGGCTGGGTGGCCCTAAGCAAGCATTCTTTCTAACCATGTACATTCCAAAAACACCTCTCCATCTCTTAACAACAAGTTGATTAAATAGTATTGGATGACGAACAATGGCTGACGCCATCACATGACCGACTTGGGCCTCCTTTTATAAAGGTAAGGGGACATCACAGGAGCCGGAGACCGTGCGGTGGTGATGAAGCAGAGCGCATGCTTACAACGTGGCAGGAGCGCTCCTACTGCTATGCCGCGTGTTACTGGCCACCTGCATCGAGCAGACTAGCGCTAACACATGTCAGTCAATCTAAAACCTGTCGGGGGTTGGATCTTCGGGTGCCGAGCCTTGGGATCCTAGCCAGGCGTCCCCAGGATGTCACAACCGGGGACTTGGGAGCCGCTTTTGGCTCGCGGGGCTATGTTGCCGGGATCCATGGTCGTCCGAACGAAGCGCGTCCAGGGGATAGTCCATCTCCTGGGCGAGGCGTCGCCAGCCACCCGTCCATCTACCTTATCCAAGGTAGACAAGACCTTTTCCTTGGGGGTACTCTTTCTCGGGGGAGCCTTGATCTCCCGTCCCCAAGGAGCGTCGGGTCCCCTGGACCCTTACCCGGTATCACACATGGGTGCTTTGACTCTGCACCCGCGAGAGTGCGAAGAAAGGCGCATGACCCGCACGTCTGCTCCGATGTACCCCAGATCCATGGATGCGAGAGAGAAGGCAGAGAAATCTTACTTGTTCGACGCATGCTGGAACCCATACATAAGGCAGAGAGTTTCATAGATACGTAAGGAACATTTCGTACCATATACTCGCTTTTACACCAGTACACATATTATTTCAAAATAAAGACCATACAAACTGTTCCAAATCATAATATTTCAGTATGCGTATAAGAATGTGAACACAACAGAAACCCTATACAAAAGCTGAGGATAGAGAGAAAAGATCCACCACGTCTATATAATTCTTCACGACGTCTTTCCAAATGGACTATTCCCAAATGGACTATTCCTGAAGAGCACTATCGTCATTGGATCAGCTTCCTCTCTTAGGGTGACATTGGTGCCCGTCAATGCCTCATCGACAATCGTTGCAACCTTGCCGAAGCTGGTGTTCTGACGGATGTAATCCACTGCCATCTTGTTAGCATCCGATGCGATGCAAAAAACGTTGGCGAGCCAGAAGCCGCAGACGTGCCAGAACCTTCTTGTCCCATTCCTCAGGAGGCATATGTGAGTGAGCTCTCTAACAGCGATGACTTACCTTCAAAGTCGCCTATGGTGGCTCTCTAACCAACAAAGAGGCACAAACGCGAGTACGGATATACGACGAATATCTAGGGGTTCCTCTAATGCGCCTACGTGTAGGTATAGGATGCAAGTAGGCCATGGAAAATGATGTTCTTGCGGAGTCAAGAAAACCAAAGAGAGTGAATGAGAGGAAACGCAAGGTTCTTGTATGATGCAGAGACAAGCGCTAGGACAATGGATGCACAATAAATCCGACCATGAAGCTACATGATCTATGAAACATCGCGAAGAAACGTAGCATTTACTATAGAAAGTAAAAACGAGAACAACGAAGAACAAAAAGAAGATCTTTTATTTCTTCATGATTATATCCAATATGTTCCTACAAACGCATAGACACATATTACGTACAACATACCTAGCCTAAAGTACTACGCTACACCAACGCATCTAACCTAAATAACTACTCTGCATCTTAAGTTCCCTTTAAACGCAGAAGCCTTGCATGCAAACAAAACCAAGAAGATGTATTAGTAATTAGTAGATCTACTAGAGAAAAGCAGAAAAACGCTAGCAAGAAAGAAATACACCTAAAAAAATACGGAATACCTTTGGGCCATTTATATGCAGAATCCCCTCGACGATAGTACAAATGTGAACACACACATCTCCTAAAAAGCAGGCAGATGATTAGCGATCAGAAACATGCCACAAATTAAACGAAGAGTAAAACGATAGCAAGAAGGAAACACACATAAAGATCTATCCTTGGTCCCTTTTTATAACTTTGACGTTGAAGCATATCTCCGAACAACGTCCTTGTACAGACGCATCTCTGAAGAAAAAGCGAGCAAATGAGCGATTAGTTAATCTATTTAAAAATAAAGAAATAAATATTAGCGAGAAAGTGCGTTTCAAAAGAGATAGGAAAACTATAACGCGTAAAGTGAGAGTAGACGAACAAACAGACTACCGGATAGCCTTCGACGACAACCTAACCTTTCACGCACACCCTCCAAGAGGATAAGACGAAAGGAAAGCACCGAGGTAGCGCTTTCTTATCGACAACGGCACACACGCTAAACTGGAGTAAAATTTGATCCAGTGCTGGCTAAAGAACATCCAATGTTGGATCGAGTGAGACTCCTGCCAAATAATAGGCCGGTCGAGAGAACAACACGTAGAGAGTGAAGAGAAGAAAATAATATACTACAATAGCAAGTCTACCGTGAGACAGTACTTATAGAGAGCCGGAGCCGTAAGTCGAGTCGCAAAACTGGCGTATGCGTGAAGGCTACCGTCTATGGAAGCGTATCTCCAGCGCGTACCGAACCTACCTATCGTTCTCACTTGCACTGCACAATCTAACCGTGTTAACCCGCAGACGTCTATAGTCTATGCTGACATGCGAGAGATAACGCTGCCCGGTAGGCTATGAACATGTCACAAAGCACAATCTCGACACGACAACCCGCGTTGACTATAGTCTAGGCTGACAGACACAATGGGCTTACGTTGCCACGTCGGTTCTAGACAACCCCACGTCCGCAAGAAACCGCGGCTGACATGGGCTTACAGCGTCACATCGTCTCTAGACGGCCCCACATCCGCGAGAAACCGCAATCACCATGGGCTTATGGCATCACTCAGCTCCGTATGGGTCCCATTGGTACGATAACCTGCGTCCGACCATTCTGTATGCTACCACGTTGGCTCTAGGCAGGCCCCACATCCGCGAGAAAACGCGGCCATCAAGGATCTACGTTGCCACGTTGGCTCCGGGCCGACCCCATGACCATGAAAATCCGCGCCCGACATGGGCTCCCGATGCCACGCCAACTCTAGGTACGCCCCACAACCTAGTGGGTGCGGAGGCATGTCGCGCTAGGAACGCCTCTCACCGAGCACGGTCCTTCCTACGTATGCTGGCAGCGGGCCCATATCGCGCGAGCTATCCACCGTCCAGTGATGCGGGGTACATCGGCGCACGCGACACCGGTACGCGGTAGGGAATCTTTTTTCCCTGGCCCATAGTGGGGCCCGCCTCCCGGGATAGCAGGGCTCCGTTGCGATGGCACTGCGTGTCCTTTTGGACATCCATCCCACGACCGAAAAGAACGGAGACGACGTAGATAGCGATTTGGGCGAAACAATCTAGCGCTATTATTTTAATGCAAAAAATCTCAAATATACAATTACTTTCTCCATGTATGCAAACAAATAATAGTTAGGTACTTCCTCCATTTCAAAATATAAGATGCTTTAGCTTTGAGAAAAGAGTGTATCCGGACCCCTTTTAGTGTGTAGGTTCACTCCAAACCTATATGAACCTACACACTAAAATGGGTCTAGTTATAATCTTTTTACAAAGCTAAAACATCTTATATTTTGAAACGGAGGGAGTATATTTATTCACTAGTTTTAAAATATTGTACAACCTATAAACTAGTATTAAAAGGCTAGTCAACATATTTCGACACTCTTCTTTATGTCTAGCCGTGACTATTTTCCCACAGTCTGCCTAGTATGCACTTGAATGATTTTTGATTAAAATCAGTGATTGATGCGGACACGCCTGTTCTGCTCAATTTTTTCAGGCTATACTGTTGTGTGCCTTCCACTTCCTACAAAGACTAAGTTTGGATTTGATTTGTATAGTCAATTTGACCTCAACCTGCTCCCAACTGCTCACAAAGAGACACCACTTTTTAAAAGTTGTGCAACTGTAGTTTACTAAACATACTATATTTTCATTTACTCAACAGCCTTGATGGCACAACTTGCAATAACAAGGCACCACTCGCTTAGATCTAGCATCTCCCACTAGATCTAATCCCAAACAAACATCCTTACTAACCACCTAGCGCCTTTACCGTGATTTGGTCCAAATCAAACATGTTCACTAACACCATCCATATAGATTAGTCCTGGATGACACATCATGGCTGGCCCAGATGATTCTAGGTAGGTTTGCAAGTTATACGTTTAACATATATTACTCGACTGGGTTTGGCCCTGAGCAATTATTCTCCCTAAACATGTACATTCCAAAAAACCCTCTCCATCTCTCAAGAACAAGCTGATTAAATAGTATTGGATGACCAACAATTGATGGACACACCAACCAGGACTAAAGGGGTTGCGGCAGGCTGGGGCCGACGTGAGCCCGTTTAGTCCCGGATGGTGTCTCCAGCCAGGACTAAAGGAGACTCCAACCGGGACTAAAAGTGGGTGACAACACTATATGCCGTGAGTGGAGACACTATGCCAGTGAGTGACGACACTATTTCAGTGGGTGGAGACACTATGACAGGAGTGAGTGTCGACATTATGCCGTGAGTGTCGACACTAGGTTGTGATGCTTAGTCTATAAATAGGCTTCCTTGTGAAATATTAACTGCAAGGAACGAGGCCAGGGACACCACTACGGCGGAGCTTCTTGAAGATGTCTTAGGACCTCGTCCTTAGACAACTTCGAGGAGATCGCCGTAGAGGCACTCTCTAATATGTGAAATTAGTTAGCTCCACCAGCATACTGATCGAGCTAGAGAAGATATAAACTGCAAGATGGTGAGCGAGAGCAGGGACACCACTACGGCAGAGCTTCTCGAAGATGTCTTAGGATCTCGTCCTCAGACATCTTCGAGGAGCTCGCCATAGAGGCACTCCCTAATTTAATTTGGAAGCTCCCCGGCGTGTTCATATTTTTGGTTTGCTTAAACGGTCGATGATTAAAATGCTAGGGAGACACTATATATATGTATGCCTTCATAGTTTTGGTTCTTATTTTTGTTGCAATGGATTTTGTGACGGCAGGTAGAAGAAGAAGGATATTTTGTTGCTTGACGGTGGCATGATGCATTTGTATCTGAATTTCGAGACTATGTGCCAAACCAATATATATATATATATAGGATAAACTCATGTATCTCTGTGCTTTGATGAATCAAATGAATTTCGAGGACTATATGTGCCAAATTAACTAGATATATAGAGATAGAATCCACACAAATCCCTCCATTTTTAGAGCATAAAATGAGCTAAAACGAGCAATGAAATATGAAAGGATGAAGTTGCTAACCTCTTAGGACCCTTAGATAGACGTGGAGCCAAAAAATCTTCACAAATCTTGAGAAAATCGGCAAGAACTCGAGCTTGAGAGAAGAAATTTGAGTGAGATGCTTGTGTGAGCTTGAAATGGCTCGGGCAGGGGGAGGAAGAAGATACAGTCGGGCCCTTTAGTTCCGGTTCGTTTAAAAAACCGGGACTAAAGGTCCACCCATCCGCTCCTTCCCAGCGCCAGACCCTTTGGTCCTGGTTTGCTAAACGAACCGGGACTAAAGGTCCCTACGAACCGGGACTAATGTCTTCTAGGCCCTGCGGCCATTTCTAGCCATTGGGACCAGGGCATTAGTCCCGGTTTGTACTAGAACCGGGACTAATGCTCTGGACCAAAGGTTCGTTTTCTACTAGTGATCTAACCTAAATAACTACTCTGCATCTTAAGTTCCCTTTAAACGCAGAAGCCTCTGGATAAACAGCAACCATGTACATACACGTTGCATGAAAACAAAACCAATAAGATGTATTAGTAATTAGTAGATCTGCCAGAAAAATATAGAAAAACGCTAGCAAGAAAGAAAATACACCTAAAAATACGGAATACCTTTGGGCCATTTATACGCAGAATCCCCTCGATGATAGTACAAACATGAACACACACATATCCTAAAAAAATCAACAAGCCACAAATTAAACGAAGAGTAAAACAATACCGAGAAGGAAACACACATAAAGATCTACCATTGGTCCCTTTTTAATAAGCAGATCACTAAAAATAAAGGTTTAACATTATTATACATCACCAACATCCCCATCTAGTGTTGGGGTTTTCTTCTAGTCCGTAACCATGGAGCATCTTTCTTATTTAATGGGATGCTTGGGTCAGTGCTCACTGTGAATGGCAGAATTTCATGAAACTTATTACAATTGTCTGACATGTCTGTCTTGTCCTCCACTACCACGATGTTTATTTTCCCTAAAAGAACTATGTGGCACTTTGGTTCATCATATGATGTATTCTTTTACTTATCTTTCCTTTTTCTTGGTTTGGTAGACATGTCCTTCACATAGAAAACCTGAGCCACATCATTGGCTAGGACGAATGGTTCATCTCTATATGCAAGATTATTGACATCCATTGTTGTCATTCCGTACTTCTTGTCTGCCTCAACTGTGTGTCCTATCAGCTTGACCCATTTGCACCGAAACAAAGGGACCTTAAACTAAGGTCCATTGTCAAGTTCCCATATCTCCTCTATGTAAACATAATATGTGTCCTTTCACCCATTCTAGTATGTTGTATCAAATCAGACACCACTCTTTTTGTTGGTGCTCTTTTTATGATGGGCGATCGTGTAAAATGTATTCCCATTTATCTTGTACCCTTGGAAAGTCAATATAGTCGAAGATGGTTGACCTGGACAACAAGTATAGTTGATCTCCAACAGTGATGTAGTTCATGAGATGTGTTTTCAACCAATCGCCGAAAGTCTTCATGTGTTCATCTCTAATCCAGGAGTTAGGCTTTCCCGGGTTGTTGCAGCATACAATATTCTTGTGCTCCTCGATATAAGGAGCCACCAAGGTGGAATTTTGCAGAACTGTGTAGTGTTCTTTAGTGAAAGGATGCCCGTCCATACATATTCTTGCTTTCTTTCCTAGCGTGCCTTTTCCACTCAGTCTATCCTCATACCGTGATTCAGAAACACCGATGGGCTTAAGGTCAGGAATAAAGTCAACACAAAACTCAATGACCTCCTCTATTCCATATCCATTGGAGATGCTTCCTTCTGGCCTAGCACGGTTATGAACATATTTCTTCAAGACTCCCATGAACCTCTCAAAGGGGAACATATTGTGTATAAATAAAGGACCAAGAATGTTAATCTCTTCGACTAGGTGAACTAGGAGGTGGGTCATAATATTGAAGAAGGATTGTGGGAACACCAACTCGAAGCTGACAAGACATTGGACCACATCTTTCTATAACCTTGATAGACTATCTAGATTGATTACCTTCTGAGAAATTGCATTGAGGAACGCACATAGCTTCACAATGGGTACTCGAACATTTTCCGGCAGAAGCCCCCTTAATGCAACCGGAAGCAACTATGTCATAAGCACGTGGCAGTCATGAGACTTTAGGTTTTGGAATTTTTTCTCTGCCATATTTATTATTCCCTTTAAATTCGGCAAGAAGCCAAACAGGACCTTGATACTTCTTAAGCATTCAAAAAAGATTTGCTTCTCTTCTTTGGTAAGAGCATAGCTGCCAGTACCATGAAACTACTCTGGATGCCTATTGTATCAGTCTTTCATACGTTGATGGTCTTGTCGTACTTCTGGTGTATCTTTATTATTCCCATACACGCCCAAGAAGCCTAGCAGTATCACGCAAACATTCTTCATCGGGTGCATCATGTCAATTGCAGAGCGGACCTCTAGGACTTCCCAATAGGATAGTTCCCAAAATACAGATTTCTTCTTCCACATGGGTACATGTCCGCTAACGTTATTTGGAACAGATTGTCTACCAGTACCCTTTCCAAATATTACTTTTAAATCCTTCACCATATTACATACATCATCACTAGTATGGCGGATAGGCTTACTCCAGTGATCTTCCTCACCATTGAAATGCTTATGTTTCTTTCTTAGGGAATGTGTGGGCGGAAGAAAATAATGATTCCCATGGTACACATTCTTCTTACATTTATCCAAATATATACTTTCAGTCTCACCTAAACATCATGTGCATGGATTGTATCCCTTGTTTGTATGTCCTGAAATGTTACTAAGAGCAGGCCAATCATTTACTACTAGAGAAAGGCTTATGGATAGATTTATTATCAGTGGACCATTTTTTCAATATGCTCCACTGATAATTATCAGTGGCGCATTTTAAAATATGCTCCACTGATTGTTTAACCAATGGCGCATATCAACAATAATGCGCCACTGATAATGTGGGTCCGGCATCCTAGAGGACTGTGGACCAAACTTCAATGGAGCATATGTCCATATGCGCCATTGATATATGCTCATCAATGGCGCATATGCTATATGCGCCATTGATATTATCCTCACCAATGGCGCATTTTGTACTACATGCGCCATTGATAATTATGTGGGCCCCACCTGGACCCCACCACTCGGAAGGGTGGCAGGATTGTCAATGGCGCATTTCGAAGATATGCCACTGGTATTGTTTTTCCAATGGCGCATGTTATAAAAAATGCGGCACTGATAAATCTATAGTAGTGAGAATTTTCAACATGTTGATTTTATTGGTTTTATTTGCAATTGCTAGATGATTTTTTGATTAAAAAAAGTACTGCAGTCTCATGGAAACATACCATACGTGTCCAGGACTTTACCCACCACGACCAAGTCCAAATCCCCAATCAAAACCTCTCCTCTCGATTTGTCCCTCTCTCTCCCCGAGCTAGACCACCCATGCCGCCAGCATCCCTTGCCCCCGCACCTCACCTCGCCGGCCAACCAAGCCCCTCCCCCGCCACTCGTCGGAGATGCGCGTCCTCCACCTACCCGGCTGTTTACCCCACCCAACGCCGCTCTCACCAGGAGACCCACCTCCTGCTGCTACCCATCGCCTCCGACGGTGGACCGGGAGGAGACGGTGGACGCGGAGGAGCAAGGTTCCGGCAAGTCTGGCACCGCATCGGGCTCCGCATCCGTCTGCCACGAGCTCTTCTCTTCCCCATCCGGCGGCTTCTATCCTTGCTGGATTCCGCCGCCCGGTAGTGGCCACAACCACCTCACCGCTCACCAGCGCAGCTGGGCATGGACGCGGACAGACACGCATGAGGGGAGACACGAGACAAGCTCGACAAGGAGGGTTCATCGGGTGTGACCCCGACCTCTTCTCGACCATCACGACGAGGAATAAGGTACACCTTAACTTCTCATCACCATCGCTACAAGATGGTAAATTTTTCCCCTGTGTGTGCTCTAGCTTCCATCTAGTTCTTTAGTTCCAAATTACCTGTTAGTTAGTGCGCCATATATTACTGCCTAGACTAGATTGGATACTTCTCTCAATTAGCTCTGTTACGTGAGAATCTAAGAAGAGGAATTCATGCATATTGGTCGTTGTGTGTGTGCTCCATATTGTCATTTTTTGTTGATCCTTGTTGTGCTTCTCTTTGCTTGTTTTAAATGATAAGAAAGCACTTGGCTGGTTCTAGTCTAGTGTGGGTGGAGGCCTACAGCGATGCAGTGTTGGGTCACGCGGAGATAAACAAAACTTTTCGCTAACGTGGAACTCCCAAGATCCAGCTCAGGTTATAGGCCACGAGATTACCGTTAGATGCGCAGATGCGGAAGTTGATGCAGCATGTCGAAGCAGTACCGAACGATCCCTCGGACAGCCCTCTGAATCCCACGGATAGCTTCTCCAGATCCCACGAACTCCTTCGCTGGATCCCCACGAGCTTCCCCGTCTCCAGCGCCGCACGTGCAATGCCTCTACCGCTATCCACACATACAGGAAGGAGCTTCGGACAGAGGATTGCTAGATCCTGTCTAGCCCGAAATGGAAGTGGAGAAAGTGACGGCTAGGTCAGGGACTATCCCTTGTCACTCCACTTATATACACTCCTAGTTGGGCTCAACGCTTGAGGCCCATCTAGGCCGTATTCCAATCTCCACATGGATCTAATCCACATGGGCTCCTTACCCTTAAGTGTGTGACCCTGTAGGTTCACGTATACCTGGACATGACACGAGTCACCACTCCGAGTCGATAGCTGGTAGCTGTCTCTAGCAAGACGTGCCAACTCCCAAGCGCCGTAAAGTCAGAAGACGAACCTTCAATGTGACTTTCGTCCAAGTCCCTGTGCCTCATGATATACCTGTTAAGCTATAGGCGAGTAGTTGCCATCCCTTTAATAGCTTAACTCTCTTCTCGTACCATGATATGTGATTCACTGGACTAACTCTTAGTCCGACTCCTTAGTTAACACTTAACTGAGTAGCGCATGGCCGTGCTTCCGAATCATATCACACGAGAGGGCCTAGAGAATATCTCTCCATTACGGAGAGGAAAATCCCATCTTGGTAATCCACGTCACGCAGCTTGCTTCACAACCAACCCGAACTCTACCTTTATAACCGCCCATTTACGGAACAACATTTGATAGAACCTAAGTTGGCGATCCACAACTCGGATCATGCAACCACCTCAGGTCGAAGGATTCCATTGCTTGAGACTGCAAATGACAACATGCTCGTTGCATCTCAACTGTGGGTCAGTCCAACTCACTAAACTCTTTAGCCGAATCAGTGTAAGTTGGAATAGCATCACCATGCCCATGATAAGTGGAACCGTGTCATCAGCCGACTTGCACATTGGTCTAAGTTGTGTGTCCAGCACAACCTCAACAACCAAGGACAATCTAATATGAACAATCATGAATACACAGTTCCACAACTGAATCACGCATTCAGTGATATATATCTGATGTTCATATAAGCACAACTTTACTTTATGAATACTTTGGAAAATATCATCAACCATGATTGCCTCTAGGGCATATTCCGAACATGCAGGTCCATGGAGGAGATTACTCCATCCAAGAATATTTTTTCTATACAGGATATGGACTTTGTTATCAATAATTCGAGTTAGGAGTTGACTCAGACTCGCACACCATGTATGTAGGTGTACAGGAGAATGCTAGTTGGTAGTAGTTAACATATTTGGATTTGACTGAGATTCTGGGCCCTTCTTTGTGCTTATTTTCTCTCTGGCATGACAAAATATGTATTTATATTTGTCTCTGCATAATTATGATTATGTTTGGGTATGTTACAATGATATATAAAAATTTTGAACTTACGTTGGTACCTAATTTCACCAAGAGAACAGAAACACACACTTTGGGCTGTTCCACACTGACAAGGCAGCTATTATTTATGATCATTTGTTGCCTAAGCTGAGAACTTCCCATTTGTGATTTGTTCGTTAATTTTGAGTTCCCTTCCTAAAAACTATGTGTGCTGATGGCTGTAGTTATAAGTAATGCAAGTTGCGTCACAAATTTGTTCAAAAGACTCAATAAAATAATCCCCTGCATTATAAGTATGTGATCTGGGTTTCTCATTACATCACAGGGATTCCACTAGATTCTTTTTACCGCTTCCCATGCACCAAGACCAAGCTTGCTCTGGACTAATTACATAATATAATCTCTTGCTACTAAAGCTTATATTCTCGTGTTTCATAAATCAAATGACTGTATGCGAGGAGGTGATGCTTATAGAGTTCACATTTTTTTCCTTTAATTTCTTAAATGATCATTAAGTGGTATTTTTATTTTTTTATCAACGTATGTTATCATTGGGCTTCAAATGTATCTCTTTGCTCGTATAAGTTTCCACACTACTCTTGGGTGAGATTTTTTCAACTAAAGCCAATTTCTCCAAAGGGTAAGTTAATTTCCCCATTCCTGGTTCTTGTTTATCTTCCTGTGCGAAAGCATTGGCCTGACCATGATATTGTAAAGGATGCCAAAGGTGCTGCTCTATTAGGTAAGTAGCCTTGGCAATCTGTATATTCGTGTACTCTCCTTATAAACTTTAAAATGTGCATTTGCTTGGTGCAGTTCTGTGTTGTAGGTACCATAGTCTTCCCCTGTACATTTAATCTAAATACTTTGTTGTAATCGAAAATCAATCTTAGGGGCTCTATTTCTGGTAAAAAAGAAATCTTCACCTCATGTTATATTTAGCATTTGAGGAACAAGCTAGAATGCATGAAAGCATAATGTAAGGAAAATTTTACATTTAGCATTTTCCTTCGATTTGTGTGACTAGAAGGGATGGAAGTAGTTGTTATTTCTCGGTTATACATTTCGTTGTGTTGTTTTGATTCTTTTATGTTTTGTTTAATTGACCACGGCATCCAACCTACTTGCAAATTTTATAGTATGTGGCTTTGGCGAGATGATGGAGCTCAATGCATTGATTCTCGAAGAAGAAACATCTATGGCAATTCTTTCGAGGCTAACAACGGAAAGGCTTGGCTGCTCTGAGACCATACCAATTCTACTAGTGAGTACATTTCGGAACCTATTTATTTAGCCTTTATAGATCCTACAAACTTGTTTCTTCCTTAAACAAGTTTTGGCTCTAGCTTATGTTCTACACCTTATAACAGAGTATGTTTTGGCTTGACTGCCAGCACATAAAATAGCTGCCGCAGACAGATTGCTCTATTTTTTATTCTTCACTTCACGTTTCACAAAACAAATCAGGGAAAGAATAGTAGCAAATACACATGTTAGTACATGGGCCTTTTAATATTAATTCTCATTTTTCTTCAGGAGGTCCAAATGTAAACAAATATTTGATTGTTATTTCGATTCTTTACATACAACAGTACAAAAGTCATGGCGAGTCAGGTCACAGTTTAAACTAATCCTCTTTCATCATGCTTGCAGGTTGCAGAAGAATGTTTGTACATTTCCAAACAGGATGTCTTTAAACAAACTTTGGAAAGCTTGTCTCTGAAGATCCATGAAGCCATGGCGTGCACTGTTGGCAGTAATTAGATCCTTGGCTCTGTTTTCCTCAATGTCCCAGCACACAGACAACACCCCATGTTGCATCAAAGAAAACGCTTTAGAGATTATATCTATTGACGAAAGAGGATGCTCTCGAGTCAGCAAAACTTGCTGCCCTTATCTATTGACAGAAGTAGGCATGTTCTTTGTAGATCAGATAAATGTGAGTGAACTTACAAAGTGTGAACCTAAGCTTGCAGAATGTCAACACGCGCTGTTGCCTATTTTGAAAAATTAATGTAGTATTTTACAAATTGTTCATTACTCTATGAACCTGGAGAATCGAAGATGCAATTACACAAAATAGAAGCCAGTGGCACCGGCCACCGGAGTCATGCGCCAAGGGGCACCCCTAAATCTAGTGTGTAATGTATAAGATGATGATCAACTTGTTGTAGACTTGCATAATATTCGGGCACTTGTCACTATGTCGGGTTCTAATTGATGTGATGATGTATAATTTTATTTGTACTATTATGTCTATTTCTTTCTATATTGTTGTGTACCTATATAAATACCTGTATATGTACCTATATAAATATATGTATATGTACCTGTATAAATATTTGAGAGCCCTGTATTCTGTATACCTATACAAATCATCAGTGGTGCATACAACATCAGTAAATATGCGCCAGTAGTAAAATATCAATGGCGCATATTATAGATGCGCCACTAGTTGTACCACTATCAATGGGCCATATTTGATATGCGCCATTGATACTTAATTATCAGTGGCGCATTCCATATGCGCCATTGATAGCAAAAAATATGCTCCACTGATAAGCAATTCTCCACTAGTGATTGATGGTTATGAATAAAAACGCTCGTAGGTCAAATTTCTCATGTTTTTGCTGATCCCACACACGTACACCTTATCCGTGACGAAACTGTAAAATTTCTTCAACTAATGGCCTTAGGTACACATCAATGTCATTGTCGGGTTGCTTCGGGCCTTGGATGAGCACTGGCATCATAATGAACTTCCGCTTCATGCACAACCAAGGAGGAAGGTTATAGAAACACAGAGTCATAGGCCATGTGCTATGACTACATCTCTGCTTCCCAAAACGATTCATACCATATGTACTTAGACCAAACAATAAGTTCCTCGTGTCACCTGCATAGTTCGGGAACTCTCTCTCGATTTTTCTCCACTGCGACCCATCAACGGAGTGTCTCAGCATCTCGTCTTTCTTACGGTCTTTCGTGTGCCATCGCAACAACTTGGCATGCTCTTTGTTTCTAAACAAATGTTTCAACTGTGGTATTATAGGAGCATACTACATCACCTTGGCAGGAACCCTCTTCCTGGGGCGCTCGCCCTCAACATCACCAGGGTCATATCGTCTGATCTTATACCACAATGTAGTGCATACCGGGCATGCATCCAAAATCTCGTACTCCTCACCGCGGTAGAGGATGCAGTCATTAATGCATGCATGTATCTTTTGCACCTCTAATCCTAGAGGGAAGACAACCTTCTTTGGTTCGTATGTACTAGCGGGCAATTCGTTATTCTTTGTAAGCAGCTTCTTCATTATTTTCAGCAACTTTTAAATCCCTTGATAGTCACACCATTCTCTGCATTACATTGCAGCAATTCCAGTGTGCTACCCACCTTTTTGTGGCCATATTTGCAATTTGGGAACAACAATTTGTTGTGGTCCTATAACATCTGCTCGAACTTCAACCTCTCCCTTTCACTTTCGCATTCTCCCTTTGCATTAGCAATGGCCCGACCAAGATCATCATCGGGCTCATCTAATGCCCATTCTTTAGCTTCTTGTTCATCATTATCTTCCATTGTAGTACCACCGTATTCAGGGGACATAGTAGGTTAGTGGTTATCATTCTCTTCTTCTTCATTGTCTTCCATCATAACCCCTCTTTCTCTGTGCTTGTCCCAACAATTATAGCCGGACATGAAACCGGACCGAAACAGGTGGCCGTGAAGGACTATTGCGGAAGAGTATTCCTTATGATTCCTAAAGACACCACATGGACAACATATAAAACCATTCCGCTTGTTTGCCTCGACCACAAGGAGAAAAGAATGCACACCTTTAATGAACTCGCCAGAGCATCGGTCAGCATACATCCATTGTCGGCTCATCTGCATTATATAATCAAGTACATCAAACATAATCATGATGCTAAAATTAGTAGTGGTTTAAAAAACAAAATTAAAGCACACAACCGGGACTAAAGTTATGATGAACCTTTAGTCCCGGTTAGAGGCACCAACCAGGACTAAACGTGGGTGTGGCGACAACACTACATCATGGGTCAGTGTTGACACTATGTCGTGAGTGGGCATCACTATGCCAGCGAGTGCCGACACTATTTGGGTGGGTGGCGGAACTATGACAGGGGTGAGTGTCAACATTATTTCGTGAGAGTCGACACTATGTTGTGCCGCTTAATCTATAAATAGGCAAGATGCATCCTTGTGAAGATATAATCTGCGAGATGGTGTGCGAGAGCAGGGACACCACTACGGCGGACCTTCTCGGAGATGTCTTAGGATCCCGTCCTCAGACATCTTCAAGGAGATCACCATAGAGGCACTCCCTAATATGTGAAATTTGTTAGCTACCCGCCGTATTAATCTATAGCTAGAGAAGTTATAAACTGCAAGGTGCTGCGAGAGGGACACCACTACGACAGAGCTTCTCGAAGATGTCTTAGGATCCCGTCCTCCGACATATTCGAGGAGCTCGCCATAGAGGATATTCTCGAAGATGTACTATGATGTCTTATTGTTGGAAATATGCCCTAGAGACAAATAGTAATAAGGAGTATTATCATATTTCATAAAGTTTATGATTAAGTTTTATATCATGCTATAAATGTATTGAAAGGAAATGTCAATACTCAAGGGCAACGGGTAGGCTACGCTAGTGATAAATCAAAAATTTCTACCACGTCAACCAGGAATATTGTTGTCATGGATCACGGGATTACCACTAGACGCGCAGTTGCAGACCTCGATGAAGCACGCCGGGGCAGTGTAGATGTTCTACGTCTACTCCTCGTCCCACAAGCAGCTCCCCTTTGCGCGGCTTGTCCTAGTGCTACAGTTGCAGCACCTCCGAGGTATCCACACGTCCGGAGTGGAAACGTCACACGGCAAACTGCTAGGTCTGGCCGTGCAACACTAGCGTGATAGGAGTGGCGGCTGGGTGGAATGCTCAACCCTTTTCAGCTCGCCTCACTCTCTCTTATATAGGCATCCCTGGTGGGCTTCTACATTAGTAGCCCATTATCAGCCTAAGCCTGGTCTAATTCGGATACAAACCTCATTAGGCTTCCAGCTCCTAAAGTGTGTGACCCTATAGGTTCATACACGTATAGACATGACACGAGTACACTTACTCCGCCAATAGTTGGTAGTGGCCTCTAGAAAGACATGCCAACTTCTAAACGCATATGAAGATTATTCGGACGAACCATCACAAGGTTGAGTACATGTCTTTCCCTTTGCCCTACGAAATTTGGTCTAGCTCCAAGCTGACCTCTCTTTCTTGGTGTGGTGATTCGGAATCCCTTTACAAGGTTAACTCTTAACCGTATGTAGCACGGCCATGCATTTCTGGATCCGATCACTCGAGGTGTCCAGAGATATCTCTCTCGAGTAGAGAGGGGAAAATCCCATCTTGATTGACCAATGCCTTGTAGCATGTATCTGGAGAAACCTGAAAGCTACCTTTATAACTATCTAGTTACGAAGCAGTGTTTGATAGCCCCAAAGTAGGTCGATCCACATCTCAAGTACATGCGACAATCTCAGGTCTAAGGACAAAACGTACACGATGTGTTGAAAGAGCTGCAAGTATTATTGCCAGTCTCAAGTTGGCTCAATCCAACCCCATGTTCATAACATATGTCCACATCATTGGTTTGACATCTCCATGTCTATGACTTGCGAAACATAGTCATCAACCAATCGATGTGCTAGTCTAATATTCATGTGTGTCCTCACATGAACTCTGACTAGGGACAACTATTAGATAATCATACAAGTAAAGAGTTTCACATAATTGCCAATCAATACAAGTTGCTTATACATGGATATTCAAGGAACATTGTAATAACTCATGGATACATATGAAATACAATCATCTCTGTGATTGCCTCTGGGGCATATTTCCTTTAGGCTTACCCATCGACTGAGTTGGGTGACCCTCCGACCAGACTGTTCGACGCAGAGCGCGTTGACTTGCCTACTTTAGGTATAGTTTGGACAAGCTGCAAGGTATGTGCAAAGTTTTAATTTCATTAATTAATTCCCGTACACTATGACTAAAAATGATAGTTTTTTGGCAAAGACGCTTTTTCATGGTTAGCTCGGGGCTTTCTACCCCACATTGTCCGAGCAATTTGACGTGCTGAAATTAGGGTACATCACGACACTTATGCTGAAATTGAGATACATCACGACACTTTAACTGAAATAAAGATACATCGCTTCTAGGACATACATCTAGTAGTCCCGAGTCTAGCGCGGGTACTTTCCGGTCTTGTCCCCACGTTCTTCTGCTGCCTGTGCCTCAACAACCCTTTCCCTTAATCTCTACCTTTGGGCCGCATGGGCCTCCTTGCACACCTCTTCCATGCGCTCCTCGTCTTCCCTCCTCTTCATGTTCAGCTCACGGTTTCGAGCTTGTTCCACTATTAATTCTTTCGTTATCTCTCGATCCTTCTTCTCCTATGTGGAAATCCTTTCAGCACATTTCGCAGCATGAAAGCTAGCACATGCACACCGGTCCTGTTTGCAATCTCATGCAGGGATCAAGCTAGCTGATTCATGTCAATCCAATGGTACCACTTGCAAAGAGGCATAGGAGACTACAACCACATTAATGGCATGAATAAAAGAATAGATGAGACGTAAAA
The DNA here is from genome assembly GCA_910589775.1 of Avena eriantha. Lineage (NCBI taxonomy): Eukaryota > Viridiplantae > Streptophyta > Magnoliopsida > Poales > Poaceae > Avena > Avena eriantha. The sequence continues at coordinate 100,109,821 of OU342744.1, forward strand.
TAGGCATATTCATCATTCTTTTAACATACTGGATGCCTCTCGTACGACGAACTAGCTTGACGGGGTGGGCTTTGGTCATAGTTCGCACACATGAAAAACTTCATGCCCATCTTATTAGAGAAATCCTCGCTCTCTGATACGTCCATTTTGCATCACTATTCTATATCATAATTTACTGTTATTCATTGATATATTTCATATTAAGAGATGATACTTATGTTATTTCATCTGTTTTTGCATGGTTGATGAATTTTGGAAGATGGACCGCTGCAGTCCGGATTCTGATGGAAAAGGGGCTGTTTGGAGGCTAAATTCGCGAAGATCAGAAAATCTAGGAAAATACATGGAAAATCCTATTTTTCCAGAAGACGAAGTATGCCAGGAGGGGGAGTGGAGATGGGCCACAGGGGCCCACACCACCCCCTGGCGCAGGTCACCCCTGGTCACGCCACCAGGTGGTGTGGCCACCCTAGGCCACTCCTGGCTCTCCCCTTCGGCGTATATTATCCCCACAAAACCCTAATACCTGGGGGGACACCACAGAAAGATTCCGTCGCCTCTGCGGGGCGGAAAACTATAGAGAGAGAAAGATCTCTCCGGAAGATAGAATTCTGCCGAGCGAATTCTTTCCCAGAGAGGGGAGATCATCGTCATCAACACTACCATCAAGATGGACTTCATCGGGATCATCATCATCATATCCACCAGCACCATCATCACCACTTCATACCGCTGTAACAATTGGGTTGAATCTTGCATAGTTCTTAGGGGAAACTTTCCCGGTGTTGATTACTTGTAGTAGTTGATGCTATTGAGTGAAACCATTGAATTATTGTTATGTTCAGATTGTTGCTTATCATTATATCATCTCTGATCTTCATCCATATGATGTCTTGTGAGTAGTTCGTTTAGTTCTTGAGGACATGGGAGAAGTCTGTTGTTAGTAGTGCAATTGTGTTGAGAAAGATTCAATAGTTTGTTATTTAAGTTGTGGTGTTATTCTTCTAGTGGTGTCATGTGAACGTCGACTACATGACACTTAACCTTTATGGGCCTAGGGGAATGCATTGTGTATTTGGCTACTAATCGTAGGGGTTGCCGGAGTGACAAAAACCTGAACCCCCATTAGGAAACCTTTGCACAAGGGATGTCAGGATCTTAGAGTTTAAAGTTGTGGTTAGGTTTCTATCTTAATTACTTTCTTGTACTTGCGGATGCTTGCAAGGGGTATAATCACAAGTATGTATTAGTCCTAGGAAGCTCGGTACATTAGCACATGTTCACCCACACAACACTTATCAAACTAAAGAAGATTAATGAACTATATGAAGCGAAAGCACTTGACAATATTCCCATGTGTCCTCGAGAATGTTTGGTCATCTTAAGTAATACAACCAGCTTGTCCTTTGCTAAAGAAAGGATTGGGCCACTTGCTGCATTTATTATTATTGACTTTTATTTACTCGCACTTTATTTATCTGCATTATCGAAAACCCCTAAAAATCCGTTTGCTAAGTACTTACAGAGAATTCCTGCTCCAAGCCACTCGTCAACACCTTCTGGTCCTCGTTGGGTTCGACACTCTTACTTATTGAAAATACTGTGATACACCCCCTATACTTGTGGGTCATCAAGACTATTTTCTGGCGCCGTTGCTAGGGAGTGAAGCACTATTGGAGAGTGGAACTGGTAAAGGAAACTTCTACTGTGAGTATTGTTTACTTCTGTTAGTTACTTTATTTCAATATGGATAATTCACTTAGTTTATTATTTCGTAATGCTACTACCACTGCTAAGGTAGTAGATGAATCACCACCTGCTGAGAATGATACTTTTAAGATACCCACAAGAATTATTGATCGTGTTATGGATAACTACTATTTTGGAGATGGAACCGTCCATCCTGGTGATCATTTGCTATTTATACACGAATTATGCGGGTTGTTCAAGTGTGCAAGTATTACAACAGATCAAGTCAAGAAGAAGTTATTCTCATTATCACTAAAAGGAAGAGCTGAAGAATGGTACAAGCTGCTGAAGAATGGTTAACCTCTTGAATGGGAGGAAGTAGTACCTCTCTTTTATTCAAAATTTTATCCTCCTAGTGAGATTCATAAAGATCGGAATCAAATATACAACTTTTGGCCTCTTGATGGAGAGAGTACAGCTCAAGCTTGGGGGAGATTGAAGTTACTAATGCTCAAATGTCCTATTCATGAGCTCCCCAACAATATTATTATCTATAACTTTTATGCAAGGCTTTCTCTTCATGATAAGGATTTATTGGATGCTTCTTGTGCTGGATCATTTACACACATGGAAGAAGGAGCTAAATGGGATCTTCTAGACCGTATTCAAGACAATGTTGAAGCATGGGAGAATGATAAAGGAAGAAAGTCAGGTATAAATTATGATTATGAATGCATTGAATCTTTTATGGGAACTGATGACTTTCAAAATATAAAAATGCGTATGGTCTTGATTCTCAAGTTATTGCAACTTATTTAAGGCTTTTGCTTCCTATATTGAAGTGCCTAAAAAGAAGTGGAATAAGTATCATGAACCTTATAAAGATATTGCTAATTGTGTTCCTGCAAGAAATACTGAAGTTTATACTGCTAATCATGTTTTACTTGAACCTTATATTGAGAAAATACCTTTCCTAGCTAAAGTAAAGGAACATTCTATGATAGCTAGTATGGTTAATGAAAGTACAAATAAAGCTGTTGAACCTGATGAACAAGTAGCTCTTGAACCTATGATAGAAAATGTGAAAGATTTTGTCACTAAACATGTAGAAGATGGACACACTATCCTCTGTAAGGATACTTCTAATATTGTTTCACAAAGTAGTGTTATGAGAGCTAGTTCCCCTGTGTTTTCTGTTAGGATAAGTGATCATTGCTACAATGGTTCATGTGATAGTTATATCATTAAATTTATGCATGATACTGAAAGTTATTATGAGAGAGGCAAGACTGTTCTAATGCATCTCAATAATATCAAGTTTCCTTGTTTTATGCTGAAAATCTTTATGTTGCACTTGTTTTGCCTTCCTATGCTAGCAGGCCCTGGTTTCAACAATTTGTTTGCTTACAAAATTCCCTTGCATAGGAAGTGGGTTAGACTTAAACATGTGGATTTTTGCTTCTTGATGCTCTCTTTTATTTCAATTCATATTCTTACGTGAGCATCATTGAAATTATCATGCCCATCTTAATAGCTATAAAGAAAGAGCTTTTTGGGAGACAACCCAATATGTTTTTGCTTCCAGTTTGTTTTTGTTTATTTGAGTCTTGGAAGTTATTGTTTCGGCAATAACATCTCCTTATCCTTTTTGTTTGGTTTTTGTGTCAAGATCAACCTCTAATGAGAGAGAAGTAAGATCTGGAGAACTTGCTGTCCCGAAACAGATTTTTGTGCTTCACTATAAACAATCGTTAAAAATCTCAGAACATCGTACTGATCTGTAAAAAAAATTGTGCATGCCCCAGGTTATTATTTAACTTTCGTTAGTTTTGCACTTTTTGATTTGAGCAACAGAAGATTTTCGAAAAAATTGATCTTTACCTGTTGGTCTGTTCTGACAGATTTTTGCCACTCTTGCATTTGCCTCTTAAATCGATTTCCTTTTTGAATTCTTTTTGGGTTTTTGGAAGGAGTTGCTACAGTAGCTTATGTTTTGATGGATTTCAGTTGAAATTGAACTTAAAAGGTTTATTACCTCGCTTATACTAATGTTGCTAATGAGAATTGTGTGAAGTTTTGTGTGATAGAAATTTCCAGGTTAGTGGAGAAAATGGTGTAATAAGATAGTGAAAGGTTTCATGACTCAAGCAATATATGTATGAAGATGAAGATATTGATGTTATTCAAGCAGTGACTCCAGAAGAATCTACTAAATGCCAACTTCAGAGACCTGCATAGCCCGTTTTCGAATAGGTAACAGTTCTGGTAAGGAAAAGTCCGCGAAAAATCTGTCTAGTTATATTTTTGCAGTTTTTATCCAACAAGGAAAGCAACAAAGCGAAACAGGGATGGAAACAGAGCCATGGTGGCTCACACAACCCCTTGGCACAGGCCCCCCTAGCCGCGCCACCAGGTGGTCTGGCCGCCCCGAAGTCCGTCTCCGACCCGTTTTCTCCTAGTACCTCCCTTATGTTGTAAAAACTCGTAATATATAATCCCCTGGATCCCCCGAGGTTCATATATCGTGTTCTCGTCGTGTTTTTGTTGTTCAGATGTCGTTTCAGGGTTCGTTTTCGGAGGACTATGAGCTTTGGCGCTGGCACGAGCTCCATCGCGACTTGGAGCAAAAGACGTTTGTAGGATGGGTGGAAGAAGAAAGGATCACAGCTAGGCACAAAGATGTGGATTGGAGCATCAAGGAGGAAGTGAAGGGCATGTCGGCAGGCATTAAAGGACAAGGGCTGATACCTCTAATTCTAAACCTCAGTTCCTGCCCTACAGCGGTGGAAGCTCTACGGGCCACTGATGAGTTTTGCGATAAGTACCGAGTCCTAAGGAGAAAGGTGGATATACTGCAAGAAGATAATAACAGACTCCGCAAGATCCTCGAAGATTATATCAGTTCAAACGAGAGAACACCACCACCACCGAAGGAGTAATTCGTCATCAGGTTTTGGCATCCCCTTGGTTTGTTCTAAGCTTGGGGGAGTGTCGCGGTACCATATCACTATCTTCTATCTTTTTACCTTTTTAGTAGAGTCATATCATGAATAGAGAAGTTACCATGTAGGATGGTTTGCATTATGGAAGTGTCCCCCCTCTCATTAGATATCTATGTATCCCTTGGTGTGAGGTGCTGTTATGGAATATTAATGAGAAGTCTTATCATTTACTCTTTTGCATATCTTATTTTAGTTTTCAACTACTATTATATGATTGATCTTGTTGTTAGTATTGGTATCACTTTGGGATCACTGAGTTAATTTAGTTGGTTTTGGCAAACCCAGCTCGGTCAGTAGCAACACTATTATGAGAATTGAATGAAAAAAGATAAAAGTACTCTTAAGAAATATAATTTCATCATCTTTCTTGATTAGCTCATAAGCTTAGTATTCTCTAGTTAAGATCTTTTGTGCTTCCAAGGAAGATTGCATGTTTGTTTTTATCACATGTATGTTTGTTTGTTCCCTTCAACTCTTATGCTTGCTACCCAGCCTTGCTAGCCAAAAACCTATACTGGGAGGAATGCTTATTGTGCATCCAATCCTTAAACCAAAACATGTGCCATTTGAGTCTACCATACCTACCTATTAGAATTTTTGCTATTCCCAGTAAATTCATGTTTTTATCTACCTTCCGAATTAAACTTGTTATGTGAAAATTAGTGATCAAAGCTCTCATGAACTTGATGGAACACTTTACTATTCTTGCACCTAATAAACTTGAGCCATTGTGTCATCTAAGTTGTATATGCTTGCACTTATACGTTGGGAATTAGCAGAACCATGCTGTCATGGGGAACGCTTTCAACATTGCACTTGTACATTGTACCCACTTGATATCATGCTCTTTTGTCTATGGATGTCATCGGTGTGAAATGAAAGGGGAGCTTGTAAGTCCACGGAGTTATTTATGTGTGTTAGAGAAACGCCTAGGTCGCTGGTCTAATCCATGCCTAATTATGGTTGAAACCTGCAGCATAACCATAATGAGCAATCTATGAAGCATTCTTCTTATAAAAAAGAAGAGATACCGATTGAGAAAAAGAAAAAAAGAGATGAGAAAAGAGGAAAGAGAGAAAAAAGCACCATTTTCCCAAGGTAAATAAGAAGGTTGCTGACATGCTTATTGTCTTCTTGCCTTGTCATTTTGATATGGGGATTCTTCCGTTTCATCGGGCAAGGGGTACCCCGTTGGCGGTTCTCTATGATACACATGTACTTACTATGACAAGAACTTATCGGTAACTAAACTTGAGTAGCATGAGGAGCTGCCCTCGTATTCAAGGGACATGAGATTGCCAACTTATACTTTGTCAAGCATATACTCCATAGTTTGTTCACTTTAACCTTAAACACCTAAAGATGCTTATGATAGGGGCAATGAGAGCTGAAAGCTAATAAGTACCATAATTTTTGGAAGCTCTTTATGAAACTTGAAATCCCTGCTTCCCTCTGCGAAGGGCTTATCTTTTACTTTTTAGTTGAGTCAGTAAACCTATTCCTTTCTACCTTAGAAAGTATTTTGAGTTGTTGTGTTGCATTCATTCATATGATGATTTATTCAATCATGTTTCTTATGTTCCTTGTTTTGCACATTGCTCTTATCTTAGTGAATACTACTTTGAAAGCTAAAATTGAAAACCCCTTTATGATTGAACTCCTGCAAATTGTTAAATATTCTTTGACCAAGAGCTAAGTTTGCCATTACCAATTATGATTTAATTTATGTATCTTTATTGTGTTTCCTTTACTTATTGCAAGTTAAGTTATATAATAGTGAGTTGTCTTCTATTATGATTTGTGTATTGATGAATGTGATGCTTCTTGTCCGTATTCTTTTATCAACTCTTCACTCCATAAACTTGAGGTCATGTTTATTGAGCTCAGTTTTCGCTTGGGGACAAGTGAAGTCTAAGCTTGGGGGAGTTGATACGTCCATTTGGCATCACTATTCTATATCATAATTTACTGTTATTCATTGATATATTTCATATTAAGAGATGATACTTATGTTATTTCATCTGTTTTTGCATGGTTGATGACTTTTGGAGGATGGACAGCTGCAGTCAGGATTCTGATGGAAAAGGGGCTGTTTGGAGGCAAAATTCGCGAAGATCAGAAAATCCAGGAAAATACATGGAAAATCCTATTTTTCCAGAAGACGGAGTATGCCAGAAGGAGGAGTGGAGATGGGCCACAGGGGGCCCACACCACCCCCTGGTGTGGGCCATCCCTGGCCGCGCCACCAGGTTGTGTGGCCATCCTGACCCACTCCTGGCTCTCCCCTTTGGCGTATATTATCCCCATGAAACCCTAATACCTGGGGGCGACCATAGAAAGATTCCGCCGCCTCTGCGGGGCGGAAAACTACAGAGAGAGAAAGATCTCTCCGGTAGACAGAATTCTGCCGGGGGAATTCCTTCCCGGAGAGGGGAGATCGTCGCCATCAACACCACCATCAAGATGGACTTCATCAGGATCATCATCTTCTTCTTCATCATCATCTCCACCAGCACCATCATCACCACTTCATACCGATGTAACAATTGGGTTGAATCTTGCATAGTTCTTAGGGGAACTTTCACGGTGTTGATTACTTGTAGTAGTTGATGCTATTGAGTGGAACCATTGAACTATTGTTATGTTCAGATTGTTTCTTATCATTATATCATCTATGATCTTGATCCATATGATGTCTTGTGAGTAGTTCGTTTAGTTCTTGAGCACATGGGAGAAGTCATGTTGTTAGTAGTGGAATTGTATTGAGAAAGGTTCAATATTTTGTTATTTAAGTTGTGGTGTTATTCTTCTAGTGGTGTCATGTGAACGTCGACTACATGACACTTCACCTTTATGGGCCTAGGGGAATGCATTGTGTATTTGGCTACTAATCGTAGGGGTTGCCAGAGTGACAGAAACCTGAACCCCCGTTAGGAAACCTTTGCACAAGGGATGTCAGGATCTAAGAGTTTAAAGCTGTGGTTAGGTTTCTTATCTTAATTACTTTCTTGTACTTGCGGATGCTTGCAAGGGGTATAATCACAAGTATGTATTAGTCCTAGGAAGGTCGGTACATTAGCACAGGTTCACCCACACAACACTTATCAAACTAAAGAAGATTAATCAACTATATGAAGCGAAAGCACTTGACGATATTCCCATGTGTCCTCGAGAACGTTTGGTCATCTTAAGTAATACAACCAGCTTGTCCTTTGCTAAAGAAAGGATTGGGCCACTTGCTGCATTTATTATTATTGTCTTTTATTTACTCGCACTTTATTTATGTGCATTATCAAAAACCCTAAAAATATGTTTGCTAAGTATTTACAGAGAATTCCTGCTCCAAGCCACTCGTCAACACCTTCTGCTCCTCGTTGGGTTCGACACTCTTACTTATCGAAAATACTACGATACACCACCTATACTTGTGGGTCATCACTCTCCTTCACCTTCGCAAGATGGCCGCACCAACACCGCTCCGCTCTCACCCTTGGTGGAAACCTTGCATCTTTCATCTTACTCAGCCTATAGTCAGGGTCCAAACAAGGCACAGTCATGGTGAAATCAAGGGGAGACAAATGTACAAGATCCCCATAAAAAATGCCCCCCACGTTCCTATTGGGCCACGCAGAGATAAACAAAACGTTTACCCTATGCGGTACTCCCGAGATCTAGCTCGGGTGATAGACCATGAGATTTACCACTAAACGCGTAGGTGCGGACTATTGATAAGCGCGTCAGTTGATGCAGTGCCAAACGATCCCACGTACAACACATCCAGATCCCCACGACCTCCTTGTCTCTAGCGCCACGTGTGCAACGCCTCTACCGGTATCCACACGTACAGGGAGGAGCTCTATGCAGAGGACTGCTAGATCCTGTCTAGCCCGAAGTGGGAGTGGAGAAAGTGACGGCTAGGCCAGGGACAATCCCTTGTCACTCCACTTATATACACTCCTAGCTGGGCTCAACACTTGAGGCCCATCTAGGCCGTATCCCAATCTCCACATGGGATCCTTTCCCTTAAGTGTTTGACCATCTAGGTTCACGTACACTTGGACACGACACGAGTCACCACTCCGAGTCGATAGCTGGTAGCAGCCTCTAGCAAGACATGCTAGCTCCCAAGCGTTGTAAAGTCAGAAGACAAACCTTTCACAATGTGACTTTCGTCCAATTCCATTTTGCCTCACGATATGCCTTGTCGAACTATAGGCGAATAATTGTCATCCCTTAAATAGTTCGACTCTCTTTCTCGATCTGAGATAAGTGATTCATCCGACTAACTCTTAGCCGATCGCCTCGGTTAACACCTAACTGAGTCGCGCATGGCCATGATTTCCGAATCATATCTTTTGAGAGGGCCCAGATAATATCTCTCCAGTTGGAGGGGAAAAATCCCATATTGGTAATCCATATCACGCAGCTTGCTTCGCCACCAGCCCAAACTCTACCTTTATAACTGCCCATTTACGGAACAGCGTTTGATAGAACCTAAGCTGGCGATCCACAACTCGGATCATGCAATCACCTCAGGTCGAAGGATTCCATTGCTTGAGACTATAAATGACAACATGCTCATTGCATCTCAACTATGGGTCAGTCCAACTCGCTGAACTCTTTAGCCGAGTCCGTGTAATTCGGAATGGCATCTCCATGCCCATGACAAGTGGAACCGAGTCATCAGCCAACTTTCACATTAGTCTAAGTTGTGTGTCCAACACAACCTCAATGACCAAGGACAATAAGTATGAACAACATTAATATATAGTTCCACGATCGAATCACATATTCAATAATACATATCAGTGGTTCATACAAGGACAATAACTTTATGAATACATTGGGAATAACATCATACATGATTGCCTCTAGGGCATATTCCCAACAGTATCCCACTTGCACTAGAGTCAATCATCCGACATCACATGTCTAGGCATCTAATTCCCATAGCTCTCAGGTGCGCCTCATGCTTCGGCTGTGGTAACGGCTTTGTCAATGGATCCGCAATATTTGCATCCATGTGTACCTTGCATAACTTGATATCACCTTGATCCACGAACTGGCAAATCAGGTGGTACCGCATGAGTATATGTTTGTTCTTTTGGTGTTATCTAGGTTACTTGGCTTGTGCAATTGCACCATTGTTGTCACAATAAACGTCTAACGGATTGGACGAGCCCTGAACCACACCAAGATCCATGAGGAAATTCCTTATCCAAACAGATTTGTTTGCCGCCTCCGAGGCAGCAATATACTCAGCCTCTGTCGTAGGCGCAGACATCGTCTCTTGCTTGGAACTCTTCCAGCTCACAGCCCCTCCGTTTATCACAAACACATATCCATATTGCAAATGAGAATCATCTGAGTCAGTGAGATAACTCGCGTCCATGTAACCCCTTACACTGAGTTCATCTTCACCTCCATAAACTAGGAACATATCCTTAGTCCTTCTCAAGTACTTAAGGGTATTTTTAGCTGTTGTCGAGTGGATTTCTCTAGGGTCAGCCTGGTATCTTCTCACAACACTTAGAGCATAGGAAACATCCGGCCTAGTACAAATCATAGTGTACATTATGGATCCGACTGCAGAAGCATACATAATTGCACTCATCCGACTTCGCTCATCAGTTGTCGAAGGACACTGAGTCTTGCTAAGTTTTACGCCATGGGACATCGGTAAGAACCCCTTCTTAGACGATTCCATGTTGAACTTCTTCAACACTTTGTCCAAATATGTACTCTGACTCAATCCAATGAGCCAACTTGATCTATCTCTATAGATCTGGATTCCTAGTATGTAAGTCGCCTCACCCAAGTCTTTCATCGAAAAACTCCTTTCCAATGATTCCTTGGTTTCTTGTAACATATGGACATCATTTCCAATTAGTAATATGTCATCCATATATAAGATCAGAAAGTTTAATTTGCACCCACTAAACTTCTTGTATAAACAAGAATCATGATCACTCTTGATGAAGCCAAACGATTTGACTACCTCATCAAAACGAATATTCCAACTCTGAGATGCTTGCTTCAACCCATAAATGGATTTTCGAAGCTTGCATACCTTGTCAGCATTACCCGGATCGACAAAACCCTCGGGCTATATCATATACACGTCCTCGGTTAAATTTCAATCAAGGAAAGCCATCTTGACATCCATCTGCTATATCTCATAGTCGAAATAGGCTGCAATAGCTAACATGATCCGAACTGACTTAAGCATCGCTACGGGTGAGAAAGTCTCATCGTAGTCAACTCCTTGAACTTGTCGGAACCCCTTCGTGACAAGCCATGCTTTATAGATAGAAACATTTCCATCCATATCAATCTTCTTCTTAAATACCCATTTACACTCGATGGGTCTTGCACCATCTGGCAGATCAACCAAGTTCCAAACTTGATTTTCATCGATGGACTTTAACTCGGATCTCATGGCTCCAAGCCATGACTCAGAATTAGAGCCCACCATCGCTTCCGAATAAGTTGTCGGATCATCACTGTTCAGCAGTAACACATCACGAACACTTCGTAATCTGGTCGATCTTCGTAGTATCGGTGCAGTTACCAGCTCAGCCACCACCGACTAGCTCAACCTCCAAGGCTTTTGCTGACTCGCTACTGGCCGGTACTTCTCAAATTTCTTCGAGTTGCACTGTACTCCCACTGACTCCCTGACTGAGAAACTCTTTCTCAAGGAAGATACCATTCCGAGCGACAAATACTTTGCCCTTTTCTCGGTTGTAGAAGTAGTAACCCAAGGTTTCCCTCGGATACCCCATGAAAATACACTTATTTGACTTGTCTGTAAGCTTGTCCGACTGAAGTCGCTTGACAAATGCTTCACAGCCCCAAATCTTAAGGAAAGACAAACTCGGCTTCTTGCTAGTCCACATCTCATGTGGTGTCTTCTCTACCGACTTTGATGGTACTCTATTTAGTGTGAACGCTGCAGCTTCTAGACAATAACCCCAAAATGATAAAAGTAGACCCGTCTGACTTATCATTGATTGTACCATGTCTAACAAGGTCCGATTCCACCTTTCTGACACACCATTTCTCTGTGGCGTTCCCGGCGGAGTGAGATGGGGAACTATTCCACAACTCTTTAGATGGTCATCAAACTCATGGCTCATGTACTCGCCTCCTCGGTCCGACTGAAGAAACTTTATTTTCTTGCCGAGTTGATTCTGTACCTCATTCTGGAATTCCTTGAACTTTTCAAAGGCTTCCGACTTATGTTTCATCAAGTAGATATATCCATATCTACTCAAATCATCAGTGAAGGTAATGAAGTACTCATAACCACCTCTGGTTGTTGTGCTCATCGGGCCACATACATCACTATGTACTAGTCCCAATAAGTCGGAAGCCCTTTCACAACTCTTTGCAAAAGGTGTCTTGGTCATCTTGCTGAGTAGGCAGGATTCACATGTCTCGAATGACTCCAAGTCGAGCAAAGTTAGATGTACATCATCATGGAGCTTCTTCATGTGTTTCCAACTTATATGACCAAGCCGACAGTGCCAAAAGTAAGGCATATTCAGATCATTTGGTTTCAACCTTTTCACATTTATGTTATAGACAGATTCACCATCAAGATTCATAATAAATAACCCGTCTTGGATGGGTGCAAAGCCGTGAAACATATCATTCAAATACAAAGAACAACCATTATTCTTAATATTCGACTCATAGCCTTGTCTCATCAAACATGAGGCAGAAATAATGTTTCGACTAAGCACTGGAGCATAATAACAATTTTTCAACTCCATTAAGAATCTAGAAGGTAAATGAAGTTGCATCGTGTTGACTTCCAATGCAGCGACTCTCACTTTTTTCCCGACTTGAATGTCAACCTCGCCTCTCGCAATGCTCCTAGTTCTTACCAGTCCCTGCAACGAGTTGTAGATGTGAATAACTGATCCGGTATCAAATACCCAAAGAACTACCAGGTGCATCAGCAAGATAATGTCTATAACATTGCAAACAAGCGTACCTGAGCTGGAAGTCACACCTCCACTCTTGGCTTTGTCATCCAGATACTTGCTGCAATTCCTCTTCTAGTGGTCATTCGCCTTGTAGTAGAAGCAAGTGGATCCGGGTGCAGGAGATGGCTTAGTCCCCGAGGAAGCGCTTTGGACAGGGACCAGAGCCTTACCTCCCGACTTAGCCTTCTTCTTAGTCCAAGAACTCTTCTTGAACTTAGCCTTATTCTACACCATCAACACTTGACTGGCGCCTTTCTTGAGATCCGCCTCAGCCTGCTTGAGTATCCCATGTAATTCAGTGAGCTTCTTATCCATACCATGCATGTGGTAGTTCGATATGAACTGACCATATGCACTAGGAAGAGAGTTCAAAATTATGTCTGTAGCAAACTCTTCGCTAATGGGGTAGCCCAGCCTTTCCAGAGACTGTACATAACCAACCATATTGATTACATGCGGGCTCAGTGGATCACCATCCTTAAGCTTGCATCTCAACAAAGCATGAGAGACTTGATACCTCTCAGTCTTTGCCTAAGACTGGAACATACTTTTGAGGCTTTCGATCATATCGTAGGCCTCAACATTCTGAACTACTGATGCAAGTCCGGTTCCATGTAAGCAAGCATAAGGCAGCTAATCTCCGTAGACTCATCACAAGTCGTACGGTAGGCATTGGTGGCTGTGATAGTCGCATTCTCATCCGGCTCATCTGGAAGTGGGTTGTCTAGGACATGGTCCCTCTTTTCTTGCTTGAGAACAATTCTCAGATTACGATACCAGTTGGTGAAATTAGTTCCATTCAGCTTATCTTTCTCTCGCTAGAAATCTGAGGGATACTGCTAGGTGCCATTGATCTACAACAGAAAAATATGCAAAACACTTAAGACATGTATCCATAAAAGAGCAAGCATATTAAACACTTCAATACTTATGCTCCCACTAGAACCAACACCCCTCCGATGGTTACTTAGTGATTCAGGATCCTAAATAAGCAAGCCGACTAGTGAGCTTTAGCATCACTGCTAGTCGTCAAGTGATCTAGGTAGACAACTCCTTGTCAATTGCATCTCATACGACTCTTGTTGGATGGGTGGCATCACATGCCCCGGCTCCCGTCCTACTTTTCCTCGAGTCCCACAACCTTTGTGATAGACCTTCTAGATTACCGAGTGCTTCCGCTGTAAGAGTCCGACTCGAACCCACCTAGTCGGAAAGAATTGATAGCACCTCAATTTTATGAGCCCGCTACCAAAAATGTCCGACTTGTGATGGTGCAGCACTGGCGGGGAAACCGACTAGACCTTCTTTGAGGGATTACTTTTTACCAACTATCTAATAGAGGTAAAACATAGACATAACAATAACACAAAATAAAGCAATTATAATGTGAAATGGTATGGCTCTCTTCATGGCGATCTCCATCTCCACAAAGCTTGTAATTCGACTCGTGTCAACGCTTGTCACGTGTCGCCTTACACCATGTAGCCGACTTGTACATCAACTTGCATGCCATCCGGGTTCTCCAAACAGCTACACTAGCTAGTAAAGTAAATTACATAGAGAATCTGACACGTAGGTTGTTATACAATAAGATGACAGCACCTAGGCTCCAGCCGGCTGACAAAAACTGTGATACGCAGATCACGTATGGATTACACACATCACATGAACATAAGCCATACCATTCACAACATCATCCTGCAAAACAAGTTATGCATAGATATGATATCTACCAGCGTTGCGAAACTCGCAACGACATCTAAGGCACTATGACAGGGTGAAGCCGGCGGTCTGGTTCGACCAAACTCTTTGATCTTCAATCATTGCATCCGGATTTACGTGTCACAGTCTACCCCGATGGTGGAAGCCGACCGGAGGGGTATGTCGTTCTACCACCTCAGTAGTAAGATCACGGAAACCAGATCATCCATTCCCTAGTACAGTTGATCCAATCAACTTCGTACAAAACCGATCTATCTCATAGATCGACCACCAAAACTGCAATTAGATCCAATCTAACGCCAACCGCATATCACATATGCATGATCTCGAGCCTAAAACCATAAACTAACGCTCTAATACCACTATTGGGCCACGCAGAGTTAAACAAAACGTTTATCCTACGTGGTACTCCAAAGATCTAGCTCAGGTGATAGGCCACGAGATTTACCACTAGATGCGCAGGTGTGGGCTATTGATGAAGTGGGTCAATTGATGTCATGCCGAACGATCCCACGTATAGCACGTCCAGATCCCCACAACCTCCTTCTCTCAAATGCCGCACGTGTAACCCCTCTATCGGTATCCACACGTACAGGGAGGAGCTCTAAGCAGAGGACTGCTAGATCATGTCTAGCCCAAAGTGGGAGTGGAGAAAGTGATGTCTAGGTCAGGAATATCCCTTGTCACTCCACTTATATACACTCCTAGCTAGGCTCAACACGTGAGACCCATCTAAGCCGTATCCCAATCTCCACATGGATCGAATCCACATGGGCTCCTTTCCCTTAAGTGTGTGACCATGTTGGTTCATGTACACCTGGACATGACATGAGTCACCAATCCGAGTCAATAGCTGGTAGCGGCCTCTAGCAAGACATGCCAGCTCCCAAGCATCGTAAAGTCATAAGACAAACCTTTCACAATGTGACTTTTGTCCAATTCCCTTTTGCCTCACGATATGCCTTGACGAACTATAGGCGAATAATCGTCATCCCTTAAATAGTTTGACTCTCTTTCTCGATCCGAGATAAGTGATTCATCCGACTAACTCTTAGTCGATCGCCTCGGTTAACACTTAACCGAGTCACGCATGGCCATGCTTTCCGAATCATATCTTCCGAGAGGGTCCAGAGAATATCTCTCCAGTTGGAGAGGGAAAATCCCATCTTGGTAATCCACGTCATCTAACTTGCTTCGCAACCAGCCCGAACTCTACCTTTATAACTGCCCATTTACGGAACAACGTTTGATAGAACCTAAGTTGGAAATTCACAACTCGAATCATGCGATCACCTTAGGTCGAAGGATTCCATTGCTTGATACTACAAATGACAACATGATCATTGCATCTCAATTGTGGGTCAGTCCAACTCGCTAAACTCTTTAGCCGAGTTCGTGTCAGTCGGAATGGCATCGCCATGCCCATGACAAGTAGAACCAAGTAATCAGCCGACTTTCACATTAGTCTAAGTTGTGTGTCCAACACAACCGCAACGACCAAGGACAATAAGTATGAACAACATTAATATATAGTTCCAAAATCAAATCACATATTCAATAATACATATCAGTGGTTCATACAAGGACAATAACTTTATGAATACATTGGGAATAACATCATACATGATTGCCTCTAGGGCATATTCCCAACAGTTCCTATCGCCCCCGCGAGCGAAGGAGCGCTCACCCAGATCTCGGCCGCAACTTCCCTCCCTTCCCTGCCTCCACCGACAAGTGTTGTCGGGCAAAGCCTGGCCGGCACCGGTGGTGGTGGCTCTTCTCTACCTGCGCGCTAGGGGTCTAAACAGGGATCGATGGCTTGGCGGCGGTGCGGCATGGCGTGACGGCTGTTCGACCTAGGGCAACGTGGGTGCTCGTCTACGGCGGTCTGGAGCTGGTGGTGGTGGTGAGGCGTGCGCGAGTAGAGAGGGCGGTGACGGCGTCAACCCCACTGCAGCGTGGAAGTGGGGCCTTTACAAGCCTAATCTGGGCCCAGTCGGGCCTACCTGGGCATAGTGTGGCCCCTCTCCCGCGTCCGGTCTACGGCCCCTTTTTGATGGTGGAGGAAGGGATCCTCCGGGTTGCTGCGGTGTTGCTGCCCTTCGACTCCATGGATTCAGGCCATCAGGCTTGGATCTTGAGTTAACCTAACCCCTCCACCTTCCTAGCCATGCAGTGTGTTGTCTCTGGTGCCACAAGTTCGAGCTCACGGATGCCGAGGCGGTGGCCCTGGAAAGAGAGGCTGGATGGGTGCTATCGGCAAGCAACATCGCAACGGTGGTGGCCATCCTCTTGGTCATGCGGATGGCGAGGGGTTGGCATTGGGTGATCCTGGTGTTGGTGTGAGCGACTCCCTAGTCAAGATCTGGAGGCATCATGCTGGCAAGGTGGCCCTTTGTGTTGGGTCGTCCCTTGGTCTCTCTGATGACATGGGGTGGGGAGCGACAACTCCGTGCTTTGGCGTCGACGATGGTGGCACCTGCAGGTGTCACTACCCTCTTGAGGGCGTTGTTTTTGTATCCCCTCTATGACTGAGTTCCGGGTGAAAACTCTAACCCATGCGGTCACGGTGGCGGCGCGACACGTCGTCACCCTCTTGGGGGCGTCACCGGGGAGCTCAGGTTCCATCCAGGAACAGCTCATGGAGTCATCGTCCTGGCATCGAGCTTTTTCGACTTTGGCGCGTTTGGTAGTCTAGGTTGCCTTGTGTTAGGCATGGCGTCTTCTGTTTTTCTTGTTCTACTTCGAGTTGGTGGCTCGCCACCATCGTGATTGTCGGTTTTCTTCTCAACCTGCTTGTTTGACGATCTCCTCTCCACTTTTTATCGGTCAGGCCGTGTAGCTTTATTTATAAAGCGGGGTGAAAGCCTATTTAGAGAAATCAAGGGAAGAGAGAAAGAGGACGAACCGATGAAATGGTGAATGAAAATATATCGGTGCCTGGTGTTTTATAGAAGCACTCAAAAGACTCGGCGGGAGAAAATGCGGGAGCCGGTGGCGGGAGAAATCGGCGGGAGAAAATGTCGGGAATCGTGGCGGAAGAAATCGGCAGGAGAAAATGACGGGAAAAAGGAATCGGTTTAGATTAATTACGTAACGTTGCATTGATCATGCAAGAGTTGGTGTCGTCTAATACGATTAGCGCATTCGATTACGATCTGACCGACTAAAGCATTCGGCCTAAGCCTGACCAAATGATGCAATCAGTCAGGCCTAGCCGATTGGGAAATTCGGCCTGGGTCTAGCTGATTGCATGTTGCTGGCCAGCCGACGGCCCATTCGGTGCGGCCCAGGCCGAACCAAACCCATTTGGCTAGGTCAAAGCCGACAATGTGCTACGAATGTAAATTGCTAAATTCGTGCAATATTTTTCAAAATGATTAAAAATTGTATATTATTAAAAAAATCGCTTATGTATCCTAGTAAGAAAAACGATTAGTTCTTAGATGTGACTACAAAATTATTACATGCATATGAAAAGAACCGATAACCGGATGCGAGAGGCGAATGCTTTTTTTACCGGAACCGTTACCTACCTTACCTACCGGCACAAGATCCACTCTTGATTCATACCGTAAGATCCGTGTCGGGCATCAAATTTTTTTTTTGAACGGCACAACGGGGGGCGAACTGCCCACCTGCAAATTTCATTGAAAAGGGTGGGAAAAACGCCCAAAAGACTTTTACAAAATGGGGGGGAGGAGTGCTCAGAGGGGAATTACAAGAGCACGGTGCACCACTGCTCTACACTCTCGAAGCTAACACGTGGAGGGACTCGAGCCCGCCATAGCCGCAGGTGCTCGACGACTTGCTCGAGGATCGCCGGAAGGGGGAGGCGGACATCGTCGAAGACCATCCGGTTCCTGGCTTTCCAGATCACCTAGAGGAGGCACGAGGTGACGGTGCTCCATAGCGGTACGCCCCAGGAGGGGTTGCTTGCCTGGAGCGCGGCCCAAGCCGCTTCGGCAGAAGTCGGGAGGGTGCATTGCCGAGGCCCAAGCGCACGCCGCCAGAACAGACGCAGGCGGGAGCACGTGAAGAATAGGTGAGCGAGAGTCTCTGGCTGGCGGCACATTGGGTGCTTTCCTGCGGCACATTGGGTGCTTGGACATAGACGTGTGCCCTTTCTGCCCCCGCCAGCCAGAGAGACTCGCATCAAATTTTTAGACTCATTATGTTTTCATCTCAGGAAATTTTAGATTCATCGTGAGCACAAAACTTAGAGCATGAATCAAGAGTGAATCTCGTGCCGGTAGGTAACGGCTTTCTGGTAAAATTTCCGTGTTAGATGCGAGAGGGCGGTGCGCCTATAAAGTTTGCATCCGATGGTGTCATCTAAGCACACCAACACAGAAAGAGTAGCCACGACTGAAGAAGAATAGTTCTTCCTTTGACGATGGTGGCGAGGAGTGGCAGCATCGCCTTTTTCGGGACCTACAGGCCGCCGGTTCCCCTGGACATCTTTTCCCGCTCTTCGTCCGGCGGTGAGGATGAGCTGCTCCTCACCGACGGCGAGTCTTACAATCAGAACGGGCAGCCCATCCCGGAGGGGGCGCTGGGCGAGCTCTTCTCGTTCCTGGTGGGCAACAAGCCCGAGCTCATATCCGACTGCGGGACCAGCAGGCCGGACGAGGGCCTACTGTTCGTCTCCGAGAGGGACCACGGCCTGGAGACGCTGCACGTAGCGCTGCGCTTCAACGACGGTGGCGAGGCAGCGAAGGTGAAGGTGCTGCGCCTGGCCGACATCTACGGCGACGAGACCTTCGGCGGCGCGCGCATGGAGGACAGCGGCTGCTTCGCCGGCGGCTTCAAGGGGCGCGTTGGCTCCGTGGGCCACTCACTGGTGTACGTGTCCACCAAGGAGACGGTGAGAGATCGGCGCACCCCGTGGACCGTGGTGTACAAGACGAGCCTCGCGGACGGCAAGACGGAGCGCCTCACTCCACCAGGTCCGGCAGCGTACTCACTCTCTCGAGTCTCGTCTCACCGCCGTGGCTCCTAACAACACACACACATGCTTGCAGGTCAGTATGATCTGAAGCCGGCCGTGTCGCCGTCCGGGAAGATGGTGGCGGTGGCCAACTTCCGATTCAACGAGTGGACCGGCGAGATCGAGCACCTCAAGACCGACATAGTTGTGATGAACGTGGACCGGAAGTCGCAGGGCGGCCTGGGCCGGCGGATCCTGATCAAGGACGCCGGCTGGCCGACGTGGGGCAGCGACAACGTCATCTTCTTCCACCGAGGGACCGACACGGCCCTCGAGGACGGCACGACCGAAACGTCGTGGCGCGTGTACCGGTACAACCTCGCCCTCGGGAAGGAAGACGCGGAGATACCGTCGAGGAACGCCGAGTGCTTCAAAGCCGTCACTCCGGCGGCCATGGGCGAGGGCAAGGTGGCCGTGGCGACCATCCGGAAGAAGTCCGGCTTCAGCGACGTCCGCGGGGAGGAGCAGTACCGGCACATCGAGGTCTTCGACCTGGCGGCGATCGACGAGCCAGTGCAGATCACCCGTACGGCCAGGCCCAAGGCGGATCACTACAGCCCCTTCGTGCTGGGCGAGGGCGACAGCAGCCGCGTCGGGTACCACCGCTGTAGAACGGACAAGCTGGTCAAGCCGAAGGTGAGTAATTAAAAAGGTCCACGCCGTCCGTGTGGTGACTGTAATTACAACAATTTAACTGGTAATTTACAAAGGATGTGAGCGACGAGGAGGACGAGGACGAAGACGAAGACGAAGACGAGGAGGAGGAGGTAGCTGTTGCCCCCAGGAAATTCGACAAGGTGAAGCCCCCTGCAACGCACACGGACGTCGGGCTGTTCAGGGTGTCCGGGGTGTTCCCGACCATCTCCACGGACGGCAAGAAGATTGCCTTCGTGGACAACGACTTCACAAAAGTGTGGCTTGCAAACGGCGACACCGTGAGGAGCGTCTATACGGTACAAATAAACGGAACCCACCATCACCATGTCCATGTAGCTACTAGCTCCTCTCGGCTGCTAGCTGGTTCGTCGATCCTGGCTCATCTCATCGTGAAATTATATATTCAGGCGGAAGAAGGCAAGACCATCTTCTCGACGTCGTGGAACCAGAAGGACAAGATGGACACGCTGTACGTCTGCCAAGGGCCGGCCTTCAGCGTCGTCAAGGCGGTGGACATCCTGAAGCTGGAAGGCGTGTCAAGGAAGGCCCCCCCGCGCAGCAGGTATCTCACAGACACCGCCGACGGCTTCAACAACGCGTTCCCGTCCAGCAGCCCCGACGGGAAATGGCTCGTCTTCCGGTCCACGAGGGACAGGCTCTTCGTGCCCGACCAGGCTCGCACGGCGGAGGAGAACCACACGGCGCGGGAGGCCCAGAGGAAGCTCAAGAACCTCTTCATCGTGGACACCGAATTTGGGGAGTCCAATGGTAACAAAGCGATCCAGCTGACCGACGGCGAGTGCACGGACACACACTGCAGCTGGTCGCCCACCGGGAACTGGATCGTCTACTCCTCCACGCGCGACAAGCCCAAGGACGACGAGGGCGTGCCGCCCACGGACCAAGGCCTGGACCCCGGCTACTTCGCCGTCTATCTCGTCTACTTCGACGAGGCCCAGCTCAAGCAGGGCCAGCGCCCGGCGCCCGTGCGCGTTGTCCGCAGCTCCCCCTCCCTCGCCGGCCACATCAACCACCCCGTGTTCAGCCCCGACATGACGAGCATCGTCTTCGCCGCAGACCTCGCCGCGGTCTCCGCCGACCCCATCTCCATGCCGCTCTTCATCCACTCCGTCAGGCCATACGGCGACATCTTCGCCGTCGACCTCCGCGACACCAAGGACATCACCAAGAACCAGGACATCGACGAGTACCACCGCATCACCCACAGCCGCTACGAGTACTCCACGCCGGCATGGGCCGCGCTGGCAGACGGCTGCACCGACCTCACCTCCATGTGTGACAAGATCAACAGCAAGGCCACACGCACGGCGCAGCCCGCGTGCCCGTACGCGTACCGCCCACAAGGAGAGACACCGCAGATGACGGGACACCTCATCCTCGAAAAGAGGTGTTGCTAGCTAATAGTAGCTCACATTTCTTTCTTTACAGCCCACTGAATAAATAAACAAGTCGTGCGCGTCTTGCTACCTCCTTCGTCGCCACATCTACAAGCCCACCGCTCCTCGACATCCACGCTGTTTCATATGTAAACGTAATCGTTAATTGCTCCATCAATCTGTTTATGCTGCTCTCTCTATTTATCATCTCATCTTACCGAGAATAATTAAGCTATTTCTCAGTTAGCTGGCGCTAGCGTATTATTAGCCCAATCAGATTTGTATATTATTTTTCTTGATCTGGTTCTCACTTTTGATTTGAAATTTTGTAACATGTTAGATATGAGTACTATCTATGCAAAGACTTGTTTTCAAAGAAAAAAAACTTTTCAGGTTGTGAATTGAAGTTGGGTGCATCGGGTGCACCAATTCCTTTGTTTCGATCACTAAATACTTTCCCAGCCAGGATGCCACATGATTTGCTTAGGTTCACCACCGACGACTCCGTCCGTGGGTGCGTGTGTTTTATGTTCTTGCTAAATGCGAGGAATAGGTTCCAACGGATTTTTTGCTAAAATTGCTGAATGTGTGCATGTACTCTGCACACGAGAAGAGAGCCTGAAATATACAAGTTTTCTCTAGTTTGCATGGATCTGCCTAGAGCACTTGTGCCCATATGGACTTTATGTTGTCACCCTTCACATTTTACGAATCGTGTAGTGCCATGTCCCCTTTTGATTAATTTGTCGGCCTGTACTGCATGACAGGTAAGCTGGAGCGAGTAGCCGCACTGCTTGGAAGATGGAGGACCCATGGATAACTGAAACAAACGCCATGGCTTTGCCATGATCAATTGCTGAGCTTGGTGATCTTGGAGGTTAGAGCTGGTGGAGGTTCTAGTTGATGATCTTGGTTCTACTTGGTTATGTGCTTGTTCTGCTCAAATTTCTTGGAAGTATGAGATTGATGTGCTAAATTTGTTGTATATATGGATGATCTTAGTTCTATTTGGTGGCCCCTGATGTATAAATATCAATGATTTTGTCGGTTTTTGATCTTTTGATGATATTGTGCTCAATTTGTTGTATCGATGATCTTTGGATGATCTTGTGCTTCTATGGGTGATCTATGCATGATTTTCGTGTTGAACTATATTTTGTATGAATCTGTCATATTTGTTGCCGCACAGCTATTTGAATTGCAGGGATATATAAAACACTAATAAAAATAATTAAACCAGATTTGCCGGAAAACCTACGACAAATCACCTGGTAAAGGTAACGACAAATCTGCTGCATGTGACCATCGAAAAGATTACCGAAGGACAAATTGTGCTCACGTCAAATTGGCATCAAGGTTTGCCACTGTCCCAAATATGCTCACAGCAAATTGTCCCTGAGATTTGTCGTAGGCCCAAAGTCATGGCAAATCCTTGGGTGGGACCCATCAGACCGAACGGTGCCTCCGGCCGGTAGCCCGCGGTAGTTTGATGAGTGACCAGGAAAAACTCACGACACAGCCCGCAGCAAATTGCCCGATTCGTGTGGTGGTCATTAGATGAACCGGATAGATTTGCGTGGAAATTAATGAATTCAGGAATCTTTTCAGTTAAGTCTATGTATAAAGCCCTATGAATATTGAATACCCCACTAAATATAATTTTTTATGTGGTTACTTAATAGCAAAGTGTTACTCATCAAATACTCCCTGCGTTTTAAAATATAAGATGTTTTAGCTTTGTGAAAGGAATGTATCTAGACCTTTTTTAGTGTGTAGGTTCTCTCCATATCTAGATCTACACACTAAAAGAGGTCTAAATACATTTTATTCGCAAAGCTAAAACATCTTATATTTTGCAACGAGGGAGTATAACTTAACAAAAAGGAATTCGGTTGGATGTATAAAAGTTGTTTCTGTGGGGCACAAGGGATTGTCCTTTTGCTTATCTTGTATGGTGCATAGTGAATTTACATATAATCTTCCTCCTGAAGCTAATGTCACATATATGTTTGAAAATTAGTTAAAAGGCTGGAAAGAGATTCTAAGGTTAGAATTCATATTAATGTTTCAGCCTTATATTGATCAATTCGGATATAGCGAAATGACATAGTTTTCAACAAGACTAGAAACTTCATTTTTTGTGGGTTATTCATACGATGACTCGTCGATTACAGCTATATGGGCATTCCCACTTCCACCCGAGCACCTGGCTATTATGGCTATTTGGTGTAACCGTGTGTTGACCGATGCATAGGCTATGTCATATGATATTTTGTTGCTATATGTATTTTATATTTTCCCGATTAAATTTTATTTTAACTTTGAGCAACACTTGATTTATAGAGTTGTTAGCATAAAACCATAACTTTTTAGCTAAAATTTCGAAAAACAACCACTTTGATATCTCGTGACAAAATGTGATCACCTTTGTGCAAGTTTTTTGCAATGTGCACTGAAACCGATTTTAAAACCAATTGACAGTGTTTCTGACATTGGGACCCACACGGCAGGCTGACGTGGCGGCGCAGGACAGTGTACCATCTGCTGTTCTGCATGCAAGCCCTCTAGTTTTTAAAGAAATTTTGTAGGGGTCCCTACCATCTTTCAGTTTTTTCAGGGCACCTCGCAGTTTTTCATACCTTCATAACTTTTAAATAAAAATTCAAATTGAAAAACTTTTAATATGATAAGTGCTCAAAATTGTTTGAATATAAACTTTGTTCACTATTTCATATAATTTAAATATGCAAAAAATTGAAATTACTTCAATTAATAATGCAAACTCTGAAAATTTGTAACTTTAATTATATAGCTCCAAATAATGCAAATAATATATCTAAATTTATTAGAAAAATACAAGGAATCCATTTCTAATACAAGTCATGCATGAATCACATATGTTCCTCTCGGGTATTACAAGAAAATAAGAATAAAGAAATGTGTGTACGTATGCACGAGATGCACAACCATGACTCCGTTCTGATCAAGGCTACGGTCTATTGTGGCGAGATTTCTATGTGTCGATGATTTCGGTTTTGTTTTACATAGCAAATGTTTTCCCTAATCCATACACGCATGCATGCGGAAAAGACACACGTACACTACACATGTAGAGTACGTATTTAGCATTTTAGCTGATGTTTTTATTTGGATGACACCCGTCCACGTACACCCGTACATTAGGGATGACACACGTACACGTACACATGTACGCTAGGGATGACACAGACACACACACGTACACATGTACAGTAGGGATGACACAAGGGATGCTACACACGTACACCAGGGATGACACACGTACACCAGGGATGACACCCGTACACACGTACACCGCACACTAGATATGATTCATGCATGACGGATATTAGAAATAATAAATTTAGACATAATATTTGTACTATTTAAAGTTATATAGTTAAAGTTATGAATTTTCGAAGTTCACATTATTAATAGAAGTTTTTTTTAAAACTAGGGCTGTTAGGGACCCCTGCTTAATTTTGTATCAAAACTTGAGGACATGTGTGCAAAATTGCAGATGGTGTGTCGTCTCCTACCGCCACTTCAGCCTGACATGTGGGTCCAAGTGTCTCGTGTCAATTCGTTTTTAAATTGATTTTAGTGTACATTACAAAAAAATCTTCAAGAAAGTGGTCATATTTTATCGCGAGACATCAAAGTGGTGGTTTTTCAAAATTTTAGCTAGAAACTGGTGGTTTTATGCTAACAACTCCGATTTATAAAAATTCTGAACCATAGATGTTTTCTATTAACCTTTTCGAAAAAAAATAGTACTTCCTCCATCCCAAAATAAGTGACTTGCATTTGTCTAGATTCGGATGTATCTCATACTAAAACAAGTCTAGATACATATAAATCTAGCAAATCAAATCACTTATTTTAGAACGGAGGGAGCACAAATTTTGTGGAAGGCCGTGAAACCACAAAATAAAATCAAAACAACATTATCACAACCAAAACGATTCTGCAATGTAACCGGCCTTAACGGCATGAGCCGCTGCCACGACCTATCTCCGCGAGTCCCGGACGCGCAGCTCGACCTGCGAGGCGTCCAGCGCCAAGGACATGCAGTTGAGGCTCTGCCTCCCCACGTTGCTCGTCAGGTCCGGCCACTCGCGCAGACGGCGGCGAGCCTCCTGCCTGCGTTCGAAAGAACAAACATAGAGAAGACCGTCACGGAGCGGTTCGTCGAACGACACATCATGGAGCGCTGCGGCCGGAGAGCTAAGCGGAATTCCTCGGGCCGGAAAGCGTCGTTGGGACGATCTAGTCGAGTCAGGCTCTCTCTCTCTTGCTGTCATCGCAAAAAAAAAAAAACACTCGTCTCTGTTCAAACTCCTTGCCCCATTTCTGGGAAAATGTGCTGATTTGACCTTGAAGTTTGACTCGTCGGCTTGGACCGGGAAGCAATTTTTCATTCGCGGGAAATTAAAACAACCTCTTTTGACCCGCCGGATTCCCAGAGCAAACAATAAGAAAACGCAAGATTGGGTAATGCCTACTGCTGGATTATATCGAATTTGCACCGTGGCTTGTTTAATTGAACTGTATAACACTTGCATAATAAGTTATTTCAGTCGACGACAACTTTCGTTCTTGTAAAATAAAATGCAGATCAATCCTTATAATATCTCTAGGGTTCAATCTCACACAGAGAAGAATATCTAAGTACCTCAATCGTCCATCTTTTTTACAAATCAAAAGAGTCCGTCAATAACTAAGACAACCGTTCACGAGTGATTATTAAAAAAAAGCGACTTGAAGGGTAGCAAGGGGCCCTTCAAGCAGTTTAATAGAAGAATTTTTGGTGTGTACAGCGAGAGGGCGGTCACTCGCACTCGAACTAACGACCCCGCGGGTAGGACATGTATCAGCACCAACCAACCATCCGGGCTATGCCTCGATTCACTTCACAAGTGATTATTCACGTGAAAATTAGTCCGTGACACTCAAAGTTGTGGTCCGAAGACTGCTTTAGCACAACTCATCATCTATGTGTGAAGGGAGTACATTGTTGCTTCGAAAATACAACATACGCTATGTCAATCTGAAGAAACAAATATGCACACACACACTCTCACTAAACATTGGAGAAGAGAAAGGACACACAGACTATTTCTGTCTAAAATGTAATATGTCAAATGCATTGCTTTAATGGATTGACAAGCCCCTACGTATACTCCTTTGGAGATTCCTCTCAGACATTGCTCATCTCAATCTGAACGTGTCTTGAAGAGAAAGTACCACTTTGCGTGCCATTATGCTGCAGTGGGTCAGGCTCTCTGTTGCTAGAATACTGGCCGCTCCCATGGACACCCGGGGAACCATCATTGCCAGCTTCACCGGTGGGCTGTTGGTTAAGGCTAGGGTGGTTGTCCATAGAGATGTGCAACGGACGGGGATGCTCGTTGTCGCCAAAGTTGCTGCTGTTTTGCACATTGGTGTTTCTCGACCCGGTACATTTGGCATAAACCAACCTAACAATGCTTATCAGCAGCATGAGAGTTGAGATGGATCCCGTGATGACGAAGAGACCGGAGAAGCTTTTCAAAGTGAGAGGCCCGGGATCAGTGTCGGAGACCATGCTAGCACGCATTGGCGATGAAGCTGTGCCTAACCATTTAGCTTCGATTCCTGAGCCTCCATCACCTCCTACTATGTTCAGGATGGCAGTCGATAGATTATGCACTAGCGGAGAACCTAGACGAAATGCCTGAACATAAGAATAGTAGTACAATGTTAGCATCAAAATTCTTCCTTCAAAGTGTTCAAGAATATACCAACAAACGAGTTGGGTCGAGTAGCTTACAAAGCCAAATCCAGGAGTCTTGTATATGTTCCCTAGCATCTTAAAATCATTTGTGTACCGATGGTCGGAGAGGAAAGAAGTTAAGTAGGGAATCTCATTGACGATAGCGGACACCCCTCCATTCTTTGACCCCTTCTTCAAAGCGGCAGCATATTCTTCTTTCGTCGTGTAATTCCTTAATCTGCTCACACTAATATTACGATTTATCAAGAGGGAACGCACAAATGAACCATCTTGGTATCCTATGAAGTAGCCACTGCTCCTGAGCTGGTCCAAGTTTGTTACCCGAGGGCAAAGCATCTTTGCCATCAATATGGATGACAAGCTTGCTGTGTAGCTCTGTACCAGAATCAACACTACAAAGTACCATACCACCACAACGATTTTTGACATGGGGTTTCTGATGCTATGGCCTGTGCGTGCATGGAATAGCAAGAGATTACTTTATCTTGTAACTATGGAAGAAACTTATCAGAATACTTATTTTCAGGAATTTTAAGCTTGAAGTGCTCACCATGAGAAAATGTCAAAGTGGAGAAAACAAAGTAAAGGGCGGTGCTACATTGTCTCAAACTTGATCCTTGGTACTCCCGATCTCTGGGTAATTCAGTCATCCACACAACAAAGCCAGTATAGAAGAAGACAATTATTGCAAGCCAAAGCTTCCCATTTAGCGGCATTATAAATGTCCAACTGATTGTATTTGGTTCATCCTCTGCGAGCACAAGCATAGACACATCAGAATGTGTGTATGGCATTGTAAAGTCTGTGCCAGTGGCTCGCTCCGCGGTTATTGTCACATCGCCTACTGCACCATCGTACACCTATTTATACCCCAAGAAATTAGCAGATATTAATTAAGGGGTAATTAGGTACAAGAAATTAAAATATTAACAAATCAATACTCATAAAAAGGATGAGATGCAATGCTGTAGGAGTAAGGCTCACCCCAGAAGACACGTTCCCTACTAGCTCATCATAAGTACCATCGAAAACATTATATCTGTAGCACGGACGAGGATGTAAATTCCTCATAGCAGCTTCAAAAATATCAATGCTGTAGCCAGTTACGTTCTGCTTCTTAGAAATAGGATCGATAACATTCACAAATACTTGAAAACCTTGTTTCTTCGGCACGGCAATCTTGAGCTCTGTCTTACTTCTGCAATCCAGCCTTGTTCCACTTGATTCTAGTTTTCTGCCATTTTTTCTATCAGGTTTTGGATCAAGAATGGTTATATTGTGAGTCCCGAGTGTAAAGCCAATTTTCAGATGGCCAGTAGAAGCTTCTGCATGATCTTCTAGCCAGAAGGCACATGATGTTGGATAGATGCCAGAGAAGGAGAGAACCGGAATGTGGTTGTGGTGGCCAAGGTAGGGGACGTGATATGCTTTGGCCAGTGTCTGAGGACCCCATATGATGGCTTTAACTTGGCGATTCTTTATCAGGTCCTTGGCTGCAAAGCTCATATGCATCACAAAATTAGCCAAACGAAATGGTTGAATTGTTGCACGTTTCTTTGAAGTTTCATGTCAAAGTCAGAGACAAGAAAGTTGTGATGATTGTGCTCCCATGTACCCACACCATCACACTCTACTTGATTTTATTTTCTAGCAATAATATTATACAGAATATTGTACATAACAATCAATCTGACATAAGAATGATAGGAGGGGAAAGTGATGATAGATAAGTCATCGGATTCCCAATTGGCAAAACAAACCGTCGGGGAATTTTTGGAAGTCAATACAATTTGTGTCATACTAATGTTTCCAGAATGTTTTGTACTCCCTCCGTCCCCAAAGACTTGAGTTTATCTAGATTTGTACGTACCTATACTAAAACGTATCTAGATACATCCGAATCTAGACAAACTCACGTTACTTATTTTGGGACCGAGGGAGTACAATGAAAATATCTTAAATGAGTGGCGATGTAGTTACATGGGCTAAAAAGTATCCACTCTTAGCTTGGCAGAAAGAAAAGGTGAACGGAACATTTGGCCCTAGCTACTACTGTATCAAATTTCCAATTTGCCAGAAGGATTAAACTAACTGAGTACTAATTTTGAGGTTCAATACGTTTATGTAAAAAAAACATACTTATGGTAAAATATGTGCTTCAGTGGTTACCAGCACGTGTGGCCATGGCGAGATCTCCGCGTGAATCCCTGACGAGCAGCTCCACCCGTGCGGCGCCGCCGGAGTTGGCGTGCGCGGCGTCGAAGTCGTGCAACGCCTTGGAAAGGCAGGCGCCTCTCTTCCTCCCCACGGCGCTCCCAAGGTCCAGCACCACGCCCACCTGCACCGGCGCCGGCGTCGCCGCCACAGCTGGTGACGAAGCGGTGCTGCTCATCCAAAGCACGAGGATATACAGGAACGCGATCGTTGGCCGCTCCATGCGGGGAGATCGCAAGTAATTTACCTCTTTTGAACTGGCGTGTATCATCCGATCCTGCACACATGTAATTAAAGTACGTGGAATATATATACCGCTACATGTGTGGCGTAGCGACGACCGACGTGGCAGCAGGGGTAAAAGGCTGCTACATTTTCGTGCAAATCCTTCCAACGGCTAGCCGACAGTACCGCATTTTTCCCTCTTTATTACAGTCTAGCTAGCTAGTTTTTTGTTTATAATTAGTGTAAGTACTTTTTCTTGCATTATTGGTCATTGCTTACTTGGTTACTTTATACTACTTCCTCCATTCTCATTCATTCTCGCATGTAGCGTGTATTGAGCTTCAATTCTTCCAGACAGGGCTCTGACCAAGAATAATTTGTCAATATCTGGTTCGCACCACATATATTTATTTTACATGACCTGATATGGTAGTATCATTTGTTGATTCGTTTCCCAAAGTACTCACTGATTTTTATAGGAAGGGCTCGAGCAGAATCCAGCTTTAAATTAATAAAGCTAACATCGGCTAAATAGGTTCGAATACGGTACATCACGACGCAAACAAGCTGATACAACATCAGTTCCACAGGTGAGCACAAGCGCTCCAGTAAAACACACAGAGAAGGCCCTAAACTCTCTAGCATAGGAAGAAGGAGAAAGACAAGAACCAACTAAGCTCTAATCCTTGATGGTGCCATGTAGAGCTCCGATCTTCCCAATCACCATCTCGATCTCTTCTCTGTCTTTCTTCTTATAATCTGACATTTTGAATAGGCCGTCAGCTGGTTGGGAAGGGAAGCATCCCTCAATAGTGCACTTGTTTCTAATGTTCCAAAGGGACCAACAAAGCGACGTGCAACTAATCCCCACTGATCTCTTGATCAGGCCGTACACCTCTGCAAAACAAGTTGGGTTCCAAGAGCCCAGAAGCAGTTCCCTAACTGCACTCCACATGAATCTTGCAAGAGGGCAGTCGAAAAAGATATGATTCGTGTCCTTAGGGTCTCCGCATAAGGCATAGTTGCCATTAGACAGACCCCTCTATCTTTTGATGTTTTCATTGGACGGGGGTCTTTTCCTGATGAGTTGCCAAAGGAACACCATAATCTTTAGGGGAATGGAAATTTTCCAAATCTCGTCAAAATGTTTCGCTATCGGTCCTTGGCATAATTTCCGGTAAAGCGACTTCACCAAGAATTTGCCAGATGGCTCCAGCCCCGATGAAAAATCATCCGGTCCTTGTGAAAGATGGTTGAGGTCTATCTCTCGTCCAAGATTGGCGAGGTCAATGCGATCGTTCGCATTAAGCACACGCCTAAAGGCAGCTTGCCAAGGTTCATTGGACAAGGACGACTTCACCGAGATCCCCGGATCTGCGGAAATGGCGAATAGCCTGGGAAATCTGTCCTTTAGAGGGCTCGGGGCCATCCACCAGTAAAGCCAGAAGCGTATGAAGTAACCATCCTTAACCATATGTTTAGCCCCCAAGAGACATGTTTTAATTTTTGGATGGCATTCCAGAAATGGGAGCCTGGGCGGTGGGAGTACACCAGGAGATCTTTCAAGTCTAGGTATTTCTTCCTAAGGATATCTACCCACAGACCTTGTTCCCCTGTCATCAGTCTCCAAATCCATTTAACCATTAGGCAAATGTTCATGAGCTTAGTGTCGATGATTCCTAAACCCCCCAATGATTTTGGTTTGCACACTGCAACCCACTTTACCCAATGGTATTTCCTCTTTGGGCCATTAGCTTCCCAATAAAACTAGGACCAATGTTTGTAAATGGTGTGGTGGACACAGTTTCCTAGCATGCAGACCCCCATCGCATGCAGAGGGAGATTCGAGAGGCACGCATTGGTAAGCGTAAGCCGAGAAGCCGAGGACATAAACTTTCCAATCCACGAGTCCACTCTCTTGGCCACCTTCTCAGTGAGGGGACCCCAATCCAAAGCCGTCAAAGCTCGATTGCAGATAGGTAAACCCAGATACACAAAAGGGAAAGACCCTTGCTCATATTTTAGCATATTTGTGATACTCTCCTGAGAAAGTGAGTTGGTCCCCAAAACCATAACTTCACTCTTGTGGAAGTTTATCCTCAGCCTAGACATGTTCTTGAAGTATAGAAGTAAGAACTTCAGGTTCGTGATTTGCATGATGTATGGTTGGATCATGATGATGGTATCATCAGCGTACTACAGGTGTGTGACACCACCCTCCACCAGGCGGGGAACCACACCAGCGATGTATCCTGCTCTCTTAGTTGCATCCAAGATAGCAGCCAAGGCCCCCACTGTAAAATCGAAAAGAAGGGGTGAAAGCGGGTCCCCTTGTCTGGCCCCTCGACCATTTAGGAAGAAATTCCCTATTTATCCATTGATGGCGATAGCAATCTAGGCCCCCGAGACTAGGCCAAGAGCTCTATGGATCCACCCTGGATCAAAGCCCTTCCTTAGCAACACTTCCTTGAGAAATTTCCACTTAACCCTATCCTAGGCTTTTTCGAAACCTAATTTCAAGAAAACTCCCCCAAGTTTCTTGGATTTTGTCTCGTGAACAATTTTTTGGAGGGAGAGCACTCCATCCAGAATGTGTTTATCCCTTGATAAACGCTGATTGAGTGCGCCTGATCGTCCTGTGCGCTACCAGCGTAAGGCGCATGGCATAGGCTTTAGCGACAAACTTAAAGATAACGTTAATGACTGCAATTGGTCTAAAATGCCTAATATCCTCCACCCCTTGAATCTTTGGAATAAGAGTGAGGATCCCGAAATTCAGGCGAGCGATGGACACCCTCCCAAGAGTGAAACCATTAAGAATAGCTAGAATGAGAGGTTTTACAAGCTTCCAAAAGGTTTTAAAGAAGATCACGGGAAGCCCATCTAGGCCTGGCGCTGTGTCCACCTTCATGCTAGCAAGTACCCCATCTAGTTCTTCACTGGAGAAGGTTAGCATGGGATCATTATTTTCCTCCTCTAAGACGCACCCCGATGCATCCCAAAGGGTTGATGCTAACGTGAACATCATACGTGCTTCCCCCGGAGGGCCCAAGAGCTCCTGGTAGAAGTTGTATATGTGCTTATGGGGAGCTTAGGTGTCCGTTATGATCCCCTGATCTGAGACGAGCCGGTAAATGGCGCATTTCCTTCTCCTACCATTAGCCATAACATGGAAGAATGCCGTATTGGCATCCCTTTTAGGAGCCAATTCTGATGGCTGTGTTGCCTCTAGTATTCTCAGGGACAATTGATGATAACCCTCCTAATTGGTGATTATGTTTATCATAACTCCTCACTGTACCCTCTGTATGCATGCCATGAAGGTCATGAAAATAAACACACACACAAAAAAAGGATTCCATACTTTGTACGATCGTTTATTTGCTCAATCCACACGAAGCTTTGAACGGATACATTCCATTTGTGCTCAGGAGAAAATAATATTGACCGACTTGGATCAGCGCCGTCGATTGCACGTGGTAAGGCATTGTCGATGGCTGCATCTTGGTCAAAGTCGACTGATTCTTTGTTGCATCGACAGTTTAAAATCAATTATTCAACGGCCATAGTCCGTGCAGACGCGCGCTTGCTAGATGACTTCGACTAACAATGATTCCCATAGAAGAATTCGTGCTGCATGACTCGATCTCCCTATGATCGTATTTGCTATTGCTGCATTATTGATGGATGTCTTCGTGGATAAATGGCTGCCACAAGTGGACAAACGACTAGCTAAGTACAGTAGGTAATTGCTACATTAAGGAGTATAAGTATAAGCTAGCAGTACAACACTGGCTATTTAATGGCGTATATAATAGATATATATGTACCGACATAGTTCATCGCTGGCTGCATGTGTGTGGGAGATGTCCAGATTCCTGGGTCGTCTTGAGAGGAAAACCTCAAAACATTTTTGACCGGAAAAGTCTTATACGGCTTAGACGCAGAATTTGCCGTGACTTTGAACAAAAATTAGTAGAACAAATTTTTTTTTTAGAAAGGAGCATATATTAATATCACAATATACCAATTACACCTAGCCTTTGCAACAACGCATTGCCCTAACAGCAATACGAATGTACACAGCCAAAAAAAGAGAAGAACTACAAAAAAGAAAACTCCCACTATAGTGACCCTTTTGATCTCTTGGTGAGAGTATGCTCTCCTTGGACAAAACCAAATTGGGGATATTCCATGGTTTTGAATGAAGAAGACAAAAACTATCCTCATTGCTACTTCTACGGATGTAGTGAGGGAAACAAACTTTCCAAATAAAATACACTGGGTGACACAATTTTATCAACACTTTTGAGAGACAATGAGGATATCTTGATACTCCCTCCGATCCATAATAATAAGTGTCGCTCATTTTGTACTAAACTAGTACAAACTTTGTACTAAGTGAGCGGCACTTATTATGGACCGGTGGGAGTACATTTGTTCAATGAATTCCATAATGGTTATTTCGAATCATTCAAATTGAATTTACCCTCCTACCAAAGATTAAGAAAGCTTGTTGTACTCAACAATATAGGTTATATTCTTGCCCAATGCTACCTTCACAATGTTCATGAAGGTGCCGAATAAAACTGATTATTCTACAGGAAACAATACGTGAGATGCACCTAAAGAAGCAAAATGGTGTGATTCTCCGAATTAAGGGATTCTCTCCTATTTGGGAAAGTTTGTAAACACGACACAACAGCGTTTTTTATTGTATAGTAAAAGCAGAATAGAAAACAAGGAGGTGGATATTCTAAAAAATCCTAATGAATATGTTGCCAATAATTATTGTACTCCAATTAGTCGCATGATGCCTAGAGCTCTTGTTTTCGTTCGGTGCAATTTCAGAATGTGATAGGGCATATGCACATCTTCGTCTGTAGAAAAAGGAACCGGTATTTATGCCTGCTACCAAAAAATCAAAGTGAACTTTAGTAACTATTTGCAATGCACTATATGTAACATCCTAAATATGCATGCATCTCTTTTTTGTGAGAGTTTCCACCAGCCATGGTGATTTCCCTGGTGCCGACACGTTACTCCTTCCATTGGTTTGTTTTGCTTTAACTATTTTCTGTTTGGCGTTGTGGTGTTGTGTAGCTTTTTCTGTGAAATCGTCAGTGGGTGTGTGGAGCTTGCAGGTGTGTGGTCCTCCCTGCTTTCTCTCTTTGGTGCTTTTGTGGTGCAATGTTTTGGGTGCAGTATTGGTGTGGCCATAGTTGTGGTAGGCATGAACCTGTGTGCTTTTGTCAGTCGATTGCTTCTATGAGTTGTCAAGCAGTACCGTGTTATATTATTTTGCTATGAAATGTGGACAAATAACCAACAGTCAAAGTGGTGCTGCACATCTCATATGACACTCGTGGGCATTGGTTATCACGGTCACGTACACACACGTTGGTTCTTTTCCTTTTGCACTACTAGGAAAATGCCTATAGCAGTCATTTTGTTAGTGGCGTGCCATAGAAAGAACGAGCCGTTGGTAAGAGCCAACATAGTTGTGGCGTCTGAAATAAAACGAATGTCACTACTAGATTTTAACTGTGTCGTTCGGTGTACTCCGGACGCCACTACTAAAGCGAACCCATAGGTGGAACCGGCCCAAATTTAGGGGTGGCGTTTGGAATTTACAAACACCACCAATGCCTACAGTTCTAGTGCCATTCGCAGAAAATAAACACCGATGTTATCCTAGCTATAGATCGAGTACCTCGAAAACTTCCCCACGCCGCCTCCAACGTATCCAATACGCCTCCACCGCATTGGTCACCTCCACCGGATCTGCTTGTGTACATCACCGGCTCTTCCCCGTCGCCGCCTCGTCCCCGTCGCCGCCTTGCCTCCTCGTCCCCGTCGCCGCCTCGTCAATGTCCCCCATCGCCGCCTCGTCCCCGTCTCCTCCCTCGCCGCCTCGTCCCTGTACCTGCGACCTCCCGCGTCCAGCGCCCCACCGCCTCGAGCCACCATCGTTGAGCCCCTCTCTCCCCCTTTTTTATTTGTTTAGAATAAATGAATTGGTGTAGATTTTAGATGGTTCAGTGTAGATCATTTAGTGTAGATTTTACATGAATTAGTGTAGCTGATTTTAGATGGTTTAGTGTAGATGATTTAGTGTAGATTTTATATGAATTAGTGTAGATGATTTTAGATGGTTTAGTGTAGATGATTGTAGATGGTTTAGTGTAGATGGTTTGGTGTAGATTTTAGATGGTTTAGTGTAGATGATTTTAGATGGTTTAGAGATATTAAATTTGGGCTCAATTTCTAGATATATAAATGTTAGATTTAGTATATAGTAGTAGATGTAGATTTAGTATATAGTGTATATGATTGTAGATCTTTTAGAGATATTAAATTTGGGCTCAATCTAGATGTAGGAATGTTAGATTTAGTATATAATAGCAAATGTAGATTTGGTATATAGTAGCAAATGTACATGATTTTAGGGGTAGAAAATCTAGATAGTTTTAGGGATAGATGTAGAAAATGTACATATATATGCATTTCGTATATGTTGACTAACGGTTGTATGAAATATTGTTATCTAACTACTAAATTAGTATCATATTGGAGCCAGAGTTGAAGCTTTATGGTGTTCACCGGAAACACACGAGGACCCCAACTTGGACAGCTCATATCACGGTGGATAACAAGAAGATCCGGCTAGATACTTTCAGGTGCTCGTGGCAGGTAACTAATGACCCACAAGTATAGGGGGTGTATCGCAGTATTTTCGAGAGAAGTGAAACCCAATTTATTGATTCAACACAAGGGGAGCCAAAGAATATTTATAAGCCTTAACAACTAAGTTGTCAATTCAGTTGCACCTGGAAACGATCTTGCTCACAGTAGTTTATCAGTAGCAACAGTTTTGTAGTAGGAATAGCAAAGTAGCAGCAGCAGTAAAGTAAAGACATCAGTAACAATAGCAGTAAACAGCAAGATTCGAGTGCGGTAGGCATAGGGATGGATGGACGGGCGTTGCATGGACAAGACAATTCACATAGCAATCAGAACATAGGGCAATTGCAGATAAATAAGATGAAGCATCCAAGTACTAGATAATCCTAGGCATGTGTTCCATATATAGTCATACGTGCTCGCAATGAGAACTTGAACAACATCTTTTGTCCTGCCAGCCCATTTGCAGCGGGGCCTCACGGGAACTACTGGCAATTAAGGTGCTCTTTTTAATAGAGCACCAGAGCAAAACATTAACACTCCATGAACACATGTGATCCTCACATCAAAGCCATTCCCTCCGGTTATCCTGATTTCTGTCACTTCGGGGCCATTGGTTCCGGACAACAACGTGTGTATACAACTTGTAGATAAGACCGTAAACAATACTATCATAATGAATCAATAACATCTTCAGACCTGAGATCATGGCACTCGGGCCCTAGTGACAAGCATTAAGCATAACAAGTCGCAACAAAGTCATAAAGCCCTAATAGAAGATACTAGGCACCATGCCCTAACAATCTGATGCCATTACATGAACGATCTCATCCAATCCCTACCATCCCCATAGCCTACAGCGGGGGATTACTCACTCATAGATGGGGGAAACATGGATGGTCAATGGAGAAGCGATGGTGATGATGATGGTGATGATCTTCTCCAATTCCCCGTCCCGGCAGGGTGCCAGAATGGAGTTTCTGGTGCTGTTTTGTGGAATCTGGTGGTGGCGGTGGAGCAGAACTCCTTCTAGAAAAACGTCGAACCCCCCTGAGTTTTTAGCTCAGAGGCAACTTATAGGCGAAGAGGGAGACCGAGGGGCGGTCTGGGGCGGCCAGACCACCCCCTGGCACGGCCTGGGCTTGCCCGCGCGGCCAGGTGGTGTGGCCTGGGACCAGACTCCCCCCGTCTCGTATTCTGGCTCCGGGAGTCTTCTGGTGAAATAGGAGTTTTGGCATATTTTCCGGGATTTTTCCTGATAGTTGATTTTCTGCACAAAAAGTAGACACCAATGCAATTCTGCTGAAAACAGCGTCGGTCCGTGTTAGTTGCATCCAAATCACACAAGTTTAGAGGAGAAACAATAGCAAAAATGTTCGGGAAATTAAATATGTTTTGGACGTATCAACTCCCCCCAAGCTTAGCTTATTGCTTGTCCTTAAGCAATTCAGTTGAAAACTGAGTGCGATAAAAGAACTTTCACGAACACATTTGCTTCATATGATGTATATATTCTCAGCATGTGATCAACTACTTAGAAAATTCATAATAAAGAGTATGCAACTAAGTTTACTTAACAGGCATTGCAAGCTATGAAGAGATTCCAACTCAAAAAGAATAAGTAGCATGAAGCATAAACATAAGCAACATTACAATGCTCATAACAAGGTATGATAGAGTGGTATCTCGCTTGCCTTTGATTATGAATGTCAAGGCACCTCTGAAGTTCAAGTGATGACTAGAAGTAAAGATATCAAAGATACAAGCATCAAAGTCATAACACAAATAATCAAGTAACGAGACAAGCACAAAGAATGACAACTATGCTCTCAAGAAGGTGCTCAAAGAATATATGGAGACTCAACAAGTAAAGGAAAAGGTTTTGAATAATTTGATAGGCTTCCAAATGCTGAAAGTATGGTACTCATTAGCTTTGAGCTCTCATTGCTCCTATCATAAGCATCTTTAATGTGGTTAAGGTGAAAGTGAGGTCCAATCTGAGTTATATGCTTGACAGACTATAAACTGAAAATCCATGTCCCTTGAGTACAAGGGCCGCTCCTCATGCTACTCAACTTTAGTTACCGGTAAGTTCTTGTCATCGTAAATATGCGTGTATCATAGAGAACCGCCAACGGGGTACCCCTTGCCCGATGATACGGAATAATCCCCATATCAAAATGACAAGGCAAGCAGACAATGAGTATCTCAGCAATCTTCTTATTTACCATGGGAAAATGGTGCTTTTTTCTCTCTTTCCTCTTTTCATAAATCTCTTTTTTTATTTTATTTTCTCAATAGCTATCTCTCTTTTTTTATAAGAAGAATGCTTCATAGATATCATTATGGTTACGCTGCAGGTTTCCACCATGTCAGCATGGATTAGACTAGTGGCCCAAGCGTTTCTCTAACACACATACATAACTCCATGGACTTACAAGCTCTCCTTTTATTTCACACCGATGACATCCTCAAACAAAAGAGCATGGTATCAACTAGGTATATATTTACAAGTGTTGAAAGCGTTCCCCGTGACAGCACGGTTCTGCTAATCCCCAGCCTATAATTTGCAAGCATATAACTTTCATGGACAGTCACAATGGTTCAGGTTTATTAAGTGCAGAAAATAAAGTGTGCCATCAAGTTCGTGAGAGCTTTACTAACTAACTTTCTCATAACAAGCAAACATTTTATTCGGAAGAAAACAAGGCATAATGAATATGCACAGGAGTAGCAAATGATGCTAATAGGTAGGTATGGTGGACACTTTGGCGATATTTGGTTTAAGGGAGTTGGAAGCATGAGTAAAGTACTTAGTGAAAGTGAAGGCTAGCAATAGTAAGGGAGCGACAAACGAGAGAGCAATAGCTGTCATAATCGCTTGCAACAAAACAGGACTAATCATGGCATGAAAGTGATTCAAGATCCTCAAGGCAAAATAATTCATCGAGGCTTAACTGATTATTACAGTCATGTGCATGCGTGAGCATGTGCCAAGTCAATTCAAATGAAACATTCAGAGGAGGATACCATGGTGTCATACCAAGTTATGAATAGAATAATGCAAGCAAACATTCATAAGACATGCTACAAACTATTAGCGAGCTGGAGCTAATCATAAGAAAGCAAGAACTACTAAGCATCCAAAGATAACATACACCCTACATGAACGGACTGAGCATGCTCATAGTGATGAGTATATGTACAAAAATGAAAACAAATAGAGTTCGTTACCAGCCTCTTACCATGCCTCAAGTTGTCATTAATACTCATTATTGCTCTTCACTTGTGTGGCTTGAATAATAATAATATGAAACCGAATCCCACTGAGGACTGATGAACCCTGCAACAAACTCACAAAGCCAAAGAAGAACGACAAATATTTTTGTTGTTTTTGATTTTTTTAAAAGAAGAACCAAAAAGGAAAAACAAGCAAAGCAAAATCTTTTTGGGTTTTTCAAATAGTTCAAACAAAGCAAAAAGGAAAAACAAACCAAGGCAAAAAGAAGAAGAAGCAAACCAAAGAGAAACAACAGAAATATTTTTGGTCCTTTTGTGTTTTAGAAAGCAAAAGCAAAGAAAAAGTGAAAACTAAAAAGAGAATGAAACATGAATAAACAAAGTACCGACGCAGCATGATATGGAGATGAGTGCGGTGTCGGTGTACCTCCCCCAAGCTTAGGCTTTTGGCCTAAGTGGGTATCAATCTCAAGCTGGCCAGGATGAAGTGTCACTGTGGTACGACGAAGAGGTCCCCTCATCCTGGTGCGAGCTCGAGTATGTCCCTCTGTAATGTATGGAGTAATCATAGGAAGGCACATCCTCCTGATGCTGCTCGTGGAAACCCAGCAAGCGAAGCTGCTCGTCCACCTCCTCCTTGGAGCGCGACCACGGTCTCCTGTGAACGCTAAACAAAGAAGGTTGTGGCAAAAGGATCTCCCTTTCATCCCCGTTAGTGAAAAGCATCGTATATACTAGAATGTTCAAATCAGAAGTAGCGGTGACAAAGTGATGAGTTTTCATATCAACAAGGTCAAGTCTTTGTGGTGCCAGCACAGTATCGTTGGGATCTACTAAAAGTCCCAATGCATTGACTATACGCGAGGCAATGATGCCCCCATAGATAGCCCCCCTAGCAGCTAGGCGGCGAGCAATAAGCGAGCCCAGGTTGTACCGAGTATCATTAAGCGCAGCAGCAAGGAATGCTAAATGATAGTTGGAGATATTACTTGTGTTCTCCCTACCCAGTACGCTAGTAGCAAGATAATATGCAAAGTATCTAAGAGCAGGGAGTTGGATATTTCTTATCTTTCCGCGTTGCGCCATGCGGTCATCATCATTGGTCACCCCTCGGTAAAGCTCCAGCAAATCAGCGGGTCGCCCTTGAATTTTCTTCACGGTCCCTGTCATGCTTACACCTACAATACTGCAAAATCTCTCCAAAGGCATGGTGAAGGGCAGATTGTAAATTTTGAAAGAGACAGTCGACTAATAGGATGTGTTAGTAAACGTGAAGCTCTCAACAAAAGTTTTGGTGAGCATAGTGTATTGCTCACTCTCATCTTGCATATATGAGGTCAAACCAACCCTCTCAATCAGTAGCAAGAAATCATCAAGAATACCTGCAGCTTGTAAGAAAGTAAAACAAGGAAAAGTGGATGGGTGAGCATTCCCATCATCCCTTTCATTACCAATACGAGTTGCAATGAGATCTTTGTTGTATGATGGCCTAAACTAAGAGGCTCATCTTGAGGGCCTCGACCTCCTAGGTGCATCACTCTCAAATATCTCTCCAAAGGTATGGTTGTTCATGCT
Organism: Avena eriantha; assembly: GCA_910589775.1. Classification (NCBI taxonomy): domain Eukaryota; kingdom Viridiplantae; phylum Streptophyta; class Magnoliopsida; order Poales; family Poaceae; genus Avena; species Avena eriantha. The sequence goes on from OU342744.1 coordinate 100,151,004, forward strand.
TGGTATTCTGAAATTTAAACACCTATTAAACAAGTGATTGCAAAGTGGATATAATGAAGGATTCTACTCATAGGGACTTGTAAGAGGCCTAAACATGCATCAAAACTATATCTCTAAGGATCAAACAAGCTTACAAGCCCTCATAACCAGTCACCTACAGCAGCAAAATACTCAACATATAATCCACTAAACACAAATCTACTTGGACAAGGGGAGGAGTCACATACCAGGGAACAAATACTCCAAATTTCAGCAAGAAAGATGGGCTGAGCAAGGAGATCGAAAAAATCGAGAGCAAGCACAGCAAGAACGCGATTTTGAGCAATGAACTGGAGCTTACTCGGGAGAGAGAAGAAAGTGGCAGGTGAGAGAGTTAGTGGGGGGGGCAGGGGTGGCCCACACCAGGGCATGGGGCCACCCAGGGCAGGCCGTGCCACCAGGTGGTGTGCCTGCCTGGTGGGTCCCACTAGTACCTCCCAGGCACTCCTCTGCCCCTTTTTTACATAAAAATTTAATATGAATTTTCTAGAATTTTTCGAGACACTTATTTTTGGGCATTTTCAGGCATAGATGAATGATTTTTCTGCAGAAAAATGATTTTGAAAAGATGAAATGCAAAACAAAGCAAAAGCTACAGAAGTTCTAGGACACTCTAAAATGCAAGCAACTAATCAACAAAGAAATCTAAACGGAAGCAAAAAAACTAAAATGGATAGAATAGAAGTAAGCGGAGATAATCATGGTGAAAACATTGTTTTGTTCAATGAAATTCTTTTGCTAACAAGGTTGATCAGGTCTTGTTACCAAGAAAATTCCATATGAGACAAAACTTTGTATTCCACTAATGATTATGTTACCTCAACCTTGATAGCAATGGCCCCAATCATAATAGTTTCAAATTTTCTCTTGGTATGGGACAATATATTTCTCCAACTTGAATGCCCTCAACATGTTCAATTGAATTCAAACCATAAGTCCTTTCAATCTTCTTGAGGAAATAGACAGTATGTTCCTTGTCATTAACATTGAAAGTCACCTTTCCTTGATTATAATTGATAACAGGTCCTGTAGTATTAAGAAAAGGTCTCCCAAGAATAATAGACATATTACCATCTTTAGGCATTTCAAGCACAACAAAATCAGTCAATATCAAGCAATTATGAGCCACTTGAACAGGTACATCCTCACATATACCAATAGGAATAGTGGTAGATTTATCAGCCATTTGCAAAGATATATCAGTTGGTATTAATTTTTCTAGTTGAAGCCTTTTATAGAGAGAGAAAGGCATAACACTAACTCCAGCTCCCAAATCACACAAAGCGGTTCTAACATAACTATTCTTAATAGAGCAAGGGATAGTTAGAATCCCAGGGTCTCCAAGTTTCTTAGGAACCTTACCATTAAAGGAATAATTAGCAAGCAAAGTAGACATTTCTTCATTAGAGATCTTCCTTTTATTCGAGACAATATCCTTCATATACTTTGTGTAAGGAGGCAATTTAATAGCATCAGTCAAAGGAATTTGCAAGAATAAAGGTTTCATCCACTCACAAAACTTATCATAATGTTCATCCTCCTTTGCCTTGTGTTTCTTATCAGGGAATGGCATAGGTTTTTGGACCCAAGGCTCTCTTTCACTACCATGTTTCTTAGCAATAAAATCTTATTTAGTGTATTTAGTATTCTTAGTGTGGTTTTCATGATCTTCTTCAACTTTTTCTTCATTAGGAACTTCGTTTTCCTTATTACCACTTTCAGTTTCAGCATCAGAGATAGATATACTATTAGGATCTATAGCAGGCTTAGAGGGTTCTACAACAGTTTTATGTTTCTTTTTTCCTTTTCTTACGAGTAGAACCACTATTTTCAGCTTGTTGAGAATCCTGCTCAATTCTTTTGGGATGCCCCTCAGGATATAGAGGATCCTGGGTAGCAGCACCACTTCTAGTTCTAATTTCATAAGCATGGTTTTCTTTAGCAGCACTAACTAGCAAGTCTTTTTGCACTTTAACGAGTTGATCTATTTGAGTTTGAACCATTTGAAAGTGTTTAACAATCATTTTAACATCATTAGAGGTTCTTTCCATAATATCTTTCAACTCAACAATAGCTCTAGTGTTTTCCATTAGATGATTTTGCACCCTTTTATTAAAATTATCTTGCTTAACAATAAAGATATCGAATTCTTCTAAGCATTGATCAGGAGGTTTAGAGTAAGGGATATCACCTTCATCAAAGTGTTGGAGAGAGTGTATCTCAATAGTGGGTGAGTACGGAATAGGCTTACATAATTCTTTTATAGGAGGTAAATTCTTGACATCTGCAGCTTTAATTCCCTTCTCCTTAAGACATTTCTTAGCTTCCTTCATCACTTCATCATTTAATTCAATAACTCCCCTCTTCTTTGTTGTTGGAATAGGCACCGGAATAGTAGGTTCAGGTACAATTACTTCAGGTATAGCTTGTTTAGGAGGAGTCCAATCTTCATAATTCTTACTTATTTTAGCCATTAACTCCTTAGCTTCCTTAGGAGTCCTATTCCTGAAAACACAATCAGCACAACTATCTAGGTATGTCCTAGATTCTTCGGTTAGTCCATTATAAAATATATCAAGAAGCTCATTCTTAGGTAATGGACTTCCAGCCTGTGCATGAATCAAAGCACAAAACCTTGCCCAAGATTCAGGCAATACCTCTTTTTCTCCCTGTTTAAAATCAAAAAGTTCCTGCAAAATAGCATGTCTAGCACTAGAAGGAAAATATTTCTGCGGGAAAGTACTAATCAAGCAATCAGGGCTATCAATAGATCCAGGAGGTAAATTACTAAACCAAGTTTTAGCTTCTCCTTTCAATTAAAAGGGGAAAATCTTAGCAACAAAGTAAGTACGCATCTTAATATCATCAGAAAACAAGCCACTCATGGTAGAAAGTTCATTCATATGTGCTACCACACTTTCATTCTTAGTCCCACAAAAAGGTTCTTTCTCGACAATAGCTATGCAAGATAGATCGAGAGAGAAATCATAATCTTTATCTATAATGTTTATGGGAGAAGCAACGAACTTAGCAACAGGAGACAATTTGGGTCTCATAGTACGCCTCTCAAGGAGACTCTTAGTAGCGCTCCTATCATGGGTGTTTTTACATTCTTTAATAAATTCATCGGTCATCTCAACATAACCATCTTCAATATCATTACTTTCACTAGACTCAGGTGAACTAATAGGTGTGGTAGTGTCTTCATTAGGAGTTTCAGTATTTCTAGCTATAGTTCTAGCAATCGTAGCATCTAGGAAAAGACCTAATGAACCACTCTTATCAAGAACGGCAGAAGCAGCATCATAAGCATCAGAAGTTTCAGATTCAGCAGTAGTAGCAGTGTGTGTAGCATGTGTATGTGGTGGTGTAATGAGCTTACTCATAACAGATGGTGAATCAAGAGCAATAGAGGTGTTTAGAACCGTACCTCTTCTTGTAGTGGATGGTAAAATAGGAACCTTGCCATCACGAGACTTACCCATGATGGATGGATAGAAGCGAACAATAGAGAATCCAAGTGAACTTGATAAATAAAGCTATGCTCCACGGCAACGGCGCCAGAAAATAGTCTTGATGACCCACAAGCATAGGGGGTGTATCGCAGTATTTTCGAGGGAAGTGAAACCCAATTTATTGATTCGACACAAGGGGAGCCAAAGAATATTTATAAGCCTTAACAACTGAGTTGTCAATTCAGCTGCACCTAGAAACGATCTTGCTCACATCAGTTTATCAGTAGCAACAGTTTTGTAGTAGGAATAGCAAAGTAGCAGCAGCAGTAAAGTAAAGACAACAGTAACAATAGCAGTAAACAGCAGGATTTGAGTGCGGTAGGCATAGGGATGGATGGACGGGCGTTGCATGGATAAGACAATTCACATAGCAATCAGAACATAGGGCAATTGCAGATAAATAAGATAAAGCATCCAAGTACTAGATAATCCTAGGCATGTGTTCCATATATAGTCATACGTGCTCGCAATGAGAACTTCCACAACATCTTTTGTCCTACCAGCCCGTTTGCAGCGGGGCCTCAAGGGAACTACTGGCAATAAGGTGCTCCTTTTAATAGAGCAGCGGAGCAAAGCATTAACACTCCGTGAACACATGTGATCCTCACATCAAAGCCATTCCCTCTGGTTATCCCGATTTCTGTCACTTCGGGGCCATTGGTTCCGGACAACAACGTGTGTATACAACTTGTAGATAAGACCATAAACAATACTATCATAATGAATCATAACATGTTCAGATCTGAGATCATGGCACTCGGGCCCTAGTGACAAGCATTAAGCATAACAAGTCACAACAAAGTCATAAAGCACTAATAGAAGATACTAGGCACCATGCCCTAACAATCTGATGCCATTACATGAACGACCTCATCCAATCCCTACCATCCCCATAGCCTACAGCGGGGGATTACTCACTCATAGATGGGGGAAACATGGATGGTCGATGGAGAAGCGATGGTGATGATGATGGCGATGATCTTTTCCAATTCCCCGTCCCGGCAGGGTGCCAGAACGGAGTTTCTGGTGATGTTTCGTGGAATCTGGTGGTGATGGTGGAGCAGAACTCCTTCTGGAAAAATGTCGACCCCCCTGAGTTTTTAGGTCAGAAGGCAACTGATAGGCGAAGAGGGAGACCGAGGGGCAGTCTGGGACGGCCAGATCACCCCTGGCGCGGCCTGGGCTTGCCCGCGCGACCAGGTGGTGTGGCCTGGGCCCAGACCCCCTCCGTCTCGTATTCTGGCTCCGAGGGTCTTCTGGTGAAATAGGATTTTTGGCATATTTTCCGGGATTTTTCCTGATAGTTGATTTTCTGCACAAAAAGTAGACACCAATGCAATTCTGCTGAAAACAGCGTCAGTCCGTGTTAGTTGCATCCAAATCACACAAGTTTAGAGGAGAAACAATAGCAAAAGTGTTCGGGAAAGTAGATACGTTTTGGACGTATCAGTAACCCGCGCCTATGACTGCGCCGCGGTCCAGCACTTTGGGGCGAGAGCGGTCCTCAACTTTGAGGATGAGCGTCACATGGCGCATCTATAAGTGCCAGATGGCATGAGGATCGCCACGAGGGGCGAAGAGAGGGAGCACCGACAGGTAGAGAGGCAGGTGGCGCGCTACCGTCATGAGGAGGATGACCCCTTGGTCCGAGATATCCTACTTGATCCCCAAGTGATGGTGGTCCTGTATGAGGTCCTTAGCGAGAGCCGGCAGCAGCGTGGGCATGGCGAGGCCGGCCCCTCCAGCACGCAGCAGCAGGGTCAGCCTGGCCCCTCTGGAAGCCTAGTGTCCTCTTGCATCCTGCCGTCCTCTTTTTGGAACCGCCTAGATGATGACGACGTCACTGACACTGGGTCTACGCAAGTTTAGGATGTTATCATTTGACTGTTATGCTACCTATCATACTACTTATATAGACTTATCATGTGACTGGTGTATGCTAGTATTGTACTACTTATATATGATGCTAGCTAATCTTACGTATGTGTTATGTTGATATATTGTGCTACTTATGATGCTAATTAAGTTAAAATGGTCTATATAATTAAGTTTGCATTATCATATATAGGTAGAATGAATGTTGATCGGTGTGAGCGATGTGGTTACAAATAGTGCAAGGACAAGAAGGTTGTCATAGTGCTACCTTATGATTGTGAAGTTAGTATGGTATGTCCATTCACAAGCAATCAACCTATATATATCTTGCAACTGAATTACCTGTTAACTGTTGCTTTCTTATGATTCTGTATGCAGAACATACCCTGCAAGTTTAGACTTGATTTTCTGGACCATTTTGATTCGCCGTTATGGTAGAAGGGATAGTTACAGGTTGATCTACTGCCTCTAAAGCAACCTGCATCGACCTACACGATCCAAGTCACAAACAAGGCGAACCGCACCTTTCTCGGTGGTCCGAGCTGGACTGAGATGGTTAATTCCTATGAGAAGTACGGACATGATAAGTTGGTCTTCCATCTCTCTGAAGATTGCATGACCTACTTCTACTACTGATGCCCTAAAGCATCGACAGACTCTGACGTTTCTTCAGATGATGATATTCCTGTTGCTGCCATTAGGTATGGCATGGACATTGCCGATAATCCTTTTGAGGACTAGTAGTTTATGCTATGTAGCTAGCTAGCTCAACTATATGTAGTTGAATGTAATCCTTTTGAGGACTAGTAATTAGTGCTACCCTTTCTATGAATATATATTGTTGTGCTTTCCTATGTGTTTTTGGCATGTCTGACCATGGCTTGACACATGGAGTCTCTAGAGTCACTGAATGTGTTATTTTCCTCAAACCACATTGATCCCCTAGTGTCATTGCATGTGTTCTTTTCCTAAACCACCTTGATCCACATGACCAACACTCAAGTGGATGTGGTGATGTGTGACACTAGTGCTCATTAAATTTGGTAGTTGCATTTCAACATGTTTTTAGGCTTTCTGACCATGGTTTGACAAATAGAGTGTCATAGCATGTGTTCTTTTCCTAAACCACCTTGATCCACATGACCACACACACTCAAGTGGATGTGGTGATGTGTCACACTGGTGCAACATTGCATTTGGCAGCTGCATTCCAACATGTTTTTGGGCATTGTGACCATGGTTTGACACATGGTGTGCCATTGCATCTGTTCTTTTCCTAAACCACCTTGATTCGCATGACCAAATACACTCAAGTGCATATGGTGATGTGTCACACTAGTGCAACATTGCATTTGTCACTTGCATTCCAACATGTTTTTGGGCTTCCTGACCATGGTTTGACACATGGAGTGTCATTGCCTGCATTCTTTTCCTCAAACCACATTTATCCCCTAGTGTCATTTCATGTGTTCTTTTCCAAAACCACATTGATCCACATGACCACACACACTCCGGTGGATTCTATGATGCAACTTCTGTCACACTAGTGCAACATCCAATGTGGAAGCTACTTTCCTATGTGTTTTTGTCTTTGTGACCATGGTTTGCGACATGGAGTCCTTAGAGTCATTGCATGTGTTCTTTTCCTCAAACCACATTGACCTCCTAGTGTCATTGCATGGTGGCCATGAGACTGTTGTCGTCTTACTGATGTGCCAAGGCTACCATGTGTGGGGTGCGCGATAGAATGCCACCGCCCGAGGCCGGTCACCGGCCAGGATAACCCGATGGGACACATTCCTCCATGCAAGAAGGATAGGCAGGGGCGAGAGACTAGGGCGAGGATGCGAAGCTCTGATACGTCGGACGATGTGATGGTGACGGCTGCGAGCTTCAGTTAGGGGCATGGGAGGTTAACTACACATGGTGGGGACGTAAGGAGAGCAAGTGCGAGCTCCGATCTGAGATGAGCAACCGGATCTGAGCAAAGGTTATAGGGAGGGAATCAGAGGAGAAGAGCATAGCAGAGAAGTAGATTTGGTCCATGAAGGGGTAAACTATTCCACGACCGCCAAGAATAACATGGAATACTAATAGGCCGGGTCAAGAAGAGTTGATCTAATGACGGTATTTGAGTTCAACCATTTTTCTTTTGGTTCAAACGATTGTTTTCCTGTTAGATTTGTATTCACCCTCATTTGGCCCCTCTGGACAATTGACAAAGCTACTACGACCCCTACGCGATATTACAAGGAACTCAGCCCTGCGATGCACTCGCACATCAACTTTTGGGCCGCAAACTAACAAGCCCCTCTTTGATCAACTAGCTATTTATGCAGCTGATGATAGTTAGCAGATATTGGTTACTCCGACTTGGTTGGACATATATTCTTTAGTTCACTTGTTTACAGATGGTGGTAATGCAAGTAAAAATGACATTAACCATGACAATCAGTTGCCTTGTATCTCATGAAGTTGCATACTGGAAAAGAGGCAAGGAAATATACCATATGGAGAGATGGCTAGCATGAATACCAGCCCACGATGCGCATCCCACCCAATGATCCCGATCGGCGCCCCAAGCTAGGATCCTCCCATTGTTGTGGCTGCTCCACACCACACCGCAGCTAGGGGCGTGCATGAGGCAAAGCACCTGTGGCGTCCTGTATGACTCACGGGAGGGCGCACTCGCCTCTCCCCCCACCGCCTCCAAGACATGGGCGACCTGAAGGCATCCGCAAGGTCCCAAACCCCGACGCCATCCTCACCCGCTGCCCAAAGGTGAGTGCAATTCCCGACACCTGGAGCAGCATAGCAGGGAGCATGGAGGGTGCTGCCAATCTATGACTCCCTCTACAACCGCGGGTGGTGCTCCAGCGGGGGTGGGCTTCCCTGTGCATAAAGCGGCACGAGGAGGAGGGCGATGGACATGGGACGTGTATGTGGATGCAGCAAACTCTGGGAGGGAGTTTGAATGGTGTGGGCCCGGAGGCGGGAGCCAAACTTCAGCTGTCATGGGGCGAGAAGTAGCCGATAAGACCAGGAGGGAGTGACTGAGGTGGATGAGCTCAGATGGAGTAACTTGGTGGAGGGAGTTAGAGAAGGAGGCAGAGGAAGAATAATGGGTGGAGGTGAACGGGAGGGTTGATGAGAGGAGGGCCTGTGGAGGGGAAGGGGAGGTGCAAAGGATGGGATGGGGCTGGCGAAGAGGAAGGAGACGAGATGGAGGTGGAAAGGAAGAAGTCTTCAGGGATGTCATCCCACTGGGAGGATACAATGGCGGATGGTGTCGTGGCTTCATCGTGATCCGCGATTGGGGAGATCAGAGGTGGTAGGTAAGAGAGAAGACTTGCATAGACGTGGGCGTCGTAGGGGTACAGAAACGGATTGGATTTGGGTCGTACTGGTCCGTGAGCCATTCAGATCGCAGGGAGTTCTATTTGACCCATATATAATAGGAAGTCCAAGAGCCGCTATAAAATCATTACAACACAGAGCTCAGGTGTTGGTGCTTATAGATGCCGAGGCACATCCTTAGTCACTACACTCGCGCTGGTGCGGCAAAAAAAGGCGCCAGGCATAACTGCGTCAGCGATTGTGCAACGGCGACAGATTTTTTGGTGCGGCACATTGTGATCCGCCAAGCTAGCACTTCCGTAGCACGACAGAGGATGCGCCTGGTTACATAACTGAAGATGGCGGAACCTTAGTTCCATGTAACCACGAATTATTTTCCATGTTACACCTTCCAGCATCGGTGAAAATCAATTACCTTAACAATAACTGATTAAGGTGCTATTCCACTTCAATTTGACAAATCAAAAATTACCATACCATTAAGATATAATTACATTTTCGTTACAATATTTCTTGTGCCTCTCTAAAATAACGAAAAAACGAAGTAATACTAATAGGGAATGAGGGGAAAACTAAAACAAATCTAAAATTCAGCTCCTTCCTATTCTGCACGGGATTCTACACGGAGGTGGATCTGGACGACGGTAGATCTAGATGGCTATGGATCTAGATGGCGCCATCGGATTCCCTATGATCTGACCACCATCTTCGACGCGGTGTATCAACACAACGCAGACAATCTCACCACTGGATGTCAGCGCCTTCCACACGGTGGATCAGTACGGCGCACAGGACGCCGCCACACGGTGGATTAGCACGACGCTGACCAATAGACCATAGGACATAGTGGAGATAGATGGTTGTGGGATCTTTTGTTAGTCGTGGAGAGAGAGAGAGTGGAGGTAGATCTAGGGTTAGCAGAGAGGGGAGTGTGGCGACATGAATAGAAGTTAGTGTTCCCTGTATTATATAGATGTAGGTTTGTATCATGGGCCTGACTTGCTTAAAATCCCATTGGCCATAGTGGGCTAGTTAGGTGGTTAACGAGTCTGAATCTCTCGTCATTGACAACATAAACAGTAAACTAACAAAATGGCAAGATTTGTTGAACGCAGTAATCAAATATATTTATTAAACACTACAATAGAAAATTACATACAGTACACCAATGGAATTCCCTCCGGGGCCACTAGACCATTGGATTTTGCCCTATGTTCACCGGTCTTGTACTCGATTTTGGCCTGGGACGGAAGTTGAAGAAGAAGATATAAAGGCCTCGTCGGTAGTGGGCCACACGAGTCAGCAAGATAAACCCGACCAGTCAACACGGGGTGCTTGACCAGTCAACAACATGAGACACGCTGTAAATGTCACGTATAAAGCTCGACGCACTAGTATATGCCTCCATCCATCTACAGTGGCATTATATTTGTTGGCTTCCTCGACCACGTACGACGACGCTAAAATACACCGGTGCCGTGCCGGCCATGGTGTATATATAGCCGCCGCGATAAAATGGTGTCGTGATCGCTCATCTGCCGCGTATCCAACATTTTGAGGTACTTTTTGCTTGTGCCTCCCAAAAATCCGTCGGGTATGGGGGGTATTTTTGTAGTGAATATGGTGTTGTACATGGACTTTGCAGCGCGCTGCAACCAGATTCAACGCACGGCGCCGGCGCGACCTCCACCAGAGGCTGCAAATTGCAGCGTGCAAAGCAGCAAAAAGCCCCACTTTACCATACGTTGAATATTATAGTGCACGCGCATCGGCTGGCGCATTGCCAAACACATGAAAATAGGCGATCGGCTGGCGCATTGCCACTTCACCACCTTCGGCTTTGGCTTTTCGACACCCGCCAATGGAGCATGCCACTTTGGGGATGCGGCCTATCCCAATGGTGCGAACAGTGGCTGCCATGGCGGAGGGTTGGTGTGCGAGTTCGGTCACGGTGGAACAAAGAGGCCACGGATAACCCTAGTGGTCGGGTTCTCGGTAGCGACCATGGCGACAGCGCTAGGGTTTGGCGCTGGTGGCGGCGGTGCTCCACCGGTGGTAGGAGACCGCGTATGGAGGGGTCGGTGGCGTTTCCAAGGACCAGTATATACATTGCTAATATATCTATTATTTTTTATGTTCCATTCTTGGTTTTATCTACTTTCTTGTGTTTTTTCCACACTTTGGAGTACTTTTCATATGATTTCTTGGACTAACCTATTAACAAGGGCCACAGTGCCAGTTGCTTGTTTTCTGCTGTTTTTGGTTCCAGGAAAGTCAGAAAATGAATATTCTCGAAATTGGACCGGACAAAAGCCAAAGTCGATATTTTACCAGAAGACTCACGGATCCAGAAGGAGAGTCGGAGAGGGGCCACAGGGTGGCCACACCCCCCTTGGCGCGGGCCAGCCTAGGCCGCGCCAGGGCATGGTGTGGGCCCCCTGGCTGGCCACCGACCTTGCCTCCTTCGCCTATAAGAGCCTCCCGATAGCAAAACCCTAGATCGTCAATCAGAAATCCATGAAAAGTTCCGCAGCGCCGCCGCCACCGCAGGGGAGATTCGGGGGACAGAAAGTCTCTGTTCCGGCACCCTGCCGGGACGGGGAAGTGCCCCCGGAGCCATCTCCATCGATCTCCACCACCATCTCCATCACTATTGCTGATTCCCATGATGAGGAGGGAGTAGTTATCTCTCGAGGCTAAGGGTTCTACCGGTAGCTATGTGTTCATCTCTCTCTATGCATGATCATATTGTGATCATGAGCTTTGTAATCAAGTAGATCTATCTTGCTACTCAAGTGCTTTAATAGATCTCTGCTCTCCCCATGTGTGTGAAAGTGACAGCGTGCACACCATGGTGGCACTTAGGCTAGAGATTACAAATACTTGTTATGAGTTATATTTAGAGTTGGATGTTTATATGAAATTGTGGTGTTTGTTAGACTCATCTAGTACTCAAGGTGATAGTGTGGGGTTTTCTAGATGGGAAAGATGAACTTTGAGGTGTGCTGTTATAGCCCTGCCATCGATTAGAGTGTTCAACCGGAGAGTAGTTAAGAGTAGTATCATAAAGAGAAGATATTTATATGAGAGTGTTCACTAGTGAAAGTATGATCCCTAGGCCTTGTTTCTAAGCATTGATACACCGTTTGCTATTAGATCTGTTACATGTTTGCTTTCTTCCATCTTTATTTCAGTTTGCCTTTAGTATCTCCAAGCCATCAAGCTATTTGCTGGCATCGTTGTCTTATATTCATACCACTTGTATTTCACTATCTCTTCGCCAAACTAGTGCACCTATACACCTGACAAGTGTATTGGGTGTGTTGGGGACACAAGAGACTTCTTGTATCTTGATTGCAGGGTTGCTTGAGAGGGAATACCTTTGACCACTTCCTCCCTGAGTTCGATAAACTTTGGGTGATCCACTTAAGGGAAAACTTGCTGCTGTTTTACAAACCTCTGCACTTGGAGGCCCAACCACTGTCTACAAGAATAGAAGTGCGTAGACATCACCAGTCCATCGCCGGAATGTCATCGACGGCCGCGCAAGAGGAGGAGGCACTCGAGGGGGCTGGCACGAGGGAATTTTCCGGGCGGCGGCTGGCTCTTCACACGCGACCCTAGCGATGCATCATGCTGGAGTAGACACACCATATATTGCGCTATGGATAGCGCAAAATTCCGCACGCATGAAGAGATTCACAACGCACACTACTTTACAGCGCCCGCTGGAGCGCGTAAAATCGCATTCAGCGCTGCATATTGGCGGGTATTTTTAGCGCAGGCCCGATAGAGCACGACTGCTGAAGATTCTCTAAGGGCATCTACGAAGGCATAACCCGAGTCCTGCCACGTCCGTAACGATCCGATCTGATGCGAGCATTGGCCTCACACCCTCCAGCGGCGCGACCCATCCGAACCGACTGAGTCTAGCGCTACACATCAGTCCACTAAATTTGCATGACCGATGTGTCTGCGGACACAGGTAGACGAAGCACGTGTCCACCCCAATGATCACGGGCTTGCATGGCAGCGACCTAGGAACGACAGACTAACTGTCGCGATGCTTCCTGAGTTTATAAACCGACATTGATGATTAAGGCGCTAGAGACTACGCGTGCATTGATGGCCAGGGATCCTTAAACGGTTTTCAAGGAGTTTATACGCTATGCTTCAGCGGTTCCATCATCGGCGATCTACGATTCTTCGGCTTTCAGGGAGCAGATCCACTTTGGCTCCCTCTACTTCACCCTACACCCAGCTTTGCTCTCGGCCTTCGACTCCCTTGACGTTGGAAAAGATCTGATGCTTGACGATCCATAACAAAGTGGACACGCTTCATCTCCCGGAGCCAATCTACCCGGTTCCGATGGAGCTGACATCTCTGTCGATTGCCCTGCCTCATGGATGCCACCTCCGCTTGGCTCCTTCAGCGGTTCTGACTCCACTGCATCATCAGACTACTGCACCAACTGCGACATCCACCAGGACGCTGGTCTCGAAGATCTGCTCGTGGATCGCGATCACGTCAGCTCCAATCTCAAGAGCTGCGGAAGCAACATCTACCTGAACCGCTACCTATGCGTTGTTGTCAATCCCAATGGAGGACCTGGGGACGAAAATGGTAACGACAGCGATCGAACCAACAATGGAGGCAATGGTGGCGACTGAGTCGACAACAGCGTCCACACAGGCAGCCGAGTAACTATCAACCTCACACCTGCTCAATGGGAGAGGGCGAGGCAAGCCCTAAGGGCCGTGACCCTTAGACCCAACACAACACGTGAGGAGATTATGGCCTACCATCATATTCTTACCTAGCAAAACGACCGCCAGCGAGAGCAACATATTCGACTCGATGAGCGCATGCGACTAGCCGACGAGTCAAGTCTATGGAGAGCGCGGCTATCCTCCATCGGCGGCTCCTCATCAAGGTGAAACTAAGACACCGAGGCGCACATGAGACGCTCCCAGACATAGCAAATGGATGAGGGTGAAAGGTGCGAGTTCTCCAGAAGCCTCGTATCCTCCTTCATGATTGTGGACTCATGACATAACATGAAGCCAAAGACACCACAAGATGCCTTCATCGCTGCCACCACACACCTGCTGTTATATAGTAAGAACAAAATAAGAACAAGTCAATTAATAATTTCATCCGTCCATACATATATAGTAACAAAATTAAGTAGTGATCATACATAACATAATATCTTTACGCATCTAAATTTGCATGCCCACACACGGGGCACGTCGTGATTCAGAGCGCACTAGCGTTCAACAATCTTCTTGCCCTTGTTTATCGCGGTTGAGTAATTTAGCCCCGGGAAGTCTGGTGTTATTCTCTTGAACGGGATAACTCATGTTATGCATGCACCCAATAAAATATTAATTTGGAATCCTAAATGATTATAAATATTTCAAGCATGAAATAAAAGGAAATGAAATTGTAATTTAAATAAGACTTAAAGAAAAATAAGAAAATTGAATCACATAACAAATAGTTTAAAAGAAATATGAAATAACTTAATGTTCAATTTTAAATCATGTAAAACACCTATAAATTATTATAAAAGACATAAAACCATTTTAAAACATTTTATGCTGAACATTAAGATTTTAATGAATTTTCATTTGACTTAAATAGACTCAATAAAACAAGTCATATATATATATATAGGTAAAGTAACAAGTGCACCATGGTGCACCTATTATTTTACCTATACAGGACACCTATATGGGACGTGTCCTATATAGGTGTCCTATATATATATGTAAGCAATTTCCTAAGACCCTAAAAATACTCCTTAAAATAGTCCTGCCAGGTTATAAGTGACGCACCTGAGAATGATACGCCACTAATATTTCTCATACTAGTGGTGCATCACTGTGGGGTACGCCACCTATATGTGGATGGGTGCCCCCACTTACACGTGGCGTAACCCACAATGATGTGCCACTATATAAGTGGGGTCACCCCCGAACAGGCCGTGCAACACCTATAAGTGGCACATCACATAAAAGGTGGGCTGCTAGTATGTGAATAATAGTGGGGCATCAATAAGTGATATATAATTGGCGCATCATTTTAGAAATACACCACTAGTAGTAAATCTACATATAACCATTTTCCTAGTAGTGGGCGGGTGGGCCTTACCCCTCCCCACTGCCATGGTTGCTCTTCGGGCACTAGGTAGGTACATGCCTCTACTTCCCTTCTCTCACCTCCTTCCTCTCTCTCTTCTTTATCTCTCATTGTACTCCTCTCTGGACCTCACCATCGAGCACGGTTTTCTCAAATAGTTTATGATGTTAGGGTGCCTAGCTTCCTCTAATATTAACTTGATCTTGATGGACATCTACTACTAAATTTGTGAAATGAGCATGTTGGTGAACATGGGTTGTTAGGATCAGTACCGATTATAGTATGTAGCCAATTTGGTGTAATTGTGAGGAAGGTGATGTACTAAACCTATGGTTAAATGATTTTCTTGGATCTTTGCTAGATAGGTTGGTACTAGAATAGATGATTCGTTGGATTCGTATTGGTATTAGATGCTAGCGATTAAATTCCTTAGGGCTTTGTAATTGATCTCTCTCTGTTTCTCACTGTCAGCCATGTCTAGGCCACCTACTACAACCTATTATTGCTAGGATTCTTTGCTTTTTGAATGTTAGCAGGAGAACTGCTAAATCTATTGAATAGATAGAAATCAGTGAAAATACCCACACTGCTTGGTTTATTAGAGGAAAACCGGGAGAAAACCTAAACAACGCAAGCCACACCTAAGAACGCAAGCACCTAAGCACACTGCCGCACACCCTCACGAACCACATGTCCCTTTGACCAAAGACCAGCTCCAAGACGATGCCCCCAAGAGGGAATGCGACGCTGAGTAGCGCAGCCACCGTCCGATCTAGAATAACAAATCTCGGGTTTCCCTTGGAGCAAGTCAGGAGAGGCAAGTGATGAATGCTACATCGACGCCTTCAACAAGGGAGCGAAGCCCGTAGGCACCACCGTCGACGACTCCGACCACAACCAGAGTATGGCTTTCGCCGGCTATCTCACCCACACAAGCCCAACAAGGAAACGGTCAACCACTAAGCCAACCTCGCTACCCTTGCCTCCACGGCGAAACTCACCTCCCAGCAAGCCCAGCGTGCCGCCAACCTTCTTCCTCTTCCCCACACTGGATATGGGGATGAAACAACCACAACGACACCATTCCTCTCCATTTGGAAGGACGCAACACCCACAAAGCGCTCATTCATCTCCCCTCAAGAGGATGCAACACCGCACTGCGCCATCATCTCCCAACTGAAGGATGCAACACCCGCAATGGCGCCATTCATCCCCCTCTAGCCACCACTATATCACCCCGCCACACTCTCCAGCAACGCCAGATGGCCTCTCTGTCCTCTTCACACCGGCGGGAGGATGCAACACCAGATGTGCCATTCTTCTCCCGCACTGGATGATAGTGCCATTCCTCTCCCGCAAGAACAGGAGGATGCAACACCAACTCCTCTTCTTCGCCCACATTGGAACCTCTGGCCAGTCCGACGCAGCTGGTCCTTCAAACTCCTTCCTCCGGCACGGCCGTGCACGGCCAGCAGAGCAGGAGAGACCCATCCTTGGCCGCATGCTCAGCCTGACAGCGCAAGCAGCAGCCAGCACCCCCTGGCCACGACCTATGCAGCACGCTCGACAACTCCCTGGCCACCTCGCGCCCACATATGGACCACACATCCATGGCCCTCAAAGCCCAGATCGGGCCCACTCGGCCGCCGTCCGCACCAAGCTCCTCCGCATCGTTTGTCCGCCTACCATCACCCCCCTAGCGCCGCCGCTGAGCCAGGTGACCTATGCCGCCATAGAGGAAGAGGGAGGGTCGAGGGTTCTTCCTTGACGCTGATATACACCGGGAGGCCGCCACAAGAAAGCGTGACCCCGTCGCGCCCGTCCGCTGCCCAGGCTTTGTTTGCCGGCCTCATCCGGTCGGCGGCGAGGGGATGGAGGAGGGTGGAGGGAGGTAGCGGTGGGAGAAGCTTTGGTTCCGCCCAAGCCACCTCTATTGCTAGGATTCTTATTGATGGATAACTAATGTTGATAGTGATATACTTGACGAGAGCGGTGATTTAGAGCGTGCAGAAAAATCCGAAAAATACTGACCGTAGGACTTTATATTTTTTGAAAAATTCAAATTTACATATTCAAAAAAATCCGAATAAT
Source organism: Avena eriantha (assembly GCA_910589775.1). NCBI lineage: Eukaryota > Viridiplantae > Streptophyta > Magnoliopsida > Poales > Poaceae > Avena > Avena eriantha. The sequence goes on from OU342744.1 coordinate 100,168,026, forward strand.
ACTGAGATATAGATAATAATTTCTAATACCCGCGTGCAAAAAATCTTGTGAAAATACATTGTACTCTTGGCTCAGCAAAAAAAATGTCAGATCTGCGAGAACAGTGCAATTTTGAATGGGCCTCAGTTTTCGTAGAATTTGTCATATTTGTCTTTTTCTGCACCCGAAATACAAGGTATTTTCTCTTGAAAATTTTCATACTTGTATTTCGCACTGTGGGCCACACGCAGATTTTTTTTCGAAAATATTTGACACATTTTGAAAATTAAAAAACAGAGTCCATTGAGCCCGTCCTCTAAATCTATTTTCCATATACTTGACATGTTGATAATCAAATGGTACTTAGCTCATATGTTGATTCTGGTGGTGTTCTTGGTGTTCATGCGGTGGTTTGATGGAGATGGATTTGGATAGACCGGTGGTGGATGGGATGTACTGGTGGTGTTCTTATGTTCTTAATGAACTGTGGTAATCTGATGATGGAGTGGGCGTGTGATGATAGGTAGGAGCTGAGCAGCTATGTTGCTTCTTTTATGTGCTAGGGTTGTTCTCTCTAGAGTTGACAGAATTGCAGTCAGCGTGTGATAATTGCAGTCAGCGTGTGATGCAAAAGGCTGATACACTAATTATGATAACATATTCTAATGTGGGTCCTTACTTAGTACTTAGTGATGAATCGAGCATAGCATTTCTATGCCTCCTCTAAGAGTAATACTAAACCCAAATACCCCTATTTTGTTTTCTATGCTTTTGTTTAATTCTTGTTGGAATAAAGAACAAGAAGAAGAAAATATCAGCACATAGAAAATAGGAATTAGCTTAGGTTTTTCTCATGATTTTGCGATTCCATTTCCTTGTGTAATTTTTCTTTTCTTATTTGAGATTTGTACATTATTGAATTCATTTGTATGTAATAAAGAATATTATTCCTTATTCATTATTGTGTTATTTTGAGTTTATTTGAATTCAAATTTGTATCTTAAATATTTATATTTGAATGGTTTTTCTCATTTCCAAATATAGTACGATATTGAATAAACATTCTTTTAATAAAGAGTCTTATTCTTTTACTCGTGTCAATTCTCTTTTATTAATCCTTATTTATTGGATTTCATAGAATTGGTTAGAATTTTAAATACTAAGTCAATTCTATCTTGAATTATTTGTATTTAACTTAAATTTCAGTTTGTCCTCTCGAAATAAAGAAGATCTACAAAGGTAATATCAGAATTTATAGCACTCATCTTTGATAAGGTAAGCCTTATCAGAATTTAAATCACCAAAATGAGAGAATTTAAATCACCAAAATGAGAGAAACCCTGATCTCTTTGTGCTTTAAACTTTTGCGTGAAAAATCCCCATATTGCATAAAATCCTAATTCTTCCCTTCGTCTCGTCCTAAATGTTAGGATGTTATAGGATCGCACCGAAGTCCCACTTCTGGATTGTTCTATAATTTCTTGTTTAAATTTTGAACTAGAAATTACAAAATTAACTATATATAGGTGGGACTTTGGTGAGATGTCCTCCTGGTCTGTGGCTGTAGCATGGTAGCGGAGGCCATGACAGAAATATCACCTAAAGGAAATGTTGATTTGTGACTCATGTACATATTCTTAGTTCTTACCTGTATGATTTCTAGTTTATAGCACGTGGAGCATTGAACATCCATTGGTTACCCGATGAAAGAGCCGAGACCTCAAGGACACACATGGCTCAATTCAAAAAAAGACAGTGCTTAATAATAGGGATGACAAGGAAGAGAAGCAGAATTAAGAGATCTCCAAAACTAAAGAGCCTCGGCTTACGGCCACCCTCCGTCTCGTTGCCCTGCTACCCCGGGCTCGCCTCTAGATGGTCGTCGCGACGACGACGACGACGACGACGGCGAGATAGGCATGCATCACATTAGCTAGGAGAGCTACACAATCATCAGTGGGAGGAGGAGGTAGTAGGAGGCCAAGGATCGAGGCATCGATGGGGAGGTACGACGGCGGGAAGGAGGCGGCGGACACGCAGCTGGGTTACCCGCTGGTGGCGGTGTGCATCGACAAGGACAAGAACAGCCAGAACGCGCTCAAGTGGGCCATCGACACCATCGTGGGGAAGGGCCAGACCATCGTCCTCCTCCACGTCAACACCAAGGGCGTCTCCGGCGGCGTGGAGGACGGCGCCGGTTTCAAGCAGCCCACCGACCCGCACCTCAAGGAGCTCTTCCTCCCGTTCCGATGCTTCTGCACGCGCAAGGACATCCAGTGCAAGGACGTGGTGCTCGACGAGAACGACGTCGCCAAGTCCATCATCGAGTTCGCCGCCCACGGCGCCATCGAGAAGCTCGTCGTCGGCGCCTGCACGCGCGGCGGCTTCGTCCGCTTCAAGGCTGACATCCCGACCACCATCTGCAAGGGCGCGCCGGACTTCTGCACCGTCTACGTCATCAACAAGGGCAACAAGGTCTCGTCGCAGCGCAACTCCATCCGCCAGGCGCCGCGCGTGTCCCCGCTCCGGTCGCAGATCCAGAACCTCAGTAACGCCGCGGCTGCCAAGCCGCCCGAGCCGGCGCTGCCGGTGCCGTCCAATTCCAACCAGAGGTGGTCGACGTCGTCGAGGGGCAGCGAGCACGGCGGGGAGACGCCCAGGATGGACAGCCACATCCGCTCGCCCTTCTCGCGCGGGTCCATGGGGCCCACGAGGAAGTCGTACGCCGACCTCAGCCACATGCCCATGCCGGACTCGGCGGACATCTCCTTCGTCAGCGCGGGGCGCCGAAGCACGGCGGACTCGTCGGACATCTCCTTCATCAGCAGCAACGGCGGTGGCGGCGGTCGCCGCAGCATCGACCATTACCAGCAGTCGGGGCCGCGGATGTCCAACGGTTCGTCCATCGACTGCTACGACCACAGCTTCGAAATGCGGACGCCCAGCAAGTGGGGCGACTCCTTCCCTGGCGGCGGCGCCAGCGACCTGTTGTCCTTCTCGCAGACCAGCACCTCCTCCTTCTCCTCCAGCGGCATGGACGACGTGGAGTCCGAGATGAAGCGGCTGCGGCTGGAGCTGAAGCAGACCATGGACATGTACAGCACCGCCTGCAAGGAGGCGCTGAACGCGAAGCAGAAGGCCACGGAGCTGCAGCGGTGGAAGGCGGAGGAGGAGCAGAAGAGGCAGGACACCCATATCACGGAGGAGTCCGCGATGCAGATGATCGAGCGGGAGAAGGCCAAGGCGAAGGCGGCCATGGAGGCGGCGGAGGCGTCCCAGCGGATCGCCGAGATGGAGGTCCAGAAGCGGATCAGCGCGGAGAAGAAACTGCTCAAGGAAGCCGAGGAGCGCAAGCACCGCGGCAACGGTGGCGGCGGCGGCGAGATCCGGTACCGCCGGTACAGCATCGAGGAGATCGAGCACGCGACGGGGAACTTCGACGACGCCCGCAAGATCGGAGAGGGGGGCTACGGCCCCGTGTACCGAGGCCACCTCGACCACACGCAGGTCGCCATCAAGGTGCTCCGGCCCGACGCCGCGCAGGGGAGGTCGCAGTTCCAGCAGGAGGTGGAGGTGCTGAGCTGCATCCGGCACCCGAACATGGTGCTCCTCCTGGGCGCGTGCCCGGAGTACGGCTGCCTGGTGTACGAGTACATGGCAAACGGCAGCCTGGACGACTGCCTGTTCCGCCGCGGCGGCGCGACGGGGGGGCCGGTCATCCCGTGGCAGCACCGGTTCCGCATCTGCGCGGAGATCGCGACGGGCCTCCTCTTCCTCCACCAGAAGAAACCGGAGCCCCTGGTGCACCGTGACCTCAAGCCCGGGAACATCCTGCTTGACCGGAACTATGTGAGCAAGATCAGCGACGTCGGGCTGGCGCGGCTGGTGCCGCCGAACATGGCGGACAGCGTGACGCAGTACCGGATGACGTCGACGGCGGGGACGTTCTGCTACATCGACCCGGAGTACCAGCAGACGGGGATGCTGGGCACCAAGTCGGACGTGTACTCGCTGGGGGTGATGCTGCTGCAGATCATCACGGCCAAGCCGCCCATGGGGCTGTCGCACCACGTCGGGCGCGCCATGGAGCGGGGCTCGCTGGGAGAGCTGCTCGACCCGGCCGTGACGGACTGGCCCGTGGAGGAAGCGCAGTGCCTCGCGGAGATAGCGATCCGGTGCTGCGAGCTCCGGCGCAAGGACCGGCCCGACCTCGGCAACGTCGTGCTCCCGGAGCTCAACCGCCTGCGCGCGCTCGGCGAGGACAACATGGAGTTCTGCGGCGGCGCCATCCGGGGAGGAGGCGGCGGAGGCATGTACAGCTCGGCGTTCCACAGCAACATCACCGCGTCACGTGCCGCCGCCGCCGCCGTAAGATTTCATCTCCCCAGCACAAACTACTACTCAACGAATTTGACAGGCGCGCCACAGTAATTTGCTGCGAAATTTGCAGGAAGTGATCAACGATCCATACCCGATGAGGTCCGTATTCAGCTCAAGACCGAGCGAATCAAACATGCCTCCAAGACGATGAACGTACTGGCCGTGTTGTTGTCATTGTGTTGGTGCTTGCAGCTTCAGGTGCAGGGTGGGGGGCACGGGACCGGAATTACAACGAGATGGCATTTTTTGTGCTGCATTCTGATTTCTAATGGTTTAATTGTAGCCGCCTAGCATGAGGGCTGGTTTTGGGGGAGCTTGAGGTGGGTTTTATTTTAACACTAACTAGAAAATGATTTGTCCAAATTCTCCATGTACAAGCTATTATTTTGCTAATACAGAACCATGAGGCTATGTCATTGATGTGTGCCCGCGGTTGTAATTTGTAAATCTATACGTTTCTGGAGTACAATGGGGAAGGTTGAGTAATATGCAAAGTGACTAGTACGTTTCCAGTCTCTTTTACCCAAGTTTAATATTCAAAAAAATAATGTTACAACTTTAAGATCATACAAGAAGTAGTTTTTCGATAAACTAAATATATTTATATAAGAAGATTCCAGACTCTGCGCCAATATAATACCAAGAACTAGTAAGAATGCACACAACCAAAAGGCATACTCCCTCCGACTCATATTAGTTGACTTGGATTTATTTAGATTCAGATGTATCTAGTACTAAAACATGCCTAGATAAATCCGAATCTAGTCAAATTTGAGTCAACTAATATGGATCGGAGGGAGTACTAAAAAGAAAGACCCCGCAGGGTGATCACAGTCACTTGCATCAGCTAGACCCGAGGATGCTACTTCAAATCATCAATCACCAGGCTCACACACGCACTGAATTTTTACGTGAACATCGCCTCGCATACAAATATGTGAAACCGTTTTTGTACAGTGGTTGTGAAAAAAATGTCTTATCACGTCCAAAGCCTCCACCGAGATATCAAAGGAGTGTTTGGTAGGCTGTATAAGTTTTTCGGCCCATCCTGGCAGTGCTGAGTAGGGCATTCCATCGGTGCAGCGTTTCTAGCATGCACGCTATATAGCATGCATTGTCTCACACTCTCTCTCCTCTTTCCTTTTCAGATTTGTGTCATATTTTCTCTATGTTTTTCTCACATTAGAGCCGACTTGAAACTTCCGTAGATTTTAAACCGTAAGTTTAATTTGAAAACCGTTTTAACATTTTGGTTCCTATCAAAGAGAGCTTCAAAATAATACCAATATTGAATATATTTTAATAATATTTGAAAATCGACGTCCGAAACATAATGAAACTTCAATAAACATTATGAAACCTGACAAAAATATTTGTGGAAATAATTTGTTTTGCCATGTTTGAAACTTGGTTAACCAAAGTTAGGAAAAAATTTGGTAATTAACTTTGAGTTCAAACCATAAAATATATTGATGACAAACAGGATAAACAAGTTTTATTGGATTTCATTGTCAATCATAACATTTCATTATGTTTTAAAATTTAGGTTGTCAAATTTTATTAATTTTGGGCTTGTTTAAAAGATCTTACCAAAACAAAAACATAGGTTCAAACATAATGGTATTTGGATAATTTTTATTCTGATATATACGGCCTTTTGAAATTTAGACTTGGAAATAAAAATGATGGATTAATGGATGGAAGAGAGAGTACTAGGTGTATGGGAGAGAGAGAGTGGGGTACCATATGCATGCAAAGATTCCTTCCTATCCAAAGCATATAAAAGAAATTGAATGGTGTAAAAGAAATTGAATGGTGCATGCATGCACGCTATAGAAAGACATTTCTGGACATTCCATGCTCATCCGACCTCCGAGCCAACATTTGCACCTTGTTCGATAACATGCAGTTCTCTTTCTTGCACGAGGACGAAAACAGGAGCACGGCGTTTGGTTGCGTGCAGTTTCTATGGGTCTTATGTATGAACACAATTCTAAGTAGTCCAGTTAGAAGTGTAAACAAGCTCTAAACATGAAGACGAATCTGAAAAGATATGAAGCACAAAATACGATGCCGACGGTTAGAATGGAACCCCGTCATCGATGTCTTTCTTTTTCATGTAGAGCATCTTTTGAAACCAAGCATGTTTGTGTTATTTGAAGGGAAAGAAGCCCTCCATGAGAAAGGAGAGAGAAGTTTATCAGCTACTATTCGTCTTCAACCTACAGATCGATTCTTCTACCTCCATCAAAATAAAAAACTTGCAACACGAGGGTTATGGGGAACAACAAGATCAAACTACTCCTCAAAGGATACTTCGAGCGGTTGCTTGTGTGCGACAAATTTGACGAAACAATCACAAAATAGCTCCAACTTTGACCAGAAATCTGAGAAGCTATAGTTCACCAACCTCGAAGCCGATGGTCAAAATGGAAGCCCATCATCGATGGGGATCTTTTTCATGTACATCTCGACTCGATTTGAAGCTTGTATGTGCTAATCCCAAGCTATGAAGAGTAAGTATGTTTAGAGAGGAGAGAGAAAGGGGATGAGGAAGACAGCGTTGCATGCGTTCGTGCAGCCGTGCGCTCGCCCGAGTCAGGCCCACTATAAACGGCTGATTCGAGCGTTGTAGTCAGGTCTGACTGTGGGCTGCTTTAATACTTGTGCTGGCCATAATGCAGGCCTCATGCAGGCAACCAATTGGGTCGGTTTCTTCCCAACGTGGCCTGCCCGGAGGAACTGCAGGCTACCAAACGCGCTCAAAGGAGATGTTTGTCGCTCTATGCAAGTACAACATGAAGCTCAACACGACGAAATGCTTCTTTGGCGTGCCGGATAGCAAACTATTTGGCTTTATCATCTCGGAGCAAGGCATTGAGGTGAACCCTAACAAGATCGAAGCGGTCGACAACATGAAGAAATCGCATTGCGTTAGGGACGTCTAGAGCCTCGATGTGTGACTCGCTAGTTGTGGTACATCGATGAGTTAGTTAGTATCCTGACTCAATGAGAAGGCGTTGCCCCCGTACTTTCTCCTCAAGAAGGTGGTGACGTGTGGTCTCCACGGTAATGCCCATGGTCTATGGACTTGGGTTTTTGGAAAGGTGGTATGTGTTGGTGACTTCGTCGGCTAACAAACAACAGGGGAACACAAATTTACCTAGGTTCAAGGCCCAGAGAGAAAACCCTACTCCTGTTGTCTATTCTTGATTAAATTGATGAAGGTTACAAGTCATCGAGATGGTTGTGGTTGCGCAGATTAGATCTGGCGTGTTTGCAATAAAAAGCTAGGATGATCCCTCCCCGGCGGCCCTCCTAGCCCTTATATGGAGGTTATAGGTATCGGGCACCATCCGAGTCGGTTATAGATCAAGGGCGTAACCCTAGTAGTTTCATATCAAGTTTTGTCCGCATCTTGTACGCCAAGGAGTCGATGTCCTCATGGGCTTCACATCATCCAAATCATCGTAGGCTTCATGGACTTCAATAACTCATCGTACGGGCCTCCTATTGGGCTGAGCCGAATAGGCCAAAGGTAGGTCCCTGTTGGGCATACCTACGTCAGGTGGAGAAGTTCATCTAGAATGAGGAGGAAAATACGTCTTTCGAAGCTCCGAAGAAGAGGTCCCTCTAGATCCTTGCAACACCCCTCCTAAGAGATCCCATGTTGCTCTATATTGTGGCGACTAACCGTGGCGTGAGTGTCATCATGGTGGTCGAGCACAAATAAGAAGGCAAAGAATATGCGGTGTAAAGTCAAGTCTAGTATGTCAGCAAAGTGGTGACCGAGTCCAAAGAGCACTACCCCCATTATCAGAAGTTGGTATATAGTGTATTCATGTCAACCTGCAAGCTAAAACACTACTTCTGAGAAACATGCCATCACGGTGGTGATTGAAGCTTTCCTAGGTGACATCACCCACAACCACGAGGTGACTAGGAGAGTAGCCAAGTGAGCTATCGAGCTGGCGGCTCACAAGATAAACTATGAGCCCCGCAAGGTGACCAAGTCACAAGCTTTGGCCAATTTCCTGGTTGAGTACTAGACAAAGTCCTAGGAGATGACCAAGCTCCTAGATCCTACTTATCAGACAGTGTACCTCCATGACTCGATGCTTGAGGGGTCGGGGCCTAGAGTAGTAGACCTCAATTTTTCCACCAACAACATGGTTGAGTACATAATGTGCATCCCAACATTTGCGACTATTGTCAGTTCGTGGACAAGAACAAAGCACTTCGCTGATTCCAAGTTCAAGCACAACGACGAACGCGGCGATGAGGCAGCTGACGCATTATCGTGAGTTGGATCCTCTAGAGGAGTTGTACCACCATGCGTGTCTTCAGAGCACATGTATCATCCCTCCATCACAACAAAGTCAGAGGCCACACCAAATAACTGCACTTCTAATGAGTCGGCCCTAGGCGATGTCTTTTATTGCTATCCAAGTTTGTACATAGCCATACCTGGCTTACTTGTTGAGTGGGAGGTACCTTATCATGAGGATATTGCACGCCAAGTAATGGGTCGTGCCAAGGCTTACACAACCATCAAAAACCTACTTTATAAATGCAATGCCAGAGTACTTTAGCATTGTGTTTCACCCGAGGAAGGCTAACAGATCCTAAAGGTGATTCATTCTGGCAAGTGTGGGAACCATGCTTCAACCTGACATTGGATTATCATCATGGCTTGTCCTGTCTTACAGCTCACACCAATGCCATCTAGATTGCTGAAAACTGTGTCAACTGCCAGAAGTACGCATACCAGCTGCACATGTCGGGATTAGCAGTAAATACCATACACATCACTTTGTCATTTCTTGTATGGGGAATCAATATGGTTGGGCCCTTCAAGACGGCGAGAAGAGCTTGACCACATGTTAGTCGCAGTTGACAAGTTCTCTAAGTGGGTTGACGCTAAACCTATTTGAAATCTTGATGGTCCAGTGGAGACCAAGTTTTTGAAGGAGATCATCTACCACTTCGGTTACCCACAGAACGTCGTCACTCATAATGGGACAAACTTTGGAGGAAAGTTTCTTGGTACCGCGGAAATCAGGGCATCCGTCTCAACTTGGATTCAGTCACACACCCGAGACAAACTAATAGGCGGAATACGCCATTGAGACGATTCAACCAGGCATCAAGATGTGCCTACTCAAACCTCCTGAGTACGTATCAGGATCCTAGATCGATGAGCTTCCCTCCGTGCTATGGAGAACTAAGACAACTCCGAACAGGTTGACTAGAATGCTGAGTGACATCATTCACGACTCTCCTCGATTTGTCGCTTATGTCAAGGAATACAACAAGTCAATGTGATGGGATAGACTGGACCTCCTTGATATGGAATGAGATATCGCCACCTCCAGATTGGCCATCTATCAAGTAGTAGTTGTTGTATTGGCAAGACATCATTCACTTCACAATCACATGTGTACTGAGGTCTTAGTTTTGAATCCTAGTCGGAGTATAATTATTTCATGTAGCAATATTGCAATGGGACGCTAACATCGGGAACCCACCCGTCTAGAGCATCCTGAACCTTTTTTTCGAATAGCATCCATCAACCTTAACAAGGTCAAGTTTAACGGGCGGATTCAAAAATAAAATTATGTAGTTAGTAATCACGCGTATCAAATTATCCAATATACTTGTATAGAGAGGATGACTTCTGGGAGCCGACAGCCAGATCATACACGGTTAATTGTTGCATGTGCACACAGTTTGTCGTGGCCAATATGTGTGTAGGAATTTATGAACAACGATGATGAGGCCATCATGCATGACTTGATCAACGAGGGTGGGGAAGATGACGACGATGGCTACACCCAAGAAGGAACTCAATACAAGACTAAACAAGATGAGTACAACATTGCCGATGAGCCATTGTTTGGAAACGATGGCACATATATATGTGGGGGTCACATCCACGGCATTGGCCGCAACACTTGCATCATCAATTGTTGAGGGTAATAAGATAAGCCGAAGGACCGCGAGCTACACCACCGAAGAGGACAAGGTCCTATGCCAGGCTTGGATGGAGATTTCAATAGATCCCCTATGCGGCGCCGAGATGAAGGGATATGCCTATTGGAAAAAATTGGCAAATTCTTCCATGAGCATATGAAGTTCCCACCGAACGCCTTTTTTAGCGATCGAAATGATCTCTCCCTTTCAAAGATATGGGGTACCATCCATGCCAAGTGTAGCAAGTTCCAAGATTCGTACGAGACGGTGAAGAAAAGGGCAATAAGCAGGCTCTCAGCGGTTGACATGGTAAAACATCTTCCTCTTTTGTCGATGTACCTTGCATATGCATCGAGCCTTTGTTGTCGTAGATATGTGTAGGTTATAAAATCTTTGGAGCATTTCAAGGCGGCCAATGACAACACGGCATTCACATTGAGCCATTGTTGGGTGTTGATCAAGGACAGCAAAAAGTAGGAGGTTAGCCTTGCCCTTTGAAAAGATCTTGAGGCGAAGAAGAAGGGCAATGGCAAGGGAAAATCGTCAACGGATGGTGTCATCAACCTTGACGACAATGACGAATACATTGGCAACCCTGCAGGTGATGGCCCAGCGTCCGCCGGTCATGCCCGCCGGCCTGCATGAGATTTGTTCTAGGTTTTCTTTGTTCTAGGTTCTAGAAGGCTAAATGGATTTACATCTATGGGTGGTATAGATATATACATGAGATTTCTCAGCTTTGTGTACGAAAGGTTGCTCTATATGGAATCACTAATGGACATGCCTTGGAGATGATCGTGAGAGTGGTTCCATGCTTCACTTAGAAGGAAGCTATTTGAGTCTTACATTTTCTTCTTATGCGAGCAATTTCTTGCTACGGTTGAATTGCTATTGAATTTCTGAAACTTTAGTGTCCTGAATTTCTCAATTTTTGCTATGACTATTGCTTGATGGCATCCATTCATGTCTAGGGACGTATGAATGGCTAATGTCGGACTCACTTACATTTTCATACGGAGAAGCACGCATCGTTAATACATACACAGAAATGAAAGAATTCTGGGTGAAGAGATGAATAAGCTCCTATGGTATATAAACTGTACTTATCTCATAGCATATCTGTTAGTTTGTGTTCGGAGAGGGATATACTTTGTTTTGGCCACAAAACATGAATTTGTGAGAATATGTGCAACAAGATTTGGTATCCATTAGATACAAGAGACAAACACATAATTTTCCTCCAAACTAATTACAGCAATTAACATCTATCTCTTGTACAGTATAATATATAATCAGTTTATGCAAACTTTACATTAATGTTCCGTTTCTATATATTTGCATAAGTTTCTATCATTCTATCGCACAAATAGACGGAGACGCTATCATGGTCTAAGAGAAACGAAATAGGCTACCTTTGAACTGAACCCAAGCGAGCAGCACTCCCCGCCTCTGATTTGTTCCCGCTCTAGGCTTAGACCATCCTTGTCAGTGCTTCCTGCCCTTCTCGTTATGGAGCTGTAGGAGAGAGTTTGTAAAGATGGACCTCCTCGGCGATGCGTTGGCACGATCGAAGACCCGAGCGTTCCTCTCTTTCCGTCCACACACGGAGAGCAGGCCGATGGAGCCGATGGATGAGGGACTCGACGCCTCGTGCCCGGTCGCCAATCAATCAGTACACTGTTGTAGCAGCCACGTCTCGACGTCTCGTGCCGTCCCATGAGCTCATGGTGGATTCGTATCCACGTTGCGTCATGTGGACTGAGCTTTCTTCTTTTGGAACCAGGAAACACTGTTAACAGCACGGGGCCTACACCAAAGAAAAATTGCCGGCGGCGAACCGTGCCGCCGCGACTTTTTTGGCTACGGGTGTCGTTTATAATTTTATTATTAGGTGGGACCTCGTAGTGACTCACTCCTGTGTACCAACACGTATTTGACTAGAACTTCAAGCAGAACTAATTTAAAAAAACATGGTCCCGCCATGAAAGCAATAACGTGATTGGTGAGCCCCGCGAGCCAAAAGTCCTCTTTATCAGAGCAACTCCAGCCGTCTCTGCAAAACGTCGCGCACACTGAAACCTTTTTTCAGCGCGAGAGCCCGCCGCGACCTTCAACAGCCGTGCTCCCGAACAACTGCTTCTACGCGGAGACCCGGTGAACAGGGCAAGCGTAGCGCAAAGCACGACGCCGAGCATGCCACGAACAGGGCGGCGAAGCACGAGGACCGCCTCGAACGCCGGGCAGACAAGACGCGGAGGCTTGCCTTCATCAAGGCACAGATGGACGGACCAGCGACCATCGACAAAGACGATCCCCATTGGGGGTACTATTGGTCGTCGAAGCCGGTGTCCGACACGACACCGGCCTCGTCCGATGATGAATACTAGTAGTAGTTTATTTCCTAGTATTTTCTGTATTATGTATAGTTTTTTTTTCTTGTTCTATGTAATGTATTTTTGCCTAATTTTTAGATACAGTATATTTTATGTCATGTTTGTTGCAAAAAGAAAACGTGTTTGTGCGCGCTCTAATTTAGCGTGCATGTTGGAGAGGTTTGTGCTGCAAATTTAGCGCACATGTTTAGCGTCTTTGCCGGAGGAGATTCACGCGCGGCGTAACCGGATCACGCGCGCTGCATACACATTTTAGTGCGCCGAAATATATAGCGGCTGCTGGAGTTGCTCTTAGCTTTCCCCGTGGGAAATGATTAGCTTCGTCCGGGGGATCGCACACGTCCTCCCAGGTTGAGCGCTTGTCCTTGTACGTGGAAGACATCCCACCGCATCCCTCCACGTCTCTCTTCAATCTTATCGTCTCTTCCAATCATTCTTTTTGCGGGAATGTCTCCTTTCAATCCTCTCCTGAAAGGCCACCAGCAACCGCCATGGATGCACCTCGCCTGCTCCTCCCACCCCAGAGTCTCGGACCTCCCACCCTACTTGCCCCCGCTTCGCGTGAACGCCGCCGCCTCCCTGCCTGAGTTGCGCCAGCGCACGTCGCCGCCGCCATGCCTCGGTTGCGCGAGCGTGCACCTCCGCCATGCCTCTTGTGGGCGGGACGGCACCTCCACCCGCCAGAGCGCCTTCCCCACCGGAGCGCCTTCCCCACTGTCGGATGGAGCGTTCCTTCTTCCTCTACCTTTTTTGTGTCTCACTGTGTCCTCACGTGTCCATGGGCGTCGCCCCGAGCTCCTCCGTATCTGCTAGCTCCTCAACGGCGAGCCCTCCTCCGATGTTAACTCCTCACCGACCGACCGACGAGGTCTTCCTCCTCCACCAGGTCCTATCCTACCTTGCCTCCAGCGGCCAACGGAGTAACACCATGGATGTATCATTGGAGGTGCTGCCATGGGGGGAGATGAGGGTTGTTGTGCTTCTGCAAAAAGATGTCGGGGGCATTGCTACCGATGGGTGACGGCCTTGCTACCGAAGGCGGGGGCATTGCTAGTTTGCTACTGACGGTACTGACGCTGGGGGGCGTTGCTCCCGAAGGAGGACGGCGTTGCTACTAAAAGTAGACGGAGTTGCTACCTACGGAGACAATGCTAACGACGGCGAGGGTCGAGTTTGGGATTTTACTCCGGCCTGCGGGGATTGTGCTACATTTTTTGCTACAACAGTTCTATGGTTTTGCTACATCAACGCACTTTTTTTTGCTATGGAGTACCTTTTGATGTTTCCGACGAAGTCAGTTTTGCAACATAGTTTTTCCATATTACCATTTTTTTTTTCTACCACCCGTTCTATAATTTGCTACAACGGTGCAAAATTTTTGCTAGAAGGTTTCTCGTTGAAATTCTCCGACGAGATCGGGTTGCTACGTTAGCACAACTATTTTGGCTAGGGTAGAAGGTTTTGATCGAGTGGTCTTTACTTGGGACTACTTATCGTTGGTTACTTGGTTTAACGTCTATCTTCTTTGACAAGGGACATGTCTAGTGTTGGTATTCTTCCTCGACAAGGGGCATGTCCAATGTTAGTATTCTGGTGGCTATTTGCAGTTCTTCTCGTCGGCGTATTTTTTGCCACGTGAAGCATAATCTGAACAAGGTGGCGCACATCTTAGCTAATTCCAAATTGATTGTCGATTCTAATTGTATTTTATTATATTTCAGATTGTATCAGGAGAACTCTTTGTACTGATGTGCTTTAATCAGTAAAGCGTCCGTTTCTCTCTCCAAAAAAAAGTAAGGATGAATTAAACCTATATGTTAGCTCAATCATAGTGACGATAAACCTTAAAAACTAGGAAAAGGATCCTCATCCCTCCGACGATGGAATCGTTCCATCATCAGACTCGCGCGTGAAGGGTCCACCCACAAGATACCTCCACGCGTTCTCTCTCCTTCTTATCTCTTTCGTTTTTTCAACAGCCCGATGTGCCATGGTAGGCTGCTCCCCGATGCGCCATGGGAGGCTGCTCCCCGATGCCACGCCTCCGGCGACCAACTACGCGCCGCCGCCGACCCGCCACGCGCCTCCGCCATGGAGCTCCTACTATCTTATCCGTTCGCTCCACCAGACCACCACACGTTCGTCTCCGCTCGCTCCGCTCTAGGCTCGTCCGTCTTCGACGCCTTGTCGGACATCGTCCCCGTTGCCTCGCCGGTCATCCCAGCTTCCCGCACACCGAAGCAGGACTCTACCAGGGCCACCACCGGTTCCTCTCTTCACCCGACGCGGCGACACCGCCGAGCTCATGACGCCCGTTCTATGACACCTGCTCCCCAGCGGCCATGCGTTCCTCTGTGCGGTGCCTAGACTTGATCCCGACGGTGCGCGCGGTTGCTACGGGGTGGTGGCCAGCGTTCCTTCGTCGGCAGAGTTGGTCCTGACGGTGGCCGGCGTTGCTGCCGAAGACGCCCGGTTGTTGGGGGGATACCCCCGGGTAGGATCACGCCGGGGTATAAAGGCCGAGTTAGCCGAGGTACGGCAAGGTCAAAGCAAGTGTTGGCCGAGTCACCTCAAGGCAGGCCGAATCACGGAGTAACCCGGACCGGAGGATGTCTGCCTAATTGAGTCTCGACCGACATATGTAGTATGCTGGCAGGATTTCTGTAACTTGTATGCAGGTGCCCGCGTGGCCCGATTAACCAGGCATGATCCGGGTTATATCAGGCTTGCAAGAGAAGGAAGGTATCTCGCCGGTTAAAAGGTGGTCACTATACGCTAGAGCATGAGCGAACCGGACAGAGGGAAGGACCATCGAGGTGTGGCCGACAAGGGTGACGCGGCCTATGTCAGATGACGCTGGCGCCGCAGAGGCTCACGTAGCCTCTGCATGGCTTACGATGGCGAAAAGTGACCCGGTCGGTTTGCTCTTTTGGGAAGAGGCATATTCCTTGGAATATGCCTCCACATATGCCCTAATTGAAGACCTAGCCACCCCTTTATAATGAGGGCTGGGGCATCTGTAGAAGGGGTTGATTCTTGGTGGGTTGGCATTTGAGTAGTTGCTTCCTGGGAGATAGCTAGTGGTGAGAGTAAGAGAGCTCCTACTTCCTCCTCTCCCCAATACAGCTCAAGGAGCATCTGTAATCTTGTGAACTGGGGAAATACCAAACATCTGCGTGTGGAATCACCACACTATCCCTCCCTGGATTCCTCTAGTGCATATTGTCCCCACCTTTATCCTATCCATGGCATCTGCCGTGACACCACCACGACAGTTGGCGCCCGCTGTGGGGCTAGCGGCGCTAGCAGGAGTGAAGATCCGGACGGGAAACCTCATCGACAACGGCGAGCGCCTCGTCTCTGGGCTCGTTCAGCGCTTTGGAGCGCTGGACTACGTCAGCGACAATGCTGGATGCTTCGGCAAGCGACCTCTCCCGCGCAACGGCCTCTTCGTCAAGCTTGGCGCGTACAAGATCTACGTTGCTGTTGATGTGTCATGCATTCACCCGCGGCACGTCGTCGAGGGAAGCGAGCAACCCCTTAGCGTGGCTCGCGGGGCACGTATCACTCGCTCTCCTAACCGCGCCGAGGTGATGATGACGGCGCCTGACGCTGGCGCGAGCAAGGATCCGGCACCAGATCCAGAGGTAACACCCAAAGCACCAAGGAAAAGTAGAGGTCCTCCACTAGAGAGGCCAGAGAATGTGCTGCAGCAAGCAATAGATAGCTTGGCAAGTCCCATAGTACATGTGGTAGATCCGGCTCAGGCACAGGACGAGTTAGAGGAAACAAGGCAGAAAATACTAGAGGGTGCGAAAAAGATAGCCGCGGCTCAGCAATCATTGAACATGACACTGCGCGAGTACGCAAAGGCAAATAAGGTAGATGATGTAAAAGTGAAGGGGAGAAACCTCATGAGTGAAATGAACAAAGAGGGTGATACTAGAGTTGAGGAATCAGAGAACATTCTGTCCGTGGGGCTGTCGAAGTACAGTACCCCGGCAAAGAACCTCAGAGTAGCGGATGCAGCTGCGTCCGAGTTAGAGGGTTTAACGGGTGAAGCCCGGCAAAGACAGCAGGATAGGGTCAATGAGTTAGTTCGGATCGCAAACAGACAAAATGAAGAGTTGCTCAGGGCTAATCCGGCAAGGGCTGGGGCCTCCAAAGTCGTTCATTCAGCGGTAGGTAACCCGGAGAAATCTGCTGGAGCTGCATCATCCCCTCATGGTGGCCCGAGAAGAGAGGAAGTGGTAACCTCCGCGAGGAGAAACAAACATATAGTCCCATATGACCCGGCAAGGGCAGGGAAAGGAAAAGCAGTGCAGGGAAACGAGGATCGACGAAGTGTCAGTCGAGGTGAAGCTGGCTGAGGTAACCGCGACCAAGGCAATGTTGGTCAAGGAAACGTTGTGAACGGCAATGCCGGACAACGCAACTCGGCGGGTGCAGGGCAACCGCAGCAACGGAATATACCACGGCAACAGAGAGGCGCTCCACAAGAGCAAGATAGATACAATGATGGTGATTCAGAAATGGTGAACGCAGGATACCCTAGGCCAGATTATCATGTGATAGGATCAAGGTTGGGAAGCAGGAACTTGATGCCTGATGACGCCAGGTTAAAACTGGATTGGCTTTATAGGTCGGAGCAAATTGAGTGTCAAGGTCCTCCAGGTCCGGCGTGTTTTGGGCCCCGGATCATGAAGGAGCCTCCGGTACCTAACTTGTAGTTACCTAGAGGCACGAAGACATATGACGGTAGCACAAAGCCAGAGGATTGGTTGATTAACTACGCGACGGTGGTGAAAATTGCTACAGGCAACTTGAGATGGGCGGTGAGATATGTACCTCAGATGTTGGAAGGGCCAGCAAGGGTATGGCTAAACAATTTGCCACCCGGAAGTATTAACTGCTAGATCGATTTTGAGGAAATATTCGTCAGTAACTTCTCGAGCACGTATCAGAGGCCCAATAGGCCACATACCCTAGCAATGTGCAAGCAGAGACCAAATGAGACATACCGGGAATTCTTAACCCGTTGGTGCACTGTACCAAACTCATGTGAGGGCGTGATTGAGTCACAGGCCATAGCTTGGTTTGCGCAAGGGTGCAGGTATGCAAGCATGCTGTGGCAGAGGTTACAAAGGGATATGCCAACTACACTGGCAGAGACAATCCAGATTGCTGATTCATATGCTTTGGGTGACCCAACTCAACCGAGGCTTGTGTCAAACGAGTCAAATGAGGAGTACTACCAGCAAGATGGAGTCGGGTCATCCCAACGGAATGATTACCGAGGTAAGAGAAGAGATGATAGACCGGATTACATGTACAGTTCGCAACTAGTTGTTGCTGTAAATCAAGATCAACCCGGAGTAGGGAGTAATCAGCGGCAGAAAACTGAAGGGCAACAGTGGACACCAAGAAATGATGGCAAGAAAACTTGGACGCCCGAGGAAAAGAAACACTGGCAAGAGAACAAAGACATGCCGAGGTCTACGTATGAGGCAATGCTGGATCAGCCGTGTAAATTTCACACGCCAAATCCGAGTAACCCGGCGGGTCACACGACTCGGCAATGTGAGTGGATGAGGAAGATAGAACAAAGTGGTTCGGGGAATGCTCAGGCACCTCGGAACGATCAACCTCGGCAGGAGTTACCCCGGCAGCAATTGCTCTCCGGAGCGAACACGCAACAGTTACTGTTGCCACTACCTCCGCCGAGGTATGAAAATCACGAGAGAAGGGATGTAGTGCATCAGGTGGAAAACCAACATCAGCCAGATCAAAGATGTCCCGGCAATGAGGGCAGAAATGAATACAGAGAGCATCACCAGAGTTATTGCGTGTTTACCATGAAGGAGACAGATAGAAAGAGCTTGCAGTGCCGACATATGGAAGTGAATGCAGTAATGCTAGTGGTGACGAGGTATATGCCTTGATTGGATCAGTAAATTACCTGGAGTATCAAAGATCATCCCAAGCTTATGCCAAGTCCTGGTTCGTATGCGCTGGTGCTGGATCCAACATTCATCGGGCCAAACATCAATGTGAGGTTCTCCAAGGTGCTAATTGACAATGGTAGCAGCATCAATATCATGTACGTGGATACGATGCGCAAGTTGGGTATCTCGGAGAACATGCTCCAGGCTACGAGGACAACTTTCCATGGCATTGTGCCAGGCATTTCCTGTGAACCCATTGGCAAAATCCAGGTTGACGTATTGTTCGGCACGAGAGATAACTGCCAAACTGAGAACTTGGAGTTCGAGGTTGTCAATTTGGAGAGAGCATATCACGCGCTACTCGGCAGGCCAGCCCTGAACAAATTTATGGCAAGTACTCACATCAGTTACTTGAAGATGAAGCTGCTTGGGCCAAATGGAGTAATTACCATAGCTGGGGATTTCCGACGTCCCATTGAGTGTGCATCAGCCGGGTCTAACCTGGCTGAGTCACTCGTAATCGCGCAAGAGAAAAGAAAGATCCAGGAAGTAGCGGCATTGGCTCAATCCGTGCAGCAGTATATGCCGACGCTGAGTAACCCGCATGGAAGTGTCTCGTTTCAAGCAACAAAGGATACCAAGAAAGTGCCTGTTGATGATCTGTTCCCAGAGCGCACCATAACAATTGGTGCCGGGTTAACTGACAAATAGGAAAGCGAGCTCGTCAACTTCCTCCGTGAGAATCGGGATATCTTTGCTTGGTCCACACAGGACTTGCAAGGTGTTCCGAGGGAGTTGGCCGAGCACTCTTTGAATGTGAGACCTAGAGCAAAGCCGGTGAAGCAACCTCTCCGCTGCTTTGCCGAAGATAGGAGAAAAGTCATTGGAGATGAGATAGCTCGGCTCCTAGCAGCTGGGTTTATCATGGAAGTGCTTTACCAGGATTGGCTATCTAATCTGGTGCTGGTGGAAAAGAAGAAAGATGATGCGAATGTGGCAGTGGTTTGGCGCATGTGCATCGATTACACGAACCTGAATAAGGCGTGCCCAAAAGACTCGTTCCCACTACCAAGGATAGATCAAGCCATAGACTCTAATGCTGGGTGTGAACTGTTGTCATTCATAGATGCATATTCTGATTTCCACTAGATACCTCTGAACCCGAATGATCAAATAAAGACTGTATTTATCACCCCGTATGGGGCTTATTGCTATCGCACCATGCCTTTTGGTTTACGTAATGCAGGGCAACGTACCAAAGATGTATGCAAAAATGTTTACACGATCAAATTGGCCAAAATTGGCAAGTATATGTGGATGATGTGGTTATAAAAATCAAGGAAAGCAAAACGCTCCTTGATGATATCAGGTAAACGTTCGCGAACCTAAGAAGGTTCCGAATGAAGCTTAACCCGGAGAAATGTACCTTCGGTGTCCTGGCTGGAAAATAAATCGGATTTCTCGTATCCAGCCAAGGTATCGAAGCTAACCCAACTAAAATCCGAGCCATAGAGCGAATGGAACTGCCGAAGTGTCTTAACAATGTCCAGAAGTTCACTGGTTGCCTGGCATCTTTAAGTCGGTTTGTATGTCGGATGGGAGAAAAGGCCTTGCCTCTCTATCAACTAATGAAAAAAGCGGACAAGTTCGTATGGACTTCGCAGGCCAACGAAGCCTTCATCCAATTAAAGAAAATGTTAGCCACTGCACCGGTGTTAGCCTCCACTGTCAAAGGAGCGAATGTTGCTCTATATAGGCACAACCAACCGAGTTGTAAGTGCAGTGATTGTGGTAGAGCGCGACGAGGAGGGTAAGTCAGTGAAAAGGCCAGTATATTATCTGAGAGAGGTATTATCCGTTTCAAAGCAAAACTACCCTCATTATCAGAAGATGGCATATGGTGTGTATATGGCGGCTAAGAAGTTAAAGCATTATTTTGAAGAGCACCCCATGAAAGTAATATGTGAAGCCCCCATATCTGAGATAATGAGCAACAAGGATGCAAGTGGCCGAATTGCAAAATGGGAAATTGAGCTAGCCCCATATGCTCTGCAATACGACATGCGAGATGCGATCAAGTCTCAGGATATGGCCGATTTTTTCGTAGATTGGGCGGAAATGCAATATGAGCCATCGATACCATATCCGAACTACTGGAGAATGCATTTTGATGGATCAAAAACAAAAACCGGGTTAGGCACTAGAGTTGTACTTACCTCACCAAAGAACGACCAGTTGAAGTATGTACTGCAGATCCATTTCGCAGCATCAAACAATGTCGCTGAGTATGAGGCACTTGTGCATGGGCTCAAAGTGGCGAAAGAAATTGGAATACGTCGGATCCAATGCTTTGGCGACTCGGATCTGGTAGTTCAGCAAGTCTCGGGGCAACGGGACGCTTTGGATGCAAACATGGCATTATATAGATTTCATGTGCAGAAAATATCGGGGTACTTCGAAGGGTGCGAGTTTCATCATGTACCTCGGCTGGAAAATGAGGCCGCCGACGTATTGTCAAAGCTCGGATCAACCTGACAAGCAATTCCACCGGGTGTAGCACTAGAGCACCTTAGAAAGCCATCTATCAGGCCATCCCCAGAAACTCACTCAATGTACATCCCGGCAGATTCGGAGTCCGGAGTTGTACCCATGGATGTTGACGTGGGAAGTGGTTCAGGAAACCCGGGGACTGCTACGCAGAACTCGGGGACTGTGCAGCGCGACCCGGCCGAGGTTATGTCGGTAGATCAAATGGAAATTGATGAGGATGTGTTTCCGGTGCGAGCTGTACCAACTTGGGCATTGCCCATATTTCAATTCCTGAAGGATGGAACTTTGCCCAGTGAAGAGGTGATTTCCAAGCAAATTCAGAGGCGCGTAAAGGCATACACGATTATCAATGCCGAATTATACAAGAGGAGTGTCACAAACTTCCTCCAACGATGTGTTGACCCGGAAGAAGGGCTTGAATCCTCCGAGATATACATCAAGGGGAATGTGGGCATCACGCCTCATCCAGAGCGTTGGTAGCAAAAGCTTTCCGGCATGGGTTCTATTGGCCAAGTGCCTTGGAACAAGCAGAAGATCTAGTAAGAAAATGCAATGGTTGTTAGAGGTATGCTACCAAGACACACATGCCTTTGTTGGAGCTCAAGACCATACCCATTACCTGGCCATTTGACGTGTGGTGTTTGGATATGGTTGGCCCGTTTAAACCAGCGAGAGGAAATATGACCCATATTTTGGTTATGGTTGACAAATTTACAAAGTGGATTGAGGTAAAGCCGATAAGAAAATGTGATGGAGCTACAGCCGTGACATTCCTCAAAGATATCATTCTGAGATATGGCTATCCTCACAGTATTATAACAGATAATGGCACCAACTTTGCTGAAGGAGCATTTGCGAGATCCTGCCGAGATAAGAAGATCCGGCTGGACGTTGCCTTGGTAGCCCACCCCGCATCGAACGAACAAGTGGAAAGATCCAACGGATTAGTATTATCCGGGATAAAACCCCGGCTCATTGAGCAGCTGCAAAGATCAGCGGGGTGCTGGATAGAAGAACTACCAGCGGTACTGTGGAGTTTAAGAACAACTCCGAATCGATCAACAGACTATACGCCATTTTTTCTGGTATATGGGGCAGAAGCTGTATTACCAGCCGACATAGAACATGATTCGCCTAGGGTCACCCAATACACAAAAGCCGAAGTGCGAGAAGCCCGGCAAAATGATGTTGATCTGCTAGAAGAAGCGAGAGAATTGGCATTGTCCAGATCCGCCATATATCAGCAAAATCTCCGACGCTATCATAGCCGGAAAGTAAACCCCCGGGTCTTCCGGGAAGGTGATCTGGTACTCCGGTTGGTACAACGTACTGCTGGCATGCATAAGTTATCCCCCCCATGGGAAGGGCCATTCATTGTGAGCAAAGCAGTGCACAATGACTCTTATTATCTCATCGACGCGAAACCACAAGAGAAGAACAAGGCGGACAGGTCCGGCGAGGAATCTAAGCGTCCATTGAATGTAGCTCTACTTCGTCCCTTCTACACTTAACAAAGAAGTGTGTGTTTCCGAGTCTCTCATATGTCGGTATGTATGCCGGCAATGAGTTTATCAATGAAATCTTGGCACCCCGAGCAGTAACTCGGGGACTGCCTTAGTAATGTTTGTTGTTCTATATGTTTACTATCTATTTTTATGTCGGATGGCTTAAGTCGCTTCTGCCTAAGCCGGATTAGTACTGTGTGAGCACCAAAAACTCAACTCTTCGACTTGCTGCTGTCCAACAAGATTTGGCTTCATGGCAAGCAAGAGAACAAGTTGGAATTGCGTAGCACATGAAAAACGACTAAGGAAAAGAACGTAATCGAGCCGACATTTGTTATTTGGACTAATTTTATGTTTATCTTGTTTTTACTATGTTGAATTATTTTGAGCTAGTCCTAAAGTTTCCAAGTATTGTTAAGTCAATTTTTGAAACTCGGACTCGTAAGTCATAAAACCGAATCAAGGTAGACACAAGCCGAGCCAGGAAATTGGAGAAACAAAACTCGAGGACTACGCCCAAGTTAATCTGGCATGAGCAACTTAGTAGCAAAATATGATCTGTGTGCTTAATACATCTGCACCCGGCATACCGGGGATCTAATAAATGTCAAAGTGTTTGTTCACGCTCAAGGAGCAGCAGCAGGTGGAACTCCAGTCTCAGCCTCATCATCGTCTTCATCCTCTTCAACATCTGAAGCTGCATCCTCTTCCTCGTCTCCCAAACCATCTTCGACGTATTCGTCGTCAACGGTGCCAAGAAAACTTGGTCCTTCATTCCATTGATGGATGGGAGCAAACTGGATGAGGTTGTGGGCGCAAGCCTTGCGCCGGGTTACCCAATCCGGGTCATCCGACCACTTTGATCCGGTGCGCAGGCGCTCAAGAAGCTTAAGGTCCAACTTTTCATACCATGTGAGGACAAAATGGAGAACAGTTTTAGCTCTGGCGCGGGTGGCGGATTCCCTCTAGAGGTCAAGCTGGGTCTCGCACTCCATTAACTTGTTAATTAGAGCAGTGGACCCCTCCGAAGTATCTTTACCAGGCCAAAGGGCATTGAAGACCCGGACTGCTGCATCTAGGAGACCCTTACCATAGTTCTTCACAATCTTGATGCGAGAGGATAGGCTGACCAGCAAGTCCTCCATGTCATAGGAATATTTTCAGTGCCAGGACCAGTTGGGGTGCCCCTCTGCTGGCGGAACTTGGAAACTGCAGCAACCGCAATAGCATCGCCCTCTGGAAATTTGCCTGAAAACAAGACAAGTGAAATAAGTAAGGGAGGTTGACTCGGAGAGATTCATGTCAGCTGAAGGAAAAGAACTTACGAGAAATATGGCTATGGATCTGGGTCAGCTCCTTGGTGCAGTTATCACGTCTCTCCTGAAGCTTTTCAAGTTCAGCGTTAGCCGAGCCAAGCTTGACGTCGGCCTCCTGCAGTAGTTCTTGATCCTTTGCAAGTTGGAGGTTGAGGCGTTCTCGCTCTTCAGTGAAATCTTGGCCAGCCTTGTCCATCTGAACCTTATGGAGCTCCTTAAGTTTTTTCATCTCGGGCTTGAGCTTGGCAATTTCATCGTCTTTGGCTTGGAGTTAGGCGAGCTCATCATCCTTCTTCTTAAGTTTGGCCTGATGCTGCCCTGCTTGTTCGAGAAAATGCAGCATCATATCAGGCATGGGCACACTATCTTCAAGAGATGCTAAAACAGTTTGTTGACCCGGCAAAGCTGAGGTATGAATATTTGTCAAGCTTAGGAGAAAGGAAAGAGAGCGCAGGAGAAGATTAACCGAAGTGACTTACCTTTCATCTGCTCCAAGTTCTTCCTCATGATGGTGTTTTTGGCCTCCACTCCGGCTGCGCAATCCGAATGTCAAATTAATCCGGCAGGGAAAGACAAAGAGAGATGGGACAAAAGGAAAAGAGAAAACTTACCCCTTTTGTCGAACTCAGCGAGAAGTGCAGAATGTTTCGAGCGCAGCCCCTTGTGAGTGTCCAAGAGGCGCTGAAACTCAGCGCTCCGACGGTTGGTGGTGACCTGAGAAAAGCAAAGTTGACTTAATTATATGTATATTCAAAGTGTACAAAATCCGGGCCAAGTGGAACTTAACCCGGCTCTAGGTGTGTGCATATTCGCAGTGTACAAAATCCGGGCCAAGTGGAACTTAACCCGGCTCTAGGTGTCTGCATATTCTAAGTGTACAAAATCCGGGCCAAGTGGAACTTAACCGGGCTCTAGGTGTGTGAATATTCGAAGTATACAAAATCCGGGTCAAGTGGAACTTAACCCGGCTCTAGGTGCGTGCATATTCGAAGTGTACAAGATCCGGGCCAAGTGGAACTTAACCCGGCTCTAGGTGTGTGCATATTCGAAGTGTGCAAAATCTGGGCCAAGTGGAACTTAACCCGGCTCTAGGTGTGTGCATATTCGAAGTGTACAAGATCCGGGCCAAGTGGAACTTAACCCGGCTCTAGGTGTGTGCATATTCGAAGTGTACAAGATCCGGGCCAAGTGGAACTTAACCCGGCTCTAGGTGTATGCATATTCGAAGTGTACAAGATCCGGGCCAAGTGGAACTTAACCCGGCTCTAGGTGTGTGCATATTCGAAGCGTACAAGATCCGGGCCAAGTGGAACTTAACCCGGCTCTAGGTGTGTGCATATTCGAAGCGTACAAGATCCGGGCCAAGTGGAACTTAACCCGGCTCTAGGTGTGTGCATATTCGAAGTGTGCAAAATCCGGGCCAAGTGGAACTTAACCCGTCTCTAGGTGTGTGCATATCTGAAGTTACTAAGGAGCTACACTAGTTCTCTAAGGAGCATCCGGCCGAGTAACAAGTTACTCCTCCGGAGGCTCGGGGACTAATGGATATGTATCTAAACACTTGTGCATACTAAACAAAAGACAAAGTAGCGTACCTCCATCATCCGGCTAGCGAGGTTGATAGCCTTAGTTGGTGTGTTCATTTGTGCGGCAAACTCGGCTGGCCCAAACTTCTCCGGGAGATCGTCGTTATTGACGAACTCCGCCTTGTTCCAGTTATTAACATATTCAATTAGGGCCGAGGGATATCGCTCTCCGCTAAGCATGTGGGGCGCGATCAGACCCTTGGCGTGCGTTTCCCTCCTTTCAACTTGGGCAGCAGCAGGGCTGGTGTGCAATGTAAGCTACATGCTAGCTGACCCGAGGGAGACATCTTTCTTCGGCGGCATTTTCTTCGGAAGCATGGACGCGAGAGTGCGCTGTCCAGGCTCGATAGATGTTGCCCTGGCGGTGTCAGAAGTTTTCTTGGACTTAGGACGCTGCTGAGAGGTCGAGGTTTGATCTGTGGATTTAGTCTTGGGCGCAGCCTTGGTGCTATCTGGGCCTTCTCGCCGAGTCTTGGAAGACTCGGACGAGGCAGAGGGAGTTGGTGCTGCTGCTGGTACTTGTGTTGCTGCTGTTGGTGCTGGCGCTGGTGCTGGTGCTGGTGTTAGTCTTGGCGGGGGTGCTGTTGGTATCTCAGAGGTGACAGGTTGCGGCTGAGCCAAAGAGGAGCTGGGAGCATCCACTACCTCGGCAGAGCCACTCCCCCTGCCCCAAGGTTGCCCTCCTCTGGACAAGGTGGGCTAGAACCCGGAGCAGCCGCTGAACCCTCCTGAATGGGGCTCAACGGGCGTGTATCATTGCCACGAGGGGGAGAAGGGCTATGCCAGAAGGAGGAGGAGATGCTCGAGCCGCTCTGAGGAACCTCCACCATAGCCCTGCCGAATCAAACGACAAGTAATACGTTATAACAAAGGAAAAGCATATGAATAGCAAGGCACAAAGCAGAGAATTGGACGAAGAAGAAGGTGACTTACTCATCAGAAGTCAATGGCTCCTTGGGCTTCTGAGCTCTCCATGTCGTGGCCTTAGTCGCAGGCTTGGTGGCGGCTTTGTCTGCGGACTTCTTTCGCCTCTTGGTAGGCTTAGAAGGTCCGGAAGAAGAAGTAGAAGTGGCCGCCCTTTTCTTTGACGCGGCTGGGACCGACTCACCCGTGGCAAGAGGAGGATCTTCGTGGATCTGCCCACCCAGGTTAGATGAAGCCAGAAAGGCATAAGAAAGGGGTACAACGTCAAATGCTTCCATCACCTCAACGTCGGAATCATCTTCATCATCAGGACAATCTCTTAAAGAAGAGAAGTTACCAGTGGGTCGTTTGGTTGCATCAGGGAACAGCAGGAACATCTCCTGATCCGGCTCCTCCTCATCCGAGACAAGTCGATTCTTCACCCATTTGAGCGAAGGCTCAGTGCCATCTTCGAGAGTTTGCTAGAGAAACAGCTAAAAGAGAAATACAAAAGGATCAGATAAACAACATACTCCGACATAGAATATAACTCGGAAGAAGATTGAGATTTACCATAGGAGGAAGCTTGTCCCGGCAATAATGCTCCAATCCCCACTCCCAATCAGCGGAGAACTCCTTGTCAGTTGTAAAAAGGGCCTTGACCCGACGGAATATCTCAGTGTTGTTCAGCTCAAAGGAAGAAGTCCGGTTGGGGTCAAGTCGCCAACTCATATAGCAAAGCTTGTGTGTGTGCTTCTGGAGACGGGAGATCTGGCTACGGACGAAAGTGATCATCGCGTCCTCATTGCGCAGCCCCAAATCCTTCAACTCCTTGAACCGCTTGTGGACTTGATTCGCCAAGACGGTGGGTTTCTTGGAAACCCGGTCCCACAAATCC
The DNA here is from genome assembly GCA_910589775.1 of Avena eriantha. Classification (NCBI taxonomy): domain Eukaryota; kingdom Viridiplantae; phylum Streptophyta; class Magnoliopsida; order Poales; family Poaceae; genus Avena; species Avena eriantha. The sequence continues at coordinate 100,195,454 of OU342744.1, forward strand.
GGATTAGGAGGACCTAGAGCATAGGGGCGCAGCCGGATCAAGTCTTCATCCGTGCCATTTCTAACATAGAAGAAAGTTCGGGCCCAGCCCTTGTAGGAATCGAGCCCCGTGACCCGGGCGAAGACGGATTGTTTCCGAGGTGAAATGGAGGCATCACCGAACTGTGTAAGATGCTTGTCCTCCGGGTCAAGCAATTTATTCGGAATCACGTTCCTTCGTAGACCGAAAAACCGGATCCAGAGCTCTTTAGTGGGCCACAATCCGACATACCCTTCTATGGTGGAGGCGAAGGAAGAAAGGGATGTGATGGCACTCGCCGGGCGATGGTGTGGTTGAAGTTCATAGATATCGAGGAAGTCGTGGAAGAAATCGCTGACGGGGAGGCCGAAGCCGCGTTGGAAATGGGAGAGGAACACGACGAACTCACCCGGATTGGGTGAGGGAGCAAGCTCCTCAGAGGCGAGGCGGGAAACCACGCCCTCGGGGATGCGGCGCGTGCGATAGAGCCAGTCCAGGTCATCCTGGCACACCCAGGAACCAGCCCAGGCAACGCGCTCTGCGTTCTTTGCCCCCTCCTCCATCTCCTCTTCCGCGACGGTGAGCTCCTCTTCAGTCATGTCTAGGTCGCTGTCCTCCCCGGCCCTATCGGAGGTGGGGGCAGTGCCTTGGACTAGCGCGGACCCGTGGCGGTGGAGCTGCGCGGGAGCGGCAGCGATGCGGATGCGAAAAGGCACGGTGCAACAGCGGCGCTACTAAGCAGATGCGGCGGTGGCAGCGCTGTCGCTAGGAGGAAGAAGAAGAAGAGGTAGAGGGGCACGTGAAGGGGAAAAAGACCAAGGGGCGCGCCCCTCCCCTATTTAACCACGCCCTAGTGGGGGTAGTGGGATCGTGCGATGCGGCAAGGCCACATGGTGTGGACGTGTATCTGTCGGGTCAGCCAATCAGAGGCAAGCCACAGGCAGGGCCACAGGGCGCAGGAGAACCCACGACGCGACGTGATGATATAGTTAACGAGGAGACAGGCGCAACGTGACGTGTGCAACAGTAACGCCTGACATTAACTGCAGCAGTAACTGGCACATGGCCTTAAAATGAGGCAAGGTAATGATTACCCTCCACGTGGGACGTGGGGAAGCGTACGAGAGAAGGAAGGATAAGCCGGAAAACTAAAGGGTGACCCGGCCAGCGAGTGAAAACTCGGAATGTGCCAAGGGAAAAATTAGTCAATGAAATCCGGGCTATGAGTTAACCCGGAAAAGGAAGCAAAAGGCTCGGTAAATTGAACCTGCTGTGGCCTTAGCTAAGACCGCACCAGCTTCGGGGACTAATGTTGGGGGGACCCCCGGGTAGGGTCACGCCGGGGTATAAAGGCCGAGTTAGCCGAGGTACGGCAAGGTCAAAGCAAGTGCTGGCCGAGTCACCTCAAGGCAGGCCGAATAACGGAGTAACCCGGACAGGAGGATGTTGATACGTCCATTTTGCATCACTATTCTATGTCTTAATTCACTATTATTCATTGATATATTTCATATTGAGAGGTGATACTTATGTTATTTCATCTGTTTTTGCATGGTTGGTGACTTTTGGAGCATGGACCACTGCAGTCGGGATTCTAATGGAAAAGGTGCTGTTTGGAGGCAAAATTCGCGAAGATCAGAAAATCCAGGAAAATATACGGAAAATCCTATTTTTCTAGAAGACTAAGGATGGCAGAAGACGGAGTGGAGATGGGCCACAGGGGCCCACACCACCCCATGGCGTGGGCAGCCCTAGGCCGCGCTAGGAGGTGGTGTGGCCATGCTGGCCCACTCCAGCCTCTCCCCTCTGGTGTATATCATCCTCCCGAAACCCTAAGACTCGGGGAGCGACCATAGAAATATTCCGCCGCCTCTTCGGGGCGGAAAACACCGAGAGAAAAAGATCTCTCCGGCAGACAGATTTCTGCTGGGGGAATTCCTTCCCGGAGAGGGGAGATCATCGCCATCAACACCACCATCAAGCTGGACTTCATCGGGATCATCATCATTATCACCACCATCATCACCATCAGCACCCTCATCACCATCTCCATATTGCTGTAACAATTGAGTTGAATCTTGCATTGGTTCATAGGGGAAACTTTCCCGGTGTTGATTACTCTTTGTAGTTGATGCTGTTGAGTGAACCGCTGAATTATTGTTTATGTTCAGATTGTTATACATCATTATACCATCTCTGATCATGAGCCATATGATGTCTTGTGAGTAGTTCGTTTTTTTCTTGAGAACATGGGAGAAGTCTTGTTGTTAGTAGTGGAGTTGTGTTGAGAAAGATTCAATAGATTGTTATTTAAGTTGTGGTGTACTTCTTCTAGTGGTGTCATGTGAACGTCGACTACATGACACTTCACCTATATGGGCCTAGGGTAATGCATTGTGTATATGGCTACTAATCGTAGGGGTTGCCGGAGTGACAGAAACCTGAACCCCCGTTAGGAAACCATTGCACAAGGGACGTAAGGGTCTTAGAGTTTAAAGCTGTGGTTAGGTTTCTACCTTAATTACTTTCTTGTACTTACGGATGTTTGCAAGGGGTATACTCACAAGTATGTATTAGTCTTGGATGGGGCGGTACATTAGCACAGGTTCACCCACACAAACACTTAGCAAGCTAGAGAAGATTAATCAGCTATATGAAGCGAAAGCACTTGACAGTCTTCCCATGTGTCCTCAAGAACGTTTGGTCATCTTAAGTAATACAGCCGGCTTGTCCTTTGCTGCATAAAGGATTGGGCCACTTGCTGCATTTATTCCTACTGTCTTTTATTTACTCGTACTTTGTTTACTTGCCTTATCAAAAACCCCTAAAAATCTGTTTGCTAAGTATTTGCAGAGAATTCCTGATCTATACCACTAGCCAGCACCTTCTGCTCCTCGTTGGGTTCGACACTCTTACTTATTGAAAATACTGCGATACACCCCCTATACTTCTGGGTCATCAGATGTCCGCCTAACTGAGTCTCGGCCGACATATGTAGTATGCCGGCATGATTTCTGTAACTTGTATGCAGGTGCCCGCGTGGCCCGATTAACCAGGCATGATCCGGGTTATATGAGGCTTGCAAGAGAAGGAAGGTATCTCACTGGTTAAAAGGTGGTCACTATACGCTGGAGCATGAGCGAACCGGACAGAGGGAAGGACCACCGAGGTCTGGCCGACAAGGGTGACGCGGCCTATGTCAGATGACGCTGGCGCCACAGAGGCTCACGTAGCCTCTGCATGGCTTACGATGGCGAAAAGTGACCAGGTCGGTTTGCTATTTTGGGAAGAGGCATATTCCTTGGAATATGCCTCCACATATGCCCTAATTGAAGACCTAGCCACCCCTTTATAATGAGGGCTAGGGCATCTGTAGAAGGGGTTGATTCTTGGTGGGTTGGCATTTGAGTAGTTGCTTCCTGGGAGATAGCTAGTGGTGAGAGTAAGAGAGCTCCTACTTCCTCCTCTCCCCAATACAGCTCAAGGAGCATCTGTAATCTTGTGAACTAGGGAAATACCAAACATCTGCGTGTGGAATCACCACACTATCCCTCCCTGGATTCCTCTAGTGCATATTGTCCCCACCTTTAGCATATCCATGGCATCTGCCGTGACACCACCACGACACCGGTGGTGCTCCCAATGGCAGGCATGGTTGCTCCCGACGACGACCGACGTTCCTCCTGCAGCGCCCGGCGTTGCTACCGACGGCAGCCGTCTTGGCTGCCCACGGTGCCTAGTGTTGCTCCCCACGGCAGGCAGGGTTGCTGCAAGGGTGTAACATCCCAAACCTTTAATCCAAGCTTATCAAGATCCAAATCATCAAAATTGGGGTTAACAAAAACTTTTCCAATTAAAAATATGAAAGCATTCATGTGTATGTGTATTTAAATTAGGAGTTGATTTGAATTGCCATGGTTCTGTGATTCATTGCTTGTAAAATGTTTCTTATGTGAAATAAAGATCATCTAAATCATTCCCAAACTTTTCCCAAAGATCGTTGCTTAGGCCTAGCACACCCACCAAAAATCGTTTCAAAATTCAAAAAGAAATTTCATGCGACCATTTTATCAAACACTTGGCAGGCAGAATTCAAACAAAACAAATTTCACTATTTTGAATAGTGTTCTGGCCAAACTTGTCTCCCTTTTGATCTCCATTTAATCCCTTTGTCTCCTCTTGATCAAACCAGACCATTAGAACCTCAGCCCCTTGTCCCTAGCCACAGTGCCGAGCCACCCCGAGCATCAACTCGCCAGCCTACTTGGTCACCGCCGCAGCAGACCGTCCCCCTCTCTCTCGCCATGTCTAGCAGGTAGCCAGCACCTCACCACCGCCCACTGTCCCGTCCCTAAGCCAGGCCAAGCAGTGGACCACCGAGAAAACCCCGCGCCTAGTGCCACCGCGCCATGCCGAGCACGCGCCAGAGCGCCGCGCCCGACACGCGTGCACAAGCCGCCGCTCGACCACAGCCCGCGCCCACCGCTTCGCCACGACCCAGGGAGCATGTCGGACATGCCCGTTCGCCGCCCAACGCACCACAGCCACCGCTCGCCGTGGACACCGCCGCCTCTGCCGCTCAGAGCGCCAGCTCCGCCCGACCGCATACCACCGCCCCTAAGCCCGCATTAAAGTCCTAGAGCACCGCCAGGAGACCGCACGTCGATCGCGACCCTCAGCCATGCCGCTAGCCGCCCGTAGCCATGTCGCCACCGTCGCCTGCCCATCCCTCTCGGTCTCGCCGTCGAGCCTATAAAAGGAGTGCACCCCCAGCGGTTTCCAGCACACCACTCCACTCCCCTCACCTTACTGATCGTCCCACACCTCTAGCCGGAGCACGGAGAGCAGCAGCTCGCCGGAATTGTACCGGAGCAGGCCGCCTCTAGAGGAGAAGGGCGCCGCTGATTGCGACCACCCCCGGAGCTGCCTCGACCGTCCCTGAGCTTGCCGTCGACCACCAGTCCGTTTGCCCGCCTCGCCGTTGTTGCTGGAGCCCTGGTACGCCTGCTATGCACCCCCACCGAGCCGCTATGGTTAGAGCTCGCCGGCGACAGGTCCGTCGTCGACGACGATCCACAGCCGTTGATTCCCACTCTAATCCAACGCCCCACATTGCCCCGTATCGCTTCACGCGTTATGAGCCACTGACTGGTGGACCCCCTGTCAGCTGAGCCCCGCGCTGCGGAGTGACACTGGGCCGGCCCTTAGAGTTTCCCGCGCGACCCAGTTAGTTTGAATTAGGATTTTTTTCTTTTTAGTTTAAACTCAGTTCTGTCTCTGATTTTGAAAATCAATTCAGAGACTTTGACAAATCCAAATTGCATAAAACCAATTTTGCCTGAAAGGTATTGAAAAGATCTATCCAATCCCGTTGGATTTAATTCATTTAGAGTTATAGATCTCTCCTAGTAAAAATAATAAAACAGAAGCAATTGCACCTTGCAACATTTTTATAAAATCAACCAAGATAGATTTTGAGTTATTTCCAACTCTCAAAAATCACATTTCATCATAACTATCTGAATATGTAATAATATTAAGGTTGCCATGCAGTGACTTTGGACTAGTACCAAAATAATGCTATATAGGCATTTCTAGTCACTTTAAATCATTAAATATTGAACTTAAACCAAAGTAATTATGATCCAACCCTTAAATCACATTCCCACATGTTAGAATATGTGGTGATGACGTGTGTCCACATGATCCCATATTTTAAGTGGTGGATATTAAATCTTAGTTAATTTTTCAATGAGTAGAAATTACTTTTCTAAATAAAAAGGAGTGAAACTATTAAATTAAACTTGTGATGCTTGAGATGATAATAGATCATCCAATGAGTGTTTTAGAATGCTAATTAGACTAGTTAAGTATTGTTTGGTGATTGTGTACTCCGTATGTATTTATAGACGATAGTACCGACCAAGCTTTCGAGGAGGAGGAGTTCTACCAAGAAGAAGAAGAAGAAGAAAACTTCAACCACTGCACCAACCAAGGCAAGCTATTGTAGCAAGCTAGAATTAAGCTAGTTAACTTGATCCAAGATGCTATAGGCATGCTTGAGTCATATCACTTTGACTATTAGTTACCCCAAGTTTTATCTTCAAGCTTTACTTCCTTTACTTTACCCAAAGTTCTTTACTTGTTTTTGAAGGTAGCATAAAGAGTATAAAACTTGAACTATTTAGAACCCCTTTTGATGTCATTCTATGGCATGAGATTGAACCCATCTTTTCCACCTTAGTGAACACTCTTAACTTAGTAGTTTAGAGTAGATCAAAAAACTTGAGCCACTTTAGATGGGAACACTTGGTGAAAATGAATTGTGAAAACCTTGGAATGATGAGTCATTCTATTGAGATGTTTTGACATGTGTTGAGAAAACACAAATGGTTTATGATGGTGAAAATGTTGAGGCATGAGCCTTAACCCTTTTATAAAACTGATGGTTGGATTCGGATGCGATACCATTCCAAATTTACCGTACAACCACACTACCTGAATTGGGTAAGGCTTAGCTGGAAATTTATATGCATTAGTATTAGTTCCCTCATGGGAGAGGTCTGAGCTGAGGCTACCTCTCAATGTTGTCCACCTATGAAGTGGCCAAGATGACTGATGGTCATGGTTGGGAGGCCATGCTCATAGGAGAGGTGCTTATACTAGGGTGTGTAAAGGGAAGGTTATGTTTGATTATTTGAATACTAAGTATGATGATTCAGGGTTATCCTTGACAGATGTATCGAATCTTGTGGTGAAAAAGGACCACCTCTGCAGAGTGTCAAACTATTCGAATAGCCGCGTCCACGGTTATGGACAGTTGGAATGGCCATACTGTTTCGTTGTCAGATGTTTTCCAAATGACTTATTAAAGGAATGATGAATCTTGACTTGATCACAACAGGGTTATGTTTATGACAATAGCTTCTCAACTTAAGTGATTTTAGAACTTTATTTTATCTTTCTTGCTTCAGAACTCAGCTTAAGTTTCAAACTTAACTTTATAGTTAAACCTAGACTTAGCACTTTAACTTAGAACTATACTACTTGTTAGTGGTAGTTTGCGAGTACTTAAAGAGTACTTATGGCTTTTGTCCTTGGCTATTCTCATGGCCAGACTATGAAGGAGACTACCAAGATGATGGCCAGCAGGACGGCTATGATAACTAGGACTATCTGTCTTCGTCAGCATTGCCTGTGCCCCTGAAGATGGACCCCACCGCTACACTTATCTTTTATTTCCGCTGCTTGTTGTATTACGACTGGATCATGAGATCCTTATTTGTGTAAGAACTTATGTATGGTTTGTAATGGATGATGTACTGTGATATCCAATCCGTTATTTCTCGCAAAAATGGTAATCCTGGGATTGCGAGGTATGGCATAACGGGCATCTGGGATTAAAAATCCGGGTGTTGACAAAGGGGTACGAGGGGCTGCTAGCAACGGCTGAAGTTCTTGCTACATGTACGGCGACGGATTTTTGCTACTGACGGTTGATGTCGTCGCTATCGACGACCAATGGATTTGCTACAGTAGTACAAATATTTCGCTACAATCATTCTCCTATTTTTTGCTACATTAGAAGAACTTTTTTGCTACAACCGTATTCTGGTTTTGCTACAACAGTGTCAATTTTTGCTACAAGGTCTCCGGTGAGAGTCAGTGGCGAGTTTTTCCGACGATGTTTCCAGGGAAATCGGTTTTGCTATATTAGTACAATTTTTTGGCTGCATGATCTCCGGCAAGGTCTCCGGCTAAGTATTCGGCGAGACGTTCTATTTCTGGAACGAACCGTTTTTTTTTTCGAAAGAAAAACACAGACATTTGTAGCAAACGCGGGATTTGGACGATTTTTGGAGACGTGTTGCGCCCGGAAGCAGGACGATGGAGCCCATCGTCCGAAGCACTCGTGGACTTTCTAGTACTGTAGTATAGCAGCTGTAGTTCAGAAAGACACTTATTTTATTGATCTAAGAGCTTGAGTAGGATGGGGAGGCCGCACTTGGGCTGCAGCGTCAGGAAATCGGCCGGCGCGTGCACATACTCCGGCGCGACCTCGAACTCGAACCGCCGCAGGATCGTGGCGAGCGTGGCCTTGGCCTCCAGCATCGCGAAGTCCTGGCCGATGCACGACCGCGGGCCGGCGGAGAAGGCCAGCATCGCGCTCGGGTTCTTGGCCGCCCTGCCCACGCCGTCCCGGAACCGGTCCGGGTTGAACTCGCCGGCGTCCGCGCCCCATACCTCCTCATCGCGGTGCATCATGGCGAGCGGTATCATTGTCATGGTGCCTTTGGGGATCCTCACTCCGCCGAGCTCCCCGTCCGCCGCCGCCCTCCTCGCTAGCATGATCACTGCTCCGTACAGCCTCAGCGTCTCGTACAGCACCATCGTCGTCTGCCATCACCGAGATTACAGTTCGCAAATTGAAGTGAGTCTCACTCGTCGTCATGGAGCACAGCAAAAATTAATTGCATCAGAATGATGATAGGATAAGGTATATATGGGGCTTACGAGCTTGAGCTTTTTGAGGGAGTCGCCGTTGAGGGGCGCCGTGGTGCTGCCGCACTCTCGGAGGACCTCCTCCCTGAGCTTCTGCTGCCACCCGGGGTGGGTGCCTAGGAGGAAGACGGCCCATGTGAGGAGATGCGCGGTGGTCTCTTGCCCGGCGAAGAAGAAAGTCTTGCACTCGTCGATGATCTCGTCCATGCTCATGGCCGCCGCCCTCTGTCCGCCGGTGCCGGTTGGCGCGTTGGCCTCGAGCATCAAGCCGAGAAGGTCGTTGCCGTAGCCCCCGGTGTCCTTGGCAGCGGCCTGCCGGTCGCGGATGATCGCCATCAGCGTGCCGCGCACCTTTTTTGTCAGCTGCCACCGCCGGACGTTTGTCTTGGTGGGGAAGTAGTCGAGGCCCGGGACCCGGACGCCGGCGCTGTTCATGGTGGAGAAGACGATGTACTGGAGCTCCCGCTGCGCCAGGAACACCTCCTTCCCGTCCCTGTACCTGCTCCCGAAGGCCGTGTGCGAGATCACGTCGGCGGTCAGCTCCCCAAACTCCTGCCCGATGTTCTCCACCCGCGCCACGCCCACACCACCGTCCGCGGCCGCCGCGCGAGCCTCCCACGTCCCGACGACCTCATCCGCGCACTCCGCCATCGTCTTAGCCATCATCTTGAGCTTGTCCATGGTGAAGGCCGGGTGCACGACGCGGCGGTGGCGCACCCACTGGTCGCCGTCGGCGAAGACGAGGCCTTTGCCCAGCAGGGCCAGGATGTTGGGCCCCGGGTCCGGCTTCCTGTACAGCCCAGCCTTGTTAGCCAGGATCTGCTTCACCATCTCGTAGTCGCCGACCCAGAGCGCCGGCGTGTAGCCCGCCCACGACAGGAACACCTTGCCGTACGACTCCATCCACGCCTTGTACTGCGGCAGCACGCGCGGGATGATGTCGTGGGAGCGGAGGTCCAGCACGTCGTTGGCCGTCGCCAGGCGCATCGCCTTGGACTCCTCGCTGTTGCCGACGTAGAACCGGTACGCCGGCCCGCGGATCCCCTGCCGGCGGAACGCCTTCGCCACGGCGTAGGGACGCCAAACCAGGCGGTGCATCGCCGCCGTCAACACCCAAGTGGCCAGCACCACGGCGAGAGCGACCAGGCCCATCACTGCGGCAGACGCCATGGCCACCACGGCGATGGCCGGCCGGTGTACGTGCAGCTCTTGGGATGAATCAGCAATTAAAGACAGATGCTTTTGATTTGCTAGTGATTGTACCCTTGCGTATAGGAGTAACATACAGTATATGTAGTATTATACTATGTTGTTGATCAGTCGGAATATGTGTTTTGGCGGCTTGCATTTGTTGGTTTCGGGCCGGCCACCTGTCGGTGTCGGCCATGATTGATTGTGTGCAAGGCGACGTGTTTGTCCGTCTACAATATGCTTGGTAGGGCCTTTGCAGAGAAATTCTGGACGGGCGTTCCCACAGCGGACAGGGCCAACGCGGGCGAGTGTTCCGACAGCGCTGTCGCGCATCTCCATCAGCGGTCCGTCAAACGGACCACCCGCGTCTGAATCCGATCGACCGGACCAGTGCATCTCGGCCGACCCAAACCGGTCCGAGGCATGCGAACACGTTCGCAGGGACGTGCGGGGACGTACGCAGTCTTCCAAAGCCACGACTCAACCGGACAGACGGCGTTCGGCTCGATTTATCCATACACCAAATTTTAACAACGGTTACATCAGTTCAGACAACGACGGCCGTACGATTGTCTGCTAGTCGGCCGCTCGGGACCCATATATCAGTGAAATATTAGTACTTAAACTTGCTTTCCATTAGATTAGGCCCTGCCAATTACAAAAAGGCATATTTGAAAAAAAAAGAGACTACTGCTACTGTTGGAGGAGGCCGTCCCAACGGATACTCGCGGATGTGCCGCGACCACCGTTGCCGCTGCTGCTGGCCCCGTCGATCGCCGCCCTAACCGCCGGCCTGCTGCTGGATGCATTCGCGGTAACGGTTGCGTGCTAGGCCACGAGCCAATCGGGCCGAGGCCTAGCGCCCCTCCTTCGCCGTCGCCGCCTCCTCCTCCTCCGCCTGCTCCACCTCCTCCCTTCCTCGTCGTCGTCCTCCACCTCTGTCTCGTCCCCGTTGACGAGAGCCCATGCAGTCGCCACCTCGGCGGCCGTAGCCACGCGCAGCTCCTCTGTCGCCGCGTTGGCAGCATGCTGCGTCGCTTCCACCGCACTGCGCGTGGAGGCGGCGTGGCGAAGCTCGCGGACGACGAGCTTGGCGACCTCATTGCCCACCTCCTCCAGCGTGGTCATGGCCACTGATGCGGCCTCCTTGGCCACCGCCTCCTTAGCGGCAACGTGGTAAATCTCGTGCACTACCTATTGGGTGACCACCTTTGCGCCTGCCTCCACCACCTGCTCCAGTGCCGCCTCGACCACACAACCTTCCTCCTCGAAGGCCACCACCTCCGCCTCGGCCATACGTTGGGATAGCAATGTGGCCTGGAGGTCGACAACGTCTATGTCAGCCTCCGAGAAGCAGGTGCGGCACATCTCCCTGATCCTGGTCCAGTTGGCGATCTTGCGGCGAGGCCTGGCTACTGGTGGTTGGTGCTTGCTCTTGCTTGGACTTGTTGTCTCGGCCGTGCCGGCGATCGTCTTTTATAGACCGCGGAGAAGGCAAAAAACGGCCGGGAGGCACGGGAAGTTTTCTGGCCGTGGGAGGGAAGGCGCGCGTGGGAAACGGGAAGCTACGATGACGGGAAACGTCGATCGCACGGGAAGCCGCCGGTGCTGGTAGCCAATGTCGCGTCGCTATTAATGTCCCATCGCCAAGGGTGTCAAGCGGTGATAGCAGGGAAGACGGATAGATGGGTCAGGCCATTGGGCGTGGCTGGTGGGACAGGTCGGACCAGGACGCAAAAGCAACCGCGGCCCAACCCAAATAGGCATAAACAGACCGTTCCGATCGGCCCGGTGGAGATCCCCTAAGGCCAACTCCAACGGCCCACATACAATCCGTCTGATTCGATCCGTTTGTAGGTGGAGGACAGGTTGTCTGGGCTGAGCCCGTTTGCGGTGGCATGTGCTCCTACGGCCACTGTCCTGAAATTTTTTGCAAAAAAAGGGCGGCTGAAAATATTACGGGGTGGCCGTAGCGTGGAGGGGAACTGGCGTTCTGTTGGCCGACCGGTGTTGGTCCTGCTGCTATGCGCCACCGTCAGGCGTTGTTCGGGCCTGGAGCGGGTGGCGGTGCCGGGTGCGCGGGCGGCGAAGGGGGCATCTGGGCCTGCGCGGCCACCCAGAACTCATGCAGGGCCTGGGTGCTGCCATCCCACCGCTTCTCCTCCTCCAGCTGAGATGCGAGGATGGCGGCCTGGATCTTTTAATCCTCTATCATCGGTCGTTGCGGTGGCTCTGGCTCCTCCACCTTGATCGCCACCTTGCCGGGCCACCAAGGCCACACCTCGGACTCGACGGTGTCAGTGCCTCTATACCGTGACTAGTTGGGGATGTCGGGCTACGGCGGTGGGAAGTGGAGGTCGACGTCACGGCCGTCCTTGGCCTCGTCCTCCACACTAAACTCCTTGTCGGAATCCTCCCAGTAGTCCTTGTTGTCACTGTTGAGGTTTTCAGGTGGGCCTCGATGGCCTCACACGCGCCGCGTGCTTAGCCTCGAGCCACTGGTCCCAGAAGTTTGAGTGGACAGGGTAGGACGGGTCCTGCCTAAGATCTGGCAGCAGGAAGGCTCGGCGGCGGCAGATCTCCTAGTGACGAGCAGGGCTCGACACGGGGAAGACCGGCACAGGCACGCGAGCGCCGTTTAGGTGTCGACCTACCAACAAGTGAACGTCAGGCCACGGGCATAGCATGCCTGCCTCGGCTAGCACGCACGTAGCAGCGGCGCTCCTCCTCGTCGTCGTCTCTTCGACTACGTGCTTGGGCGGCATGGCCAACCTAGCCACCGCCCACGCCCCTGGAGGCTCCTCGGTGGTTCATTCTATGGCGGCGGTGGTGGATCTACAGCGAGCATTCGCAGATTCCTCGCCAGAGGGCGTGGATTAAGCGGCGGTTTGCGGCGGTGTGAGGCGGTGGTGCGGAGGAGGGGGCAAAAAAGTGATGTATCTCGATATGTCTCCCCTCCTCCAAACCAAACATATAGCGCCCAGGGAGGCGATGTTTTACTAGCCGGGACGGCAATATGGTTTCTGATCGTGTCAAGAAATACACCGAACCCGTAAAGCCGCCGGATTTTTATGGTTTGGCCCTTTTAAGGTATGGGGTAGAGATGCTCTTAGAGCAAGACTAATGATGACCCACAAGTATAGTGGGTGTATCGCAGTATTTTCGATAAGTAAAAGTGTCGAACCCAACGAGGAGCAGAAGGTGCTGGCTAGTGGTATGGATCAGGAATTCTCTGCAAATACTTAGCAAATGGAATTTTAGGGATTTTTGATAGAGCAAGTAAACAAAGTACGAGTAAACAAAAGACAAAAACAATAAATGCAGCAAGTGGTCCAATCCTTTGTGCAGCAAAGGACAAGCCGGTTGTATTATTTAAGATGACCAAACGTTCTCGAGGCCACATGGGAAGACTGTCAAGTGCTTTCGCTTCATATAGTTGATTAATCTTCTTTAGCTTGCTAAGTGTTGTGTGGGTGAACCTGTGCTAATGTACCGACCTTCCTAGGATTAATACATACTTGTGATTATACCCCTTGCAAACATCCGTAAGTACAAGAAAGCAATTAAGGTAGAAACCTAACCACAGCTTTAAACTCTAAGACACTTACGTCCCTTGTGCAATGGTTTCCTATTGGGGGTTCAGGTTTCTGTCACTTCGGCAACTCTACGATTAGTAGCCAAATACACAATGCATTCCCCTAGGCCCATATAGGTAAAATGTCATGTAGTCGACGTTCACATGACACCACTAGAAGAAGTACACCACAACTTAAATATCAAACTATTGAATCTTTCTCAACACAACTCTACTACTAACAACATGACTTCTCCCATGTCCTCAAGAACAAAACGAACTACTCACAAGACATCATATGGATCATGATCAGAGATGGAATAATGATGTATAACAATCTAAACATAAACAATAATTCAACGGTTCACTCAATAGCATCAACTACAAAGAGTAATCAACACCAGGAAAGTTTCCCCTATGAACTAATGCAAGATTCAACTCAATTGTTACAGCAATATGGAGACGGTGATAAGGGTGCTGATGGTAATGATGGTGATGATGATGATCGCGATGAAGTCCAGCTTGATGGTGGTGTTGATGGCGACGATCTCCCCTCTCCGGGAAGGAATTCCCGGGGCAGAAATCTGTCTGCCGGAGAGATCTTTCTCTATCGGTGTTTTCTGCCACGCAGAGGCGGCAGAATCTTTCTGTGGTCGCTCCCCAAGTCTTAGGGTTTCGGGAGGATAATATACGCTAGAGGGAAGTGCCAGGGGTGGACCAGGGCGGCCACACCACCTGGTGGCACGGCCTAGGCTGGCCCGCGCCAGGGGGTGGTGTGGGCCCCCTGTGGCCCATCTCCAGCCCCCCTTCTGGCTTCCTTCGTCTTCTGGAAAAAAAGATTTTCCGTATATTTTCCCGGATTTTCTGATCTTCGCGAATTTTGCCTCCAAATAGCACATTTTCCATCAGAATCCTGACTGCAGCGGTCCATGCTCCAAAAGTCATCAACCATGCAAAAAAAGATGAAATAACATAAGTATCACCTCTCAATACGAAATATATCAATGAATAACAGTGAATTATGACATAGAATACTGATGCAAAATGGACGTATCAACTCCCCCCAAGCTTAGACTTCGCTTGTCCCCAAGCGAAACTGAGCTCAATAAACATGGCCTCAGGTTTATGGAGTGAAGAGTCGATAAAAGAATATGGACAAGAAGCATCAAATACATCAAATACATAGATCATAATAGAAGACAACTCACTATTATATAACTCAACTTGCAATGAGTAAAGGAAACACAATAAAGATACATAAAGTGAATCATAATTGGTAATGGCAAACTTAACTCTTGGTCGAAGAATAGTTGATAATTTGCTGGAGTTCACAAATATTGGTTTTCAATGATAGCGTTCAAAGTAGTAAGCATCAAGATAAGAGCAATGTACAAGACAAGGAACATAAGCAACATGATTGAATAAATCATCATATGAATGAATGAAACACAACAACTCAAAATACTTGCTGAGACAGAAGGGAGTAGGTTTACTGACTCAACTACAAAGTAAAAGAAAAGGCCCTTCGCAGAGGGAAGCAGGGATTGCAAGTTTCATAAAGAGCTCCCAAAAATTATGATACTTACTAGCTTTCAGCTCTCATTGCCCCTATCATAGGCATCTTTTGGTGATTAAGGTTAAAGTGACACAACTAAGAGGATATGCTTAACAAGTTATAAGTTGAAATCTCATGCCCCTTACTTATGAGTACCGAACCTCATGCTACTCAACTTCAGTCACGAGTAAGCTCTTGTCATTGTAAATACACGTGTATCATTAAGAACCGCCAACGGGGTACCCCTTGCACATGACACAGGAGCTATCCCATAATCAAAATGACAAGGCAAGCAGACAGTGAGCATCTCAGCGATCTTTTTATTTGCTATTTGCATAGGTTTTTATTAAGGATGCTTCATAGAATGCTCACTATAGTTATGCTGCAAGTTTCCACTATGATTAGGCATGGCTTAGGCTAGCGGCCCAGGCGTTTCTCTAACACACATATAAACTCCATGATCTTACAAGTTCCACTTTTATTTCACACCGCCGGGATCCATAAGTAAAAGAATCATGATATCAACTAGGTACAAAGTACCAATGCAGTGTTGAAATCGTTCCCCATGATACATGGTTCTGCTAATTTCAACTCATAAAGCGCAAGCATATACACAACAAAGAAGGACCCAATGGTTCAGGTTATTAAATGTGAGAAAATAAAGTGTGCCATCAAGTTCGTGAGAGCTTTAATCACTAATTTTCACATAACGAGTTTAATTTGGGAGACAGATAAAACAAGAATTTACTTGGAATAGCTATAATGCTAATAGGTAGGTATGATGGACACAAATGGCAAATGTTTTTGTTTAAGGAAGTGGATGCACGAGAAGAATTCCCTCTTAGTACGGGTTTTTGGCTAGCAAGGCTGAGTAGCAAGTACAAGAGTTGAAGGAAACAAACAAACATACAAGTGATAAAGACAAACATGCAATCTTCCTTGGAAGCACAAAAGATCTTAACTAGAGAATACTAGACTTATGAGCAAATCAAGAAAGAAAGATGATGAAATTATTTTTCTTTAGAGTACTTTTATATTTTCTTTCAACTCTCAAAAATAGTGTTGCTACTGACCGAGCCAGGTTTGCCAAAACCAACTAAATTAACTCAATGATCCCAAAGTGATACCAATACTAACAACAAGATCAATCATATAACCATGAATTAAAAACCAATATAAGCTATGAAAAAGAGTAAATGATAGAACTTCTCATTAATATTCCATAACGGCAACTCATACTAAGGGATACATATCTAATGAGAGAGGAGACACTTACATAATGCAAACCATCCTACATGATAACTTCTCTATTCATGATATGACTCTACTAATAAGGTAAAAAGATAAAAGATAGTGATGTGATACCGCGGCACTCCCCCAAGCTTGGAACAAACCAAGGGGATGCCAAACCTGATGACGAATTACTCCTTTGGTGGTGGTGGTATCCTCTCGATGAGCTCTCTGATAAGTTTCCCCAAGTCCTCAATTTCGAAGGTGAGAGTACGAATCAACCTTGAATTTTCTTCGATGCGGCTCATGATCGTGTCGGGCTGTGGATTCCAGCTCTTACTATTCTTTCCCCACTCTTCCTCCTTGAAGTCTTGTTTTCCTGCATGGCTAGAATGAGGCAAATCCCAATTGGAGGGTAATTTCCCCTTGGGCATATTTTAGTATTGATGCTCATGGATAAGAGTATGGAAAGGATTCTTGGTGCGTGGAGGAAGTGACCGTGGAGCCAAACTGTGACGAGGAGCTTTCCCCACAGTCTGCATCCGTGCAGTCCTTCTAACCCTGGCAGGTTTTGTCACCACTCCAATGCTTGCAATGGTAGTACCGGTGTGCAGATGTTGGCCTTGCTCCTCTTCACCTTCACTCTTGATGTCCTACTCCTTCTCGGGGTCTTGGAGGTCTTCCTCCATAGGCTCCTTCCCTTTATCCTTGGCGGACACCATTGTGCTTCTAAACTTTCAAGAATAGTTCCTGGAAGAAACAGATCGAAACAAAAACACGACGAGAACACGATATACGAACCTCGGGGGATCCGGGGGATTATATATTACGAAGTTTCACAACAAAAGGAAGGTACTAGGAGAAAACGGGTCGGAGGCGGAGTCCGGAGTGGCCTCACCACCTGGTGGCGCGGCCAGGGGAGGGCCCGCGGCACAGGGTGGTGTGAGCCACCCTGCCTCCGTTTCCGTCCCTTTTTCGCTTCGTAGCTTTCCTTATTGACTAAAAACTGCAAAAATATAGTTAGATAGTATTTTCGCGGAACTTTTCTTACCAGAACTGTTACCTATTTGAAAACGGACTCTGTAGGTCTCTGAATTTGGTATTTAGTGGATTCTTCCAGAGTCACCACTTGAATAACATCAATATCTTCATCTTCATACACTTATTACTTGAGTCATAAAACCCTTCTCTTCCTTATTACACCATTAACTCCACTATCTGGAAATTTCTTTCACACAGTTCTCATTAGCAACATTAGTATATATGAAGTGATAAAACCTTTTGAGTTCAACTTCAGCTGAAAACCATAAAAACATAAGCTACTGTAGTAACTCCTTCCAAAAGTCCAAAAAGAATTCAAAAAGGAAATCAAATAAAGAAGCAAATGCAAGAGTGGCAAAATCTGTTAAAACAGACCAGCAGGTAAAAATCAATTTTTTCGGAAATCTTCTGTTGCTCAAATTAAAAAGTGCAAAACTAACGAAAGTTAAATAACAACCTGGGGCATAAGCACAAAAAATTACAGCTCAATCAGACATACACAGATCGCTCACGAATCTTTATGGTGAAGCACAAAAATCTGTTTTGGGACAGTAACTTCCCCAAATATTACTTCTCTCTCATTAGAGGTTGATCTTGACACAAAAACGAAACAAAACGGATAAGGAGCGGTTATTACCAAAGTAATAACTTCAAATACTCAAAGAAACAAAAACAAACTGAAAGGAAAAACAAATTGGCTTGCCTTCCAAAAAGCTCTTTCTTTATAGCCATTAAGATAGGCATGATAATTTTGAAGATGCTCACTCAGGAATATGAATCGAAGTGAAAGAGAGCAGTAAGAAGCAAAAATACACACATTTAAGTCTAACACACTTCCTATGCAAGGGAATTTTGTAAACAAACAAGTTTTTGAAACCAGAGGCTACTTGCATAAGAAGGCAAAAGAAGTGCAACATAAAAACTTTAAACATAAAACGAGGAAACTTTATATTATTGAGATGCATAAGAACACTTTTCCCTCTCTCATAATAACTTTCAGTATCATGCATAAACTTAACAATATAACTATCACAAGGACCATCGTAGCAATGATCACTTATCCTAATAGAAAACACAGGAATACTAGCTCTCATAACACTACTTTGTGAAACAATATTAGAGGTATCCTTACAAAGGATAGTGTGTCCCTCTTCTTCATATTTAGTAACAAAATCTTTCACATTTGCTATTATAGGTTCATCAACCATTTGTTTATCTAGTTCAACAGCTTTATGTGTACTTTCATTAACCATACTAGCTATCATAGAATGTTCCTTTATCTTAACTGGGAAAGGCATTTTCTCAATATAAGATTTAGGTAAAACATGATTAGCAGTATAAACTTCAGTATTTCTTGCATGAACACTCTTAGCAACATCTTTATAAGGTTCATGATACTTATTCCACTTCTTTTTAGGCACTTCAATGTAGGAAGCAAAAGCCTTAAAATAAGAAGCAATAGCTTGAGAGTCTAGACCATAAGCATTTTTAATATTTTGAAAGTCATTAGTTCCCATAAAAGTTCAATGCATTCATAATCATAATTTATACCTGACTTTCTACCTTTGTCATTCTCCCAAGCTTCAGCATTGTCTTGAATACGGTCCATAAGATCCCATTTAGCTTCTTCTTCCATGCGAGTGAATGATCCAACACAAGAAGCATCCAATAAATCCTTGTCATGTAGAGGGAGCCTTGCATAAAAGTTATTGATAATAATATTGTTGGGGAGCTCATGAATGGGATATTTGAGCATTAGTAACTTCAATCTCCCCCAAGCTTGAGCTGTACTCTCTCCATCAAGAGGCCAAAAGTTGTATATTTGATTCTGATCTTTATGAATCTCATTAGGAGGATAAAACTTTGAATAAAAGAGAGGGACTATTTCCTCCCATTCTAGAGCTTGACCATTCTTCAGCAGCTTATACCAGTCCTCAGCTCTTCCTTTCAGTGATAATGAGAATAACTTCTTCTTAACTTGATCTGTAGTAATACCTGCACACTTGAACAACCCGCATAATTCGTGTATAAAGAGCAAATGATCACCGGGATGGACAGTTCCATCCCTAATATAGTTGTTATCCATAACACAATCAATAATTCTTGTAGGTATTTTAAAAACATCATTCTCAGCTGGTGGTGGTTTATCTACTACCTTAACAGTGGTAGTAGAATTACCAAATAAGAAACTCAGCGAATTATCCATAAAGAAAATAAAGGAACTAGCAGAAGTAAACAATACTCACAGTAGAAGTTTCTTTTACCAGTTCCACTCTCCAATAGCACACCACTCCCCGGCAACGACGCCAGAAAATAGTCTTGATGACCCACAAGTATAGGGGGTGTATCGCAGTATTTTCGATAAGTAAGAGTATCAAACCCAACGAGGAGCAGAAGGTGCTGGCTAGTGGTATGGATCAGGAATTCTCTGCAAATACTTAGCAAACAGATTTTTAGGGGTTTTTGATAGAGCAAGTAAACAAAGTACGAGTAAACAAAAGACAAAAAGAATAAATGAAGCAAGTGGCCCAATCCTTTATGCAGCAAAGGACAAGCCGGTTGTATTACTTAAGATGACCAAACGTTCTCGAGGACACATGGGAAGACTGTCAAGTGCTTTTGCTTCATATAGTTCATTAATCTTCTTTAGCTTGCTAAGTGTTGTGTGGGTGAACCTGTGCTAATGTACCGACCTTTCTAGGCCTAATACATACTTGTGATTATACCCCTTGCAAACATCCGTAAGTACAAGAAAGCAATTAAGGTAGAAACCTAACCATAACTTTAAACCTAAGACCCTTACGTCCCTTATGTAATGGTTTCCTAACGGGGGTTCAGGTTTCTGTCACTCCGGCAACCCCTACGATTAGTAGCCAAATACACAATGCATTCCACTAGGCCCATATAGGTGAAGTGTCATGTAGTCGACGTTCACATGACACCACTAGAAGAAGTACACCACAACTTAAATATCAAACTATTGAATCTTTCTCAACACAACTCCACTACTAACAACATGACTTCTCCCATGTCCTCAAGAACAAAATAAACTACTCACAAGGCATCATATGGATCATGATCAGAGATGGAATAATGATGTATAACAATCTGAACATAAACAATAATTCAACGGTTCACTCAATAGCATCAACTACAAAGAGTAATCAACACCGGGAAAGTTTTCCCTATGAACTAATGCAAGATTCAACTCAATTATTACAGCAATATGGAGATGGTGATGAGGGTGCTGATGGTGATGATGATGATCCCGATGAAGTCCAGCTTGATGGTGGTGTTGATGGCGACGATCTCCCCTCTCCGGGAAGGAATTCCCCTGGTAGAAATCTGTCTGTCGGAGAGATCTTTCTCGCTCGTTGTTTTCCGCCCCGCAGAGGTGGCGGAATCTTTCTGTGGTCGCTCCCCGAGTCTTAGGGTTTCAGGAGGATAATATACGCTAGAGGGGAGTGCCAGGGGTGGACCAGGGCGGCCACACCACCTGGTGGCGTGGCCTGGGCTGGCCCGCGCCAGGGGGTGGTGTGGACCCCCTGTGGCCCATCTCCAGCCCCCCTTCTGGCTTCCTTAGTCTTCTGGAAAAATAGGATTTTCCGTATATTTTCCCGGATTTTCTGATCTTCGCGAATTTTGCCTCCAAACAACACCCTTTCCATCAGAATCCTGACTGCAGCGGTCCATGCTCCAAAAGTCATCAACCATGCAAACACACATGAAATAACATAAGTATCACCTCTCAATATGAAATATATCAATGAATACCAGTGAATTATAACATAGAATACTGATGCAAAATAGACGTATCAACTAACATCACCCTTATTCCCCCGGCCCTTAAACCGCGAGAAAGGGCGCCTGTACTGCGTTTTTACATGTTGAAACCCGCAGGCGGAGATCAACACCCTTATTCACAGCCTGTAAAACCGAATATTCTGTTTTACAGGTGTGATAAGGGCGCTGATCGACGACGCATGTTTCCTGGCCCGTAAAAACATGAATTCTAGCTCAAATGCAAGTTGCAAACATTTCATGCATAGTTTCAACATCAAATCAACAACATAGTTCGCATCAAATTCATACGCAGAATAGCTCACGGCAAATCCAAATGCATAGTTCATAGGTCTACCAACATGCAAGGGAGAATCAAGCTCCAGAATTGTCTCCATGCTCAACCGAAGCACCTCCTGTTCCACTTTGATGAATGAGCCTTCTTCTCTCCTATCTCCACGGTGGTCTCTTTCCACCACTCCAATTGTTGCTCATTCATGTCCTTCGTGTTCATCATCATGATCTCCCTCTCCTCGGCTAGGAGTGCCTTCATTGCCGTCTCCTTCTTCACTTTGATCTTCATCTCCTCCAACTCTTCCTTGCGCCTTGCTTCTTCTCGTGTGGCTTCCACCTTAGCAAGCTTCACCTCTCTCTTCTTCTCGGTGATAGCAAGCTTTGACTCCAATGTCTTCATTGTCATAGACTCCTTGAACTTTATCATTTGATCAAACTTGTCCCTTAGCAATGATAACTCGACCTCCATCTTAATCCTCTCCTTGGCCTTCTTGCACCCCTACGGCTTGTCCCACCTTCTTCCTTCCTTATCATCATCACTATCATCCATTTTACCCATCGCCCCTTTCTCTAGTGGAGCTTCTTCGTTCCTCAATTACCACTTGGGAAGATGCTTGAGCACGTCATGGCAATACTTGAATGCAAACATTTTTCCCTTGTTGTCGTTCATGTCTTTGTACCGCCCTTGCGCAAGGTCGTCCTACAATCGCAATACTAAAGGTTATATGACAAGGAAATGGTCGTAATTAGTGAAGATGTGGTGTTGAACAAACTCACATATTGGTCAATAGTTACACGACTAGGAGGATTCAACGTCACCGCATCAATGGCCACACTCCACCGGCTACAAGCCGGTTTGATCACCTCCCAACAACCTTGGAGCGATCGGAAACTACGAGCCACAGGCTGCCACACTCGAGGCATGAGATGGTAAAACCTGTCCTCAATGCGCTGCCAATACCGCTTCCCGGTTTGATTAGTGCCCGACGCAGCATCCATTCCAACTTGTGCCCAAGCACGGCACAAAGTTGTATCCTCGATCTCCGTGTAGTTCATGGCTCTCTTATTCGTCTTCTTCACCGCGCCCATCTCGACCTCGGTGACCTCTAGCATCTCCTCGTCGTCTGTCGGCTCATCGGCATCAACGTCACCCTAATTCTGCTCTTGTTCACCGCCGAAAGGAGCGAGAGGTGGATCGGAGGTGTCGACAGTGGTGCCGTTCAACATCTCCATGAACAAACCATGTGCAGGGGTGCTAAAATCGGAGAAATTGGCATAAATTATGCGAGGTGAGACGGAGGGACTCAGGGAAAAATTGGCATACCTTTCGAGCAACGGGTCGAACGGTTGCGGGGCGGGGGAGATGGCGGGAGGCGGAGCTGGAGTGATGGCGAGGGAATCAGCAGGAGGCGGAGATGGAGTGGCTGGGGGGGAGGCCGCTGTGGCGGGCCGGCCACTTCTGGCTCACCCGCTTCCTCTTAGGCTTCGACGCCGGCGCAGGGGCGGGAGCCGGCACAGGGTCGGGAGCCGGCGCAGATGCTGTCTGGATGAGGTGCGTAGCCGCCCTCTTCCTCTTCTTCATGCTAGTGGCCGCGACCATCTTGGCGACATCCGTGGAGGCCGAAAGACCTCCGGCAGCCCCGGGAGAAACGGTGAGCGGCAGAGAGGGTGCCCTAGGCTATGGCGTGCCGCCAGCGGACAGTGGGATCGATCTGTGGTCTATGCCGTCAGTATCCGGCCACGGCGGCGCAGGAGACGGCTGGGACGCGGAGATCGGCGGCGGCGGCCGGCGGGAAGGGGGAACGAGCTGAAATCTCTCGCACGCAAAGGAACGGTGGAGTGCAGGGCGCGTTCGGGTCGCCCTCTCCAACCCTGGTTTGTGCAGGTGGAGAGCGGGTTTACGAGTCGGCCCTTACTTTTTTTAAAGGATCGTGTGTTTTAAGTCTACTGATCGCCGTCGATTTCTCGCCAAAAACCTTAAAACAACGGTTATTTTGAGAATTTGCCCCGTTTAAAGTTGTTGTTAGACTTGCTCTTAGCATTTGTCTAGGGCCCGTTTTATCGCTCAGCTAATTCTCAGTCCTCAACTTGTTCGCTGCTGCGTCATGGTCGGCCCCATGTCTTGCCGCTGCTGCAGTGCTCTGCGTGGATGGTGCATGTGTGAGTGTGACTAGAAGACGTTGGATACAGGACAAATGCATGTGAACGTGACTCTGTGGGCGGTGCGTGTGCTAGTGGCTGTGTGCTGCGATCAACGATCAATAATGGCACGTAAACGTACGTGGAGGATTGTGCTCGGTCTCGCTTGCTTGCGCCCGTGTGACCCTTGGCTAATTAATTCTTTTAAAATAATACAATTTTTTATTCTTTTCAAGATATAATACTACATGATTTTAGAAATTTTCGGAAGTAATCCCTCCGTTTAGAAATATAAGGTGTTTTAGCTTTATAAAAAAAGTGTATTTAGATTCCTTTTAGTATATAGGTTCACTCCAAACCTCTACGAACCTATACACTATACACTAAAAGACGTATAGATACATTCGATTCACAAATCTACAACATCTTATATTTCTAAACGGAGGGAGTAGCATATAAACAGTGTTAGCCACACCGGAACAACGGTTGTAGCCCAAATCGACTGGTCACCAAATCGGTGTGGTCGACAATGTTGCAAGCCTGCGCGCCCAACTGTTGCAAGCCTGTTGTCTAATGGCCTGCCTCCAACGGCCAAACGGTGTGGTTAACACGGCCGTCGGTGTGGCTAACATCTAGTAAAATAGGCAGATTTTGGAACCCTAAGAATTAAATTACCCAATATGATTCGTGGAAGGAACATTTGGTAATGGTCTTGATACTCTATGTTCTTTTTTCCACTCGCCCTAGCATAGCTAAGTTAAGAGATAATTGAGCATGCAATGACGTTGTTAAGATTTCATAAAGACCCTTATGGCCTTGTCCTGTAAATGGGCCCTTGTGAGCTTTCAAAATATCTTTAAGTCCATGGCCAATACCCCAGTTGGTCCTATACATATGACCCGCGATTAGGAAAAGAATAGCAATGCAACGGAGTTGGGTCCTCATATCGATTCGGTCCGAATGAATCAGTCTTTATACAGAGGTAAATCTTTGCCTATTAGGCAAGAGGATAGCAAGTTCTAAATTCTGTCTCGATAGGACATAGATTTCTATTACTATGAAATTCATAAATGAAAATGAAGTAGTTAATGGGAGGGCTACCACTATCCTTTTTCTTGTCTGGACCTACTCGAACAAACGTCCCAATGTCAGGCTTATAAAAGTAGATCCGATTTCTTGACCGAGGAAATGACAAGAATTCTACCTACCTCAGTCAAGAAGATGCGCTACTTCTAAAAATTCCTAAAATTATATTTTTTTAAAGAATAAAATAATGTATTATCTAAAAAATAGTGTGATGCTTGCCCGCTTTGAGATTTCTCCTTCTCACAAACAATAATAATTTTCTCCTTGAATGCGACCGTGCGGTATAGTACGTGTCAGTTTTAGCTAGTGGAAAAACTCAAAGCTACTTGCAAAAATTCTACTCCCATCCGACCCATATTAGTTGACTTGGATTTATCTAGATTTAGATATATCTAGTATAAAATATGTCTAGGTATATCTGAATCTACACAAATTCGAGTCAACTAATATGGATCGGAGGGAGTATAAAAAAATTTCGATTGTAGTTACTAGTCATCAACCCGTCTATTGGCCTAGCAATGTTATAATTTAGATTTATAAAGTTGGTTTATAATCCATTTTGAACTTCATGTTGTTAACCAAACTATTATTTCTAAGTGTTTTTCATTGATTGTGTGGCACGATAGAAAATTATAGTATGTGATTATAATTAATACGGTTCTAATGTCACCATAAATACTACACTACGTAAAATATTATTTGTGGAAAAAATCAAATTTATTTACGTTTGCACAACAATTAAAACTTATATTAGAGATTCGAATTATTAATGTTCTAATATCACCATAAGAATAATATTAAATAAATATTACTTGTGTAGGAGGTTAAAGGTGACCAGGGGTTGAACCGGTATGTACGAGAGCTCTTCAGGAGGCGGCGGCGAGGACAAACCCATCTAGGGTTTTCCTTCCCTCCGCCGGTGACGTCACCGGCCCGTCCCGTCTCCGGCGGCCTTAGGCTTTTCAAGACGAGCCGGACCACGGCCTCTCGCCGGCGAGAGGTTTCAGTATTTTCTTTAGACTATTTTCAGTGTCTTCTTCAGGATGTTGAGGCGGCGGCTACGTCCTGAGGTCCGAATAAGGTCCTTCCCGCCCTATCCTCGCTCTCGTGGTGCGTCTAGCATCAGCGGAGGGCGCGTGAAGTTATGTGTCCGACGGGTTTCTTGGGATTCGGTCGTTTTTCGTATGTGTGTTTTGAGGTCAGTCTTTTGCGATCTACGTTGCTCATCTTCGGCGATGGTTGTTGCTCTGGTGCGCTTGTCCTTTGGTGTCTTAGCACGACGACTTCCCGCCCGTCTACTACAACAAGCTCTACTACGACAAGCTTTGCCCGGCTCCGGTGATGGAGGGACGAGGACGGCGGCGCGCCTTCGGCTCGTGCTAGTGTTTGTAGTCGTCGCTAGGTGGTCTAGTGACCTATTTGTATTTTTTATTACTTAAGAAGGCCAGATCAAGGTGCAAGTCTTAGTGCCATTTCTGCTGGGCAGCAGGAACCGCCAAAGAGGTAGTGAAGTTCATGCCCGCCGACCAAAGGAATACTTGACCTTCCTTTCATTCGTTGCTTTGTCTCCACAAGTTGGTGTCACAGCATCACCGCTTCTAGAAGTGGCAGGGCCTTTTCCTCAACGCATTCGAGAGCCAGTATATGATGCAGATGACGAAGAAGCTAGTGCCTATCCAAATGGATTGGCTGATGTGATCGATGCTTACCTATTAGGTGCAAGAGCAGCATGATGGTGGTAAAATGTAAATTACTGAAGACGAGAGATAAGTAAACTCCAAGCAGATTGGGAGGTCCAGAGCAAGAAAAGAGAGCTAGAGGCGCAGAGGAAGCGTGAGCAAGAAGAAGTAGCTTGAGCACTTTCTATACCATGCCTTTGACATAGTTGAGGAAGTTGAGGTCCTGTTATCGTTCTTAATTCGATAGCCACGGGACAGCCGTTTTCTCGTCTCTCAGCCTTTCTTAGTTTGGTCAAGTAAGGGAAACTCAATCAAATTCATAACTTTCTCAATGGAATCTTTTCCTTTTTTTTCTAAATATTCAGTTAAGACCATTCCAAGGCTCCTTTTCGCCATGTTTTAGGACTCTTTGTACTGATGTTGATGATTATTAGTAGCCCAGTGGAATTTCGCAAAAACAAATTATGAGAGAATAATAAGCGTCACCATTAAAAAATATACCAATGACCATATACGACTTTTGTGTATCGTAATATTCTGTAAGTACATATCACTAAACTTGTATTGCAAGGCAGGATGTAGATTTTATGTATATTACTCCAGTGCGAGGTTAAAACTCAGGTTATATCGTGTTATATATAAGAATATGGTTTGTCTATACCTATTGTCCTCACAACATATAGCCTTACTGTGAGATTCTTTTGTATATACAAATAGATCTAGGTGTTGGAGTTTTGGCTCCCAGGT
Organism: Avena eriantha; assembly: GCA_910589775.1. NCBI lineage: Eukaryota > Viridiplantae > Streptophyta > Magnoliopsida > Poales > Poaceae > Avena > Avena eriantha. Next base: position 100,222,290 of record OU342744.1, read on the forward strand.
CCAGATGGTCCTGTTATTTGGACCACAGGACTAAGAACCGAGGTTGTTGATTTGACGAGAAATGAATGGCGTACATGAATAATTGAGGAATACGGTGTGAACTGTTGACATTGTCGTATACATGTCTCACCGCATGCATCGTCCCCGTTAGGGTTGAAAACGGTAAGGAAACTTTTCGTCCGTTTCCGAAGAAAAAAAAAACGGAGAATAAAAAAAAACGAAAACGGTATTTTGCGGAAAAGAAACGGAAACGAAATATTTTAAACGGAAACGGAAAAGGAAATGGTGGATACATTCTGGCGGAAACAGAAACGGTAAGAAAATTCCGGATAAGCAAATACGGAAACTTTCCGAAAATATAACCAATCATGCTCACGTACGAAATACATGCAACCGGTCTAGGTGACATACTAATCAAGTGAGTGTCTTAGCGTTCATGTGAACTTATGTGCTTGTCGAAGTGTTGAATTATATGTATTACTTTATATTCAATTGTCGCGTTTCAAAGTTATGAGATATTCTTTATTTATTATATGTTATTTTTAATGTACATACCGTAATATTACACCACTATTATATTTCAACAAATGTCCGTTTTCATATCGTATTCGTCCCGTATCCGCTCCATGTTCGTTTCCAATGATTTCCGATTTCGTGTTCGTTTCCGGAGTTTTTCGTTTCGTTTCCGATTTCAGTAACACAAGAAGAAACGACATATATTTCCATTCGTTTCTGTTCCGTTTTCAACCCTAGTCCGAGTAACGTGCGTGGATGGTGAGAAAACCCGGCCTTCGACAGGAGTGTCGTGTTAACATCGACGATCAAGACATGTGAAACAGATTAGTGTCGGCTTGCTAGACCATGGTACAGTCGTAGAGGTGACTTGACGGTTGCTGCCTCCGCTGGCGTCGTCTTCTTGAAGATCTGAATGTGCACTTGAAGTCTAGCACCTGCATATGCGTCACCCGAAGTCAGACGTGCCATAAAGTGATGTGTTAGTCTGAGGTCGAGTAGAGAAATAAAAAAATGTGGGGATCGAAGTTGAAGCTGCTAGTGAGCTAGAGCAGGCATGGTGGTACCTTCAATGGAGTGAGTCTGGGATGTGCCTGTGTGTGGTATGATGCAAATGACCGAGAGAGACGACGTGCTCAGCTATGGAGGGAGGACAAGAGGTAGAGGAAAACAGGCCCGTTATGGTGAGGAGCTATGAATGCTTACTAGTGTGCGACGGAGTTCCGCGTCCGTGTGTCCCAAGGTAATCACGACGTTCGGAACTTGCGAGAGACATTGTACCAACAAATACAAATAGGGGTGGGCATATTAACCGAGAACCGATTTACTGAACCGAAAGAACTTGGACTGAACCCGATTAGATTAAAATCGATAATTACAGTATCTAATTCGGTCATCAAATCTGAAGAACCGAATTTTGTTTGATAGTTTCGGTTTTGAGCCTGTGGCACCCGATCTAACCGGGAAGACCGAATTAAATGAGAAATGCCAAGTACAACGTTCGTCCCAGGTTGCTACCAGCCCAACCTAGTAGCCCACTAGCGCATGTACATAGGTTGTACTCACGCGATGGCCCAAGCTGTTGCATAAGCACCTACTCCCTCCATCCCAAGGCTTTAAGGCGTAAATGTTTTTTAGATTTTTTCTCAAGGCTTAAGGCGTGTATGCAGGAGACTCTCTACCATCCCGGTTTTACCCCTCCGATTTGTTTCCTCGTCTCCCGAAAAAAGGGGTGTAGTTAATCGTATCAATAGCGGTCGTGCTTCGTCTTCCGAGCCGGTAGTAAATTCCCGAGAAAAAAAATCCTCGCAAGGATCCTATACTGATACTACTCCTACTAAATTACCAGTAGTTGCCTTCCATGCGGGCTGAGATAGGAAGAACACGCGCGGCGGCCGAGAAACTAGGAGCTAGGACTATGTACGGGAGAGAATTAAGGAAGATTTTCTCCCGTGTATGCAGGGGTAAATTAGGAATTTTTGGTAGTTTTTTTCCTTCCGATCGCTCTAAAAAACTGCGCCAAAAAATATACGCCTTAAGCATCGAGACGTAGGGAGTACATAGGATGTACACGATGGTATCTCCCCGCAACTCAGCAGCTCCCTAGTCGCTCCTAATCTAACCGCGAGGCCGCCGCCAGTCCATCTCCCCAAAAAAATCAACGACCGGCTGCCGGCGGAACCCTCCCGTCGAGGCTAAAGCACTCTCCTCTAAACTCCTATACTCCTCGTTTTAGCTTTGTAAAATGAATGTATCTAGACATTTTTTAGTATTTAGGTTCAATCCGAACCTCTATGAACCTATACACTAAAAGACGTCTAGATACATTTGATTCACAAAGCTAAAATGTCTTATATTTTCGAACGGAGGGAGTATCTTCCACGATGCTCGCGAGTCACAACGCCTCCATCTCCGGAACTCTCGATCAAATAGGCGATGCTCGGAGTCTAGGCGGAAGGACGGCAGCCACCGGAGCTCCCCTCTATAGCAACATTTATTCTCTCTAAACTCTGTGTTTATACTATACATCGGTTGCTTCGGTTAGAACCGAGAGCCGAACCGAATTTTTTGAGACCGAATTTGTCGGTTAGAAGATTTACATAGGACCGATCGGTCTTCATTTTTCCAAAACCGAAATTCTTATTAAACTGAAAAACCGAACCGATCGGTTCGGTTAGACGCCCAGGCCTACCGGCAACAAAGCGGATTTACCCCTCCTAGGTTGGGCCCTCGGAACCATCGCAGTCGTTGATTGAGTCAAGATTCGTGCAAAAGTCTGATGGTCAAAGGGTCCAAGTTTTTTGCATTTTAGTCCTTGCAGATATATAAAATTATGTTGCTCCCCCACGACCCTATAAGAAAGGCCAACACCCCACCCGAGAGCTAACCCTACCTACCCCCACTCTCCTACCCTGCCGCCACGCCTCCCCACCTTCCCCCGAGCACCACCGCTCCCTCCCACCTCACCTCCACCTCGTCGGCCCCCACCCCACCTCCACCTCGTCGACCACCCCCACCCCTCCACTGACAGGACGACGACCACGTGGCCGCGCCCACCCCTCCTCCACCTCGTTGGCCTCCCCTACCCCTCCATTGACGGGACGACGACCACGCGGCCTCCCCCACCCCTCTGGTGGTTGCTCCCGGAGGTCCGCTGCCACAGGTGGTCATCATCGATCGGGCCTAAACGGGGCACAGGGAGAAGACGGGGCGGCGGCCTATCTCCTTCCCTGATCTGGGCAGGGAGGCCCCAGATCCGACCTGCTCCTCTTTTTTTTGCTTTTGAATTTTTGATTGGATTATTCTATTTAAGAGACACAGATCTGAGTTCATGTTGAACGTTTTGTTTCTAGATCTTGTTGATTTGTTTGTTCTTTGAAACCTGTAATTTCTTCTTTCTAGATGGTCAAGTATATAGAAAATGTATGATTCTCTTATTGATCTTGCATGGATTTGTATTAAATCTTGTGATTCTCCGAAGATTGTAACCGTCGTGGACAAGGATTTGTATTAAATCTTGTTAAATTGAATTTCATTTGCAAAATCTTCTAAAATATTAGTATTAAATCAGATAGTGTATGTGACGAGGGGTAACCTCGACAATGCCCATGGTGATAGACTTGGGGTTTGCGGAAAAGAGAATGCTGGGGATTTCATCGGATGTCAGGAAAACAATGAAGACAAAGTCGCCTGAATATTGGAAAAACACGCTATTGCAAGTTGTCCTCTAGATTTCGGTACCCTCGCTTGGTCTTCTCCCGCCCTATATATAATAGATCGGGTCTCAAAGCTGTATGCGTATAGGTATCATATACACGCGTGATTATAATACCAACATAGTGTCGGTTTGTGGTTTCTTTCCTACTACAACAAAGAGTCTCTGTCGGTTGCTTCCTTAGGCTTTTATCTGGAATCTCTATGGGTCGTAGGACTTTTACCCAATGTAGGTAGCGAATAGTGAGCATCCGAGTAATCATACCCATGTCAGTAGTCCCCGAGACTCTTCCTGAATCCACAGTTTTTAGGTTGAGTCTCAAAGTTTTTCTTTCTTATTTCTCTTATTCTGTTTGATTTTATTTTTTGTAGGGATTTTGGTACAACGAGTCTGATGCTTCCGACGGATCGGGAATCAGTTAATTGCTCCTGGGCAAAAACAAGGTTGCCCTACATCAAACTCAAGTCCGCAGGCTTGGATACGGAATTTTGTTGCTCGCGTAATCCAGTTCGAGCTACTGAGGTCTTACCGAATACTGAATCCCAGTTTTATATTTTTATTAGATACCCAACGCATCCATCGGGATTTTGCATCGTATTGTTGATACGGATTTTTACTGGCAGAGCGCATTCTTGTGCGATTACCAGGCCACACAAGACAAATCCTGGGGTCTTACCTTCGTGTTTCTGAACACAGCATTCGGATTTTCTCTCGCGTCTGAGCGTGATCCGAGGTTTTTGGCTTTTTTGGCATTTGGCATGCTGGGCCGCCAATATTTTTGATTCATGTCAGATGATTTTATTATTTTTTATATTATCTCCCGATGAGAGTAACTCCTTTTTGAGAATACACTTAATGTAAAACTCAAAAAGGGTTTTGCAGTTTGTCAATGCACTTTATACACAATGGTATTTCTGTTGGGTGCGCGTTAGCGTTCTCGATGGGAGTAGCCCCGATGCTATGTTCGGATGCCTGTATCTAGACATAGGCTCATAATTGTTGTTTAACTCGATGAAAAGCATTGATCTTTGAAAGCAAAGATTAATATACAAATAACTTCTTTTCATATACAAGGCAAAAATCGTTGGTAGATTACTCTTTGAGCGGATGGCTATTTTAGCCTTTTCTCTTTGACATCTTGGCTTTTTAAGCCGAACTGTACTCTTATCATTTTGCAAATAATCTTATGCGTAAAAGCGTCATAGCTGTGCTACGTTCCATGGATTTGAGTAATTTACTCTTGTCTTCTTATCTTGCAGTCGATATGCTCCTCCGGAAATAACTTCTGTGACGATGTATGGTCCTTCCCATGGATATTCTAGCTTCTTGTGGCCATCTTGCTTGAGGCGAAGAACTAGGTCCCCTACTATGAAGGACCTAGGCCGCAATCTTCTGCTATGATAATTGCGCGGGTTTTGCTGGTACACAGTTGCTCTTTGGAGGGCTTCGTCTCGAGCTTCATCAAGCGCATCCACATCATCTTCAAGTGCTTCTCTTGATTCCTCTTCATTATATGCATCTACTCTTGGTGATTCATGTGATACTTCAATTGGAAGCACGGCTTCTACACCGTGGACCAAAAAGAAAGGCGTCTCTTGTGTTAAATTATTTGGAGTTGTTCGTAGACTCCATAACACAGATGGTAATTCATCCGCCCATGCTCTTTTTGCTCTGTCAAGTGGTGCCAGTAGTCTCTTTTTAAGTCCAGCGGTAACTAGTCCGTTGGCTTTTTCAACTTGTCCATTTGTTTGCGGGTGAGCTACCGAAGCGTAGCTTATTTTGATGCCCATCTCTTGGCAGTACTCCTTGAACTCATTAGAAGTGAAGTTAGTCCCGTGATGACATTGTTCGGTACGCCAAACCAAAACACTATGGATTTGATAAAATTCACAGCCGAAGTTCCATCTTGGGTGGTGACAGGCATTGTTTCAATCCATTTAGTGAATTTGTCGACTGCTACTAGCAGAAAGATGTGTCCTCCTGGTGATGATTTATGAAGTTTTCCCACCATGTCGAGTCCCCACTACGCAACAGGCCAAGCCAAGGGGCTGGTGCTCCAAGTTTGGTTGCGAATCATTGGCATGCTTCACATGTTCTAACAATGTCTTTTGCATCTTGTACTGAAGTGAGCCAATAAAATCCTACCCTGAATGCTTTTGCAACAATTGCTCGGCTACTAGCATGATGACCACAGACGCCTTCATGTATATCTTTCAGTATAATTTTTCCTTCTTCGGGTGTTACGCAACGTTGCAACACATCCGAAATACTTTGTTTGTATAGTTCTCTTTTAATTATCCTGAAAGCTTTCAATCGTCGGGTGATTCCCCGAGCTTCTATCACATCCTCTGGTAGTTCTCCTTTAACCATATATGCTATATACGGCTGCATCCAAGCTGGTTCAATTAGCATGACGTCTTTGACTTCTTGTTCTTTTTCTTTGATGGCCTCTTCTATGTTCGTCGTTTCTGAAGTAGCCCCCGACTCTTTTTGCGGATGCTTCTTTTTCCCTGTTTTTGGTGCTATGACTTCCGAGACTCTTTTCGCCTTGATTAATCGCTCCACTATCTCCTCCCAAAAAACTCCTAGAGGTATTGGTAAACACAATGATCCGATGTTTGCTAGATTGTTGGCTTCCTCATTGCTTGCTCTTCCTATATGCGATACTTCACACCCATCAAATTGAGCCTCCATGATGCCATATAAGTCGCGATAAGCGACCATATTTTCACTGACAGCGTCACATTTGTTCATTGCCTGTTGTGCCACAAGGTTGGAATCTCCGAAGATTTTGAGGCGAGTTGCACCGCAGGCTTTGGCCATTCGCATGCCATGCAACAAGGCCTCGTATTCTGCTTTGTTATTGGATGCATTTGTAAAGCTCATCCGAAGAATATATCGCATTTTGTCGCCTTGAGGTGATATTAGTACGACTTTTGCTCCTGCTCCCTCTGTTATTTTTGATCCATCAAAGTACATTGTCCATGTGCTAGAAAGTTCTGGTGGACCCGCACATTGCAATTCCGTCCACTCTGTGATGAAATCTAGCAGAACTTGTGACTTAATTGCTTTGCGCTTCTCATAAGTGATATCCCGAGGGGATAATTCGATGCCCCATAGAGAAACACGCCTAGTTGCTTTTGGATTGTTGAGGATGCTTGACAAAGGTGCCTCATTGACCACTACGATTGGGTGTTCTGAAAAATAGTGGCGTAGCTTTCGTGCTGTCATAAATACTCCGTATGCTAGTTTCTGATAGTGTGGTACCTTTGTTTAGATGGTGATAAGACCTCACTCAGGAAGTATACTGGGCTCTGCACACCGTGCGTCTTTCCTTCTTCGGGTCGTTCTACGACCAGGACTGTGTTGACCACCTGATGTGTTGCAGCAATATAAAGGAGTAAATGTTCTTTCTCTTTTGGCGACACGATGACAGGGGATGTTGAAAGTGTCCTTTTAAGATCTTCAAAGGCGTGTTGAGCTTCTTCCGTCCACTCGAATTTTTCTGATTTTCTCATGAGGGCGTAGAATGGCAACACTTTTTCTCCTAATCTTGCAATAAAACAACACAGCGCCGCCACCCGTCCCGCCAATTGTTGTACACCACGCAGATTTGTTGGCTTCTTCATTGTGAGGATATCTTGTATTTTTTAGGGGTTATCCTCGATCCCTCTGGTTGATACCAAATATCCGAGGAGTTGTCCTGCCGGAACTCCAAAGGAACACTTCTTCGGGTTTAGTTTGATATTGAACCTATCGAGATTTCTGAATGTTTCTTCTAAGTCCTTGATCAGCGCCGATCCTTGACCTGTGGTAACTATGACATCATCAATATACACTTGTACGTTTGTACCTATTTGGCTTCCTAGGCACTTTTGCATCATTCGCTGATACGTTGCTCCTGCGTTCTTGAGGCCAAACGGCATTGTTGTGTAGCAGAAAATGCTGTAAGGCGTGATAAACATTGTTTCTCCTAGTCTTCCTCCTTCACCCTGATCTGGTGGTATCCTGAATAAGCATCCAAGAAAGAAAAGACGTTCGCATCCCGCAGTTGCATCGATGATTTGGTTGATTCGCGGCAATGGGAAGTGATCTTTTGGGCAAGGTTTGTTCAGTGCAGTAAAGTCGATGCACATCCAAAGTTCCGTAGTGTTTTTCTTCGGAACACATACTGGGTTTGCAAGCCACTCTGATTTTGTCAATTATTTGATAAAATTGGCATCGGTTAAGCGATGGAGCTCCTTTCCAATGGCTTTGCGTTTTGGTTCTGTGAAGCGTCGAAGCGGTTGTTTTACTGGCTTTGCCTTTAGACCTAAATTTAGTGCGTGCTCAGCGAGTTCCCTGGCGATTCCCGACATGTCAGAAGGTAGCCATGCGAAAATCTTCCAGTGCTCACGGAGGAACTCGATGAGCGTGCTTTCCTATGCGGGATCAAAGTTGGAAGTCACAAATGTTGTTTTCGTCGGGTCAACGGGGTGGATCTGTACTTCTTTTGTGTCTTTTGCCGCGTCAAAAGCCTGATCGGGATTGACACGTGATACCTCTAGAGGTTGTTCGTTTGCCGAACTTTTGAGTTGCTCGAACTCTGTTGCCATCTCGAAAGATTCAGAATTTTTTTTGAACTCTCGATCGCAGCTATCCGCCCGTGTGAAGCTTCCTTGTACCGTGATAATTCCCTTTGGTGCTTGCATTTTCATTACTAAATATGTGTAATGTGGTACTTCCATGAAACGTGCAAAGGCTGGTCATCCTAGGATTGCATGGTATTGTGATGACCAATCCATGACTTTGAATTCGAGTTTTTCTCGCCTAAAATTTGATTTGGAACCAAAAACAATGTCAAGGAAAACTTTGCCTAAGAGCATCTCCACTAGCATTCCCAGGTGGCCATTCCCAGGACGTTTTTTGGTTCGGATTACATAAATCGGCCCAGTAGCGTTCCCAGGGACGTTCCCAGGCCGAATTTTTTCGCCGTTTTGATCCGGCGCTCCCAGGCCGATCCCAGGACGTCGGGAACGCCCTGGGAATGTCGGATGAAGCGTTTTCGTCCGTCTGGCCCACGGGTCAGCGAAACAAAGGGCCAAAAGTGGTCCCGTCGCCCACCCACCCATTTCTCTCTCCCACCCACCCCTTTCTCTCTCCCGCACGGCCGAAGTAGAGCGGCAGTCAGCGGTAGAGCTCGCGGCCAGAGGAGCTCGTGGCGCCGGCGAAGGAGCTCGCGGCTGGTAGAGCTTGGCCTCGGCGCCGGTTGGAGGAGCTCGCAAGCCTCGGTCTGTGGCTACGAAAAAAGATTGGATCAAATATACGTGTCCTAGAAAAGCACCCTTGATATTGAGCGAGATCGCAGCCGCCCGGATCTGACGCTGCAGGTGGAGCCCTTGCGGCCGGCGTTGAGGAAGCCCATGAAGTAGCGGGTGAACCACTGCCTGCTCCGGCTCTCCGACCAGGACACGGAGGCCATGGCCGCCAACGAGCTGGATGCGATTGCGTGCGGGCTGGACGCCGAGGAGCTCCTGGTCTTCCTCGCCACTGTCTCCGACATGCGGCCCACCGACAAGACGCCGTTGCACCGCCACTCGCTCCGCCTGCTCGCGCTCCTCGTCGTTGCGCACCCGCGCGACACCGTGGCGCTGCTCGTCCCAAGCTCGTCGTCGGCGCACTATGCCGGGTGCGTGACCCGGACTCCTCCGTTCGGGCCGTGCTCGTCGACGCCGCGTGCACCGCGGGGGCTGCGTCTCCCTCGGTGCCCCTTGCGCTCGGCCCGCTCGCCGACGCCGTGCTTCACGAGCAAGACCAGTGCGTGCAGCTCTCCACCATGCTCGCCGCGGCCGTGACCGTGGAGGCATCCACACCCACCGACGACCTCGCCGCTCCTCCCGCACCTCCTCAAGCTCCTCCATAGCGCCGCATTCAAGGCCAAGCCGGCGCTCATCTCCCTCATCGGCGCCGCCTCTGCGGCCACCGATGGTGAGGCCGGCGGAGCGCGGGGTGGCCGACGCGGCATGGGAGATGGTCTGTCGAGCCGGGAACCTGGCTAGGAAACAGTGATTCCCAGGCCAAAAAATAGCTCCATCCGGAGCCAAATTTTGGTCTGGGAATCAAAAACGAGTGGAGATGCTCTAAAGGAATTTCGGCTTTACCTGGTATTATTCCGTGGAAAGAGGTTTCTGTTGGAGCGAGATTATCCAGAGGGTAGCCTATTGTCCGCAACGTTTTTGCGTAGATCAAATATATACTTCTCCCTACATCCATGAAGACCTTGCTCATGTCGAATCCGCCAATTTGTGGTTCTACTATCAGGGATGAATGTCCTGGTCGTGGGACCCAGAGTGGGTGATCTGCTCTGCTGAATTTAATTTCTTGCTCTGACCTATGGAGATACTTGGGTGTGGCTGATGTTGATGCTTCCGCCATATTTATTTGTCTTGTGATGAGCTTCTGAATTCTATTTGGTGGACGCCCTTTCTGAATCATCGACATTGCTCCTTTTGATCTGGGGTATTCCGTGTTTTGATCGTTTGAATTTTGCGATGGTGCAACTGGTGGTGGTGCACCGATAGCTAGTGCGCCAGGCGTGGATGTGTACCCTCGGTTTGCTGCTTCGTCTACCTTTGCGTTGCATAACTCCTGCATCTTTAAGAATGTTCGGCAGTCTTTCATCAGGTGATTGGATTGTTGCCTGCCTACTGAGTCGATGTAAAAATGCATATTACAGGGTCCTTCCAACATTTGCATCATAGACATGGGTGGGTCTCGTGCTCTTGGCTAGTATTGCTGTGCGGATTGGCTTCCTCCAATGTCGTCTCTGTTCTGGCGGTATCCACCATTATTATCGTTGCTTATGTTGTTACCTTCACCCAAGAAACCTGCTGCAACGTAACTTGGTCTCGCGTTTCTGTCGTTGTTCCTTCGTCTTCTATCATTGCCGCCTTTATCCATGTCTCTCCTCGGGTGACTGCGTGTGCTTATTATGTAGCACGTCTTCTCCATCAGCCCAGCGGTTTGGTATTTCTATCAAATGTGATACTGTCTTTGGTTTTGTCCTACCCAGTTATTCTATGAATTCTCGACGACGTAGGCCGTCGTTGAAGGCGTCAATGGCCCTTTCGTCTGATATGGACTCCGCTGAGTTTTTGATGATGTTCCATGTTGGTATGAATGCTCTGATTGACTCGCCGGATTTTTGTTTGCACGCTCGCAACTGTTCCAAGGATGCTGGTCGCTTGAATGTAGAATGAAAGTGTCGGATGAACTTATCTTCCAGATCATTCCAGCTACCAGTTGAACCTTTGGGTAACTGCCTTAACCATGACCTTGCGACGCCGGTGAGGTGTAGTTGTAGGCTTTGCATCGCAATAGTTGTGGATCCACCCTATAGTTTGACGATGGCTAGATAATTTGCTAGCCAAGCTTCGGGTTCCTGGAGCCCATCGTATTTGTGTCGATCATATGGAAGTTTGAAATCTTTCGGTACCAAGGCTTTGTGAATCCTGTGCGTGAAGCAAGTGGCCCCGCATAATTCATGTTCATCTTCGTCATCTCCATCTTGATATCATCGGGTGCGATTTTCGTCTCTGGTTCCGCTGCTCCTATGATGGGTGTTGTTGTTCCTTGTGTTGCGTCACGGCTCGGATCCTATGAGGTGCGCCTGGTGTAGTGATTACGATCGCCAGGTGTGCCATGCCTGTCGAGGACTGTTTTGACGGCGTGGGGTCCTTTGAGTGAGTCCTTGTTCTGCTTTCGCAAGTGAGGCTCCTACCATGCCGAGGTTCATCAGAGCGGAGCGGTGGAGGGCTATGCACGAATTGTTGGGTGCGGGTTGAGTGGTGATCAGGTATGTCTGCGCGGCCACAATAGCTGCCTGAGCTGTTTTTGCCTTGATGTTTCCTGCTTGATCGATCGACATGAACGACAGGTCGAGGTCTTGGATGATTCCACTTCTGTCTGCTTTGGGGATATTCTGTAATCGAGATGTCACTCTTCTTGGTGGTGCTGCTCCTGTCACACTCCTGGACCCTCGTGTAGAGCTTAGTTGGGCCCGTTGTAAACTCGATTCGTCGGCTAACCTTTTCCTTTCATCGAGTTGTCTTTCATCCGGAGTAGGTCTCTCTTCTTGTGGTGGAGCAAATATTGGTACGCCAGTAGGTCCTCATGTGAAGCATCTGCCGTCATTGGGATTGCTCCCGAAATTGCCTCTCTTGCTTTTTGTCATGACGACGCTGGTAGCCGAAGTCCTGATCTATCTTATGTGCGTGGTTCTCCGCCTGCTCCTTGAACTATGCGAGTATCTGCTATTTCTCCTCCGTTTCCATGTTCTCCTTCGTTGTTGTGTTCTCCTTTGTTGTCGTGGTTTCCTGCATGGTCATTTGATAATATATCATCAGGGTTTATGATGGGATTACCATTTTCATCGCGTGGCATTGAGGTATCTCCGTTGATCATGTACACTTGGTGGCGTGTTATATGTGGCCTGACGGTGTCGCCTTTTGCTTCTGCGGGTGCGTTGGTAGTACTCCGAGATCGCAGTTCTGGATAAATTTTCGCCATCCTTTCTTCAAAGTCGATGTTCTCACTACTTTCTTCAGGTTCTGAGCTTGTTGGGTTTTCTCCGTGTGGTGAGATTGATTGACCACCTTCTTCGCCTGCTTCGATCTGTGCTGTAACATCCATGGAGGATCCAACGGGTGATGCTGGTATTGATATAGGTGTGGTCTTTTGCACTGACGGTTCTGATGTGATCGGGGCCGAAGGATTCGATCATTGCGGGTCGTCTACTTGAAAGTGGATGCTTCCGATGATTAGATCGGATCCGTCGTTTGAAGTCAGCGGGTACTACTACGAGGTTGGGTGGGTGTGGATCTGCTTTCGTCGAGTTGATGCTTGGTGGAGAGCATTTCACCGAATCCGTGTTTCCAGCATTCAAGTTTCCCACAGACGGCGCCAATTGACGAGGGGTAACTTCGGCAATGCCCATGGTGATAGACTTGGGGTTTCGTGGAAAAGAGAACACTGGGGATTTCATCGGATGTCAAGAAAATAATGAAGACAAAGTCGCCTGAATATTGGGAAAACACTCTATTACAAGTTGTCCTCTAGATTTTGGTACCCTCGCTTGGCCTTCTCTCGTCCTATATATAATAGGCCGGGTCTCAAAGCTTTATGCGGATTGGTTTCATACACGCGTGATTACAATACCAACATAATGTCAGTTTGTGATTTCTATCCTAATACAACAAAGAGTCTCTGTCGGTTGCTTCCTTGGGATTTTATCTAGAACCTCTATGGGCCGTAGGCCGTTTACCCAATGTAGGATAGCGAATAGTAAGCATCCGAGTAATCATACCCATGTCAGTATGAAACCACTGTAAATCTTGTGTGTATTGTCAAATTACTATATGAATCATTTATGAAACTTGTGAATCTTGTATGAAAACTTGTATGAAACAACTTCTTGTATGAATCTTGTATGATAACTTGTGAATCTTGTAGGAAACCATTTTATTAATTGTGAATATTGTATGAAACCATTGTGAATCTGTAATGAAACTTTGTTGGATCTAATATGAATCTTGTATGTGACACAGTGAAGTTTTTTACATGTTTTTTGTGAATCTGAGATTGAATATGTGGTTAATCTAAGATGAATTTGTGGTCAAGATTTTAATTTGTAGTTACACTTGAAACTTAAATGTACCTTATGTGAATCTGTGGTTAATCTGAGATGAAATAAAGGAAGAGTGTTTGAAAATTGTTAAATAAATAGTATCAAAATAAATATTATCAAATGAGTTTGCTGAATTTTTTATAAAGTTTCATTTGAAGAAACATCAATGAATCATCTATGGAATCCAAAATGAGAATGTTAGAAATCGTGAAAGATAAGGGGGCGTTGTGCAAAATTTAATTGGACTGGCAAATGTAGGTTGAAGGGGCAATCTATGAAATTGTTAGCACGAATCTCCAACAAATCGACGGCAAAGATGGTGCCGAGGGCCCAACTTATGGGGGATCGCATTTCCGATTGTGCCAATAAACATCCAGGAGAAAATCAATCTGAGCCAAGTGAACCCTCAAGAAGCAACCTAGTCAATTTTATTTTAAGGGTGGTAGTGCTCTATGGAACCTTAACCCATCTTTCTTTCTATCTTTTCTGAATCTCGGGACGAGATTTCTTTTAAGGATGGTAGTCTGTTACATCTGAAAACAATTCTAATTTTAGAATATAAAATAAATAAAATTAGTTTGGTTGACTATTTGACTTCGTTGAAAAGTTTCAAAGAAAACAAACTTTTGATTTGCTCTCAATCTTGAATTCAAAAACTTTATATGAGTGCATAAACATGACTATCCTACACTATTTTTTATTTACTCAAACCAATTTTGAATTATTAAACCAACCATACTCAAATTTTGGAGAGAGGGAATAAAATGAATTTCCCAATTTTAGTGGAAGATATTTTTCATTCAATTATAAGCCTCCATTGAATTTAAGGATATACAAATTGATCAACACACGATTTGATGAGGGAAGATAACATGACTTCTTCACATTCATAAAGCATCAGGTCATTAAATAAAACCAAACCAAGGAAATCGGAAAGCCTCCAAAATATTAAAACCCTAAACCCTATTTACTATATTCCCAAAACTAGCCATATGTTGCAATATATGCAAATGGAATATTCGATAATTCAATTCTAGCAAAAAAATACTTTTATAATGTTCATTCTGCATGTTTTGAACTTAGAAAAGATTTATAAAGTGGATTCACTTCATTTGGAGTTATAGAACTTAAACTACAAAAGAAATTCCAAAATAGAAAAACAAAAAAATAAAACAAAAACCTAGCCTAACCATCGGACTGGGTCGTCCCAACTCATCTCACCTCTCCTCTCTACCACGTGAATCAGCACGCAATGGCCTCGGCATGGACCAACAAGCACCAGCAGCCCGCCTCTCCACTCGCGCCCGCTGACAGGGGGACCCACCCTATTGTCTCCATCCTTCCTCGGAGAGACTACGAAGAATATAGCTCGATCTCGTCTCGATTTCCATCGAATCCACACGAGTCCGTTAGGCCCTCTTGTCCCTCCTACAAGAAATCGCCCCCATATAAACCCTGGCCTCCTCCTCGTCTCATTTTTCCGAAACCCTAACCGCATACCCGAAGCTTTTTCAATCTCGCATTGCACCGCTGCCATTGGATCCCCGTCGATGATTTTGAGCACCTCGACGCCTCGTTTCTCCCTAACCCCCTCCATTAGTTCGCCCACATCGATTGATATTATTCCCCCTTGCTTTATCATCGCAGAACAAGCCCGGGAGCTTCACCAGAGATAAGCACCACCAGCCCCGCCTCACCCGCGTACCATGAAGCCCTACCGACCGCGAAGTACGCCATTGACTTCACATCGATGCGCTGCACGCCATCTGTTGTCCCGCACACGAAGAGGACCACCGGAGTCAATGCAAGCATCGACTTCCAAGCATTGTTTGTCGTGGTTGACCGCCACTGCCGCGTTGACCTCCAACGCCCGGCGAGCCACTAGAAGTTTTGTTTTTGCACCGTTCGATCGGTGTTCTGTGGTGTAGATTATCAGATGTGTTAACCACGTCATCGCCCAATCAGTGACAAAGGTCAGGATTGTCAACGCCATGTTGTGCCTGGTCAGTAGGTCAACTGCCTAGTCAGCAAACCCTGTCAGCATCTGTTTCAAATAATTGTTTATACAAATAAAATAGACAGAAAATAATGCAAATTTTTAAAAATCATAGTAAAAGATTTATCGGTCCAAAATTAGCAAATCATATATCAATGAAAATCTAATTACATGTAGAATATTAATAAGAGATTAGATCTATCAATTACTGTATAAAATTTACTTAATTATTTAAATGATTTAATGACCTTTTCGATGAAAATAATTCATAGAAAAAGTATTTACAAATCAGAAAAATACAAGTAATATGTCCGTGCATTCCTAATTTCATGTAGGACTCTAATCTGGCCTTAGATCTAAAAAAATTGGCAGCACAAATTTTGAATGATTTAACCCTATTAAGTTGTATTTAAATCATAGGAAATTATCCAGAGCTGTAAAATTAGTGAAACCAATTTCTACGGTTTTGCTTTGATAAGGCCCATCTAGAGAAATTGCAAAGAAAATAGTTTATGCTGTTTTAATAGATAGTTTTGCATAAAGCTATATACCTGATTGCAATAGTAATTAAATCCTAAAATAGATTTAAAACTTCTTTTTAGTTGATTCCAATTGCTACTAGTTATAAATTATATTACCTATTTGATAGCATTTAGTTCACAATTTTAGAACCATCGGAACTTTATTTAAAGTGAGTTAAACCCTATTAAATCAATATTTCTTTAATTATAAATAGTTATATGCATTAAAATATTTTCCATGTACATCATCTGATATAATAATGTCCAGAGAAATAAATACAACCATTATAACATATTAAATCATC
The DNA here is from genome assembly GCA_910589775.1 of Avena eriantha. Classification (NCBI taxonomy): domain Eukaryota; kingdom Viridiplantae; phylum Streptophyta; class Magnoliopsida; order Poales; family Poaceae; genus Avena; species Avena eriantha. The sequence continues at coordinate 100,238,503 of OU342744.1, forward strand.
ATGCATGACTTTGTTCATCATTGTTTTATTGTATTGATGCATTGTTGCATAATTGCAATGTTTTGAATGGTAAGTTCGGTGTGCCTTTGTTTTAAACATTAGATTGTGATGAGTGCAACTACTGTGATTGCAAATACTATAATTGCAAGTAATGTGATTGCAACGAGTATTTGAGAAACTTCAACAACTAAAGGCAAGTGGTATTATCTTGGTCATAAATGTCCTACTGTTTTTCCTATGCCTTGTAAATGTTTCCTAGAATTGCATGTTTAGGAATTTCGTGTATAACCAATGCTATGTCCCACACTATCTTCCCTAGTATTACTTATTTATGAGCCATCATATTGGTAGATTGCTTTGTTATGCTATATAGATAAGGATGAGAATCACACCATAAAAGTTATGTGTTTTGAAAGCTTATATTTTATTAAATGATAAAACAACATAATTTTAATAAACCACCTGGGCGGAATGGTTTTTTTGTCATCGGAGTGCAGATATGTGGTGGGGGATGCTGCCCAGGGCACCAAGAAAGGATTGGTTTCTTTGTCTGGTAGCTTACCTATACAAACATGTGTTAATGAGTTATGGGTGGTTAGCTGGACTTAGTAGGTTATGTACTAAGCCTTGCAGGGTGTCTAATCTAAGTACTTACATGTGTCTCGAGTTATGGGCAATTTGAGCGACCTGATATTCATGCTATGACATATTTCTCACTCATCCCAATTTCTCAACTAAATAAATTTGTTGAGTGAACTTAATTGGGTAGGAGCACTTAGGAGTGAACTAGAGTGTCTTCTTATTCATATTGGAAAACTACTATGTTACAAATGATAGGATAAAACTATTGTTTTATGCAAATGGGTCTGAACTAAACCTAGAGAAATAAGCATGTAGTTGGTAGGTTTGTTGAAATCCACTTTAGCCTACTTTCCAACATTTAATGTATTGGCCATTCATTAAATCAATGTTTCTTGTTGTAGGTTATATCATTTTCGAGTGATCATCATAGGTCACGAGACTCCACTCAACAATTGTTCGCATGTGGAAAATTTGTAGGATGGGGATCTACCTTTATCAGTTTTCGTTGTGTACCAGATATAATATAATATAAATTCTGGATCGTATTCGTTATATTTATGATGCACGGTTATATTTGGCATCATTTTGTACTGTGTGTGCCAGTGAACTGATATAGGGATTAGAACTATACACATGAACTCAGCCTTATTAGGTGAGGGTGTTGCAACGCCACACTAAATATTAGTCGTGGGCCCCGCCTGGAAGCCGCACAAGAAAAATCCCAACCATTTCCCTCCATTTTCAGTCCCATTCCCCAAATTTTCTTTCCATATCTCTTCCAGTCATGCATCTCTCCCTCCACCCCGCCTTATTTCCCTCCGTTCCAACTCCCTCAGAGCTCGCCACCCCTACACCCTCCCCACTCGTAGCCAGCATGTCGCCGAGAAAAAGACTGTGGGGCTGGCGAAGCTGACTAAACCGTGTAAGCAGACGATGAAGGAGCAGCCACCCACCATGTCTAGGCTGGGGTGGGACGAGGATGTCGCCAGGGTCAACTACACAACTTTGGCCCGCAAGAAGCACCACCATGCGTTGATGACATCGAGGGCGAAAGAGACCACCACGGCAATATTTCCAGGCATCGACCTCGATATCTCTAGAGGCACTCAAGTGTACTAGGCCGCCTCGGGCAGCACACAAGAGAGAACGAACTCGCTGACATGCTCGACATACTACGCGAAGAGGTCAATTCGACACTGCTCTCATAGATCGAGTTCTCCCTCGAGACGGCCGACAGCAATGTCGCGGTAAATCCTAACAACATCTTCCCTCCTGTGGAGGCTCCTTGATGCCTCCCTAGAATCGGCCTCAACCTCAACCGCTCCTACTCCACATCCTTGTCGTCCTTTAGCCATTCGATCGGCCATGTGACCTACAGAACATGCCTTCCATGCAGCATGTTCGGCTCCATGGGCAGCGAACATGATGACGCTAACACGTTCGAGAAAATACCGGCAAGCGGTACAAGTACGACGAGGTGTGAGAGCAAGCCTGCCAAGTGGTTGGGTCTCTAGCGACACTATTTTTTGTGCTCACCCAATTTGTGTGTATGCCATAGGCCATGGAAGTTAGCTCTTGTGTTGAGAAACCTGAGGGAGCCGCGAGGCACCCCCCGAGTACAGTCCTGCCAATGGCACCGATGAGGTGTATGATAAGGAAGTGGGTGGCAATGTGGTGGAGCGCGACGTGGTTGATTTCCAGGCCGACGACACTGATGATGCCCTGCAAGTGCACAGGTTCGTTAGAGCATGTTTTTGTGGAAGTATTAATTCTTGTTTTTATGTCTATCCCAATAGGGAGATTCGGTAAATGTTTCTATGAGCGCTTTAGGATCAGCTCTGGTGCCCTAGTTTGATAGACTACTTTCCGTCTCGCTCTGCCAGCTGCCGCTCGCTCTTTCCTCCAAAACACCAATCAAAACCAAACGCCATCGTCCCCCACCTGCTCGAGCTCTTCCTCGTGATGGCCCAATTGATCGATGACAGTGACACTTCTAGGGTGTTTTACGAAGGCCCCCTTGAAGAAATATTAGCCGGATGCGACGTCATCACCGCTGCAATCCTCGCCGTCTGCTGCAAGCGTTATCTTTACTCAGCAACACATAGTGCATCCCTAGAGAAATATCATTTGTTTAGTCTCCCCTGTGTTCTTCACTCTCACCCAACTGGGCTACCACGTGAGTACAATGTCTTCTACCATGACAATCACATGAAGCAGTTCTACAGGGGCAGCTACTATTGCGGCAGGGGCATGAAATGTTGCAAACGTATCTATAATTTTTGATGTTCCATGCTTGTTTTATATCTACTTTTTATGTTTTGCCCACACTTTGGAGTATTTTTATACACTTTCATGGACTAACCTATTAACAAGATGCCACAGTGCTAGTTGCCTGTTTTCTGCTGTTTTTGGTTCTAGAAAAGCCAGAAAATGAATATACTCGGAATTGGACGGGACAAAAGCCAAAGTCAATATTTTACCGGAAGACACATGGAGTCCGAAGGAGAGATGAAGGGGGGCCACAGGGCGGCCACACCCCCTTGGCGCGGGCAACCCTAGGCCGCGCCAGGGCATGCTGTGGGCCCCCTGGACGGTCACCGACCTTGCCCCTTCACCTATAAGAAGCCTCTAATGCAGAAACCCTAAAGAATCCAGCCTCCAGCCACGAAAAGTTCCGGAGCGCCGCCTCCACCGAAGGGGAGATTCGGGGGACAGAAAGACTCTATTCCGGCACCCTTCTAGGACGGGGAAGTGCCCCCAGAGCCATCTCAATCGATCTCCACCACCATCTCCATCGCTGTTGCTGATTCCCATGATGAGGAGGGAGTAGTTCTTCCTCTAGGCTAAGAGTTCTACTGGTAGCTATGTGTTCATCTCTCTCTCTCTATGCATGATCATATTGTGATCATGAGCTTTGTAATCAAGTAGATATACCTTGCTACTCAAGTGCTTTAATAGATCTCTGCTCTCCCCATGTGTGTGAAAGTGACAGGGTGCACACCATGGTGGCACTTAGGTTAGAGATTACAATTACTTATTATGAGTTATATTTGGAGTTGGATGTTTCTATGAAATTGTGGTGTTTGTTGGAACCATCTAGAGCTCAAGGTGATAGTGTGGGGTTATCTAGATGGGAAAGCAAACTTTGAGGAGTGCTGTTATAACCCTACCATGGATTAGAGTGTCCAACCAGAGAGTAGTTCAGAGTAGTATCATAAAGAGAAGATATTTATATGAGAGTGTTCACTAGTGAAATTATGATCCCTAGACCTTGTTTCTAAACATTGAAACACCATTTGCAACTAGATTTGTTACATGTTTGCTTGCTTCCATCTTTATTTCAGATTTCCTTTAGTCTCTTCCTACCCGTCAAGCTCTTTTCTGGCACCGTTGTCTTATATCCATACCACTTGTATTTCACTATCTCTTCGCCGAACTAGTGCACCTATACACCTGACAAGTGTATTGGGTGTGTTGGGGACACAAGATACTTCTTGTATCTTGATTGCAGGGTTGCTTGAGAGGGATACCTTTGACCACTTCCTCCCTGAGTTCGATAAACCTTGGGATCCACTTAAGGGGAACTTACTGTTGTTCTACAAACCTCTGCACTTGGAGGACCAACAACTGTCTACAAGAATAGAAGTGCGTAGACATCAAGCTATTTTCTGGCGTCGTTGTCGGGGAGGTAAGGTAAAAGGTACTCACATCCTCTGGTGTGAGTGTTCGAAGTTATTTCCTTTAGATTCTGCAATTTTCTCTTTTTGTTTCTTGTTTTCACTAATTAGGCTTAATGGAAAACAACAACAAAAAATTAGAGAGCTTTATAGTATTTATCTTGAGTTAGGACATGAAGTGTCTGAAGAGGAAATTAAAAAACCTATGGAACTTTATTTGCATGCTAATAGCAATGTTGTTAGTACCAATTCTTTGGACACCATTATTGCTAATGCTATGGAAAAGTCTAAGCTTGGGGAAGCTAGTTTTGATGAAAATGATCTTTTTAGACCCCCATCTTTAGAGGAGAAAATTTGCTTTGATGATACTATACCTCCAATATATGATGATTACAATGATGAATATGATATTTTGGATCCACCTACTATTGTGGAGGAAATTAATTATGACTACAATATGCCTCCTATATTTGATGATTATGGTGATAATAATAATAATGATAGCTATTTTGTTGAATTTGGTCCCACTACAATTAATAAGAATGACTATGCTTATGTAGAGAGTAATAATTATTATATGCATGTGGCTCATGATAAGAATGTTTATGTGATAGTTATATTGTTAATTTTATTCATGATGCTACTGAAAGTTATTATGAGAGAGGGAAACATGGTTTTATGCATCTCAATAATGTTAAGTTTCCACTCTTTATGTTGAAAGTCTTGAAGTTACACTTGTTTTGCTTTACTATGATTGTTGCTTTGTGCTTTCATGACTTGTTTCTTTAGAAGATTCCTATGCATAGGAAGTGGGTTAGACTTAAATGTGCTTTGAATTTGCCTCTTGATGTTCTCTTTTACTTCAATTCATATTTCTTATGTGAGCATCTTCTCAAGCTTTCTATGCCTAACTTAAAGGCGTTAAAGAAAAGTACTTATTGGGAGATAACCCAAAAGTTTTAGTTGAGTCTTGGATGTTATTACCTCTGTAATAACCGCTCCTTATCATTTTTGTGTGGTTTTTGTGCCAAGAGTAACATCTAATGAGAGAGAAGTAATGCTTGGGAAAGTTGTTGTCCTGAAACAGATTTTTGTGCTTCATTGTAAAAATTCGTGAAAACTCTCTGTACATCGGTTTGAACTGTAATTTTTGTGCTTCTGCCCCAGGTTGTTATTCTACTTTCGTTAGTTCAACACTTTTAGATTTGAGTAACATAAGGTCTTCGAAAAAAATTGTTTTTTACCTGCTGGTCTGTTTTGACAGATTTCTGCCATTATTTGCATTTGCCTCTTAATTTCTTTCTCTTTGAGTTCTTGCCAAAATTCTTTAACTTTTAAAAGGAAGTGCTACAGTAGCTTGTGTTTTAATGGAAGTTTTACTTGTGTTGAAACTGAACCAAAAGACTTATTATCTTGAGTACACTAATGTTGCTAATGAAGGTTGTGTGAAGTTTTGTATGAAGGAAATTTTAAAGTGTAGGGAAGAGTAATGTGATAAGATGAAGTATGGACAAAAGCTCAAGCTTGGGGATGCCACCCGTGTCACCCCAAGAAATATCCAAGAAGTACAAGCGTCCAATCTTGGGGATGCCCAAGGCATCCCCTTCTTCATCAATAAAAATTTTAGGTTTCTTCCAAACACTTCATTTTTATTGTTTCATGCACAGTTGTGTTGTTCTTGGAGCGTCTTCGTTTTTATTTTTGGTTTTATTTTGCTTGGTTTGCTTAGTTTTCTTGAATAAATTGGTTGGACCCCCTCATTCATACATTAGTTTTCAAATAAGATTGGTTTGGATTGGAAAAGAGTAGGAAAAGTTCATGCTTAAGTGGTAAGAAAGGAGCTTGTTTTTGAAAGGAGCCTATGCTTTGTCAGGTCATGCTTGATATTGTTTTGGCGTTATGCTTAGTGATTTTTTCTGTAGCATGACGTGTTATAAACAATTGAGATTGCTTAATGTGCCTTGAAAGAATCATGCGTTGTTTTAACATATTAAAACATAGTATTGCGGTATTCTCCTTTGATGCTTTATTTGGGTTGACTTGGCGCATGCTCACACCATGTTAAGACTATCCCAAGTCACCATAGCCTCTATGATCCTTTAGTTTTCAACTTGTAATATCACTTTATGCTTTAATTAATTATGTTTTGTCGCTTTGCATGATTATGACCAATATTGCTCTCTTAGTTGGTCGCTCCCAGTCTTTTGCTAGCCTCCATAACCAAGTATGAGATCCACTCATGCATCCAAATCCAAATAAAACCAAGTTATTCCAAAGAGTCAATCATACCTACCTATTAGCATTTTCTATTCCTAGTATATTCATGTTTTTATCTACCTTCCGAATTAAACTTGTTATGAGAAAACTAGTGATTAAAGCTCTCACAAACGTGATGGCACACTTTACTTTTCTTGCTCCTAATAAACTTGAACCATTGTGTCATCTATGTTGTATATGCTTGCACTTATACGTTGGTATTAGCAGAACCATGTTGTCATGGGGAATGCTTTCAACATTGCACTTGTACATTGTACCCAGTTGATATCATGCTCTTTTGTTTATGGATGTCATCGGTGTGAAATGAAAGGGGGGCTTGTAAGTCCATAGAGTTATGTATGTGTGTTAGAGAAACGCATGGGCGGCTGGTCTAATCCATGCCTAATCATGGTGGAAACCTGCAGTGTAACCATAATGAGCAATCTATGAAGCATTCTTCTTACAAAAAAGAGATAGAGATTGAGAAAAAAGAAAAAAAATGAGAAAAGAGGAAAGAGAGAAAAACACCATTTTCCCATGGTAAATAAGAAGATGCTGAGATGCTTATTATCTGCTTGCCTTGTCATTTTGATATGGGGATTCTTCCGTATCATCGGGAAAGGGGTACCCCATTGGCGGTTCTCTATGATACGCATGTACTTATTATGACAAGAACTTACCGGTAACTAAACTTGAGTAGCATGAGGAGCGGCCCTCATATTCAAGGGACATGAGATTGCCAACTTATACTTTGTCAAGCATATACTCCATAGTTTGTTCACTTTAACCTTAATCACTTCAAGATGCTTATGATAGGGGCAATGAGAGCTGAAAGCTAATAAGTACCATAATTTTTGGAAGCTCTTTATGAGACTTGAATCCCTGCTTCCTTCTATGAAGGCCTTTCTTTTACTTTTACGTTGAGTCTCCATCTTATACCTTTATGCACCTATTAAGAGAGCATAGTGGCCATTCTTAGTTTAATGTGCATTGTCCTAAGACTTGTTGATTGATGCATAACTTTGATATTGCTTGTTTAAACTACTTGTATCTAGTCACCCTTATGAACTTTGAAGGTGTCCTATGCATTTATGTTTTGCTACACTATGAGGGACAAGCTCAATGCCACTATGCTATGCTTTCTTTATGTGAAACAAACAAACGTCTTGCAAAGCACTGTTATCATGAATATTTTGTTTATGCCTTTTCATGTTACAACATAGTTGCTATGTCTTATTGTTAGAACTTCATCTTTCATGCTCATGTTTTGAGTACTTTGATCCCAAATTTCAATTCTTTCAAATGGTTTGATCTTGATTGTGATGGTGCATGTCACCTCGAAAATATCTTTTTATCACTTACCTACTCGAGGACGAGCATGAGTTAAGCTTGGGGATGTTGATACGTTGCAAATGTATCTATAATTTTTGATGTTCCATGCTTGTTTTATACCTACTTTCTTATGTTTTGTCCACACTTTGGAGTATTTTTATACACTTTCTAGGACTAACCTATTAACAAGATGCCACAGTGCCAGTTGCCAGTTTTCTGCTGTTTTTGGTTCCAGAAAAGTCAAAGTCAATATTTTACCGGAAGCCATCATGGAGTCCGAAGAAGAGACGAAGGGGGGGCATAGGGTGGCCACACCCACCCCCCTTGGCGCGGGCAGCCCTAGGCCGCGTCACGGCATGGTGTGGCCCCCCTAGAAGTCCACCGACCTCATCCCTTCAACTATAAGAAGCCTCTGATGTAGAAACCCTAAAGAATCCAGCCTCCAGCCACGAAAAGTTCCGGAGCGCCACCGCCACCGAAGGGGAGATTCGGGGGATAGAAAGTCTCTGTTCCGGCACCCTTCTAGGACGGGGAAGTGCCCCCAGAGCCATCTCCATCGATCTCCACCACCATCTCCATCGCCGTTGCTGATTCCCGTGATGAGGAGGGAGTAGTTCTTCCTCGAGGCTAAGGGTTATACTAGTAGCTATGTGTTCATCTCTCTCTCTCTCTATGCATGATCATATTGTGATCATGAGCTTTGTAATCAAGTAGATCTACCTTGCTACTCAAGTGCTTTAATAGATCTCTCCTCTCCCCATGTGTGTGAAAGTGACAGCGTGCACACCATGGGGGCACTTAGGTTAGAGATTACAATTACTTATTATGAGTTATATTTGGAGTTGGATGTTTCTATGAAATTGTGGTGTTTGTTGGAACCATCTAGAGATCAAGGTGATAGTGTGGGGTTATCTAGATGGGGAAAGCGAACTTTGAGGAGTGTTGTTATAGACCTACCATGGATTATAGTGTCCAACCGGAGAGTAGTATCATAAAGAGAAGATATTTATATGAGAGTGTTCACTAGTGAAAGTATGATCCCTAGGCCTTGTTTCACTAGTGAAAGTATTTGCTTGCTTCCATCTTTATTTCAGATTGCCTTTAGTCTCTTCCTACCCGTCAAGCTCTTTTCTAGCACCGTTGTCTTATATCCATACAACTTGTATTTCACTATCTCTTCGCCGAACTAGTGCACCTATACACCTAAAAAGTGTATTGGGTGTGTTGGGGACACAAGAGACTTCTTGTATCTTGATTGCAGGGTTGCTTGAGAGGGATACCTTTGACCACTTCCTCCCTGAGTTCAATAAACCTTGGGTAATCCACTTAAGGGAAACTTGTTGTTGTTCTACAAACCTCTGCACTTGGAGGCCCAACAATTGTCTACAAGAATAGAAGTGCGTAGACATCAGGGCAAGCAAAAGCCACAGAAGAAGTGCAGGTGGACCTTGTGCGAGCCGACGCTGCTGGACAAGTCCTCCTCCAATGCTGTGATGCTAGATTGTGAGGGTAAGAAGTGGGCTGGCGCCCATGGAGATTGGATCACCACTGTTGTCCTCGCCTGGAACTGGGAGCTTGTGATTGTGTTCACCCGTCGCCGGATTCCTCTACCAGCGATCTTCGATTTTGAGGCCACACCCGAGGTACTTAAGTTTATGGCGGCTGGTCAACCTACTAATCTACTGAAGATAGCCATTTGCCGAGTTCCCATAGCTAGGGCCGGGAACAAAAAACCAAAGACCGAAACCGAAAACCGAACTAACCATATATTGGGAGACCGAAATAATTTTGGTCTTAAAAACTAGATGACCGAAATAAATTCGATTAATTCGGTCATTCGCCTCACATGACCGAACTGACCGTATGGACTGAAATATTCTGAAGCCCATCTTTCCTCAAATATTTTGCATACTCATTAGTACCACTCTAGTCTGTATAGGTCATAGCCCACGACCTTGCCTTCATTCGTTCTATGGACACCGAGAAGCATCCACACACCGTCTTGGCTGCCGTAGAGTCGCAGACTACGTACGTCCTACGCACGAGACAAGCCTGATGTACTGCTCCATCTAGTTACTCGTGAGACTGCTTGCATATCTTGTCTTGATTCTTATTCCATCTTGTATCGTGTGCTAATTTTCTTGGGAATAATTTCTTGATTTGCTGTGAATATTTGTAAATTCGGTCTATTTGGTCATGATCGAAGACCGGACCGAAAAGACCGAAGACCGAATACAGAAAGACCGAAAAGACCGAACGTAATTCGGGTAGCATTTCTAGATGACCGAAATTTTGAATGACCGAAAACACCGGACCGAACAAACCGAACGCCCATGCCTACCCATAGCTGCTGGGAACTATAAGGATTTCTCTGTCCTGGCCATCTTTGACACAGTAATTTCCTTCCTTGATGGTTCTCATGGTATCTGGATGGTTCTTGAGAACCAGTTCAGCATGTTCAGCTACCATGGTGCAATTATCCATAAGGGAGTTGTCTATGATGTAACTCAGATTGGCAATGTTATGCATGGGATCCTCGGGCATGGGGTAAATTTTCCATCCTTAAATTTTCAAGCTTCATCATTCAAATTTTGTTCAGCTGACCTCTGAATGTGCTTTCTTTGCAAGGTCATGTGCGTCTTCCGGGGCCACCTAATTTTGACGATAATCGTGAGTACGGTCCTGATCTGTGGTGGTTAGCAAGATCTCCTGATGGTGGTAGCCTTATTCTGATCAATGTTGTGGGTGTTAGTGATAGGTGGTATGACACTACTTATGGTGGTTATCATGTCACTGAAAATGTTGGTTATCATCATGGCCACAATATTCACACCTATTCTACTGGGTTTTGCTGCCATGTGTTCTCGATTGCCACTCGTAGTTACTTCCACTGAGACAATGGTGGAGGGTTTTAGACCTTGGAGCATTTTCTATCTTCCTTGGATTGAACTATCCGATTACTATTCTAGTTGGTGCAGCAGGACTTGGCCCTGGAGATCTAACGAGGAGCAACTCTGTATACACCTCGACGCATACAGTTTGTCTCGGTGGATTTAATCTTCGTCCTGAAATATGTCGCTTCAGTATGAATGCTTAAGACGCCAATATTGGTTTCTCAACCAACATTGGCTGGAATTGGCGGCAGACTCTGTTGTGGTTCATCCCAATCTTGGCCAACATGAAGGATTGGAACCGGCATAATTAATGGTTCAAGGGAGAGGGGTTGAACATAGTGATCATATAGAATAGGGATTTGCGTATCTTGAATTATTTCCTTCGCCTGATTTGTATCGTATGGCCTCAGCCATTAACTTTTTGTACTCTAACACTCATTTCGCCACAATGTAAGTGCAAGGACTATGATTTGATCAAACTCCTTTTGTATGCAAGCCATAGTTTTAGTTAGTGCGGGTCGAATATTCTGTAATTCGTTGCGCCTGCACCCCTTTATTATTTGTTGCACTTTCGAGTTCTCGAACAATGTGAAATAAATCCGGAACATTGGATATGTCGTATCTTGTGCATCCACAATATTTGGTCTCACAATAAGATCTTATGTGACATGTGTGAATGAAAAAGAAAAAATCTAAGCAAACAATATCTTGTGTTCATTTGTTTATTTTGTGGTGGTCGGAACATGTACTAGTAATATTTTTGGGATGGAAATTTATAGATGAACTATATAAATATGATCTATGTTCATGATTTATTTCACATTTTCTGAAAACTTTGAAGTGCCACATGCAACAGCTTGTTACCGGTGCAACTAGTTGCAAATTGTAATTTCCGTCATAGACGTAGCTAGTGGCTCCAAGCGCATCATACATGCAGATTCTCACTGGCAGGTGGGGCCGACCTAAACAGGGCCCACATGTTATTGATTTAGAGCCACACAAAGTCATGCACGTTGCCTGACTTGAGCGAAATCTGGTGTCTATGCACGTCTCTCATCTTGATGCGCGGTTGCATGTTGTACACATGTAATTCCATGTACCTTGTACTAGAACATATATGAACACATACAACATGCCAAAATACCACGGACACACCCATACTGTGCATTATATCCGGTGTATATATTTTCGGTTATGTGCTACGACTTCTCCATGTAGGGGAATAAGATGAAAGTATATGTGTCCATGTTGCGGCTACTACTAGTAGTAGTTAGTCCACCTATTTTCCGTTGAAAATACTACAATATGTTGAAATGAAAGATGTAAAAAGAAAACCCTCTAGTCAAATTGATGTGACTAGACAATACTGCATCTCTGATACGTAGTAAGTAGGAGTATTGTCAAATTACTAGATGTGTGGCGAGCTAGTCTAAAAAATAGTGAAGTCTAGCCGGCGTTGTGCTCGATGGTGCTGTTGACTAGACATAGCAAGCAAGTAAAATTTCCTCTCTCGTTTTTTTCTTTGCCTCTCCATCTTCTTCCCCAGTCCCCAGTCCGCCCATGATCTCCCCCACTCTCTCTCTCTCTTCTCAGCAATTCCTAACGCTCCCCTCGTCCTGCAGAAAACCCTACCCGCACTTGGCATCCACCTAAATCCATCCGGTTGTGATGGCCGATTCGAAGCTCAGTGGGCGATGCAAGTGGGATCAACTCAGCATGGACGATGTCGACCTCATCGTTCAGCGTCTGGACATTTCCAGCACCGTAAGGCTAGCCGCATGATGCAAGCTACTGTATGATCGTATCACCAACAACAAAGGTACAAAATAGACTTTTCACCATTGGAATGAACCCTGCCTACTGATGCCTCGGCCTGCTTATTGGTTCGACGAGCACTATGACAGTCCGAAGGTACATCATCTCCATGACATGGTGTACGACATGGTGCCCCTTGACCATCCTCGATGCACCGCCATACTTCCCTTCATGCACGAATTTTTTTGGGTTGGCATGAACGGCGACTGGCTCGCCACTGTGGACCAGTGCGGGGCCTAGTGCCTAGCGAATATCTACACCTATCGAGTAAGCGACCTTCCATCAACGGATACTTGTGGCATTCAGGCCGCCTCACATCTAGTATATAACATGTAATGCTACTAGCCAGTCAGGGTTCCCCTAGTTACCTATACTCATTTCTGAACTCATGCATATTTTAAAAGTTTTTTTGGCGAATCCGCAGGTATGGAGAAAATGTCAATAAGTCATGGGATGGATGTCTTGACCTGTTGAAGATCATAATCTGCAGAGTGCCCACAGAAGCTGGGGGTTACATAGACTATAAGCTCCTCGCGTTGTTCGACGATGAAATCACCTACCTGGAAGGCGATAGCCAAGTTTGGAGACATCTAGAGCATTTAGGTCATGGAAGACGATAGTACTATGATGCCATTGAACACGGTGGCCTCATTTTTGCGGTTGCAAGTCAAGATTGCACCTACTGCTGGGATCCCACATTGGAAGGTAATTCTAGTTCCATGATGATACATTGTGAGTGATTCAGTGAAGTTGTTCTTTAACTACCTTGTTTATGTTTTACCTTTCATATGACCGAATGAGCGCAACCTTTATGTCCTAAAAAATGAATGAACCATTGCTAGTAATGAATTAGTACCAGTAATATGTCTTCCAAAAATATAGTGTATGACGGCGTCCCTGCACTAGTAAGTTCATCCATTGTCAGAATATGAAAGGTATTATTAACCAGCATCTCAATTGTGAGCGCAACACAATGAATCCGGATTTCTTTATCTATTTGTACTTTCAGGCCCTCCTCGGATTGTAGGAATCACATAGGATTTCTGTAGGATACCAATCTTTCCTTTTTGGATTTTGCCTTGGGATTCAGAGGAATTGTGTAGGATTTGGATCCTTAGGATTTTTTCTATAAAATGTTGTTTGATTCGAAAGAGTATAATCCTTAGGAATTCCTTCAAAGGATTCCTTTGCACTCTATTTTGGAGGAAAATTTCCATCCAATCCAACCTTTTTTACAATTCCTTTGGTTTTCATGTGCAATCAAATACCACTTGATCCAAAATACTATAGGCATCTAATCCTATAGGATTCATGTGGACATGCCTCTATATCAATAAAAAGTGGCGCTTCCTCTTTTGAAACCTACAACAACTAGGAAACTAAGATAAGCAAGAAATCCAAATATTCGGAATAGCAGAATAAGAAATGCAATTTCTAATGTTGTTAATTTATTGAGTAATATTATTTATAGGATTTGCCTATTCATACTATTAGCATGAACAATGAAGAATGTTGGTGTTAGAATATGTATGCCAGTAATGCACTTTTTGTCTCAAATTCGGATGTTGCAGGAAACAAGGAGCTTCCGTTTGTAATCCCAGCACCTATTCTGAATGATCGGCCAAGCATGTGGTTCCTCGCTCGAGCAGCTGATGGTGAATGCTTGATGATCATAATTACAACATACGGCATGGGGGTTGCCCATGGCGAAGAGGGTGAAATCATTCCCCATGCTCAAAATAGGACTAACCTACATCTATATCCCGCCTCTCGTGTCTACATTTAAGAGGATCCTAGATTTGCTGGACCTCCAGGGGTCATCGCTTGGAGGCAGGTTAATAGCCTGGGTGACAACTCTCCGTTTCTCGGTCTCAATTATCCAATCATTGACAAAATGATGAAGAAACACAGATGCAAGGCTCCTGATGACCCATTGTTCCCATTCATGAGGAAAAACTGTGTGTATGCAATATACAGGAGCTTTCACGGAATACAATTCCCTCAGATTAAACGCTGCTACCTTCAGCCAACTGAAGGTGAGCCTGTGGCAGTTATCAGCCTTCCCAAAAAATGGTTAGAACAGTGTGCGACAGGCGGCAATTTGTTCTAGGCCTAGTTTAGGTGTGGTAGGCTCGTTGCTTCGTCCCTAGACTAAGATGTGGATCTTTCTAGTGTATCGTTGTGTTATCAATTTTTGCATCGTGGTTCAATAGTTGACTGTTAGTACACTGGTTTTATTGGCCACCTTGAATCAGTTTATATGAGCCCTACCATGCTTTTGTAATTAGTATTTCATTCCACGGTATAATCCATGTAGCGGTGCTTATTTCATAGCGTGATTTCTGTACTATAGTTTTCAGTATTGTTACTGGCTTGTATATACGCGATTCGTGCAGCTTTTTTTTTGAACCATCGCACCTCGTGTAGCTTTGTGTTTTGAGAGGAATATTCCTTCTTTCCTCTTAGCAAACAGGGAAAAGTAGGTCACTTCTTCTTATAGGGCCACGAAACAGGCCTTAACTGGGCCATAAATGATCTTGGCTCGGTACACTAAAGCAGGACGAGACGCCCTAGGATGATAGCCGCAAATGTTTATGCCGATTTTCTAAAAAAAAGTTTATGTAGACCCTTCCAAAAAAGAAAAATTATTTACACGGACCCCATATTGCCTCTAATACATAGCATACTTTTGGTGCTACCGTGAAATTACTTGTTTAATACAGTATGTATCCTTACTCATTCTTCTGTATGTGAAATGAATAGGTCAAGCTCTGATATGACATGAACAAGTCAAGCTCTGATGTGATGACATTGTACTGTCATGTGCTAGTATACAAACTAGTTGTATTATTTTGTTCGAAACTATGAAATAAACGTGCGAATTTTGAGCCTTTTTGCATGATGACAATGCCACATGTTGGTGCTAATTGTGGCATGTATTAATTTGATCGAATGGAAGCATACAACTTCGAGCGATCAGTATAAGCTGGTGCTTACCTAGTTGTCTGAAGCTGGGCAAGCAAAGGACACCGTGTCTCTATCGCCTACAGTTTATATGGCATGATTATAAGGTTTTGAGTACATCAAATCGATTGGGCGCTTAGGACGATTCAAAGCCACCAAAACCATCATGAAATATATCCTTTGCTAAAAAGATGATTGCGCCCTGTAAGACTTGATATGACACGATTTTATGTCAATCAGTCAAACTCCCTCTAGTACTTTCCATGTTCGAATCATGTACTGCCCAAGTTCCTCGTTATGTAAAATTCTTAATAAGGCGATATCAGTCTTTTTTCTCCCGTTCCAACGTCATTCTTTTGGATCCGGCATAGGTACATCAGGTCAGGTGGACCATCGACCTTCAATACAATGTATTTTTACTACTCAGCCTATGAAAACGAATATTTCAACCCCACTCTAGACAGAAAACTTCCCATAATCTTGTTTCAAAAAATCCCTTAATTAGCCTTTCATGGTGAGCAGCGTATATATTTCTTAGGGTACCAACTATATTTTTTGAGGATGGGGTACCAATTACATTGAATTTTTACTAAGGACCTAATGAAAAGATTGCACATTCAACCCAACACTAGCCCAAAACCTTGCAAATTTAGCATGCTAGGTCAGGTGGACTACCGACCCCGAGATATTGAGTACATTAAATTTCCAGTGAGGAGATTATTAGAAAATAGTACTACATTCTACCCAATTGTGGCCCAAAACCTTGCTAATTTATCCTTCGGGTTTAGGTTGGCCGTGGGCCGCCAACCCACAACACATTGTTACTTGGTTTTTTAAGCATGAACCACACTGAAGAAGTTTCACTAAGGATCCCACAATAAGAAGCCCATTGGTTCACAAGGTTGGACCCAAGTTATTTTTTGTATCGCCCAAAATTGTCTTAATTTAGCATTTCCATGCCATTCTGATAAAGTATAGGACAAGTTTCTCCTACCCATGTTGTATTTATACATAGCATTTAGCATTTTTATGGCAAGTCGTCAGGGTCGCTGCCTTTTCATTTTAAGTGATTCAACATTTCTAAATGTAATCTTTTCCAGGAGTGGCATAGATGGTTCTGGTGTAGTGGAAGCACACGTGGTTCCCATTTGTTGAAGTCTTGAGTTCAATTCCTAGATTTTTCAATATAAAAATATAATGTATAATATAATCTATGTCGTTCTTTTACATTTTTCCAGCATACACACATTTCTTATACAAAGAAGGCTGACATCTGGGACTCGGCAACGTTGCCAAGGTCAAAACAGTGGAGTCCATCATACGCACATTGCATTTGCAGAGACGCTGACATGTTGGACTCAGCAAATACCTTATATAGAAGTTGCATCGAGCAATCAATGTTTCATTTATAAAGAGGTTAATATGTGGGACCCAGCAGCGCGACCTTATACAGATGCTCGCATCGAGCAACGTTGCCAGTTCGAAACAGGAAGGTGCGAGCGAGAGAAAAATTCAGCATGCACACATTTCTTGTAATGAGAGGCTGAAATGGGGGACCCAGCAACATGAGCAAACGACAGATTCGTCGAGCAATGTTATCTAGTTCAGAACAGGGTAGCGCTAGAGAAGAAACAAATTCCATCATACCCATAATTCTTCTAATGTGAGGCTGACATAAGCTGCAGTGACCCAGCATACCACTGCATGATGTAGTACACTATAGTCATTGACATAACACCAATGAAACATCGTTCACTAGTATTACATCCCTCAGAGTGGTACAACAGAAACACAGCAGGTGCAAGACATGACTATAGATTACAACTCAACTCTTTACAAAAGATCAAGAGAACACTCTAGGTTAAAGAGGGAGAAAGAAACTTCTTACAAAGAAGAACCAGAAAATAATAACTCATAGCTATCTGGCTAAAAGGACTAATATCTAAACTAGCTGGCTTCCAATTGCTACTAATGCAATGCTCTACAGAAGTAGGTGTTATGGCTAGAGTATCTACTCCTATCTAATCATGAACTCTGTCTTCACTTTGGTTGATGTATATGTTGATTTCATTGACTTTATTGAAGAACTAGAGATGTCGATGATGGTTTCTTGAGCATAAGTTGGTGTTGACATTGTATTCAATAGCTTAGAACCTAGCAAGGGTTAAGAAGGTATGGTTGAGTACGAGCGTATCAACAAGTTCACTAAAAAGGAGTGTATGATGCACTATCTCTACAGCCATAGACCAGAGGTCATAGACAATGTAGTTTTCGTAAACATTTCTTCAAAGGTTGCTTTTATTCTGAAAACTATGTCCGACAGCCTTCACAGGTTGACCAGAACCTTCACGGAGTTCCTTTCCCGCCGTGTTCATAGTTCCTTTCCTGAACAGGGAGTAACATGTCACAGTTCTTACACTCTATAGAGGTGCGTTGCTTCACCCATGAGAGACCTTGGCCATGTTTCTCATCCAAGTTGCATTCTCGTCCACACTTCCTTGGTGTGGGGCCTAGTATAAGATCCAAGCCAATCACTACCCCTTTTCATGATCCCGCATGAAGACATGGCCCTCCAGGACATACCCCACCTCTGCTAAGCCCCTTATAGGACCAGCTATAACTCTGGTAGGCACCCGAAGACTCTATGAGCCGGTTGTGCCCCTAGAAAGCTCCATAAAGGACCTACTATACCTTCAGTAGCCCCTCACAGATAGTCTAGACACCAAAATCGTAGGGAACTAAGGGGTCCCACCCATGTGCTAGATTCTCCATGGGAAATCAACAGCCTCATGATAAGGTCATCCGTCCATGCAAAAGGAAGAAGGTCCAGGTGACTTCTCCGTCCCATTCCAAATCTCATGGTTAATGTGTAATATAACGGTGCGAGAATCACTGGCGACATTGGTTGTTAAGTCCTAGATATTATGTTCCCTTACCACTGGAATTGTATCAGTAGATTATTACCTCTTGGTAAATAATCCATAATCATATTATTATGAAAATAGTATTTTCTGACCTTTTTAAAATGCAGGTGATGACAATAGTTGAGTTACAAGTATTTGTTAGAAAATAATCAAAGGACATGAGCAAGTGTGAACTTGCCTTTTGTGATTGCAAGATTATGCAATCATGGTCTTCAAGATACTAGAAGATCCAAATTTTGTAAATAGCATCATTGATCCTGTAAGGACGATTTTTTAACGAAGCAAGATGCAATAATACATAAGTAATGTAATGCAATTTGATAAACGTGAATCCCCGGAATAATCATATCTTATCTAGGGTTTGGAAACTGGGGATGGTTTCTTTACAATGTGTTTCACTTTTATACCAGTTTCACACTTGTGCTTTTTATTAAGGCTGGTGAGAGTGTGTGAAACAATATGTAAATACAACAAGTAGCATGCAATATTAAAGCACTCAGTTGGGGCATTGTATGTAAAAGATTTCTTAAGAAAGATTATTAATCATTTAGAGCTTTTACAGAATTGCTTAAGGATTACTTTTAATGTTTCTGAAAAGAATAACGTTTGAGGGAAATCTTACTTAAGTAAAGAAAAGCATTTAAACTACAAGCTAACCCCTTTTAATGTTTTCTTATTAACTTTAATTATCAAAGAGGAAAACATTATCGAACTTTGAATAATCACAAAACTTGTAGTGGAAACTTATATGTCTTGAATATGGTATCATATTACAGGTGGTTCACTTCTTAAGGTTTCACAGTAAGGGGAAACACAAATAGTATTGCTTTTATGGGAGTGGTGTTTCTTAAGATTATAAGTGAATAGAATCATTTACCTATTTTTTTAGAATTAATGGTTAGACTTTATAAACATGGAAAAGGCCCTGCTTTAATTACTTTAAAACTTGATTTAAATCTTTAAGTAGTTTTCCAAACTAGTAAAATATTTAGTGGATATTATCTTGGTGATTTTATGAATGAGGAGAATCCTCGGGATAAGCAACACAATGTTTTCGATGGTTTTATAGTTGATAAAATCTTTTTAAGAAATAAAATATAATTACTTTGAATGCTAGTTGTAGGAACTACACTTTAAAATGGTTGGATCAACTTTGACTTCATATAAAAATCAATTGAATTTTCTTTTTATACCTTTAGATTTTGAATAAACAATTTTAAAGGCATAAGCAAATATTTGTATATTTCGAATGTATTAAAGTAAAAGAAAATGGTTTAAACAAGACTTGTTAAACATTTACCTTTCTTTTATTTCAAATGTGAAATGTTATTAATTTTAATGTGTAGATTTTATTCTTGCGATCATTTTGGTATATTATAAGTATTTTATGATTTCTAATTAATAAAATATTATTTTTATAAGTTTTATCCCTTTATGAAGACTTAATAAATAATAATATTTATTTGAGTGACACAAAAATGTACAAAATAAGTTTATAAATGTATATTTTGTTTTTCTAATTTTTTTGATATATTATACTTATTTTTCTGAATTTTAAATAATAAAATATACATTTTACAATATTAATCCTTAATTGCTTTTTTATTAATAATAATATTTTTTATTTAAGTTGGAAAATAAAGTATGATAATAGGTTTATATTATAGATTTTATTTTTCTGAATATTTTGATATATAATATATATTTTTCTGAATTATAAAACAAAAGATATTGATTTAACAAGATTTAATCATTTTCTAGAATTATTAAAATAAACTAACTAAATGATTTACTGTGTCACTGCTGACGTCAGCACACACATAGATCTTTTTACACCGCACCCTACTCTACCCTAAGTCATTGACCGGTGGAACCGATGCTACGTCATATCTAGAAACTTAAAAATAATAAATAAGACTCTATTATGACATCAACATGATGTCATGCTGACATCACCTAGGGATGATCCTCCCAGGTTGATGATCGATCCATCGATCCACGGCGCACGGGGGCTTATGCTTGGGCTAGTTGGAAAGAGGAGTTCGCGGCGAGTTGGACAGTGGTCGCACCACCAGTAAATGGTCACCAAAGTTGCTCCAGCGACGAACTTCTACAACGACTGACGGTGGCACATGGTGTGGTGGTGTTACAGAGTGAGGAAGAGCGATTGGAGAGGTGCTTGAGCACTAGTGGCTCACCGGGATTCTGATATTGTGGTTGGCGAGGCGTGGGAAGGTCAGATGGCGGCGAGTCGACGGCGACAACAACGGCAGACGGCAACACATCGAGCTCGCTTTCACGCTACTCATGGCGCGCCTGCTTGTGTGGCTTGTCGGAGATGAACGATGACACACTGGCGCATCTAGTGGTGGCTTCAGCGGGACCTCGGGCGACCGGAGACGGCAAGGACGATGATCCTCGACGAGCTAGGGTTTGCTCACCAGAGCGGAAGAGATAGAATGAGAGGTGGAGTGTCGTGCTAGGGTTCTTCCTGGCGAGGGCGACAAGATTTATAGGCACTGGAGGGCGGCAGCGTGGATCTTGGCACACCGACGACGGCGAACGGCATCGCCGGCGTCCAGCGAGGTGCTTCACGTCGTCGACGAAGATGACGAAGAAGTTAGAAGGCAGAAAGGGTACGGGCCGGTGTTAGGCCGCGTGGGCTGCAACGAAGCGAGCGAAAAGTTGTGCCTGCTCCGCTAGGAGACGAATAGGAGATGGGCTGCGGCCAAAGCTTGGCTGCTTTGCTCTCGTCTCTTTTTTTCTATTTCTATTTTCTGTTTTTATAAAACATTTCAAATTTGAATTTCTTCAAGGATTTAAATATCTAGAGAATTTGTAAGTCAAGAATACTATTGTATAAAGCAATTATAACCCTCTTCTCCTCCTTTCTTATTGTGTATTAGAAAAATATTCATAACTATAGGAAGAGTCCTTTTTATTCAAGAAATATTTATAGTAATTTAGGGTTTGAGGAATTACTTCTATTTAAAGATCCCTTAAAGATGTTTTTGTCTTCACTTGATAATTTCAGTCATAATGGTTTAATGTTGTACATAGAATCTTATTCATGCTTAATCTCATAAAGGAATTATGTAACTATATTACAAGGTATTAAACCCTGGGGTTTATCATATGGTGCTTTAAATTTAATGGTTCCGTAAAGTTTGGAATTTATTTTATTCCCATTCCGTTACAATTTCTTTATAACCATTCTACTTATTTTTTTAAAGTAGGCATGGATAACTTCTTGAATTAGTTGTTCACTACTTCCTTAAGTGTGGTTAATGTTTTGATAGAAGTTTATTATATAATGGTGTACAACCATTAGCATTCAGGTGGCACAAGTGATCTTAATGCCCAGCAACATTTATTTAGGGTTTATAATACCACACTCACTATGGACCCTAGAGGATATACTACCCTCAAGTTTATTAGTGAATGTTGCTAGGGATCAAGGTTCAAGGATTGCTCCTAACTTTATAATCCTGAATGTTATCTCAACTTAAAGTGAGCTACAAAGATTATTTCTTAATGTGACCTTTATGGTTCATGGTTCTAGGTTTCTATGAAGGTTTAAGACAATAAGGTGGACACGGCTCTCATCAATACACCCTCAACTAGTATTCTAATTATCTCTTAGAAGTTTCATTTGACTAATGGCTGCTTAAAATTAGGAATTGGTTCCACTTCTAACTTAATTCTAGGGTTCTGGACAAAGAGGTAGACATGGTTCTATCATGGCTTGATATACTGTTGGTTAGAGGTTTCTCAAGCACTCCTACCTTAATACCTCACTAAGCTTATCTTTAGATAAGGAATTCCTTTCCTAAATATACTCTATACATCTCTCTTATCTTCTTCACAAAGATCACATCTTCCTGAATAAGTCAATCATCTGACTCCACCATATCCATCATCATATGATGACATGGTCATGCCACTTAAACAATTCTCATTCTCCATTCTTCTACATATAACCTCCATTTCTTAGCTACCCTTGATGAATCCATCAATGTAGCTACTACTAACTCCATCCATTAACTCCTTTATATCCACCTTGCATCAACATCCAAGGCTTGCAAGATTACATTTCTCTCTATATCACATGTGACATCCATCCCATAGAATGGGTAGGGTACTAATCTCCATAATACAAGTTTGTTCTTATATTAGCTTGGTTAAACTACTATGCATCCAGCTACTCCATACAACTCATATTATCTGCTTCATCATACTCTAGCTTGACTTCTCATGATCAAGCTTGATGACTCATCTTACTAGGGCTTTGCCTAATTTGGTGTACTCACAAAACTCCTTCATCATCTAGTCATCTATTCTCAAGTAACTGGGGAATAATGACCAACATCCTTTGATCATACAAAGCTTAGTCTTCTAATTGTTTAATCAAAATCTATCATCAACTAAGTAGTAGGCTTGTACTAGTCTCCCTATAGAATTATCTTGTTAGGAAGCTTACTCCATATTCATATCTACTTGGCTTAACAAGATTATCATTGGATACTCTAATACTTCCAGCTTTCTCATGGCTCCATAATTACTATCTAAACTCTTGGGTTTAAATACTTCTTCTAGTTAACTCATGAGTGAGTTAACTCCTCCAACACCAAATGGTTTGATCACCACTAAGGATCTCATTCCATTGATGATGGCACACTCTACCATAACTAGTTCCTTCTTATTAATTTACTTAAGGTCTTTGGAAGGTCAATATAATAGGTCACTAAGTTCTAGGTCAAGGATTGATCCCTCTATATTGAAGATCAATAGACACTAGGACTTGGTTAAGTAGAAATGTCACCTACTAATATGGCAACAAAGATATGAGATGAATGGTCTTGGCTTGTCTTCCATTCCACTTTATTTGTGATAAGAGTTCATATTTAAGAACTACCATGATATCCATGGTAGGAATATCTATGGCAAACAAGTGTTTCAAGATTTAGTTATTGAGTTCTTTTACTTGGGTTATATACTTGACTTGGTATTCAGGGTTTGTGGTAGATAATACCTTGATATAATATTTGGAATATTAAGTATTCATCCTTGAGTTGTTGTATGGAATACCATGTAATGATCTCTAGAAGATCAAGTACTCCTTATTAAGCAGTGTGTTGTGACTTAGTTTTATTACATTTGATCTACCCTTAGATCAAATTATATTACCCAAAGATAAGGTTTTAGCAAAGGTCATATTGAAACTTATCGCAATCAACTTGATGATCTACTTCTATTTCACCAAGTTAAGAGAAGCTTCAATCACTTTGACAAGTTTTATTTAAAAGCGCGAAAATTATCCAGATTTTCTATGCATGAATGCAATGCACATATCTCATCTCGGCTTATTTCTAAGCTCTAATGCTGGGATGTTACATAAGGGACCCACCAGTCTGAATAAACGGCTGATGCATCAAGCAACGCTATCAAGTTTGGAACACGAAGGCACGATAGAGGATAAAAATCCATCATGCACACATTTCTTCTAATGAGAGGATGACATGTGGGGCCAGCAGCGTGATTAAACGGTAGATGCATCGAACATCGCTATCAAGTTCGGAACAGGGTAGCGCGAGCGAAGGAAAAAATCTATCATACACGCGTTTCTTCTAATGAGAGGATGGCATGTGGGGCTTAGGAAGTTGGTTAAATGGTAGATGTGTCGAGCAGCGCTATCAACTTCAGAACAGGGTAGCGCCAGCGAAGGAAAAAATTCCATCATACACACGTTTCTTCTAATGAGAGGATGACATGTGGATCCCAGGAGGTTGATTAATCGGTAGATGCATCGAGCAGCGCTATCAACTTCGGAACAGGGTAGCGCGAGTGAAGGAAAAAAATTCCAACATACACACGATTCTTCTAATGAGAGGCTGACATGTGGGACCTAGCAGCCTGACTAAACGGCAGATGCATCGAGCAACGCTATCGAGTTCAAATTAGGAAGGCGCGACCGAAAAGTATGGTCCGCTAGAGACACTGACGTCCGGGACCCACACGCCTCAAAAGAGTTCGGTGAGTCAACATCGCGCGAGGAAACGGAAATCTTGCTTCTGCCACGCGTCAGCCGGGCTTCCTCCACGTCTTCAGCGGTTCCGTTGTAGTAGAGGACCACGAAACCGGGAAAAAAAGTTTTCCATCGGCCACGGTCGAGCCGAGAAATTCGTCGCGGAAGACACGCCTTCTACGACGATCGTCGGGTCAAGTCGTTGCAGAAGGAAACATTTCTTGTAGTGAGAGGACGTCGGCAACCTGCTTGCAGCTCCGGCAGTGCCGCTTGTAACTAGTGTGGTGGTGGCGTGTAGTAATTGCGCCGGCAGTTTGTAGCAAAGGTGGTGGTAGTTTGTAGCATATGCGTCAGCCGATTGCAGCAGCGGCTGTAAATCTTGGAGCTACGACGGTGCTGACCTGCAGCAATGGTGACCGCGGTTCGTAGCAAGAATACCGTCCGCTTGCAACAGTGGAGGTGACACCTGGAACTCCAGTGGCGCCCCTTGCATGGTCAGCTCGTGCTCGTAGCAGCCACCGCATGTGCTCATAGCATCTTCGGCCCGGCCTTGCAGCAGCGGCTACTGACCTCTGTCACGGCGGTATCTTTCTTTTGCAGTACAAGTCCTCAGCAGCACCGGCAATCCTCCGTTGCAACAACGATGGTCTCGCGTCAGAGCAAACAAGGTTCAGCTTCGTAACACTAAGACAAAGTTGGGATTTGGACGACAGGCCTCGTGGCAACGCCGGTGGCTGCTTGTGGCAGCGGCGTCCGATGTTTGCAGCAATATCACAGGGTTTTGCAGTAGCACAACGGCGATGCTAGGCGGTCGCCCCTTTGCAGCAATGGTGGTATTGCTTTGTAGCAACGGCGTTGAGGGTTTGTAGCAACATCAATGAACGCATGGCGGTGGCCTTTTGGCGCAGACAACCAGCTTGCAGCACCAGATGTGATGCCTCACGGAGATGTCCACCCTGCCGGACACACGCACGGCGTGACAAGGCTCTACACCTTGAAGAGAGAAGCGAGCGGGAGCGATTAAGATTTAAGCCGGTGGGACGCGTGGCTCCGTGGACCAGGCGTGTGTGGCAGGAGGCGGAGGATAGTATTACCATAGCATCTATTATATACTAAAAGCAATATAAGGCTGTTTTTCGAGACACCACGTTGATCCACATCATCAAAATTATTTTAGCCATTAGATATGTAATTAACGCTGAAGATGTAAGAAGATGTAATCTGAGATTAAAAGATAAGTAGTGTTACGTAAAAGTAAACGTGTAAAAAAAAAGTCCCATGTCACGTTACCTGTTATGGATAGAGTCTGTCTCTTTTGCTTTAGATGGGTTCAAACCTGAAACCTCCGGAGAGTCCGTCTCAGATAACTTTAGAACATGAAAATCCACTTCCATAGCTTCCGTTAATCGTAGGGCACGTGGCCGTTAAGATATACCTTCGAGGCGTAGGTGCACTAGGACCTAGCACGGATAAAAACTTTGGACTATAACACACCAGAGCTATCGATCAGCACTTCTGCTCCGGTGCTCCACCCCGAGTGAAAGTTAGGCCGGCAGAAACACAATGATGGCTAGGATGGTTCCGTGCCCTTCTCGTCATATTTAAATTATGCTGTATGGCCCAGGTTGTTTATTATGCCGTATGGCCCGGTAGACTCCCGTATATATGGCCCAGTTTGTTAATTATGCCGATTTTGTGTACGTATCAGTTCGTGCAGAAAACTGTCACCACCAATGGCGTTAGATCAAAGATCCGCCGCCACCAACCTAGCAACACCGATTGGGCTACAATGCCCTAGCAAAACTGATCTGTGCGGAGCGGATGCATACGGCGGCGTCCCAATCCGTGTCAGCGGAGTGGCAGCGTATAATGGCGTCGATCGGATCCTGGCTGTCAAAAAGGAATAGCGATTCCACCGCGGCTGTTTAAAATTAAAATCCCCGCATACATGACGTGGGTCGCGGATGACCGAGCTAGATCATCAGGTGGAGACGTACAGTTTTTTTGTAGGGCAGGAAGTATTCTTGTGGTATGCTACACATGGGTATATGGGGCTTCGACGGGCCAAAGAAAAAAACGACGGGACAAAATTACCCCTTCAAACTTGGTGTTAGGGGGAGCACTGAAGCGGGGCTTATCGATCAGCTGATCAAGCTAGCTACCTTTGTGAAGTCAGCTAGCTGTATGAACTAAATTGATTTAGATAGTTAGATTTATAGACGACGGCAAGGTTTTAACAAAATATTTACCTCATTTTCCATTTGACACGGAAAGATCTTGAACCTTGTAGTTCAAGTTTCATGGAAACCGAATCCATCTCTCCTACCAATAGCATTTTCTTTGAAGGGCATGTCGTTCTAATTCTACGGGTATGACCGAACTACCTGGTGATCCTGCTAGAATCCTTGCAGCTAACGATAAAGGACATTCATCTACACGAGAGTGTACCGGTGTATGATGTATATGGCCACGAAAAATATAGAGCCAAGGCTTTCACACAAAAAAACTATAGAGCCAAGGGATCGTTGTAGTACGACCCGCCGATGTCTATCGAGGAGGAGAGCAAAGGCAGAAGTCTTGAGAACGAGGATAGTTAGGAACACAAAGTGCTCGATGAACTTCGGTGGAAAGAATTACTGTGGTAACTCATCATGTAAACCAACCCGTACTACTTATCTACTAAATCCGGGTTAATACTTCATATCAAGTGATGGAAAAGGTACGTCAATCATGGAGTCAACGCAGACCTATGTTGATCATTTAATATAAGCATGCAATTTGCGTAATGAGGCCATGACAGTTTTTCAGTTGGACATTAGGCATGTTTGTCCACTTGACAAGCAAACTATTTCTCTATATTCATGTGTGTAATTATTAATAATCCTTTCCAATCGATAATAAGTGTTGCTAATTTAGTATAACATTGTCCTAAATCATTGACACTTATTATGGACCGAGGGAGTACATTATTTTGTTACTTCTCCAATGAAAGGTCAGAGTAGAGATCAAAATTAGATTTTCAAAGGAGTACAAGTAGAACATTGTCAGTTGGAATAGATAAAAAATGAAGAAAATAAGGGAACAATTGAGATATAATATGATATAAATTTATAGTCTCGTGTTCGTTACTTTGTTCAACTCATGGAACTAAAGAACAACTTGGCACCCATACCATCCTTTTAAAACAGTATATTCGTGGAATGGTAGGAGTTGAACCAGTACAAACTGCAAACCACTAGACTTTCATGGAAATTTCTCCTAGAAATTCTTATAAAAAAAATATGTTGATTGGAAAAATATAATAAACTTGGAAGTATTTTAAACATATGGATTAATAAAATAATTCATGTCACTAGAAATTCAACTCAGAATAACTAGGTCACTCTTAATATGTTGCACGCTCATATTTCTGTTCCAATTTTCTACAAATTAGGTAGGACGCCATCGTGTTAAATTCCCTTTGTATATGGTAGTGGAGGAAGTAGATTAACTCAAAATTTCAAGATAGTTTTAACATCACTTTTAGAGGATTAAAATCTTGAGGGATAAAACAGAAAGATCACTCATGGGTCGGGATTTGAGAAAATACGATGGTTGAATCACTTTTATGCGAGTAGGGATTTCCATTTCGAATCTGGTCAGGCTATCTAATGTGAGGAATTTATTCTCTTCCAATCAGTGGGATGAATTGATATAAACGATCAAAATACTAGAACTTTATTTTTTTACTTTTTATTTTATATAGTTCCATGTGTAGATAATCATAAGTAAATCATTGAAATTGTAATTTTCCAGATGACATAACAATCACTAAACCCCGAATTAAATATGGATCCATGCTTACAAAATTCTCAAACCGGACTATTAACTTCAAGTATCATGACATGAATATCTATGAAACTATAAATTTATGTTTCAAGAAAAGAAATGTGATGCCCTCGCATTTGCGAGGGCCACTGTGCTGGTTTTCCTTAAAATAACATGACCAGATTCCACACATCATTAGTGATCTCACGAAACCCCTACAAACCAGCACCAGTTCGTCAGCAAAAACAACATCTAAGAACTTCAGAAGGTTCCCCTGGTAAACAGACAAACATGTCGCCTTCCACATAGAAACCGCTCGTATTCATCGGCGACAGCCATGTTGGGTGCCTCCGAGAGATCGCTGGCCGGTCCCGACACCTGCGAATGGAAAACCAACGAGACTGCTTCCTCATAACCATTGTACACATATATATATCCGTACGTGTGCGCATGGATACGATCACTAGCAAAATCAAGCATCTCGCATTGCAGCTCCGATCAATCCCAGGAGCTGCACGCCAGCCGGCCATCGCCGTGGTGGCCATGGCGTCTTCCGCGGTATTGGTCCTGGCCGCTCTCGCCGTGGCGCTCGCGACCTGGGTATGGACAGTGGCGATGCAACACCTGGTGTGGCGTCCCTACGCCGTAGGGAAGGCGTTCCGGCGGCAGGGGATCCGCGGGCCGGCGTACCGGTTCTTCGTCGGCAACAACGAGGAGTCCAAGGCGATGCGTGTGGCGACGGCCGACGACGTGCTGGACCTCCGCTCCCACGACATCATCCCGCGCGTGCTGCCGCAGTACAAGGCGTGGATGGCCGCGCACGGCAAGGTGTTCCTCTCGTGGATGGGATACAGGCCGACGCTCTGCGTCGCCGACTACGACATGGCGAAGCAGATCCTGTCCAACAAGACCGGGCTCTACGTCAAATCGGACCCTGGCCCCAACATCCTGGCCTTGCTAGGCAAAGGGCTTGTCTTCACCGAGGGCGACGACTGGGCGCGCCACCGTCGTGTCGTGCACCCGGCCTTCACCATGGACAAGCTCAAGGTACGCTCCTCCGGGAGGCCATGTTCATCTATCCTGCACCCTGCGCTGCACAACTGATCTGAATAACAAATGTGTTCGTGTTATTTCTGTGATGATGCCCGTGCATGAAGATGATGACCAAGACGATGGAGGCGTGTGCGGCGGAGGTGGTCCGGGTGTGGGAGGCACGGGCGACGGCGAGGGGCGGAGTGGTGCAGGTGGAGGTCGGGCAGCAGTTTGTGGAGCTCACCGCCGACGTGATCTCGCACACGGCGTTCGGGAGCAGCTACAAGGAGGGGAAGGAGGTGTTCGAGGCGCAGCGGGAGCTCCAGTACATCGCCTTCTCCACCATCAACAACGTCCGCGTCCCGGGCATGGAGTACATCCCGACCAACACCAACGTGCGGCGGTGGCAGCTGAACAAGAAGGTCCGCGGCACGCTCATGGCCATCATCGACGAGCGGCAGGCCGCTGCCAAGGATGCCAAGGGCTATGGCAACGACCTGCTCGGCCTGATGCTCGAGGCCAACGCCGGCAAAGAGGGGCAAAAGGCCATCATGAGCATGGACGAGATCGTTGCTGAGTGCAAGACGTTCTTCTTCGCCGGGCACGACACCACCTCGCACCTCCTCACCTGGGCCGTCTTCCTCCTCGGTACGCACCCTGAGTGGCAGCGAAAGCTGAGGGAGGAGGTTCTCCGTGAGTGTGGTGGCGTAGGGGCACCCTTGCACGGCGACGCGCTCAACAGGCTCAAGCTAGTAAGCCCCTTCCAAGTTCCAACCTATGCCTATGTTCTAATTTGCTCCGATGACCGGCAAGTACCAGGTACGGCGATGAGACATAGTACTCACTTGTTATGGTGGCAGGTGACGATGGTCCTGTATGAGACACTGAGGTTGTACGGCGCGGTGATCATGATGGCGCGGACAACGACAGCGGACATAGAGCTCGGCGGCGTGAAGATCCCCAAGGGCACAACAACGATGATACCGATAGCAATCATGCACCGCGACGAGGAGGTGTGGGGTATGGACGCCGGCGAGTTCAACCCGGACCGGTTCCGAGACGGCGTGGGCAGGGCGGCCAAGCACCCGAGCGCGATGCTCGCCTTCTCGGTCGGCCCGCGGTCGTGCATCGGCCAGGACTTCGCAATGCTGGAGGCCAAGGCGACGCTAGCCACGATCCTGCGGCGGTTCGAGTTCGAGGTGGCGCCGGAGTACGTGCACGCACCGGCCGAGTTCCTGACGCTGCAACCCAAGTGCGGGCTCCCCATTCTGCTCAAGCTCCTAGATTAGTAGTAGAACCAAGTGTGTTTCTGAACTACTGATGTTAGTATTATTGCAAAATCCATGAGTGTGGGCTTGTGTTTTCACTACGGATACTTCGGTTCTTGCATTTCAGATTTGAAGATTGTGAGGTGCTTTTGTACCAATCATAGTAGAGATTAATCCTCACTCTGATTAAACTATTTTTCAAGGCTTATGATCACTCTGATTGAGCTAATCATAGAGGTTTGTCCTTACTCTGACCAAACTAATTGTTAAGGTTTATCCATAGTCTGTTTAGAAAAAACTAATCATAAAGGCTTATTAGCAAGGACCACCGACTCTAAAACAATCATGCTGACACTCTTCTTCACAGAGTGGAACAAAAGTAAACATGAAATAGCCCATCATGTAGGAGTACATGTCAATTGCCAAAACCATCTTTACAAGCACACAGAAAAGGCACAGGAGAGGTTCGGAAATAACTTTCCTTCCAAACAAACAAAGTTGGTTCGACTATTATTTCGAGATTCCCCTCTATCCAACCAGCATATATAGAATCCAATAAACGATCGAGCTACATACCGCAACTTGCAACTTTAAAGAAATATAATAATGCCCGCAAAAAAAAAAGATATCCTTGGCGTGATTGACATAGTATCATGTGTGATTCCTCTGTTACAGGTACTACAAATGAAATTTCTAACATGGTTTCTCTGCTGCAACAGTGGTAGATTGGGCTATCGTGTGTCTATATGTGTGACGAATCTTGCAGTACAAAATTCTTTCTGTGCGTACAGCTTTTCCTATTACAGGATCATCATCATCATAAATTGGAATCAAGGAACATCGCAAAAAAGGAGAGGAAAAAGAACCTTAACTGGAGCAGAAGAAGCAACAATCGATGATGATGATGAGGATGATGGACCGAAAATGGTTAGGAAGAACGTTTCCAAGATTTGGTCTCAACGCCATCCAGCTAATGGTTGATTTGGGGGGTTGACCCTGCAACGAACGAACCAGCCCA
This sequence comes from Avena eriantha, assembly GCA_910589775.1. Taxonomy (NCBI): domain Eukaryota; kingdom Viridiplantae; phylum Streptophyta; class Magnoliopsida; order Poales; family Poaceae; genus Avena; species Avena eriantha. Next base: position 100,270,097 of record OU342744.1, read on the forward strand.
GGAAGTAGTGCAGGAATGGATCGAGATCCATATTAGTAGTAGTAAAATGGAGGGATGGTACGCCGCCGTCAGGAGGGCGGGGGCAGCGGCTGTGGGCCGGCGACGAAGGGGTGCTGCAGCAGCTGCGCGGCGGAGAGTCGCTTGGCGGGGTTCTTCTGCAGGCAGCAGCCGATGAAGCTCCGTAGCTCGGGGGAGGCGGGCGCGGAGGGCTCCGGCGGGTCGGAGTAGCAGATGGCGCACATGAGCGCGGCCCAGTCGCCCTGCCTCCCCAGGTTCTCCCCGAAGGGGAACCTCCCGAAGTAGAACTCGAGGATGCTGAGGCCGAAGCTCCAGATGTCCCCCGCGTAGCCGTCGTAGGCGCCGTCGTTGATGTCGGTGTTGATCCGCTCGGGGCTCATGTAGGCGATGGTGCCCACGGAGGAGTTGCAGGGGTCCATGGTCTGGTTGAGGATGCGTCCCACCCCGAAGTCGGCGATCTTGACCCGGCGCGCGGAGTCGATGAGGAGGTTGGAGGGCTTGATGTCGCGGTGCACGATGTGGCGCCTGTGGAGGTAGGCGATCCCGGAGAGCACCTGGCGCGCCACGTCGGCCAGGAAGGGCTCGGCGGCGATGCGGCGGCCGTCGAGCGAGCCGCCGTCCATGTACTCGAGCAGGATCTGGAGCTCCCCGCCGCGCTCGTACATGCCGTGGCAGCGGACCACGGCCGGGTGCTCGGCGGTGCGCAGGATGGCGATCTCGCGGGCGATCTGGCGACGCACCGCGTCGTCGTGGTTCCCGTAGAGCACCTTGAGCGCGTAGCAGCGGCCCGTGGGCCTGTGCCGCACCATCCACACCGTGCCGCCCGCGCCGCTGCCGACGCGGCGCACCCGCTCGAGCTCCGCGAGCGGGGGCGGGGGCGCGGCGTGGGCGCCTCCTCCTGCAGCGGGTAGCGGCTGGGGCGCTCCCGGGGCGGAGGAAGGGGGCGGGAGCGGGAGCGGGACGGCGAGGGAGGAGGAGACGTCAGGGCGCTGCGGCATCGGGAGGGTGAGATCCATGCGGCGGCGCGGCTTGCCCGGCGTGCCCGGAGGCTGGATCGGGAGGCTGGGACGCATGGCTCCCGTCGTCGGCGGCGGCGTGGGCGGAGCGGGAGGAAGAGGCTGTGACCTGCGTGCGTGACACTGCCGCCTCGCGCTGTCCGTCTCTGTCGGTTTAGCGAGGGGCCGGGTTCGTTGGGAAACGACTTGATGAGACGAGGGAGATGCGTGCTGTGCTTCTGGAGTGCGTCGGCCGGGAAAAGGAACGGAAGAAGGGGGTCCGCTGCTTCGCCTGTGGAAAAGGGAGGAAACGGCGTGACACGCAGCGGCCGATCGATCAGTTCAGTGGTGCCGTGCGGCATCAGGCAACAAGACGCTGACATAAGCGGCCATGGTGTTGTTGCGAATGTTCACGTAAAGTGCTGCGTTGTTTTAACGGAGGAGGATGTGGCTTTTTCATGGCCGAACGCTACATCCTTCGTCTCTCGTGGTTAATGCGTCCGTCATGCACTTCCATGGATTCGAGTAAAATGCATCAAGGATGATTAAACTTTGACACTAAAATCGATACGGCTATCCACCTTTTGAATACACTACATACGATATCTAAATATGGTTCAGTGTTCATATAGATGATTAGATCATCTCTAGCAGCTATCGTAAACGTCTGACCATTAAATCGCGAATACAGACCCATGTGCTCACGATTTACACGTTCCATGGTACTGTCGCAGATCAGCGTCCTTATTTTATTTTACCGGTTGTGAATAAGGGCACTGATCTGCGCCGGCTGTTTCCTGGCCCGTAAAAGAAGGTTTTAGGCAGGTTTTCATGAACAAAACCAATATGCAAAATATGCAAACATTTGGTGCATAGTTCATAGTTTTACATCAAAACAAAAAATTAGTTCACAGCAAATCCATAGGTTACTAGCAAAATTCAAGGGAGAATCATGAATGTGAGTTGTCTTCGTGCTCAATCGAGGCACCTCCGGTTTCACTTAGACGAGCTAGCATTCTTCTCTCTGTGATCTCCGCAGTGGTCTCTTTCCACCACTACAATTGTTCCTCATTCAACTCGGCCTTGCGCCTTGCATCTTCTCGTGTGGCTTCCACCTTTGCAAGCTGCACCTCTCTCTTCGTCTCGGTGATGGCAAGATTTGCCTCCAATTTCTTCATTGTCATTGCCTCCTTGGATTTCATCATTTGATCAAACTTGTCCCACAGTAATGATGTGTCGGCCTCCATTTTGAGCCTCTTCTTGGCCTTTTTGCTCCCTTCCGGCTTGTCAAACTTCCTTCCTTCCCTATTGATGGTTTTGAAATATAGTTATCTACGTCCACATTTAAACTGGATATTACTCATATTCTTGATGAAATATCTCTCTAAATCCTACCACTAATGCTAATATTCGGAGGGGTATACAATCCTTTCTTTTATATTTTTTCCTGCGTAGATAATATCGTTTAAAGCAGGGAATCACTATATTAAATTTAAAGATATGAGATTTCCAACAACCAGAAGAAACCAGGAGCCATACAACAAAGGCAGACGCTTTAACGACCAACTATACGACCGGAGCAAAAATTTTGGTCGTATAGCTCAGGTCGTATAGTTGGAGCCGCCACGGTTAGGTCAAACAGAACAACTTTCATGAAGGGACCCCTATATAAAGAAGTCTCGGGCGACGAGAAAACAAGCCAGACCTCGCCAAAAGTCTCTACCACAGGTCACCAGCCACATCCAGATCTCCAAACCCTTCTCCATCTCCATAGCCATATTCCACCACTTGTAATAGTAGATCTCTTCTCCGATTGGCGACATTGTAAGACTATTGCTATCAATCTTATGATTTTCATTACAATGTTTGTGATTGTTGATATCATCTCTATGTGTGAGTAATTCTCCTTGGGCTAAGGGCTTCGGCCTAGCCATGTAGCAATTGTGCATGCTATTTATCGTAGATGGGATCGTGTATTAGTTTGTATGACATGATGATTATTGTATCCTCTCTTGCCTCAGTCCAAGGACTTGTCAGGTACCCAAGACCCCGAGCGTTGAGCCAGGTATAGGGAGTATGAGTGATGACTAATCTGCATGTTTGGGAACCCTAGTGACAGAAGGGGTAGTACGACTGTATGTGAGGGATTTTCTTGGGATTAACGGTGACATCACTAAGTATATCATTAGTTCTCTTTCTTCCATGGATGAGACTAGTAGGTTATTGCTATAAGCGGTTGCGGAGACAATAGCAATTATGGATGTACTGTCCATATATAATTTATCTTGCTCTAACAAGTACACACATACTTTATTTTTATCTTTTATTTCCATCAGATGTTTTGCACAGCTACAGGTGAAAACGAACGCCCTAGGCCCTCTCTCTTCATCATCAACAACAACAAAAAGACATAAACTATTGTTGTCCCAAAATATATCGAGCTCGTTGGGAACCCCAAGAGGAAGATATGATGAGCACACCAGCAAGTTTTCCCTCAGTACAAACCAAGGTTTAATCAAACCAGTAGGAGCAAGGAAACACCCCAAAGGTGTTGCTAGCTGAGCCTTGACAGGTCGCACTACCGGTGCTAGTAGCAACGTGGAGACCTGCACAACACAACCACAGAACTTTGCTCCCAACTTGCGATGAGGTTGTCAATCTCACCAGTTTTGCTAAAAATAAAGGATTAAATGTATCGAATGGAAGGAAGTAATAGTTTGCAGAAAGTAAACACAAAGCAGTAAACAGTTGATTGTAGATTGTACGTAAAAGAAAGGACCGGGGTCCATAGTTCACTAGAGGTGTCTCTCCTTAAGATAGATAACATGCTGGGTGAACAAATTACAGCGGGGCAATTGACAAACATCGAGAAAGCATACAAGCATATACTAATCATCTTGACTCCTTTGAGATTCGATTGGGCATTACAATATTATACATAGACCGCCATCCAACTTCATCTATGACTAATAATCCACCTTCAGGTTATCATCCGAACCCCCTCCAGTATTAAGTTGCAAGCAACAGATTATTGCTTTACAAATGGCGTGTAAGGTAAACAATATGATTGTTCTATGAACAAAGGATTGTTGCTTTCTCCCTAGTAGCAACAGCACATCTAGTACCTTAGAGATTTATGTCACTTCCCCAGATTATCAGAGGCATGAACCCACTATCGAGCATAACTACTAACTCTTGGAGTTGCTAGCATGTACTTGGCCAAGATAGCTACTAACAACGGAAAGCATGCAAGATCACAAATAACAAAGACATGATAGAATCAATAATCAATCTGAAATAGCATCTCAATATCCATCGGATCCCCGCAAACACAACATGCAGAATTACAAATAGATGATCTTGATCATGAACGGAGCTCACAAGATCTAGACATGATAGCACAAAGGAGGAGAACCAGCCATCTAGCTACTACATGGACTCGTAGTCCAGAGATGAACTACTCACGCATCACACCGGAGGCTTGCATGATGATGAAGAAGGCCTCCAGGGTGAATTCCCCTCTCCGGCAGGGTGTCGGGAAGAGCTTCAGATCCCTCCCGATCTAGGGATGGAGATGACAGCAGCTATAGACTCTTTCGTGGAATTTTTATTGGGTACTTAGGGTTTCCGTATCAGAGGCAATATATAGGCGGAAGGAGAGGCCGAGGGTGTGCCTGGGGCGGCCAGACCACCCCCTGGCGCGAGCCAGGCCTAGCCGCGCGGCCATGTGGTGTGGTCGGGCCCCATCCCCTCTCCGTCTCGTATTCTGGCTCCAAGTGTCCCCCGGTAAAATAGTCACTTTGGCTTTTGTCCCGTCCAATTCCGAGAATATTCATTTTCTGACTTTCCTGGAGCCAAAAACAGCAAAAAACAGGCAGCTAGCACTGTGGCTCTTGTTAATAGGTTAGTCTAAAAAATCATATGAAAAGTACTCCAAAGTATAGACAAAACATAAGAAAGTAGATAAAACCAAGCATGGAACACCAAAAATTATGGATACGTTTGCAACGTATCAACATCCCCAAGCTTAACTCCTGCTCGTCCTCAAGTAGGTAAGTGATAAAAAGAAAGAATAATTTTTGAGGTGACATGCACCATCATAAACTTGATCAAAGTATTTGTAAAACATTCAAAGCTGGGATCATGGTACTTCAATCATAACATGAAAGACAAAGTTCTAGCAATAAGATAAAGAAACTATGATGCAACATGAAAAGGCACAAACAAAAGATTCATGAATAACAATGTTTTGCAAGACGTTTATTTGTTTCACATAAAGAAAACATAGCATAATAATATTCAGCTTATCCCTCAAAGAGTAGCAAATATAAATGCATAGGACACCTTCAAAGTTCATAAGAGTGACTAGATACAAATAGTTTAAAACAAGCAATATCAAGGTATGCATCAATCAACAAGTCTTGGAACAATGCACATAGAACTAAGAATGGCCACTATGCTCAGTAGGTGCATAAAGATAGAAAGTGGAGACTCAATATAATGGTGGAAGAAAGGCCTTCATAAAGGGAAGTAGGGATTCAAGTCTCATAAAGAGCTTCCTAAAATTATGGTACTTATAGCTTTCAGCTCTCATTGCCCCTATTATAAGCATCTTGAAGTGATTAAGGTTAAAGGGAACAAACTATGGTGTACATGCTTGACGAAGTATAAGTTAGAAATCTCATGTCCCTTGAATACGAGGGCCGCTCCTCATGTTACTCAAGTTTAGTCACCGGTAAGTTCTTGTCATCGTAAGTACATGTGTATCATGGAGAACCGCCAACGGGGTACCGATTGCCCGATGATACGGAAGAATCCCCATATCAAAATGACAAGGCAAGCATACAGCGAGCATCTCAGCAATCTTCTTATTTACCATGGGAATATGGTGCTTTTTTCTCTCTTTCCTCTTTTCATAATCTTTTTTTTCTTTTTCTCTTTTTTTCTGAATATAGGACTCTTTTTTTATAAGAAGAATGCTTCATAGACAGCTCATTATGGTTATGCTGCCGATTTCCACCATGTCAGCATGGATTGGACCAGCGGCCCAGGCGTTTCTCTAACACATATACATAACTCCATAGACTTACAAGCTCCCCTTTCATTTCACACTGACGACATCCATAGACAAAAGAGCATGATATCAACTAGGTACAAAGTACCAGCGCAATGTTGAAAGCATTCCCCCATGACAGCATGGTTCTGCTAATCCCCAACAAATAAGTGCAAGCATATACAACATATACGACACAAGGTTCAAGTTCATTAAGGGCAAAAAAAAGTAAAGTGTGCCCTCAAGTTCGTGAGAGCTTTAATCACTAGTTTTCTCATAACAAGTTTAATTTGGAAGGTAAACAAAAACATGAAAATACTTGGAATAGCATATGCTAATAGGTAGGTATGGTGGACTCTTTGGAATAACTTGGTTTAGTGTGTTGGATGCATGAGTAGAACTCATACTTGGTTGCGGAGGCTAGCAAAAGACTGGGAGCGACAAACTAAGAGAGCAATAATGGCCATAATCATGCAGAGCGACAAGACATCATTGATCAAAGCATAAAGTGATACTACAAGTTGAAAAATAAAGGATCATAAAGGCTTATGGTGACTTGAGATAGTCATAACATGGTGTGAGCATGCGCCAAGTCAACCCAAATAAAGCATCAAAGGAGAATACCACTCTCCTATGCTTTAATATGCTAAAACAACGCATGATTCATCCAAGGCACATTAAGCAATCTCAATTGTTTATAACAAGTCATGCTACAACAAAGAATACTAAGCATTAAGCCAAAACAATATCAAGCATGGCATGACAAAGCATAGGCCACAGTAAAAAACAAGCTTTTTTTACCACTTTAAGCATGAGCTTTCCTACTCTTTTCCAAACCAAACCAAAATATTTGAAACCCAATGTATGAAAGAGGGGGTCCAACCAATTTATTCAGCTGATACATTGCAAATGTATCTATAATTTTTGATGTTCCATGCTTGGTTTTATCCACTTTCTTGTGTTTTGTCCACACTTTGGAGTACTTTTCATATGATTTCTTGGACTAACCTATTAATAAGAGCCACAGGGTCAGCTGCCTGTTTTCTGCTGTTTTTAGTTCCAGGAAAGTCAAAAAATGAATATTCTCGGAATTGGACGGGACAAAAGCCAAAGTGCCTATTTTTCCGGAAGTCATCAGATGCCAGAATACGAGACAAAGAGGGGCCAGGGGGCCACCACACCACCTGGCCGCGCGGCCCAGCCTGGCCTGCGCCAGGGGGTGGTGTGGCCGCCTCCGGCACCCCCTCGGCCTCCCCTTCCACCTATAAGATGCCCATGGGACAAAAACCCTAAGTACCCGATCAAAAATCCATGAAAGAGTCTGTAGCCGATGTCATCTCCATCCCTAGATCGGAAGGGATCTGAAGCTCTTCCCAGCACCATGTCGGAGAGGGGAATTCACCCTGGAGGCCGTCTTCAGCACCATGCAAGCCTCCAGTGTGATGCGTGAGTAGTTCATCCTTGGACTACGGATCCATGTAGTAGCTAGATGGCTGGTTCTCCTCCTCTGTGCTTTCATGTCTAGATCTTGTGAGCTTCGTTCATGATCAAGATCATCTATTTGTAATTCTGCATGTTGTGTTTGCGGGGATCCGATGGATATTGAGATGCTATTTCAGATTGATTATTGATTCTATCATGTCTTTGTTATTTGTGATCTTGCATGCTTTCCGTTGTTAGTAGCTATCTTGGCCAAGTAGATGCTAGCAACTCCAAGAGGTAGTATTTATGCTCGATAGTGGGTTCATGCCTCTGGTAATCTGGGGATGTGACAGAAATCTCTAAGGTACTAGATGTGTTGTTGCTAGTAGGAAGAAAACAACAATCCTTTGTTCATAGAACAATCGTATTGTTTACTTTACACGCAATTCGTAAAGCAATAATCTATTGCTTGCAACTTAATACTGGAGGGGTTCGGATGATAACCTGAAGGTGGATTATTAGTCATAGATGCAGTTGGATGGCGGTCTATGTATAATTTTGTAATGCCCAATCAAGTCTCAAAGGAGTCAAGATGATTAGTATATGCATGTATTGCTTTCTCGATGTTTGTCAATTGCCTCGCTGTAATTTGTTCACCCAGCATGTTATCTATCTTAAGGAGAGACACCTCTAGTGAACTATGGATCCCGGTCCTTTTTCTTTACATACAATCTATAAACTATTTACTGCTTTGTGTTTACTTTCTGCAAACTATTACTTCCTTCCATTCGATACGTTTAATCCTTTGTTTTCAGCAAAACATGGTGAGATTGACAACCTCATCGCAAGTTGGGGATAGAGTTCTGTGGTTGTGTTGTGCACGTCTCCACGTTGCTACTAGCACCGGTAGTGCGCCCTGCCAAGGCTCAGCTAGCAACACCTTTAGGGTGTTTCCTTGCTCCTACTGGTTCGATTAAACCTTGGTTTCATAACTGAGGGAAACTTGCTACTGTGCTCATCATACCTTCCTCTTGGGGTTCCCAACGAGCTCTACATCAACACTGAGCCATCAAGCACTTTTCTGGCGCCGTTGTCGGGGAGTCAAGGACATCTTCACAAGGGGAGTCCCTCATAACCAATATATTTACTTTGTTATTTTTGTTTTGCTTAGTTTCTTTTTGTTTTGTTTGCTTCTTTCTTTATCAAAAACACACAAAAAAATAGTTTTACTAGTTTGCTTTCTTATTTGAAAACACAAAAAATGACTACTCTTGAAAACACTAAGTTGTGTGACTTCACTAGCACCAACAACAATGATTTTATGAGCACACCTATTGCTCCACATGTGCATGAAGATACTTTCTTTGAGATAAAACCTGCTTTACTCAGTCTTGTTATGAGAGAACAATTTTCTGGTATTGGTAATGAAGATGTTGCTTCCCATCTAAATAACTTTGTTGAACTTTGTCAGATGCAAAAGCATAGGGATATAGATGGTGATATTATTAAGCTGAAATTGTTTCCTTTCTCTTTGAGAAGAAAAGCTAAAGAATGGTTGAATTCCTTAACTAGGAATAGTATTGATTCTTGGACTAAGTGCTAAGATGCTTTCATTGGAAAATACTATCCTCCTGCTAAGATTATATCTATGAGAAGTGAAATAATGAAGTTTAAACAATATGATAATGAACATGTTGCTCAAGCTTGGGAAAGAATGAAATATTTGGTAAAGAATTGTCCCACTCATGGACTGACTGCTTGGATGATCATCCAAACTTCTTATGCAGGATTGAACTATTTTTCAAGGAACCTATTGGATTCTGCTGCTGGAGGTACCTTTATGACCATCACTTTGGGTGCTGCAACAAAACTTCTGGACAATATGATGGTTAATTATTCTGAATGGCATACTGAGCGAGCTCCACAAGGTAGGAAGGTGAATTCTGTTGAGGAAACCTCCTCCTTGAGTGGTAATATTGATATTATTATGTCTATGCTTGTTAATGGGAAAGCCCATATTGATCCAAATAATGTTCCTTTGGCTTCTTTGGTTGCTCAAGAAGAGCAAGTGGATGTGAACTTCATAAGAAATAATAATTTTGGCAACAATGCTTATAGGAGTAATTTTGGTAACAACAATTATAAGCCATATCCTCCCAACAATGGTAATGCTTATGGAAATTCTTACAACAATAATAGGAGTGCTCCCTCTAAACTTGGAAGTTATGCTTAAAGAGTTTATTAGTAAACAAACTGCTTTCAATAAAACTATTGAGGAAAAACTCTCTGATGCTGAAAGAAATATAGCATCCTTGGCTGAAGCTCAATCTTCTTTGAATAAAATTACTGCTAAACCTGAAACTAATGATAATCCCTTTGCAGCTACCAATGCTATAATAGTAAGAATTGATGAAAATGTTAGACTATTAGCTGAATTACATGCTAAGTGGGAAAGAGAAGATGAAATTGCTAGAAACATTAGTGTTTCTACTATTACCACCACTAGTGTTGAGGCTAGTAATAGTTCTACTACTTTAGATGATAAATTTGATTTTGATCTTGATGGTTGCAATATCTCTGAAGTTATTAAGTTCCTACAAAAGCTTGCTAAAAGTCCTAATGCTAGTGCTATGAACATGGCCTTTGCAAAACACATTACTGATGCTCTCATAAAGATTAAAGAAGAAAAGATGAAACATAAAGCTTCCATTCCTATAAAACAAGAAGATGGTTGGGAATCCATCATTAATATGAAAGTGAATGACTTTGATTTCAAAGCTTTATGTGATCTTGATATTAGTGTTTCTATTATGCCTAGAAGGATTTATGATATGCTTGATTTGCCTCCCCTTGAAGATTGTTATTTGAATGTCCCACTTGATGATAATGCTAAAAAGGAACTCATGCGGAATCTTAATGATGTTCTTATTATGGTTAACAATGCCTATGTCCCCGTTGATTTCTATGTTTTGGATGTTGAATGCAATGCTTCTTGTCCTATTACTTTGGGAAGACCTTTTCCTAGAACTGTTGGTGCCATTATTGATATGAAAGAAGGCACCATTAAATATCAACTCCCACTCAAGAAAGGTATAGAACACTTCCCTAAGAAGAGAGAGAAGATTTCATTTGCTTATCCTATGAAAACAAAATTTGGTCTTAATGCTTCTTCATTTGAGAACACTTGATTCTTTTTCTTGCTTATTATGCCTAACTTAAAGGCGTTAAAGAAAAGTACTTATTAGGAGATAACCCAAAAGTTTTAGATGAGTCTTGGAAGTTATTACCTCTGTAATAACTGCTCCTTATCCTTTTTATTTGCTTTTTGTGCCAAGAGTAACCTCTAATGAGAGAGAAGTAATGATTGGGAAAGTTGCGGTCCCAAAACAGATTTCTGTGCTTCACCGTAAAAATTCGTGTAAAATATCTGAACGTATTTTTGAGGCATGAATTTTTGTGCCTATGCCCCTGGTTGTTATCTAACTGTCGTTAGTTCAACACTTTTTTATTTGAGCAACAGAAGGTCTTCGAAAAAATTCGTTTTTACCTGCTAGTCTGTTTTGACAGATTTCTGCCATTTTCTGTATTTGCTTCTTGTTGGTTCCTGAGTGAGTTCCTTTGGGGAATTGAGCTTTTTGAGGGAAGTGCTACAGTATCTAGTGTTCTAATGGAAGTTTATTTGGTGTTAAAACTCAACCTTAAGACTTATTTATCTTGAGTGCACTAATGTTGCTAATAAAGATTGTATGAAGTTTTGTATGAAGGAAAAATTTCAGGTGTATGAAAGGAATGAGTAATGAGATGAAGGATGGACTAAAGCTCAAGCTTGGGGATGCCACGCGTGTCACCCCAAGAAATATCCAAGAAGTACAAGCGTCAAAGCTTGGGGATGTCCAAGGCATCCCCTTCTTCATCAATAAAAATCCTAGGTTTCTTCCAAACGCTTCATTTTATTGTTTCATGCACAGTTGTGTTTTTCTTGGAGCGTCTTATTTTTTGTTTTCATTTTGGTTTTTCATTTGCTTTGGTTTACTTAGTTTTCTGAATAAATTGGTTGGACCCTGATACATTGCAAATGTATCTATAATTTTTGATGTTCCATGCTGGGTTTTATCTACTTTCTTGTGTTCTGTCCACACTTTGGAGTAATTTTCATATGATTTATTGGACTAAGGTATTAACAAGTGCCACGGTGCCAGTTGCCTGTTTTCTACTGTTTTTGGTTCTAGGAAAGTCAGAAAATCAATATTCTCGGAATTGGACTAGACAAAAGCCAAAGTTGATATTTTCCCGGAAGACTCACGGAGCCAGAAGGAGAGTCGGAGAGGGGCCACAAGGTGGCCACACCACCCCATGGAACGGGTCCCCCTAGGCCACGCCAGGGCATGGTGTGGTCCCCTTGTCCGCCCACCGACCTTGCCCTCTGGCCTATAAGAAGACTCTCGAGGCATAAACCCTAGATAATCAAGCCTCCAGCCACGAAAAGTTCCGCAGCGCCGCCGCCACCGAAGGGGAGATTCGGGGGACAGAAAGTCTCTATTCCGGCACCCTGCCAGGATGGGGAAGTGCCCCCGGAGCCATCTCCATCGATCTCCACCGCCATCTCCATCACCACTGCTGATTCCCATGATTAGGAGGGAGTAGTTCTCTCTCGAGGCTAAGGGTTCTACCGGTAGCTATGTGTTCATCTCTCTCTCTATGCATGATCATATTGTGATCATGAGCTTTGTAATCAAGTAGATCTACTTTGCTACTCAAGTGGTTTAATAGATCTCTGCTCTCCCCATGTGTGTGAAGTTGACACTATGCACACCATGGTGGCACTTAGGCTAGAGATTACAAATACTTGTTATGAGTTATATTTGGAGTTGGATGTCTTTATGAAATTGTGGTGTTTGTTGGACTGATCTAGTACTCAAGGTGACAGTGTGGGGTTTTCTAGATGGGAAAGGCTTACTTTGAGGTGTGATGTTATAGCCCTACCATCGATTAGAGTGTCCAACCTGAGAGTAGTTAAGAGTAGTATCATAAAGAGAAGATATTTATATGAGTGTTCACCAGTGAAAGTATGATCCCTAGGCCTTGTTTCTAAGCATTGATACACCGTTTGCAATTAGATCGGTTACATGTTTGCTTGCTTCCATCTTTATTTCAGTTTGCCTTTAGTCTTTTCCACGCCATCAAGTTATTTTCTAGCACCGTTACCACTTATAATTATCCATACCACTTGTATTTCACTATCTCTTCGCCGAACTAGTGCACCTATACACCTGACAAGTGTATTGGGTGTGTTGGGGACACAAGAGACTTCTTGTATCTTGATTGCAAGGTTGCTTCAGAGGGAATACCTTTTACCACTTCCTCCCTAAGTTCAATAAACCTTGGGTGATCCACTTAAGGGAAAACTTGCTGCTGTTCTACAAACCTTTGCACTTGGAGGCCCAACAACTGTCTACAAGAATAGAAGTGCGTAGACATCAAGCTATTTTCTGGCGCCGTTGCCGGGGAGGAAAGGTAAAAGGTATTCACACCGGAGGATTAAAGAAGAAGAACCTCCCACGGCAAACGCCTATTTTCTGGCGCCATTGCCGAGGAGGTAAAAGGTATTCACACCGGAGGATTAAAGAAGAAGAACCTCCCACGGCAAATGCCTATTTTCTGGCGCCATTGCCGAGGAGGTAAGGTAAAAGGTACTCACATCCTCCGGTGTGAGTGCTCAAAGCTATTTCCTTTAGATTCTGCAATTTTGTCTTTTTGTTTCTTGTTTTCACTAGTTAGGATTAATGGAAAACAACAAAAAAATTAGAGAGCTTTATAGTATTTATCTTGAGTTAGGACATGAAGTGTTTGAAGAGAAAATTAAAAAACCTATGGAACTTTATTTGCATGCTAATAGCAATGTTGTTAGTATGAATTCTTTGGACACCATTATTGCTAATGCTATGGAAAAGTCTAAGCTTGGGGAAGCTAGTTTTTATGAAAATGATCTTTTTAGTTCCCTAGCTTTTGAAGATAGCTATTCTATTGCTTATGATGATACCAAACCTCCAATATACGATGATTATAATGATCAATATATGATATTCTCAGTCCACCTACTATTGAGGAGGAAATTAATAATGACTACAATATGCCTCCTATATTTGATGACTATGGTGATGAGAATAATAATGATAGCTATTTTGTTGAATTTGCTCCCACCACAATTAATAAGAATGAATATGCTTATGTGTAGAGTAATGATGATTATATGCATGTGGCTCATGATAAGAATGTTTCATGTGATAGTTATATTGTTAATTTTATCCATGATGCTACTGAAAGTTATTATGATAGAGGGAAACATGGTTTTATGCATCTCAATAATATTAAGTTTCCCCTCTTTATGTTGAAAGTCTTGAAGTTGCACTTGTTTTGCTTTACTATGCTTGTTGCTTTGTGCTTTGATGACTTGTTTCTTTACAAGATTCCTATGCATAGGAAGTGGGTTAGACTTAAATGTGCTTTGAATTTGCTTCTTGATTCTCTCTTTTACTTCAATTCATATTTATTATGTGAGCATCTTCTCAAACTATCATGCCGAACTTAAAGGCGTTAAAGAAAAGTACTTATTGGGATATAACCCAAAAGTTTTAGATGAGTCTTGGAAGTTATTACCTCTGTAATAACCTCTCCTTATCCTTTTTTTGCTTTTTGTGCCAAGAGTAACCACTAATGAGAGAGAAGTAATGATTGGGAAAGTTGTTGTCCCGAAACAGATTTCTGTGCTTCACCGTAAAAATTCGTGTAAAATCTCTGTACGTCTTTTTGAGGCGTGAATTTTTTTGCTTCTGACCCAGGTTGTTATCTAACTTTATTTATTTCAACACTTTTCGATTTGAGAAACATAAGGTCTTCGAAAAAAATTGTCTTTACCTGCTGGTCTGTTTTGACAGATTTCTGCCATTTTCTGCATTTGCTTCTTGTTGGTTCCTTTTTGAGTTCTTTTAGGGAATTGAGATTTTTGAGGGAAGTGCTACAGTAGCTAGTGTTCTAATGGAAGTTTATTTGGTGTTAGAACTGAACCTTAAGACCTTTTATCTTGAGTACACTAATGTTGCTAATAAAGATCGTGTGAAATTTTGTATGAAGGAAAAATTTCAGGTGTATGGAAGGAATGAGTAATGAGATGAAGGATGGACTAAAGCTCAAGCTTGGGGATGCCACGCGTGTCACCCCAAGAAATATCCAAGAAGTACAAGCGTCAAAGCTAGGGGATGCCTTGGGCATCCCCTTCTTCATTAATAAAAATCCCAGGTTCCTTCCAAACACTTTATTTTTACTGTTTCATGCACAGCTGTGTTGTTCTTGGAGCGTCTTCTTTTCGTTTTCGTTTTGGTTTTCGTTTGCTTTGGTTTGCTTAGTTTTCTGAATAAGTCGGTTGGATCCCAACACACTTCTTTTGTAGAGAGACACGCTCCGTTTTCATTGCCTAGAACACTCTAGTTTACATTCTTATTGTTCTGTGAGTGTCCTCTTTTGTTAGCACTGTGTTTAGCCTTAGTTTTCTTGTGCTTTCAGCTGAGAAATTTTTAGTTCTTCTTTGTGGATTTGTGAGACAAGCTCACTGATCTTTATTGATTATTATCTTTGTAAGTTGTTTTAAATAAGTCGATTGGTGTTGGAAAAGAGTAGAAAAGTTCATGCTTAAAGTGGTAAAAAAAGGTAACTTGTTTTTGACTATGACTTAGAATTTATCATGCCATGCTTGATATTGTTTTGGCTTTATGCTTAGTATTCTTTGTTGTAGGATGACTTTTATAAACAATTGAGATTACTTAATGTGCCTTGGATGAATCATGCGTTGTTTTAGCATATTAAAGCATGGTATAGTGGTATTCTCCTTTGATGCTTTATTTGGGTTGACTTGGCGCATGCTCACACCATGTTATGACTATCCCAAGTCACCATAGCCTTTATGATCCTTTAGTTTTCAACTTGTAGTATCACTTTATGCTTTGATCAATGATGATTTGTCACTCTGCATGATTATGGCCATTATTGCTCTCTTAGTTTGTCGCTCCCAGTCTTTTGTTAGCCTGCACAACCAAGTATGAGTTCCACTCATGCATCCAACTCCCTAAACCAAGTTATTCCAAAGAGTCCACCATACCTACCTACTAGCTTATGTTATTCCAAGTATATTCATGCTTTTGTTTACCTTCCAAATTAAACTTCTTATGAGAAAACTAGTGATTAGCTCTCACGAACTTGATGGCACACTTTACTTTTCTTGCCCTTAATAAACTTGAACCATTATGTCGTCTATGTTGTATATGCTTGCACTTATTTGTTGGGAATGAGCAGAACCATGCTTTCATGGGGAACGCTTTCAACATTGCACTTGGTACTTGTACCTAGTTGATATCATGCTCTTTTGTATATGGATGTCATCGGTGTGAAATGAAAGGGGAGGTTGTAAGTCCATGGAGTTATGTATATGTGTTAGAGAAACGCCTGGGCCGCTGGTCTAATCCATGCTTACATGGTGGAAACCTGCAGCGTAACCATAATGAGCTGTCTATGAAGCATTCTTCTTATAAAAAAAGAGTTCTATTGAGAAAAAGGAGATTATGAAAAGAGGAAAGAAAGAAAAAAGCACCATATTCCCATGGTAAATAAGAAGATTGCTGAGATGCTCGTTGTCTGCTTGCCTTGTCATTTTGATATGGGTATTCTTCCGTATCATCGGGCAAGGGGTACCCCGTTGGCGGTTCTCTATGATACACATGTACTTACAATGACAAGAACTTACCGGTGACTAAACTTGAGTAGCATGAGGAGCAACCCTCGTATACAAGGGACATGAGATTTCTAACTTAAACTTTGGCAAGCATGTACACCATAGTTTGTTCACTTTAACCTTAATCACTTCAACTTTCTTATGATAGGGGCAATGAGAGCTGAAAGCTATAAGTACCATAATTTTTGGAAGCTCTTTATGAGACTTGAATCCCTACTTCCTTTTATAAAAAGGCATTTCTTCCACCATTATATTGTGTCTCCACCTTCTACCTTTATGCACCTACTTTGAGAGCATAGTGGCTATTCTTAGTTCTATGTGCATTGTCCCAAGACTAGTTGATTGATGCATAACTTGATATTGCTTGTTTTAAACTATTTGTATCTAGTCACTCTTATGAACTTTGAAGGTGTCCTATGCATTTATATTTGCTACTCTATTGAGGGACAAGCTGAATACTATTATGCTATGTTTTCTTTATGTGAAACAAACAAACGTCTTGCAAAGCATTGTTATTCATAAATCTTTTGTTTGTGTCTTTTCATGTTGCATCATAGTTTCTTTGTCTTATTGCTAGAACTTTGTCTTTCATGTATGATTGAAGTACTATGATCCCGCTTTTAATGTTTTACAAATACTTTGATCAAGTCTTTGATGGTGCATGTCACCTCAAAAATTATTATTTCTTTTTATCACTTACCTACTCGAGGACGAGCAGGAGTTAATCTTGTGGGTGTTGATACATTGCAAATGTATCTATAATTGTTGATGTTCCATGCTTGGTTTTATCCACTTTCTTGTGTTTTGTCCACACTTTGGAGTACTTTTCATATGATTTCTTGGACTAACCTATTAACAAGAGCCAAAGTGTCAGATGCCTGTTTTCTGCTGTTTTTAGTTCCAGGAAAGTCAGAAAATGAATATTCTCGGAATTGGACGGGACAAAAGCCAAAGTGCCTATTTTTCCGGAAGTCATCAGATGCCAGAGTACGAGACGGAGAGGGGCCAGGGGGCCACCACACCACCTGGCCACGCGACCCAGCCTGGCCCGCTCCAGGGGGTGGTGTGGCCGCCTCCGGTACCCCCTCGGCCTCCCCTTCCGCCTATAATATGCCCTCGGAACGAAAACCCTAAGTACCCGATCAAAAATCCACGAAAGATTCTGTATCCACCGTCATCTCCATCCCTAGATCGGGAGGGATCTGAAGCTCTTCCCGACACCCTGCCGGAGAGGGGAATTCACCCTAGAGGCCTTCTTCATCACCATGCAAGCCTCCGGTGTGATGCGTGAGTAGTTCATCCTTGGACTACGGATCCATGTAGTAGCTAGATGGCTGGTTCTCCTCCTTTGTGCTTTCATGTCTAGATCTTGTGAGCTCCGTTCATGATCAAGATCATCTATTTGTAATTCTGCATGTTGTGTTTGCGGGGATCCGATGGATATTGAGATGCTATTTCAGATTGATTATTGATTCTATCATGTCTTTGTTATTTGTGATCTTGCATGCTTTCTGTTGTTAGTAGCTATCTTGGCCAAGTAGATGCTAGCAACTCCAAGAGTTAGTATTTATGCTCGATAGTGGGTTCATGCCTCTAGTAATCTGGGGAAGTGACGGAAATCTCTAAGGTACTAGATGTGTTGTTGCTACTAGGGAGAAAACAACAATCCTTTGTTCATAGAACAATCGTATTGTTTACCTTACACGCCATTTGTAAAGCAATAATCTGTTGCTTGCAACTTAATACTGGAAGGGGTTCGGATGATAACCTGAAGGTGGATTATTAGTCATAGATGCAGTTGGATGGCGGTCTATGTATAATGTTGTAATGCCCAATCAAGTCTCAAAGGAGTCAAGATGATTAGTATATGCATGTATTGCTTTCTCGATGTTTGTCCATTGCCTCGCTGTAATTTGTTCACCCAACATGTTATCTATCTTAAGGAGAGCCACCTCTAGTGAACTATGGATCCCGGTCCTTTTTCTTTACATACAATCTATAAATTGTTTACTGCTTTGTGCTTACTTTCTGCAAACTATTACATCTTCCATTCGATAAGTTTAATCCTTTGTTTTCAGCAAAACACGGTGAGATTGACAACCTCATCGCAAGTTGGGGACAGAGTTATGTGGTTGTATTGTGCAGGTCTCCACGTTGCTAATAGCACCAGTAGTGCGCCCTGCCAAGGCTCAGCTAGCAACACCTTTGGGGTGTTTCCTTGCTCCTACAGGTTTGATTAAACCTTGGTTTCATAACTGAGGGAAACTTGCTGCTGTGCTCATCATACCTTCCTCTTGGGGTTCCCAATGAGCTCTACATCAAGACCGAGCCATCATCATCAAACTAAGCAAACGAAAAAACAAAACGAAAACGAAAAAGAAAACGCTCCAAAAACAACACAACTGTGCATGAAACGATAAAAATGAAGCGTTTGGAAGAAACCTGAGATTTTTATTGATGAAGAGGGGGATGCCTTGGGCATCCCCATGCTTTGACGCTTGTACTTCTTGGATATATCTTGGAGTGACACGCGTGGCATCCCCAAGCTTGAGGTTTAGTCCATCCTTCATCTCATTACTCATTCCTTCCATACACCTGAAATTTTTCCTTCATACAAAACTTCACACAATCTTTATTAGCAACATTTGTGCACTCAAGATAATAAGTCTTTAGGTTCAGTTCTAACACCAATAAAACTTTCATTAAAACACTAGCTACTGTAGCACTTCCCTCAAAAATCTCAATTCCCCAAAAGAACTCAAAAAGGTACCAACAAGAAGCAAATGCAGAAAATGGCAGACATCTGTCAAAACAGACTAGCAAGTAAAGACGAATTTTTTTTGAAGACCTTCTGTTGCTCAAATAAAAAGTTTTGAACTAACGAAAGTTAGATAACAACCTAGGGCAGAAGCACAAAAAATCACGCCTCAAAACGACGTACAGAGATTTTACACGAATTTTTACGGTGAAGCACAGAAATCTGTTTCGGGATAGCAACTTTCCCAATCATTACTTCTCTCTCATTAGAGGTTACTCTTGGCACAAAAAGCAAATAAAAAGGATAAGGAGCGGTTATTACTGAAATAATAACTTCCAAGGCTCATCTAAAACTTTTGGGTTATCTCCTAATAAGTACTTTTCTTTAACGCCTTTAAGTTAGGCATAAGAAGCAAGAAAAAGAATCAAGTGTTCTCAAATGAAGAAGCATTAATATTAATACCAGAAATATCTTCAACAAGGCATGGTATCTCATCCAAATAAGTTTTAGAGGATCCTCTCTCAATGCTCTTAGGTTCACTATTTTCATCAAACGAGTTTTCGGGAACGATCCAATCAAGATTCTTTTCTATGGCTGCATGCATTGCTACTAGCTTGAAAGGTGTTGGTATATTAATTTCTCCCCATTAGGTTCAGTTTTGCTCATCTTTTCTCGTGTACCAACAACATCTACACATGAGCCTAGCATATTAAAACGTTCAAAGACTTTTCTAGCTTCCTTGGCAACATCATAGAATTCCTTAAGCAAAGTTTCTAGAATAAAATCCCTCTTTTCAGGGTCCTCAATTTCTTTAAGTTTAAGAAACATTACTTGCATTAAGGGGTTGAGGTTAACAAACCTAGCTTCCAACATGTGAACTAAAGAAGCCGCAGCAATCTCATAGTTTGGAGCAAGTTCTGCAAGGGATCTATCCTCAATATCCTCATGTTTACTAACATGATTAAAGGATTCTTCAATATTATCTTTTCCAATTATTGAGCCACTACCTATTGAAAGGTCTTTCAGGGTGAATTTAGGGATCAACATGGTGTGCTAAGGAAGGGGTAACAACTATAGAAAGACTTAATTTTTTGTGTTTTTTATAAAGAAAACAAACTTGTAAAATTAATTTTTTTGTTTTTGAGAAAGAAACAAGCAAACAAAACAATAGTAAACTAAGCAAAACAAAAATAACAAAGTAAAGAGATTGGTTATGAGGGACTCCCCTTGTAAAGATGTCCTTGACTCCCTGGCAACGACGCCAGAAAAAAGGTTGTTGGCCCAAAATATATCTAGCTCGTTGGGGAACCCCAAGAGGAAGGTATGATGAGCACAGCAGCAAGTTTCCCTCAGTTATGAAACCAAGGTTTAATCAAACCTGTAGGAGCAAGGAAACACCCCAAAGGTGTTGCTAGCTGAGCCTTGGCAGGGCGCACTACTGGTGCTATTAGCAACGTGGAGACCTGCACAATACAACCACATAACTCTGTCCCCAACTTGCGATGAGGTTGTCAATCTCACCGTGTTTTGCTGAAAACAAAGGATTAAACGTATTGAATGAAAGGAAGTAATAGTTTGTAGAAAGTAAACACAAAGCAGTAAATAGTTGATTGTAGATTGTATATAAAAGAAAGGACCGGGGTCCATAGTTCACTAGAGGTGGCTCTCCTTAAGATAGATAACATGATGGGTGAACAAATTACAGCGGGGCAATTGACAAACATCGAGAAAGCATACAAGCATATACTAATCATCTTGAATCCTTTGAGATTCGATTGGGCATTACAACATTATACATAAACCGCCATCCAACTGCATCTATGACTAATAATCCACCTTCAGGTTATCATCTGAACCCCCTCCGGTATTAAGTTGCAAGCAACAGATTATTGCATTATGAATTGCGTGTAAAGTAAACAATACGATTGTTCTATGAACAAAGGATTGTTGCTTTCTCCCTAGTAGCAATAGCACATCTAGTACCTTAGAGATTTCTGTCACTTCTCCAGATTACCAGAGGCATGAACCCACTATCGAGCATAAATACTAACTCTTGGAGTTGCTAGCATCTACTTGGCCAAGATAGCTACTAACAACAGAAAGCATGCAAGATCACAAATAACAAAGACATGATAGAATCAATAATCAATCCGAAATAGCATCTCAATATCCATCGGATCCCCGCAAACACAACATGCAGAATTACAAATAGATGATCTTGATCATGAACGGAGCTCACAAGATATAGACATGATAGCACAAAGGAGGAGAACCAGCCATCTAGATACTACATGGACCCATAGTCTAGAGATGAACTACTCACGCATCACACCAAAGGCTTGCATGATGATGAAGAAGGCCTCCAGGGTGAATTCCCCTCTCCAGCAGTGTGCCAGGAAGAGCTTCAGATCCCTCCTGATCTAGGGATGGACATGACGGCGGCTACAGACTCTTTCGTGGAATTTTGATCGGGTACTTAGGGTTTCCGTATCAGAGGCAATATATAGGCGGAAGGAGAGGCCGAGGGGGTGCCTGGGGCGGCTAGACCACCCCCTGGTGCGGGCCAGGCCTGGCTGCGCGGCCAGGTGGTGTGGCCGGGCCCCAGCCCCTCTCCGTCTCGTATTCTGGCTCCAAGTGTCCCCCGGTAAAATAGTGACTTTGGCTTTTGTCCCTTCCAATTCTGAGAATATTCATTTTCTGACTTCCTGAAACCAAAAACAGCAGAAAACAGGCAGCTGACACTGTGGCTCTTGTTAATAGGTTAGTCTAAGAAATCATATGAAAAGTACTCCAAAGTGTGGACAAAACACAAGAAAGTAGATAAAACCAAGCATGGAACACCAAAAATTATAGACACATTTGCAATGTATCAACTATTGGTCCGGTAAAAACACAAAAGGAATTCTAAAACTCCTGAAGGTCCATTAAAGTAACTTCACTATGCATTCACTTCTCGAGGATTCGATAACCTAGGTCTACTAGGGAAAAGAAGCTATACTACATCTGTAATCCGTAATCCGGATCGAAGGTATCACCTATCATCATCACTATCATCCATTTTACCCATCACCCCTTTCTTCATTGCTGCTTCTTGGTCCCTCAATGTCCACTTGGGAAGGTGTTAGAGAACATCAAAGCAATGTTTGAACACAAAGCATTTTCCCTTGTTGTCAGCCATTTCTTTGTACCTTGCTTATGCAAATCCCTCCTACAATCACAACAAAAGGTTAAATCACGAATAAATGATCAAAATTGACAAAGATGTGATGGGAACAAACTCACATATTGGTCGATAGTGCTACCACTAGGAGTGTTACCGCGTCCATAGTCGCATTCCAATGGCTACATGCCGGTTTGATCACCTCCCAACAGCCTTGAAGAGAACGAAGGTGTGATACACCGACTGTCGTACTCGAGGCATTATATTGCAAAACCTATCCTCAATCCGTTGCTAATAGCGCTTCCCGATTGATCCTTGCCTGACACCGAATCCATTCCCACTTGAGCCCAAGCACGGCACAAAGTTGCATCCTCTATCTCCGTGTAGTTGACGACTCTCCTCTTCCTCCTCTTCACTTTGCTTGTATCGACCTCGATCACCTCTTCCTCCTCACCGTCAACCTCGTCGTCATCACCGGTGAGCTCATCGTTATTAATGCCAACCAAATCCTCGGCAGCGTCCATGCCAAATGGAGCGAGTGGTGGATCAGAGGTGTTGACACTTGTCTCATTCAAGAGATACATGAACGAGCATGTCCATTGTTGCTAAAACCAGAGATAAATGTCATAGTAATGAGAGGTGGGATTCATCGGACTTGGAGTAAAAATAAACATACCTTTGAGGCAACTCGTCGAGAACATGCGGGACGGGGGCTGGCGCAGGGGCATACACCGTCGGAGAGGCAGTGACCGGGGGGGAGGGCGATGTGGTGGACTGTCCTCTTATGCTTCACCCCCTTCGGCCCGGTTGGCTGTGATTTTGGGCGCGACGCCCTCTTCGGCTTCGGCTTCGGCACCAACGCAGGGGCCGGGGTGGGGGTCAACACAGGGGCAGCGACAGACGCCGGGGCAGCTCCTAGTTGCAGGACGAGGTGCGTACCCGCCCGCTTCCTCTTCTTGACGATGGTGGCGGCGACAAGGTTCGCCACGTCAATAGACGTCGGAAGCCCTCCGCTAGCCTCGGGAGATATGGTCAACGTCGGAGAGGGTGGCTGAGCCAGCGGATTGCCTCCAGAGGTGAGCGTGGTCGATTCGAGATCCATGCCGCTGGGGCAGCTCCTGGTTGCGGGACGAGGTGCGTACCCGCCTGCTTCCTCTTCTTGACGCTGGTGGCGGCGACAAGGTTCGCCACGTCGATGGACGCCGGAAGCCATCCGCTAGCACCGGGAGATATGGTCAACGTCGGAGAGGGTGGTTGAGCCTACGAATTGCCTCCAGAGGTGAGCGTGGTCGATTCGAGGTCCATGCCGCTGGGATCCGACCGCAGCGTTGCAGGAAAAGGTGTGGGCGTGGAGATCGGCGATGGTGGGTGGGCAGGATGGGGAAGAACTGGAAATCATTTGTGCGCAAACAACCGGTGGAATTCGGGTCGCGTTTGGGTGGGACTCCCAACCCTCGTATGTACAGGCCGATGGACGATTTTCGCTCCGACACTTTTTTTTACGTATCGCGTCGTTAAGGGTTCTGATCGGCGCCGTTTTGCCACCGAAACTTGTAAATTGGCGGTTATTATAAGGGTGTTCCCCTTTTACGGGCGCTCTTAGTCATGCTCTTAGAGCATCTCTAGCAACAAAACTGTGATATAACTGTCAGTTTTCCATCCCTCGCAAAACAAAGGTACCAATTAGTTACCGTAAACCTGCTCAGCCCGCAAAAGTTTTTACGGGGCACGCCAAATTTCGACTTCCACCCTATACGTTTGTTGTCTTCGTCGTCAAACCGAACACGCCTCGCACTTCCCCTCTTGTTTTGGCGGACGGAAGTTTCCCCCTCATCCCTTCCCGCTTCCCCCACCATGTCAGCGTCGATCTACCTCCCCAATCGCTCCCACCACTGCCCCACGGATTCGACGCCATGGATCCCTCCGACATCCCGTCGGCCGCTGCTCAGGTCCTGTGGTCGCAACCGCCCCCTCCTGTCGCTCTAGCAGTCCACGCGGGATCACCGTCCGCTGCCACTTCCGCCCTCAAGAAGAGGAAGTGTCGCGACAACGCAAATTGTTTCCGCGACTGCCGCTCCCCTCGCCAATGTTGCTCAGGCCATGGCCGTCACCACCCCGACACCCGTTGCCCTGAAGGATCCAAGCACCATGGAGGAGAGGAAGATTGCGCTTGAGGAGAGGAAGGCATATGTCGAGCTCCTTGCCGAGGAGAATCGGACAATGATGATGGATCCAAGCACCATGGATGCATACACAAGAGAGTGGTGGGAAATGAGGAGGCTCGAGATCATCACAAGGAGAAGGCAAGTCATGGAGGCTGACGCTTTGACTTTGGCGAGTGGAGGTGCTTCGTCTCCGGCAAGTGGTGGTGGCGTCGGAGGTGCTACGGAGGACGGTGGTGCGGCTTGAGCTCGCCTTGCATATGCTACTCTGCGTCCGTTTTGCGGTTCCAGTTTACGCTAGCTGCTCGGTGCCGACTCCCGTGACCACGGAAATCGCATTTTTCGCGCCCCGTACTCCCGCATTTATGGTTCGCCTTTTACGGTAGTTGCTAGAGATGCTCTTAGCTCACCATAGAGTGATGTATTCCTGGATGTGGCGTTACGCTGAGTAGTCTCCTGGTTTTCTTTCAAAAAAGCCCCTTGACCAAAAATTGTTGTAAATGGAACCTTACCTTCTTCCTTGGTAAGGTAGGTAACTGCATGTCGCCGCCTTCCGTGATCCTCGCCACCACAACTGGACGCGAGGATAAGCCCTTCCCTCTCTCCCAGTCACCCACCCCCCAACACACACACACACACAAAGCTCCTGAGACCCTAGCCATGACTGTCATGTAGCGCTGCGGTTACGTCTCTTTCGCGACCATCCGAACAAACCTCCCTCACCGCCATCTCGTCTTCGCCCTTGCCGACTCATGCAAGTCGGGATGACCGAAATCTATCAAATCGAGACCTCTGTCTCCATCCCGGCCGCCCTTCGTCGTCGTCGTTCCCGACCTCCCCTGTTGTCACCAACCGCTCCATCGTGCTCAGGGTGAGATGACGGCCCTCAAGGGCCTCTCCTCCCTCTCTATTGCAGTCAGTAGAGCGTTCACACCATGCACCGTCGTCCGCCTCCGCTCGGCCTGGTCGTCGGTGTCGCACCGGTGACCGTTAGGTAGCGGCGCTCCCACCAAATGGCTTAGAGCCAAGAACCGCTTCAAATGGGCCTATTATCGCATCCTCACACGCTCCGCAACTCCGATTCGGCGATCGCCGAAGCCAGTTGCCACTGTCGCTCGAGTGACTATTGAGGTGGCCCTTGGCCCCACTGTTAGCCTTTGCGGATTAACCTTTGGGGTCAGCTTATCTCTTTGTCTATTTTGCAATTTACCCCTTTTGATTTTTATTAGTATAAGATTGTCCATGCGGGTACGATAGTGGCTGACATTTGGGGTCCACCACTTGCCATGTCCACGAATACATCACTCTACAGTGAGCCAATAATCTAGATGAACACTTCAAAAGGAGGGTGACCGTATCATTTTAGATGTTGGTTCGCATTCTTTCTTCGTTGCGTCGTCTCTCCGAGATTTGTTGCATTTAACAGTGTCTTGCGTAGAGAAGAATCTTGCAAACAACGTGTGAGAAAGTTAGTTTTGGTCACATCCTAAGTTCCTTCTTTGCCAAGCATCAGTGAGCCGAGCTTGTTGGCCTCACTTTCCTGAAGAAACTAACATTATGACAAGGACCTTCACCAAGCAAACGAGAGGAAATAACCCCAGCCGATCTTTTGCGGTCACAGTCTTCTACAGAACTTAAACGTGATTTAACTCGAATTCAACACGGCTATTGTTAGCTCATTCTTGAGGTAAACAAAAAATGACACTTGGGCTCAGGGTGAGATCAGACAAACACGACGATGACATCAACCACGTGCCTGGACACAGAATTAAATTGAATTCAATATCTAGAGGCATTCTTGCACAAAAGCGAGTTAGGCGAGTGGAAGACACCAACACATACAACGTGACAAACTCCACAATGCCATGACTCGATGCTACCAAAAGGGAACCGGGAGCTCCAGTGATCCACAAGCAGAATGCTCTAGATTGTAGTCAGGCTACTTGGATAGTAAGCAGCAAACCTTTGACACCTGATGTTCTTTTCTGCAATTCAGTAGACTTGAGATGCCGTGGTAACAGAGGCAACTGCTGCTGATAAGGAAATTTATAGACATCGCAGCTGGTGCCTGACCAAGAATGCAATCCTGCGAAAACCTCAGAGAAATCGCTATCAGAGGTCAACTACCAAGATAGATCACAAACCTGACCAATTATGTAATCCTCCGAAAACCTAAGAGAAATCACTATCAGAGGTCAACTACTGAGATAGTAAATCACAAAAGAAATTATAGAGCATCAATCTTCAATCATATCTGTCAGGCAAATTTATTATGTTACGTAACACCCTAAGCTTTCAAACTCACTAAAAGCCCTACACATTTCTAGGAACTTGCTTCTGCTATTTATATCGCCCTGCCAGTTAAAAACCATAGCGCTTCTGTGTTTAACCCTTTTAGGCAAAACAAAAACTGGACCAAATTGTATCGCCATCCCATGTGGGTACAAGGCGTTTGAGCAACATTTGGGCTTAGCGTTCGATAGATTATCATATTGCAGCAAAACTGAATATACAGAAAATGACCATTTCCTGCAAAACTGTCAGCAGTACAAGATTTGTCCTACAGTTTTGCATATATATATATATATATATATATATGTGTGTGTGTGTGTGTGTGTGTATTCGACCTGTCATGCTGTGTACAACACTTAACTATTGAGTTAAACAGCTTAAACGCCGATGCGCAAACTAGAGATTTAAAAATCTATATCAAGAAATACTGTACAGTAAGTTGCAAGCAACATAAGCCACTGCTCTGCTGGGCATAGTACACCTGCTATGCTGCTATTTCTAGAAGGAGGCCATATTTGTGTCCATACAAGAGCAACATGCCATGCAGGAGAGGAACTTTTTAGAACACCTGGCACAGTATATACTTACCGTATTGTGGTAGCCTTCACTGAATGTCAATCATAGCTTGGACCATATGTGGCTACAGGTGCTCCATATGAGTATCTCCATTGATCACATGCCGAACATTTCTCAAGCTCAACGATGTTCTCTAGAGTACAGAATTTACAGGACCAAGTTGTGTACTTGGCTTTTGCAATTTTAGGTTTCGCTGTCCCACAAACTTCACATATTGGTGCCAGAGGCTACAAAAGTGAAGATTATAATTATTAAAGAGAGGGAAACGTCAATAGTTAGAACACAAGTAGACAAGCATTGCTTTTTTAGAAAGTGAAACAGATGTTCCAAAATAGAAATTTTGAGATAATGTGCACAAACAAGAACAGGAGAGATGTAACTCATATCACAAGGCAAAATGTGCAAACAATCCTAAGAATAGTGATACCAATACAGCGAGCTAAGAAAAGAAGTTATGTCACTTTGCATGGAAAATACATAGAATTATTTGTAGGTTTTACCGAAATAGCAAAGGGAGTTTGTTTATACAGTTGGTACAGTCTAATCTATAGTTTAATCTTGTCAATGACTAAAGTGGTAACTTGACACATAAACTTGTGCAATGTGGCGCCAGAACATTGTAAGGAGATTGCATGTCAAGACAGCTAGGTAGGCATGAATGAGCAATCCAATTTATCCTTGGTATACCATATGTGGCTCCCGAAAACAAATCTCAAGGAATTAGGTGTTCACTGATGTTTACATAAGCCGACTCTGCTCAATTAGATATGTGCTCACTATTAGAGTGTGAATCATTAACATATAAACCATGTTCTGTGGACCTCATAGACTGCTAGAAGATCATAATGAAATTCATCCAGTGAGAAGCATTTCCTAGAATACAAAAGAGAATTTGTATTTCGAAACCTGCGCCTAGCAGAAGAGATAGCCATCAATTTACTTGAGACAGTAAATTTACCTGATTTAGAAGAGTGCAAGCACTACACTCCCAAAGCGAACTAATATCCGCATCAGTTGTCCTACGAGAAGAGGATTCGCCTCGTGCAGCAACTTGGGATCCAGATGAAGTGCTGGGCTCTGTAGAACTGCTTGAAACAAAAACCTTCGTGTTTTTTCCAGATTTTGTGTCTTTTCCATCCCTTGTTTTCAAGTTAGGTGGTTGCTCAAGAATAACAACATCTTCTGAATCATCAATACCAGATGGATCATGCGATCCACACCACAAGTCATCCTGCATTCTCCTTTCAGCAGCCATGGCAGCAGCTTGTACTGGACTAAGTGCACTCATAATATCATTATTTCCACCCAACTTTCTTGGGCCAGATGGCAATAGAGCTCCATTCCTTGCCCGTTTCTGTGCTGCACTTAATGTAGCTTGCCGGAGAGATGGTGGTGGTGGATGTATTGAAAATCCACCTAATCGCCTGCCTGCACCATCAAACCCTTGTCCTGGTCCAGTGATACCCTTTGAAACAAGTTCTTCACATTCCTGAAATATTATCCATATGCAGCATAAACTTCTGATGGTAAAGAAAGAACTAGGTACATTTCAACTGTGCAAGCAGAACAATAACTGCACTTCACTCCTCAGAAATTACTAAAAGCTAGAATAACTATACTTTAACAATTTACACAAAATTTGTGTTATCCGTATTAGCAGCAATTCCAATCAACAATTTTATTATAGAACGCGTGTTTGATTGTTACAAATCCTCTGTTGTATAACCAACCACATATTCTAAAATCAAAATGTTGATTATAACCACTTCCTTTTTGAACAGTTGTTATGGTGAGGTTCAGAAAAAATCAGCGTTTTTATATATGAGCCGAGAGTTCAGGTGGGCGATCGCCCCCCGTTGCACCCTCAAAAAAAAAGGTTCAGAAAAAATCGTGATACTTTGAACAAATAAAGAGAGGAGCTACTAACACATGCAAGTGCTTCTATTATGACTAGTTCAGTTCAGAACACAGGCAATATATGTACTAAATAAGATCAGTCCCATACTTCCATCTATATCAATTGTTAACAATAACAGGAGGACACCATCCAATATAATTATAAATAAATCCTGAGTTATGCTGTTAAACTCAAAATGAACTGAAGTACTGAACTAAGCTTTCAATTTCATGAAACTTGCTTTACTTGCAAGAGATTATAAACAATTTTGGCATTTGTCTACCCTCATGAACACAAGCAGCGGAGTTCAAGTGAATGCATGTATACACACACTAGCTAACCGCTATTGGGTTGAATCGTCAAATTCTCAAGCACCAATACAAGAGCGATATCATTGGCATACGGATACGGACCTTGCGGAGTTCGTCCCAGAGCTTGTAAAACTGCGCGTCATGGGGCCCCCGCGCGATGTGGGCGAGTTCGTGGAGCATGGTGTCGAGCACCTGCTCGTAGGGGACGAATTCGTGGTCGCGCCCCGCGGGCCGGAGCCGCAGCTTCACCTCGACGCCCCTGTTGACATTGAGCCCCAGCAGCCTAGGGTTCTTCGGCCTGACATGATGACAGAACAACAGAAGATCACTACCCGGCGCAAGGGATCGGACGAGGGATGGGGATAGGGCGATTAGGGTTAGGGTTGCTGGGTCGGCGCTCACGAGAACTCGGAGAGGACCTTGACGCGCCACTTCCGGCGGCGCATGATGGGCTGGACCTGCTTGGCGATGCGGTCGAGGAGCGCGCGGGCGGCGGGCTCCTCGGGCTTTCGCTTCAGGGAGCGGATCTCCCACACCTTGTGCAGGTCGCCAACCTCCATCGCCGCCGCCGCCGCCGCCGAGGCCGAGGTCGCTCGATTTGAAATTGATTGGGGGGCGGCGAGCCGGGCGGGAGACGAAGGGGAGTTTATGGGAAGGAAAGCTGTGCGCGTGTGGGGGATTCGCCGTCTGGTGGGTGAGTCGTGGAAAAACCGGTGACGGATTTCGAATGCACGGAAGCAGATTTTGGGGAACTGCCCTTTTGAAAGAAAAAAATCGTGTAATGCAAAGAACGGCTCGAATCGTCTGAACGGAGTTCAGAGTCCAGACGTCATCGCAGGGTAGATAAGTTCGTTTTGAGAAACAGTGGTGTTCAGAGTTCAGAAAATAACCCAACAACCCAAAACTATATGGTGTCGCCGATGCTTTCCAGTGACCAATTTTAGAAGTCATATTTAACCTCGAGATCAGAAAATACATAAATTTAGAAATATTAACACAAAATAAGACAAAAGATTCGGTGATCTTTATGGCAATACAAAGTTCGACGCAATCCATTTTATAGACCATATTTTTTATGTTTTAATCCAAGTGAAAAATGTTAAATTAGAGATAACATAACAAAATGAACATGGGTACATATGACTCCCAATGAACTATGGGGTTACACCAAACTTACTACTCCCTCAGTATCAAAATAGATATCACAAAGTTATCAAAATTTGGATGTATCTAGCGAAAATCCGTTTTTGATCCCGGGCTCAGATGGTCTCCTTATTCTCACAGTTCATTCGCTGTTAGATTCGTGTTGGCCTAGTGTATTCCATCCGGTATATGATTTTCTAATAAATCCTGACACATACCATGACCCACACCTCCGACACCATTAATTCAAAGCAGTTCAGAGTGAAGAAACAGAGCAGCACATCCATAGCTCCACCTCTCTCTCTCTCTCTCTCTCTCTCTCTCTCTCTCTCTCTCTCTCATCCTTGTCGAGTGCAGTTGCAGCGACAAAGGTCATGGTGGCAGCAACCGACATCTAGGGGCAGCTCCTCTTCATCGTCGTGAGCAGCGGAGGCCCATGAAACAGGTCACGGCGCGGTGGAGGGAGCGGCAGGAGATGGCTCCGGAGAGACTATCGTCGCGGCCTTAGAGGAACACATGAGCATGGGAGCACGGCCGTGGTAGGTCGACTTCCACCTCGGCTAGGGAGTGTTGGGTTCGCAGCATAGAAAACAAAAAAAATCCTACGATGAGAACTATACGTCAAGATCTATCTACTAGATACAGAGCAATGGGTGGACATACATCCATGGAGAACTTACCCTCGAAGACAACGAGTTTTGTTAACGAGTAGGAACTCGTGGTTGATGTAGTCGTACGCTTGCCGATCTCAAGATCGTGTGGAAGTCCGAGCGCCGCAAATCAGCAGCGCATCCATCCTCGCACACACGTTCAAGCTACCGGACAACCTCCACCTCCTCGCTCTAGTGAATCAGCAGAAGCAGCAACTCCTTCCAGATGCAAGGCCACCGGGAACATGTATCTCGCTAATCCGAGACCATGGGAGAATATCTAGAGGGGGAGAGAGATCCTTCACGAGGAGGTATGCTTTGTGAGGGAGGAGAGGGGGGGCCTTTTATAGGAGAGGGGGGCTCCTCCCCTCCCATGGCCGGCGGCTAAAGGGGGTGCCCCCACCTCTTCCTCATTCATGTGGTGAAGCTCCACTCACATAAATTTTGACTCCACCCAAAATTCCACTCACATGCATTAAATTTCCACCAAATTTAATGCAACTCTCAATTAATAAAAATCTTTTATTTATTTTATTCAGAATTTTGTTAATTACTTTAATTAACAAACATTCACATAAAACCCTTTGCAACATTTTAATATCAAATGCAGAACCACTTTCTGCAATTTCACCTGAAACAATTTCTATTTCTATCGAAACATTTCCTGCGCTTTGCAAACCTTTTGTCTGAAACATTTGTGCTCCTAAATGGTGTCCGACAACCCTTAAATGTGTCACCCTACGGTTCGCGAATAATGCAGACATGATTGAGACTCCTCTCAGATCAATAATCAGAAGCGAGACCCGGAGATCCATACTGACTCCTGCACATTCAACGATGACTTCTGTGATCGTGAGAACCTTTAACGCTAGTAACTTAATCCCTTTGTCTCATGATATAATACATGTCCGAGATTCGATCACCGGTATCCAAATACCTAGTTTGATCTCGTTACCGACATGCACTCTTTTCTCGTTCCCGTAATATAACATTCTAGTGATCACATCACATCACTTGCTTGCAAGCTGTCTTAATGTGATATCACCGAGAGGGCCCAGAGTATATCTATCCGTCATCGGGATTGACAAATTCAACTCTTGATCCATGAGCATCAACATAACACCTTCGTAGTACTGAACCCACCTTTATAGTCACCCTATTACGGTGTGACATTTGATGTTATCAAGATACTCTTCCGGTGTTAGCAATTAACATGATCTCATGGTCTAAGGATAAAGATTACTTCGTATGATGTTATAGCAATATAAACATAATGACTTGATCGTAATGCTATACTTCGGATGAATGTTCATCACATCATTTTACAAATGATGTGACCTTGTTATTAACAACATCCAATGTCCATGATCAGGAAACCTTGATCATCTTGTTAATCAACAAGCTAGTCTATAAGAGAGGCATAACTAGGAACCCTTTTTGTTTATTAAACACACATGTATTGACGTTTCTGTTGGGGTTCGCAGCATAGAAAACAAAAAAATTCCTACGATGAGAACTATACGCCAAGATCTATCTACTAGATACAGAGCAACGGGTGGATATACATCCATGGAGAACTTACCCTCGAACACAACGAGTTTTGTTAACGAGTAGGAACTCGTGGATGATGTAGTTGTACGCTTGCCGATCTCAAGATCGTGATGAAGTCCAGCAGGTCCAGCTCCATCACGTCCATCAGATCCAGCTCCAGCAAGTCCAGCACCACCAAGTCCAGCACCGCAAAGCAGCGGTGCATCCGTGATCGCACACACGTCCGGTACCCCGACAACCTCCGTCCCTCGCTCCAGCAAAGCAGCGGAAGCAGCAACTCCTTTCCAGATAAAGCCACCGGGAACATGTATCTCGCTAATCCGAGACCATGGGGGAATAATACTAGAGGGGGAGAGAGATCCTTCACGAGGAGGTGTGTGGAAGAAGGGGTGTGAGGGGGCCTTTTATAGGAGGAAGGGGTGCCCCTCCCTATGGCCGGCGCCCAAGGGGTGACCCCTCACCTCCTCATTCATGTGGTGGTAACTCCCTCCACATAAATTTGCCCCTTCACATTCTCTTTTAAAGTCCCCACTTTAAATGCATTAAATTTCTCCAAATTTAATGCTCTCTCATTTAATAAAACTCTTTTATTAATTTTATTCAGAATTGTTAATTACTTTAATTAACAAATATTCACATAAAACCCCTGCAACATTTCAATATTACATGCAGAACCAATTTCAGCAATTTCACCCGAAACAGTTTCAGTGTCTATTGAAATAATTCCAGCGCTTTCTTAAATCTTTATCTGAAACATATTTGCTCTAAACGGTGTCGGTATCCCTTAAGTGTGTCACCCTACGGCTTGTGAATAATGCAGACATGATCGAGACCCCTCTTAGATCAATAACCAGAAGCGAGACCTAGAGATCCATACTGACTCCTACACATTCAACGATGACTTCTGTGATCATGAGAACCTTTAACGCTAGTAACTAAATCCCTTTGTCTCATGATATAATACATGTCCGAGATTCGATCATCGGTATCCAAATACCTAGTTTGATCTCGTTACCGACATGCACTCTTTTCTCGTTCCCGTGATATAACATTCTAGTGATCACATCACTTGCTTGCAAGCTATCTTAATGTGATATCACCGAGAGAGCCCAGAGTATATCTATCCGTCATCGGGATGGACAAATCCCACTCTTGATCCATGAGCCTCAACATAACACCTTTGTAGCACTAAACCCACCTTTATAGTCACCCTGTTACGGTGTGACGTTTGATGTTATCAAGATACTCTTCCGGTGTTAGCAATTAACATGATCTCATGGTATAAGGACTAAGATTACTTCGTATGATGTTATAGCAATATAAACATAATGACTTTGATCGTAATGCTATACTTCAGATGAATGTTCATCACATCATTCCACCAATGTTGTGACCACGTTATTAACAACATCCAATGTCCATGATCAAGAAACCTTGATCATCTTGTTAATCAACGAGCTAGTTTATATGAGAGGAATTACTAGGAACTTTGTATTTTGTTTATTAAACACACATGTATTAATGTTTCCAATTAATACAATTATAGCATGCAAAATAAACATTTATCATAAACATGGAATAAGATAATAACCACTTTATTATTGCCTCTCGGGCATATTCCCTTCAGTCTCCCACTTGCACTAGAGTCAATAATCTAGTTTGAAAAACTTTGCGTATTGAACACCTATGGCTTTCTGGTGTTGCATATATGCGATTGCTAGTGGTTAACATAATCTCCGGATCTGACAGTTTCAGGTCCGTGTGTATTTGCATGTCTTTGCGTCTCTACGCATCACTCATTCTCAAATGAGATGGCATTGTATAAATTTGGTCCTTTGGTGAGACCTTTTAGTTCGTTCGGGTTAAAATATGTTGATATTATTGTCATACAATATATCTTCATAGTATTAGCCCTCTTTGAACCACACCTAGTTTGATAACAAACTTCTTAACACAAATGCCCTCCTTTGCTGCTACTATAGCAGTCATATATTTAGCCTTTTGTTGTAGTATCCGTCACAATGTTTCAACTTTGGAACTTATCCAAATCCATCATGGAACATCCTTTCCATTATATTGTGCCACCCATAGTTTAAATTGAGATAAATTTAATTTGTATCTTGTGACAAAACTAGTATCAATGTAACACTTTACAATGAACTACCTTTAACTATTTGTCACTTATACATGATATATTCTTAGTTCTTCCAAAGCTCATAAGAATATCTTTACTATTGTCCAATGATCATCTTATGAATCATTCTGGTATGTGCTCATAACATTTAGAGCATAGGACATTCTGGATATATACATATCACGGTATAATCGATCAAAATCTTCATGTGATTTTACTCACCAAGTGTTGAAACACTTGAATTTTGATACAATACTTTCCATGCAGCAAGAACCTTTCTTGTTGTTTTCATATTGAACTTTTTCAATATCTCATATATGTATGTCTGGCACAACCATATTAGTGCCTCAATCTATCCATATAGATATTGATGCCAAATATTCCGGGTTTGCCCAAGTCTTTCATCGAAATCTTATTTTTTAAAAAATCTTAACTTGTGTCAATACAAGATACATCATTTCCAATCAGCAATATGTTCTCTACATAATGTATTAGAAATATGTCTCAGCGCTCCCACTTAATTTCTTGCAAATGCAAGCATCTTCATCATCTCTGATGAATTTAAACTCTTTTAACAGTTTCATCATGGTGAAGATTCCAACTCCGCTATGCTTACTTCAACTATTGAAGTTTGCATGGCCTTTTAGCACCCTTTGAATTAACAAAATCCTTCAGACCGTGTCTTTCACACGTCCTAGGTAACCATTCTATTAGAAGAACATTGTTTTGTTTGTTCAAGTACCATACACCAAATTATATGTAGTGGTTGCTACATTAATCCGTCAAGACTAAATATCGCTATGAAAGATCAAATCTTGTCATAGTCAACTCCTTGAACATTGTCATAAACTTCTTACCGACATGTCGACTATTTCATAGATGTTAAACATCCATGTCTATTTCTTTATAGATCCAAACACGACCGATAGGCTTCATGCCTTTCCGGAGGGTCTTCCAACTTCAGAAACTTGAATTCTCATGTATGGATACTATCACGGATTCTATGACTTTTAGTCATTTTATGGAGTCAGGGCCCATCATCGCTTCTTTGCATGTAATCGGTTCATCATTGTCAAAACAATAACGACTTTCTTATCAAATCACATTATTTGATTCTTACCAACCCACATGGTTCAATAGGAACTCTAATCTCCGAGATCACAACCTTTGTAATCACGGGAGCCATGAGCATTATGGCTGCCACCGGGACACTTTCTGGCGCTGCGCTACTTAGCACATATAGCTAAGGTTGAACAATCTTATCAAAGTTCTATTGTCCTCCACTTAACTTTTCACGAAAAATTCCTTCTCAAGAAACTTGACGTTC
The DNA here is from genome assembly GCA_910589775.1 of Avena eriantha. Lineage (NCBI taxonomy): Eukaryota > Viridiplantae > Streptophyta > Magnoliopsida > Poales > Poaceae > Avena > Avena eriantha. The sequence goes on from OU342744.1 coordinate 100,306,328, forward strand.
CAAGTAACAAACTCTTTTGTCCTCGGTGTTATGGATAAATTCCCAACAAATTCTTTGGGATAACCTACAAAGACGTGCTTATCCGACTTTGATTGTAAACAGTTTACTTATGCATAGCATACCAAAATTTAAGAAAAGACAATTCGGGTTTTATCCCAAACCATAACTTATATGGTGTCATTTCAATGGATCACGATGGTGCTCTTTTCAGTGTAAAAGCATTAGTCTCTAAAGCTTTAATCCTTAAAACATAATGGCAGTTTTATAAATGACACCTTTGATCTTACCATGTAAAACATGGTTTGATTTCATCTCTCGAATATGCCATACTCCTATGGTTTACCGGAAAACACAAATCATGGAACAATTCCTCAAATCTTAGGTGTTTTGCTAAACATGTAACTCAAATATCTTCCTTTATGATCAAATCATAAACTCTTTTATTTTGTTGTTACAATGATTTTTCACTTCATCTTGAAAGTCTTTGAACAATTTTCAAATGTTTCATACTTCCTTATTAAGTAAATATATAGATATATTCACTTAAATTTCTGGAGAAAGCATATGAAGCAAAAAGATCCATCGCATATGGCTACACATAATGGACTATATACATCAACATGCATAATATCCAATAAGTTAGTCATCCGTTCCTCTTTGGCCTATGGACGGAGTTTCAATTATCTCGAGGAAAGTTTCACAAGCGTCAATTGATCAAAATCAAAGACTCCAAAAATTCCATCCACATGGAGTTTCTTCATGTTTTCTTTCCAATATAATTTAAAACAGCGATGTCACTTCATAAGTGATCTTTTAATCATTTGTCTTGCGACATTTTAGCAATAATGTTTATGGATGTAATTTCTCTAACTATACTTGTAAAAGTTCATCCATCCTTTATGGAATACGGTAATTATGTGAACAACCATTGTTCTCGTAATACCGGAAAAATAACCATTATTAAAACAAATCTTGAAGACTAGGTTTGACGTCAACGAAAAACACAATAACACTTTATTTGTTTTCGATGATCATCATCACTTATTCTCTTGCTAGTTACTTAGGCCATTGCAGTTCATGAATTGCATTGTCCTGTATGACACTTCATACCAACCAATTCGGTATCCAATACCTAAGAACCACATTGTTTAACAAGCAAAGAATACAGCCATAACATGTATATCTTCTATATACCTAAGCTGGACATCTCCAAATTTTCTTTTCTGCCATAGATTCTCTTTCAGCAATTCCTTTTCCTTTTAAAAGAATCTATCAACATCAATAGTGGTGTCATTCACATGACACATAGTACAAAGTGTATATAGTCAAATACTAATACCTTTGGACTTGCACTTTGAAGTGGATCACCATCATCAAATGTTTGGTGTTCTTTCAAAAATCCATTCTTTAGTAATTTATTAGTGTAGTAAACATTTTACTTACATCTTCTATTCATCCTTATCATGACAACTTTCATGAGCAAGCTACTATAGCCTGTAAGGAAGAATTGCGAGTATAATGATAGTTCCCAACACCTTTTTGGGAGATTCGGATGCTTAGCATCTCCATCCTACACTAATTCTCATACAATATGAGAACATGTATTTTGCTAAATTATACTCTATCATAATGCAACCAAAAACATTGTTTCATATATCACAATATCTTTCACACATGATGGTTTCTGAAACAATTTTCAGCTCCTATATAATCTTGATATTAAAACAACTTTTGAATATCAATAATCATGGAGGCAAACATGATACTTTAGATACTAACATTGGAATTCTTACTCTTGATTTAATACTAATTATTAAACTTCATGGAGTAAATAGAGTTTGCTGAAAGTTTACAATAGGACTTATAAACTTTAAATTGACATTCAAAACAATACGATACCAGTTCGTAAAGTAAATATCCAGAATTCTATAGTTCTATTATCTCAATTAAAACTAAGCATAAGGTAGTGAACATACGCCAATGATTACAACAAATTATGCAAATTCACTTTGATTTAGTTTATGACAAATTGAGTTCGACTAATCCAAATTAGAAATGAACTCCCACTCAAAAACAACATCCCTCGTGCCTTTTTGGTGATTACATGAACCAAATGCACTACACCAAATCCGATCATCACGTGAGTCGGTGTAGCTTCAAAGGCGAGCATCAATATGGGCATCATATCAACTATATGACTCATGCTTAACCTTTCGGTCCGTGTTCCGAGACCATGTCTGTACATGCTAGGCTCGCCAAGTAAGAACCTTAGTATTCGCGTGTGTAAAACTGTCTTACACCCGCTATATGAAAGCGTAGAGTCGAGTACACCCGATCATCACGTGATGTATCGAAACACGATCCATACAACGGTGCATACTTAAGGAAGAACACATTTTTATCTTGATATTTAAATGAGGGATCATCTTATAATGCTACTAAAACGCCAAACAAGCAATATAAGATGCAAACATCATATGTGTAAAGTGGAATGATATGGTCCATGCATTTGATCACCATCATATGCATCGTGGTATGATCTCTATCATTCCTTTGTGTGTAAGGCCAAGGTCTATGGAACTTACACATTGAGTGTGTTGTAAGAGTATCTATCATACATCTACTTACAACAATACCATATCAAGACACTAGCCCAACACCAATCTAAAATAGACTCCTCTAATTTGTCAATTGCAAGTTTTACGTGGCTTAGGGCTTTCGGAGATAGAACCAGTCTTACCTACAAAAATGAACCACAACGAGGATACCAAAGTTATTAGCAACTCGTTGTAAATCAGATATTGACTATAGTAGGAGAGACAGGCACCCGCCAGCCACTTATGCAAAACAAGTTGCATGTCAATCGTGTAACCGGTCTCATGTACGATGACATGTAAGGTTGGTCCGGGCCGCTTCATCCCACTATGCCACCAATATCCAAAATACATAGAAGATGCAATAACATGATCATCATCGCCCACATATAAACATATGTGTACTACCCGTGCAAAGAACCAACGCATAGATCTAGCTCTGGTACCACTATTGGGGTTCGCAGCATAGAAAACAAAAAAATTCCTACGATGAGAACTATACGCCAAGATCTATCTACTAGATACAAAGCAACGGGTGGATATACATCCACGGAGAACTTACCCTCGAAGATAACGAGTTTTGTTAACGAGTAGGAACTCGTGGATGATGTAATCGTACGCTTGCCGATCTCAAGATCGTGATGAAGTCCAGCAGGTTCAGCTCTAGCACGTCCATAAGATCCAGCTCTAGCAAGTCCAGCACCACCAAGTCCAGCATCGCAAAGCAGGGGTGCATCCGTGATCGCACACACGCCCGGTACCCCGATAACCTCCATCTCTCGCTCCAGCAAAGCAGCGGAAGCAGCAACTCCTTTCCAGATAAAGCCACTAGGAACATGTATCTCGCTAATCCGAGACCATGGGGGAATAATACTAGAGGGGGAGAGAGATCCTTCACGAGGAGGTGTGTGGAAGAAGGGGTGTGAGGGGGGCTGACGAGGGTTTAACTCATCAATGCCCATTGTTATGGACTTGGGTTTTGAAGAAGGAGGGAGCGCTGGAGACATCTATCGGCTAGCAAACAATCACATAGGGGACTCGAGGATTTACCTAGGTTCAGGCCTCGTAGAGGTCCCTACTCTTGCTTGTCTGCTCGTGGAATTATCAAAGGAATCGAAGATTACAATGGTGCGCAGATGCAATCTGGCGAGGGTTGTAGAAACTAGGGTTGCGCGTGTCCTCCTCGCCGCCCCCTCCTAGCCTTTATATAGATAAGCTAGGTCTCGGGTAGCAGGCCGAGTCGGTTACATGTTAGGGTTTTCCCCTTTTAACTTTCTATCTTTAGCTTCTTCTTGTTCTTCAAGCAATCGAGAGTCCATAGGCAACTTGAGTTCTTCATTTGGGCCTTGGAGACACCGTGGGCATCTACGTATTCAGGCCGTATATACCAAGCTCGAGTACCTGTAGGGTATACCCATGTCAGTAGCCCCCGAATGTCTAGTGGAATCGCATATTCGACTGGAGACTTTATGAAGCCTTTCGAGTGCGTGACTGAGTATGTTTTTCGACTGCTCTGTTTATGTCATAGGGATTGTTGATGTGCGTGCCTGATTTAACCGATGTACCGGTATCAGTTAACTACCTTAGGGTAAAACAACGCCATCTACTCAAACTCGAGTCCCCGGACTCGAATCCGGAAAAGTGCTGGTGTAATTCGACTCAAGCCGCGGAGGTCTTACAAGAGTCGAATTCCAGTTATATGGGGTGAGAGCACTCAATGCGTCTGTCAAGGCATGTTCATCGTACCTATAGGTACGGATATATTTCTGGTAGTGCGCAGCTAATGCGTTGCCAGGCCTTATTCAGGTCTTATCTTCATGCTGTAAGCGCGGCATCCGAATTTTGTCATCGCGGAGACGATTCGGGTGACCCAGGAGACGCAGTCTCTTTGTAGGGAAAATTATGAGGCGGTGTCACCATAAACTTCGAGCGTGGATGTTATCAACACATAGTACTTTGTACAAATAATCATAGGGTGCGCAACCAGCGCTCCCTATGGGAGTAGCCCCCGAGTGCCTGGTTGAGTCGAAGACTTAGGCAGGGACTAAAGAACTTTTGCGACTGCTGTCATCTTTTGTTTGCTTGTTTCAGTCAATTTTGTTTCTGACGCTCCCTATGGGAGTAACCCATGTCCATAGTCGAACTGTGTTTCGAGTGGCTGGGTTTGCCTTGATTGTCCATGTTCCTACAAAAGAAAGAAGAAAAATCGTAGGGTGCGCGACCAGTGCTCCCTATGGGAGTAGCCCCCGAGTGCTTGGTGGAATCGAAGACTCGAGCAAGGACTAAAGTAATCGAAGTCTTCTGCTGCGTAGTTTTGATGACGTCAGTGCTGATGATTTCATGAAATCGGTTGCCCAGGTGAGTGAGTTTGACGGGACGTGACGAGCAGTGGGTCCCACTCCCTGACTTTGATTTGACCAGGCGTGCGCAATCTTTATTTTAACTGCGCCTCCTCGATTTCTGCGCATAATGGGAATAGTGGGGGGATGGTTCGCGTTTCCGCTCCTCCACGTGTCTAGCACGATGATCGCCACGCGTCTAGTAGGGTTTTTCTGTGCCGTTGGATTGCATCTTCCAGGGGTTAAGTAGTGACGCTGTGACGGTAAAATTCACATCTGCTTTCGTTCATCCTTTGCCTTCATCGCCATTTCCGCTGCTCCTCTGCTTTCTCTGCGCTCTTGTCCTCTGCGGCGCTGGACCAGCTCAGCACATTTCCCAGCTTCCTCCGGTCGCATCTCCGCCGCATAATGGGGAAGAAGAAAGGAGGTGTTGCGACCGATTTCACGGCTACTGCTTCTGCGGTGAAAAAGAAGGACGGCTCCGCCGCTGCAGGCACCAGCACCGCCACCGGTGGGAAGAAGAAGGGCACGGGCACCTGCGTCACGAATGGCGCGTGGCGTCCATCCGTCATCAAGTCCTCTGATCTTCGTCTTCTTCGCCAAGACGGAGTGATGTCCGCCGCAGTCGCCAATGCGCGCATCCCTGGCGGCAAGGTAATCCCCTCTCCACCTACCGGTTTTCGAGTGATGTTCCTAGCGTTCATCATTCGCGGCCTTTCGTTGCCCTTGCATCCTTCCTTCAGGGGCCTTCTTTGCTTTTTACGGGCTCCAGCTCCATCAGCTGTCCCCCAACTCCATTCTCCACGTAGCTTGCTACATCACCCTCTGCGAGTGCTGGCTCGGTATCGAGCCGCATTCCAGTCTCTTCAAGTGCCTTTTCAAATTAAAACGTCAATCGGCATCTGGTTCCGTAGTCTACGATGTAGGCGGCTGCAGAAAACATGTCGATCCATCCGCCACCTACTTCGACATCAAGCTGGCGATGTCCATCCAAGGGTGGAGGGACAAGTGGTTCTACGTTCGCGACCAGAAGGCCGACGGAGGCCACTTCGGACTCGCGCCCTTCGACCCCTCAACGCCATGCAAGAGGAGGCGTGATACATTGCAAATGTATCTATAATTTTTGATGTTCCATGCTTGGTTTTATCTACTTTCTTGTGTTTTGTTCCAACTTTGGAGTACTTTTCATATGATTTCTTGGACTAACCTATTAACAAGAGCCACAGTGCCAGTTGCCTGTTTTCTGCTATTTTTGGTTCTAGGAAAGTCAGAAAATAAATATTCTCGAAAGTGGACGGGACAAAAGCCAAGGTTCCTATTTTACTGGAAGACTCACGGAGCCAGAAGCAGAGACGGAGGAGGGCCAAGGCGTGGCCACACCATATGGTGGCGCGGGCTAGCCCTAGCCGCGCCACCAGGTGGTGTGGGCCCCCTGGCACTCCAACGACCTTGCCTCCTTCGCCTATAAGAGCCTCCCGATACCAAAACCCTAAATCGTCAAGCCTCCAGCCACGAAAAGTTCCGCAGCGCCGCCACCACCGAAGGGGAGATTCGGGGACAGAAAGTCTCTAATCCGGCACCCTGCCGGGACGGGGAAGTCCCCCGGAGCCATCTCCATCACCATTGCTGATTCCCATGATGAGGAGGGAGTATTTCTCTCTCGAGGCTAAGGGTTCTACCGGTAGCTATGTGTTCATCTCTCTCTCTATGCATGATCTTATTGAGATCATGAGCTTGTAATCTATAGATCTATTCTACTACTCAAGTGCTTTAATGAATCTCTGCTCTCCCCATGTGTGTGAAAGTGACAGTGTGCACACCATGGTGGCACTTAGGCTAGAGTTCTCAAATACTTGTTATGAGTTATATTTGGAGTTGGATGTCTTTATGAAATTGTGGTGTTTGTTGGAACCATCTAGTACTCAAGGTGACAGTGTGGGGTTATCTAGATGGGAAAGATGAACTTCGAGGTGTGCTATTATAGCCCTACCAACGATCAGAGTGTCCAATCGGAGGGTAGTTCAGCATTGTATCATAAAGAAGAATATATTTATATGAGAGTGTTCACTAGTGAAAGTATGATCCCTAGGCCTTGTTTCTAAGCATTGAAACTTCGTTTGCTATTAGATCTGTTACATGTTTGCTTGCTTCCATCTTTATTTCAGTTTGCTTTTAGTCTGTTCCACGCCATCAAGTTATTTTCCATCACTGTTACCATTTATAATTATCTATACCACTTGTATTTCACTATCTCTTCGCCGAACTAGTGCACCTATACACCTGACAAATGTATTGGGTGTGTTGGGGACACAAGAGACTTCTTGCATCTTGATTGCAGGGTTGCTTGAGAGGGAATACCTTTGACCACTTCCTCCCTGAGTTCGATAAACCTTGGGTGATCCACTTAAGGGAAAACTTGCTGCTGTTCTACAAACCTCTGCACTTGGAGGCCCAACAACTGTCTACAAGAATAGAAGTGCGTAGACATCAAGCTATTTTCTGGCGTCGTTGCCGGGGAGGTAAGGTAAAATGTACTCACACCGGAGGATTAAAGAAGCACCACCTCCCACGGCAAACGCCTATTTTCTAGTGTGAGTACTCGAAGTTATTTCCTTTAGATTCTGCAATTTTGTCTTTTTGTTTCTTGTTTTCACTAGTTAGTCTTCATGGAAAACAACAACAAAATTAGAGAGCTTTATAGTATTTATCTTGAGTTAGGACATGAAGTGTTTGAAGAGAAAATTAAGAAACCTATGGAACTTTATTTGCATGTTAATAGCAATGTTGTTAGTATGAATTCTTTGGACACCATTATTGCTAATGCTATGGAAAAGTCTAAGCTTGGGGAAGCTAGTTTTTATGAAAAGGATATTTTTAGTTCCCCAACTTTGGAAGATAGCTATGAAGGAAATCTGCCCTGAGAGGCAATAATAAAGTTGTTATTATGTATTCCTTATATATGATAGATGTTTATTTTGCATGCTAGAATTGTATTGATCGGAAACATCAATACATGTGTGTTTAATAAACAAAAAGGGTTCCTAGTTATGCCTCTCTTATAGACTAGCTTGTTGATTAACAAGATGATCAAGGTTTCCTGATCATGGACATTGGATGTTGTTAATAACAAGGTCACACCATTGGTGGAATAATGTGATGAACATTCATCCGAAGTATAGCATTACGATCAAGACATTATGTTTATATTGCTATAACATCATACGAAGTAATCTTTATCCTTAGACCATGAGATCATGTTAATTGCTAACACCTGAAGAGTATCTTGATAACATCAAACGTCACACCGTAACAGGGTGACTATAAAGGTGGGTTCAGTACTACGAAGGTGTTATGTTGATGCTCATGGATCAAGAGTGGAATTTTTCAATCCCGATGATGGATAGATATACTCTGGGCCCTCTCGGTGATATCACATTGAGATAGCTTGCAAGCAAGTGATGTGATCACTAGAATGTTATATCACGGGAACGAGAAAAGAGTGTATGTCGGTAACGAGATCAAACTAGGTATGGAGATACCGATGATCGAATCTTGGACATGTAATATATCGCGAGACAAAGGGATTTAGTTACCAGCGTTAAAGGTTCTCACGATCACAGAAGTCATCGTTGAATATGCAGGAATCAGTATGGATCTTGAGGTCCCGCTTCTGACTATTGATCTGAGAGGAGTCTCAATCATGTCTGCATTATTCGCGAACCGTAGGGTGACACACTTAAGAGTTACCGGACACCATTTTGGAGCACATATGTTTAAGACGAAAGAATTGCAAAGTGCAGGAATTGTTTCGATAGAAACCGGAAATTGTTTCGGGTGAAATTGCAGAAAGTGGTTCTGCATGTGATATTGAAATATTGCAAGGGGCTATATGTGAATGTTTGTTAATTAAAGTAATTAACAAAATTCTGAATAAATTTAATAAAAGAGTTTTATTAAATGAGAGAGCATTAAACTTGGAGAATTTTAATGCATTTAAAATGGAGACTTTAAAAGGGAATGTGAAGAGGCATTTTAATGTGGAGGGGTTACCACCACATGAATGGGGGAGGTGAGGGGTCACCCCCCATGCGCCGGCTATGGAGAGGAGGGGTACCCCCTCTCCTCCTATAAAAGGCCACCCATTCCCTCCTTCATCCTCACACCTCCTTGTGAAGGATCTCTCTCCCCCTCTAGAATTATTCCCCCATGGTCTCGGATTAGCGAGATACATGTTCCCGGTGGCATTTCGTCTGGAAGGAGTTGCTGCTTCCGCTGGATGGCTGGAGCGAGGAGGTGGAGGTTGTCCGGTGCTTGAACGTGTGTGCGAGTACGAATGCGCTGTTGGGTTGCGGCGCTCGGACTTCCTCACGATCTTGAGATCGACAAGTGTACGACTACATCAACCACGAGTTCCTACTCGTTAACAAAACTCGTTGTCTTCGAGGGTAAGTTCTTGTTGGATGTATGTCCACCCATTGTTTGTACCTAGTAGATAGATCTTGGCGTGTAGTTCACATCGTAGGAAAAATTTTGTTTTCTATGTTGCGGACCCAACAGTGGTATCAGAGCCTGATATATGCGTAGGTGCTTTGCACGAGTAGTACACATATGTTTATATGTGGGCGATGATGATCATGTTATTGCATCTTCTATGTATTTTGGATATTGGTGGCATAGTGGGATGAAGCGGCCCGAACCAACCTTACATGTCATCGTACATGAGACCGGTTCCACGACTGACATGCAACTTGTTTTGCATAAGTGGCTGGCGGGTGTCTGTCTCTCCTACTATAGTCAATATCTGATTTACAACGAGTTGCTAATAACTTGGTTATCCTCGTTGTGGTTCATGTTCGTAGGTGAGAACGGTTCTATCTCCGAAAGCCCTAAGCCACGTAAAACTTTCAATTGATAAATTAGAGGCTTCTAGTTTAGATTGTTGCTGGATTAGTGTATTGATATGGTATTGTTGTAAGTAGATGTATGATAGATACTCTTACAACAAATACAACGTGTAAGTTCCATAGACCTTGGCCTTACACACAAAGGAATGATAGAGATCATACCACGATGCAAATGATAGAGATCAAATGCATGGACCATATCATCTCACTTTACACATTAGATGTTAGCATCTTATACTGCTAGTTTGGTGCTTTTGGTAGCAATGTAAGATGATCCCTCATTTAGATATCAAGATAAAATGTGTTCTTCCTTGAGTATGCACCGTTCTATGGATCGTGTTTCGAGACATCACGTGATGATCGGGTGTACTCGACTCTACGCTTTCATACAACGGGTGTAAGACTGTTTTACACACGCGAGTACTAAGGTTCTTACTTGGCGAGCCTAGCATGTACAGACATGGCCTCAGAACACGGACCGAAAGGTTAAGCATGATTCATATGGTTGATATGATGCCCATATAGATGCTCGCCTTTGAAGCTACACCGACTCACGTGATGATCGGACTTGGTGTAGTGGATTTGGTTCATGTAATCACCAAAAAGGCACGAGGGATGTCGTTTTTGAGTGGGAGTTCATTAGTAATTTGGATTAATTGAACTCAATCTATCATAAACTTAGTCTAAATAAACTTTACAAATTCTGTTGTAGATGGCACCACCTGCTTTTAATTTCAGTGTGTTCATGGAGTGTTGGAGGGATACCCCCGGCTAGGGTCACGCCGAGGTATAAAGGCCTAGTTAGCCGAGGTAGGGCAAGGTCGAAACAAGTGTTGGCCGAGTCACCTCAAGGCAGGCCGAATCATGGAGTAACCCGGACCAGGGGACGTCCACCTAACTTGGTCTTAACCGACTTATGTCGTATGTCGGTAAGATATACTAACTTGTATGCAGGAACAGGTGTGGCTGGATCAACTATGTGGGATCCGGGTCATATCAAGCTTGTAAGAGAAGGAAGGTATCTCACTGGTCAAAGGTGACCGTTGTATGCAGAGTGTGAGCAAAGCGGACAGAGGCAGGACCACCGAGGCGTGGCCGACAAAGGTGACGAAGCCTATGTCGGGTGACGCAGGCGCCGCAGAGGCTCACATAGCCTCTACATGGATGACGCTGGGTTAAAGTAACCCGGTCGGCTTGCTATTTTGGGAGGAGGCATATTCCTTGGAATATGCCTCCACGTATGCCTAAGTGGAGACCTAGGCGCTCCTATATAAGGGGAGCTAGGGCTTCTATAGAAGGGGTTGAGCTCTGATGGATTAGTTTGGACTTGTTGTCTCCTAGAGAGTTGAGTTTTGCTAGTGGTGAGAGTAAGAGAGTTATTCTTCCTCCTCTCCCCAATACAGCTCAAGGAGCACTTGTAATCTATGAAGGTGAATCAAATACAAAGGTACCGTGTGTGGAATCACCACACTATCCCTCCCTAGATTCCCCTAGTGCATTTAGTCCCCACCTTTAGCCTATCCATGCCATCTGACACCACCACGACAGTTGGCGCCTGCCGTGGGGCTAGCAGCGCTAGCAGGGGTGAAGATCCAGACGGGAAACTTCATCGACACCGGCGAACACATCGTCTCCGGGCTCGTTTAGCTCTTTGGAGCGCTGGATTTCGTCAGCGACAATGCTGGTTGCTTCGGCAAGCGTCCTCTCCCACGCAATGGCCTCTTCGTCAAGCTCAGCGCGCACAAGGTCTACGTTGTTGTCGATGTGTCGCGCGTTCATCCGCGGCACGTCGTCGAAGGAGGCGAGCCACCCCTTAGTGCGGCTCGCGGGGCGCGCATCACTCTCTCCCCGGACCACGCTGAGGTGATGATGACCGCGCCTGGTACTGGCGCAAGGAAGGATCCGGCACCAGATCCGGAGGTAACACCTAAGGCACCGAGGAAAAGTAGAGGACCTCCGCTAGAGAGGCCTGAGAATGTGCTGCAACAGGCAATGGATAGCTTGGCAAACCCAGTAGCAGCAGCAGTAGATCCGGCTCAGGCACAGGCCGAGCTAGAGGAGACTTGGCAAAAAATACTAGAAGGTGCGAAAAAGATAGCCGCGGCTCAGCAGTCGTTGAACATGACACTGCGTGAGTACGCAAAGGCAAATAAGGTTGATGCTGTAAAAGTGAAGGGGAGAAACCTCACGAGTGAGATGAACAGAGAGGGTGATACTAGGATTGAGGAATCAGAAAACTGTTTGTCCGTGGGGCTGCCGAAGTATAGTACCCCGGCAAAGAACCTCAGAGCAGCGGGCGCAGCTGCGTCCGATTTAGAAGGTCTGATGGGTGAAGCCCGTCAGAGATAGCAAGATAGAGTCAATGAGCTGGTTCGGATTGCGAACAGGAAAAACGAGGAGTTGCTCAGGGCTAACCCGGAGAGAGCTGGGGCCTCCAAGATCGTTCATTCGGCGGTGGGTAACCCGGAGAAATCCGCTGGTGCCGCATCGTCTCCTCATGGTGGTCCTAGGAGAGAAGAGGTAGTAACTTCGGCCAGGAGGAATAAGCAGATAGTCCCATATGACCTGGCAAGGGCAGGGAAAGGAAAAGAAGTGCAAAGAAAGGAGGATCGGAGGAGTGTGAGCCGAGGTGAAGCTGGCCGAGGTAACCGCGACTAAGGCAATGCCGGTCAAGGGAATGTTGTAAACGGCAATGCCGGACAACGTAATTCGATAGGTGCAGGTCAACCGCAGCAGCGGAATATACCACGGCAAGAGCGCAGTGCCGGCCAAGGTATGCAACAGAGAGCAGCTTCACAGGAGCAAGATAGATACAATGATGGTGATTCAGAGACGGTGAACGCTGGCTATCCCGGACCAGACTATCACGTGATAGGGTCAAGATTGGGAAGAAGAAACTTGATGCCAGATGATGCCAGGTTAAAACTGGATCGGCTGTATAGGTCGGAGCAAATTGAGTGTCAAGGTCCTCCGGGTCCAGCTTGTTTTGGGCCCTAGATCATGAAGGAACCTCCGGTACCTAACTTCCAGTTACCTAGAGGCACAAAGATGTATGACGGTAGCACTAAGCCGGAGGATTGGTTGATTAACTATGCAACTGCTGTAAAAATTGCCACGGGCAACTTGAGATGGGCTGTGAGATATGTACCCCAGATGCTGGAGGGGCCAGCAAGGGTATGGCTAAACAATTTGCCGCCCGGAAGTATTAACTGTTGGATCAATTTTGAGGAGATGTTTGTTAGCAACTTCTCAAGTACGTATCAAAGGCCCAACAGGCCACAGACCCTAGCAATGTGCAGGCAGAGACCGAATGAGACAGACTGGGCGTTCTTAACCCGTTGGTGCACTATGCAAAACTCATGTGAGGGTGTGATTGAGTCACAGGCCATAGCTTGGTTTCCGCAAGGATGTAGATATGCAAGCATGCTATGGCAAAGGTTGCAAAGAGATATGCCAACCACCTTGGCAGGAACGATCCGGATTGCTGATTCATATGCCTTGGGTGATCCGACACAACCTAGGCTCACCTCAAATGAGTCAAGTGAGGAGTATTGTCAGCGAGATGGGGCCGGGTCATCCCGAAGAAATGATTACCGAGGTAAAAGAAGGGATGACAGATCGGATTACTAGTACAGTTCGCAACAAGTTGTAGCTGTGAATCAGGATCAACCCGGAGCAGGTGGCAGTCAACGTCAGAAAACTGGAGGAAGCAATGGACGCCGAGGAATGATGGAAAGAAAACTTGGATGCCAGAGCAGAAAAAATAGTGGCAAGAAAAGAAGGACCGTCAGAGGTACACCTATGAGGCAATGCTAGATCAGCCGTGTAAATTTCACACGCCAAATCCGAGTAACCCAGCGGGTCACACAACCAGGCATTGTGAGTGGATGCGAAAGATAGAACAAAGTGGTTCGGGGAATGCTCAGGCACCTCGGAATGATCAACCTCGGCAGGAGTTACCCCGGCAGCAATTGCTCTCCAGAGCGAACATGCAATAGCTAATGTTGCCTCCCCCTCCGCCGAGGTATGACAACCATGAGAGAAGGGATGCAGTGCATCAGGTGGAGAACCAAAACCAACAGAATCAGAGGTACCCCGGAAACGAGGGGAGAAATGAGTACAGAGAGCATCATCAGAGTTATTGTGTGTTCACTACGGAAGAGACAGACATAAAGATCTTGCAGCATCGACATATGGAGGTCAATGCAGTAATGCCGGCCGTGACGAGGTATATGCCTTGGTCAGATCAGGAGATTACCTGGAGCATCAAGGATCATCCAAAGCTCATGCCCAGTCCTAGTTCGTATGCACTGGTGTTGGATCCAACATTCATTGGGCCTAACATCAATGTGAGGTTCTCAAAGGTGCTGATTGATAATGGCAGTAGCATCAACATCATGTATGTGGACATGATGCGCAAGTTGGGTATCTCGGAGAATATGCTCCAATCTACAAGGACAACTTTCCATGGCATTGTGCCAGGCATTTCTTGTGAGCCCAGAGGCAAGGTCCGGGTTGACGTGTTGTTCGGCATAAGAGATAACTGCCGGACTGAGAATTTGGAGTTCGAAGTTGTAAACTTGGAGAGTGCATATCATGCGTTGCTCGGCAGGCGAGCTCTGAACAAATTCATGGCAAGTTGTCACATTAGTTACTTAAAGATGAAGCTGCCCGGGCCAAATGGTGTGATTACCATCGCTGGTGATTTCCGACGTCCCATTGAGTGCGCATCGTCGGGTCTAACCTGGCCGAGTCACTCGTGATCGCGCAAGAAAAGAGAAAGATCCAAGAAGTGGCGACATTGGCTCAGTCCGCGCAGCAATATATGCCGGCGCTGAGTAACCCGCATGGTAGCGTCTCATTCCAAGCGACAAAAGATACCAAGAAGGTGCATGTTGATGATATGTTCCCTGAGCGTACCGTAACAATTGGTGCCGGGTTAAATGACAAATAGGAAAACGAGCTCGTCAACTTCCTCCGTGAGAATCGGGATATTTTTTCTTGGTCCACACAGGACTTGCAAGGTGTTCCGAGGGAGTTGGCCGAGCACTCTTTGAATGTCAGACCCGGAGCAAAGCCAGTGAAGCAACCTCTCCGCCGCTTCACCGAAGACAGGAGAAAAGTCATAGGAGATAAGATAGCTCGTTTGTTGGTTGCAGGATTTATCATGGAAGTGCTTTACCCGGATTGGCTATCTAATCCGGTGCTGGTGGAGAAGAAGGATGATCCGAATGTGGCAGTGGTTTGGCGTATGTGTATCGATTACACGAACCTGAATAAGGCATGTCCAAAAGATCCATTCCCACTACCAAGGATAGACCAAGTCATAGATTCCACTGCTAGGTGTGAGTTCTTGTCGTTCATTGATGCATATTCTGGTTTCCACCAGATACCTTTGAACCCAAGTGATCAAATAAAGACTGCGTTTGTCACCCCGTATGGGGCTTATTGCTATCGCACCATGCCTTTTGGTTTACGTAATGCAGGGGCAACGTACCAAAGATGTATGCAAAAATGTTTGCATGACCAAATTGGTAAAAATGTGCAGGTGTATGTGGATGATGTTGTGATAAAGACCAAGGAAAGGAAAACGCTCCTTGACAATATCAGGCAGACGTTTGCGAACCTAAGGAGGTTCCAAATGAAGCTTAATCCAGAAAAATGTACCTTCGGTGTCCCGGATGGAAAATTACTCGGTTTTCTTGTCTCCAGCCGAGGTATCGATGTCAATCCAACTAAAATCCGGGCCATAGAGCGAATGGAACTGCCGAAGTGTCTTAACGATGTCCAGAAGTTCACTGGTTGCCTGGCATCCTTAAGTCGGTTTGTATGTCGGTTGGGAGAAAAGGCACTGCCTCTCTATCAACTCATGAAAAAGTCAGACAAGTTCATTTGGACGCCGTAGGCCAATGAAGCCTTTATCCAACTAAAGAAGATGTTAGCCACTGCACCAGTGTTAGCCTCTCCACTATCAAAGGAGCCAATGTTGCTCTATATAGCCGCAACCAACCGAGTTGTAAGTGCAGTAATTGTGGTAGAGCATGACGAAGAGGGTAAGTCAGTGCAAAGGCCAGTATATTACCTGAGCGAGGTATTATCAGCCTCGAAGCAAAACTATCCCCACTATCAGAAGGTGGCATATGGCGTGTATATGGCAGCTAAGAAGCTGAAGCACTATTTCGAGGAGCACCCAATCAAGGTCATATGTGAAGCCCCCATATCCGAGATAATGAGGAACAAGGATGCAAGTGGCAGGATTGCAAAATGGGAAATTGAGCTAGCTCCTTATGCGCCACAGTATGACAGAAGAGAAGCGATCAAGTCTTAGGCTGTGGTGGACTTTTTTGTGGATTGGGCCGAGGTGCAATATGAGCCACCATTGCCAGATCCGAACTACTGGAAAATGCACTTGACGGGTCAAAAACAAAAACCGGGTTAGGTGCCGGAGTTGTGCTTACCTCGCCAAAGAAGGACCAACTGAAGTATGTGCTACAAATCCACTTCACTGCATCAAACAATGTTGCAGAATATGAGGCACTTGTACATGGGCTCAAAGTGGCGAAGGAGGTTGGAATACGTCGGATCCAATGCTTCGGTGACTCGGATCGCGTAGTCCAGCAAGTCTCCGGACAATGGGACGCTTTGGATGCAAACATGGCATTGTACAAATTTCATGTAAATAAGATATCTGGTTACTTTGAGGGATGCGAATTTCATCATATACCCCGGGTGGAAAATGAGACTGCCGATGTATTGTCGAAGCTCGGATCAACCCGACAAGCAATTCCACCGGGCGTAGCATTAGAGCACCTCAGAAAACCATCTATCAGGCCATCCCCGGAATCCGACTCAATTTTTATCCCGGCAAACCCGGAATCAGAGGCGGTGCCCATGGACATTGATGTGGGGAGTGGTTCGCGAAACCCGGGGATTGCCTTGGCAAACCCGGGGACTGCCATGACAAACCCGGGGACTACACAGCGTGATCCGGTAGAAGTTATGCCAGTGGATCAGATGGAAATTGATGAGGATGTGTTCCCAATGAGAGCAGTACCAGCTTGGGCGCAACCCATATTCCAATTCCTAAAGGATGGAACCTTACCCGCTGAGGAGGTACTTTCCAAGCAAACTCAGAGGAGAGCAAAAGCATACACGATCATCAATACTGAGCTATACAAAAGGAGTGTGACTAATGTCCTCCAGCGATGTGTTGACTCGGAGGAAGGACTTGACATCCTCCGAGATATACATCAAGGGGAATGTGGGCATCATGCCTCGTCCAGAGCTTTGGTAGCAAAAGCTTTCCGCCATGGGTTTTATTGGCCAAGCGCCTTGGAACAAGCAGAAGATCTGGTGAGAAAATGCAATGGCTGTCAGAGATATGCGACAAAGACACATATGCCAATGTCGGAGCTCAAGACCATACCAATTACATGGCCATTTGCCGTATGGTGCTTGGATATGGTTGGCCCGTTTAAACCAGCAAAAAGGGAACATGACCCACATCCTGGTCATGGTTGACAAATTTACGAAATGGATTGAAGTGATAAGAAAATGTGATGGAGCTACTGCCGTAACTTTCCTCAAAGTCATTATCTTGAGATACGGTTATCCTCACAGTATCATAACAGATAACGACACAAATTTTGCCGAAGGAGCATTTGCCCGTTTTTGCCGAGATAAGAAGATCCGGCTGGACGTTGCCTCAATAGCACACCCCGCATCGAACGGACAAGTGGAGAGATCCAACGGATTGGTATTATCCGGGATAAAATCCTAGCTCATTGAGCCGCTGCAAAGATCAGCGGGGTGCTGGATAGAAGAACTACCAGCGGTACTGTGGAGTTTAAGAATGACTCTGAATCGATCAACGGGCTATACGTCATTCTTTCTGGTATATGGGGCAGAAGCTGTATTACCAGCCGACATAGAGCATGGCTCGCCTAGGGTCACCCAATACACAGAAGCCGAAGTGCAAGAAGCCCGGCAAAATGATGTTGATCTGGTGGAAGAAGCGAGAGAATTGGCGTTGTCCAGATCCGCCATATATCAGCAAAATCTCCGACACTATCATAGCCGGAAAGTAAGCCCCCGAATTTTCTGGGAAGGTGACCTGGTACTCTGGTTGGTACAACGTACTGCTGGCATGCATAAATTATCCCCCATGGGAAGTGCCATTCATTGTGAGCAAAGCATTGCACAATGATTCTTATTATCTTATCGATGCAAAGCCACAGGAGAAGAACAAGGCGGACAGGTCCAGCGAGGAATCCAAGCGTCCATGGAATGTAGCTCTAGTTCGTCCTTTCTACAATTAACAGAGAAGTGTATGTATCCGAGTCTCTCATATGTCGGTATGAATTCCGGCAATGAGCTTATCAATGAAACCTTGGCACCTCGAGCAGTAACTCGGGGACTGCCTTAATAATATTGCATGTCTTCTGTATTTATTATTTATATGTCGGCTGGCATAAGTTGCTTCTACTTAAGCCAGATTAGTAGTGTGTGAGCACCAAAAACCTAACTCTTCGACTTGCTGCTGTCCAACAAGAATTGGCTTCATGGCAAGCAAGAGAACAAGTTTGGAATTGCGTAGCACTTGAAAAACGACTAAGGAAAGAAACTTAATCGAGCCGATGTTTGTTTTTGGACTAACCTCGTGTTTACTTTAAATTTATTACGCCAAATTATTGTGAGCTAATCCTAAAGTTTCCAAGTATTGTTAAGTCAATTTTTGAAACTCGGACTCGTAAGTCATAAAACCGAACCAAGGTGGACACGAGCCGAGCCAAGAAATTGGAGGAACAAGAAAATGAAACTCGGGGACTATGCCCAAGTTAATCCGACATAAAAACTTAGTAGCAAAATATAACTGATCTACTTAGATACAATTGCACCCGGCATACCGGGAATCTGATAAATTTCAAAGTTTTTTCACTCAAGGAGCAGCAGAAGGAGGTACTTCGGTGCCAGCGGTTGCAGCCCCAGCTTCGGATTCAGCTTCATCTTCTTCAACGTCCGAGGCTTCGCTCTCATCATCTTCACCCGAACCATCTTCGACGTATTCGTCGTCAATGGCATCGAGGAAGCTTGGTCCCTCGTTCCGTTGATGGATGGGCATATTGAATGAGATTATGGGCGCAAGCCTTGCGACGAGTTACACAATCCGGATCGGTGGACCACCTTGACCCGGTGCGCATCCGCTCGAGAAGATCGAGGTTAATTTTCTCGTACCATGTGAGCACATAGTGGAGAACGGTCTCAGCTCCGGCACGTCCGACGGATTCCCTCCAGAGGTCTAGCTAGGTCTCGCACTCCATCAGCTTGTTAATTAGGGCAGCAGAACCCTCCGGAGTATCTTCGCCAGGCCAAAGGGCATTGAAGACCCGGACTGTTGCGCTTAGAATATCATTGCCGTGGTTCTTCATGATTTCGAGTCTAGAGGACAAGCTGACAAGCAGGTCCTCCAGATCAAGAGGAATGGTGCCAGAACCAGACGGAGTACCTCTCTGCTGGCAGAACTTGGTAACAGCACTGGATGCAATGGCATCACCCTCTGGAAACTTGTCTGAAAACAGGACAAGTGAAATAAGTACAAGAGGTTAACTCGGAGATATTCATGCCGGTTTAAAGAAAAGAACTTACGAGAGATGTGGTTGTGGATCCGGGTCAGGTCCTTAGTACAGTCATCATGCCTTTTGCGAAGTTGCGCAAGTTCAGTATTCGCCGACTCAAGCTTGACGTCGGCCTCCTGGAGAAGTTCTTGGTCCTTGGCAATCTGGAGGTTGAGGCGCTCGCGCTCTTTAGTAAAGTCTTGGCCAGATTTTTGAAGTTCGGATTGGTGTTGCGCTTTCAATTTCTTCATATAGGCCTTGAGCTTGGCAATCTCATCATCTTTGGTTCGGAGGAGGGCAAGCTCATCATCTTTCTTTTTGAGTTCGGCCTGATGCTGCCCTGCTTGTTCGAGAAAATGCAACATCATATCAGGCACGGGCACACTATCTTCAAGAGATGCTGAAATAGTTTGTTGACCCGGCAAAGCCGAGGTATGAATATTTGTTGAGCCAAGAAGAAAAGAGGATAGGGCGCAGAGAGAGATTGAGCAAAAATGACTCACCCTTGATTTGCTCCAAGTTTTTCCTCATGATGGTATTCTCAGCTTCCACCCCAGCTGCGAAAAACCGAATGATGGGTTAGTTCGGCAAAAAAAGATGAAGGAAAATGGAAAAATACCAAGGAAGAAACTTACCCCTTTTCTCGTGTTCAGCGAGCAGCGCACTATGCTTTGCACGCAGCATCTTGTGAGTATCAAGGAGATGCTGAAATTCAGCGCTCCGACGATTGGTGGTCACCTGAAAGAGCAAAGATGGACAACTTAGTCTTGTGCATATTCGAAGTGTACAAAATCCAGGCCAAGTGGAACTTAACCCGGCTCTAGGTGTGTGCATATTCAAAGTTATTAAGGAGCTATGTTAATTCTCTAAGGAGCATCCAGCCGAATAACAAGTTATTCCGCCGGAGGCTCGGGGACTAGTGGTTATATCACTAATGTCTACTGCATGTTAAGGAAAAAACGAAGTGACATACCTCCATCATCCGGTCCGCAAGATTAATTGCCTTGGCGGCAGTATTCATCTGCGCAGAAAATTTGGCGGGACCGAACTTCTCCGGGAGATCGTCGTTGTAGACGAACTCCGCCTTGTTCTAGTTATTTACAAACTTGATCAAGGTCGGAGGGTATCGTTTGCCGCTAACCATATGGGGCGCCACTAAACCCTTGGCATGCGCTTCCCTCCTCTCAACTTGGGCAATGGCGGGGCTGGTGTGCAAAACAAGTTGCACATCAGCTGGCTCAACAGGGGCGTCCTTCGGTGGTGGAGTCTTCTTTGAAAGCATGGACGCGAGGGTGCGCTGTCCAGCCTCGACGGACGTTGCCTTGGCGGCATCAGGAGCCTTCTTGCCCTTGGGTTGCTGCTGTGAGGTGGAAGTTGCTGCGGCAGATTTGCCCTTAGGAGCTGCCTTGGTGCTTCCCTTAGTGCTGCTGGGGTCTTCTCGCCGAGCCTTGGAAGACTCGGACGAGGCGGAGGGGCTTGGTGCCTTTGCTGCTGGTGCTAGAGCCGAAGATGGTGCTGGTGCTGATTTTCATTTCGGTGGGGGTACTGTGGGTCTCTCGGACGAAGCTCCTTGCGGTGGTGCCGAAGTGGTGGTTGCTACTGCCTCGGCAGATCTAGTCTCCCCCGCTCCGAGGTTGCCCTCCTCTTGACGAGGTGGGCTGGGACCCGGAGCAGCCGCTGAACCCTCCTGAATGGGGCTCAACGGGCGTGATCGTCGCCACGAGGGGGATAAGGGATGTGTCAGAGCGGCGAGGCAATGCCGGATCCACTCTATGGGACCTCCACCGCGGCCCTGCCGAATCAAATTATGTGTGATGAGAAACTATAATAAAAGAAGAACAAGTAAATAGCAAAGGGAGAAGAGGCTTACTCATCCGAGGTCAGGGGCTCTTTGGGCTTCCGAGCCCTCCGGGCTGTGGCCTTGGTTGCGGGCTTGGTGGTAGTCTTGTCCCCAGACTTCTTCCACCTTTTAGCCGGCTGAGATGGTCCGGAGGAGGATGCAGAAGCAGCTCCCCTTTTCTTCTTTGGCGCGACTGGCACAGGATCACCCACGACAAGGGGAGGGTCTTCATGGATCTGCCCACTGGGGTTAGCTGATGCCGGAAAAGGATAAGAAAGGGGGACATCGTCAAATGCTTCCATCACCTCAACATCCGAATCATCTTCATCGTCGGGCCAATCTCTAATGGAAGAGAGTTTACCGGTGAGTTGCTTGGTCGCATCCGCCATCAGAAGGAACATCTCCTGATACGGTTCCTCCTTGTCCGAGGTATCCCGGTTAGGCGCCCATTTGAGGGAAGGCTTGGTGCCATCCTCGATGGTTTGCTGAAGAAACATCTAAGGAAAAGAAAAGGCAACAGGATTAAAACCTACAACAAAAGACCGACATATGATTTAATTCGGAAAGAGTTTGGGGCACGAGACTTACGGCAGGAGGGAGCCTATCTCGGCAAAAGTGTTCAATTCCCCACATCCACTCAGAGGAGAAGTCCTTGTGGGTGGTGAAGAGGGCTTTGACCCGGCGGTAGATCTCTATGTTGCTCAACTCGAAAGATGAGGTCCGGTTGGCGTCGTGGCCCCAACTCATATGACAGAGCTTATGTGTGCGCTTCTGAAAGGGGGAGATCCGGTTTCGAACAAATGTGATCATGGCGTCCTCATTGCACAATCCGAGATCCTTTAGCTCCTTGAACCTCTTGTGGACTTGGTTCGCCAGGACAGTGGGCTTCTTGGGGATAACGTCCCACAAATCTGGATTAGGAGGACCCGGAGTATAGGGGCGCAGCCGGATCAGATTTTCGGTAGTGCTGTTCCGGACATAGAAGAAAGTCCGGGCCCATCCCTTGCAAGAGTCAAGTCCCGTGACTCGGGGGAAGATGGACTGCTTCCGGGGAGAGATTGACGCAGCGCCGAACTGCGTGAGCTGTTTGTCCTCCGGATCTAGCTCTACGTTTCGGCGAAGGCCGAAGAACCGGATCCAGAGCTCCTTCGTGGGCCATAGTCCAGCATAACCTTCGATGGTGGAGGCGAAGGCGGAGAGAGATGTGATGGCATTAGCTAGAAGGTGGTGCGGCTGAAGCTCGTATGTGTTTAGCCAGTCGTGGAAAAAGTCACTGACTGGGAGTCCAAATCCGCGTTGGAAATGAGAAAGGAACACCACATACTCACCCGGATTGGGTGAGGGGGTAAGTTCGGCGGAAGCAAGGCGTGCAGCGACGCCCTCCGAGATGCGCCTGGTGCGGTAGAGCCAATCCAGGTCATCCTGGCAGACCCAGGATC
Organism: Avena eriantha; assembly: GCA_910589775.1. Lineage (NCBI taxonomy): Eukaryota > Viridiplantae > Streptophyta > Magnoliopsida > Poales > Poaceae > Avena > Avena eriantha. The sequence continues at coordinate 100,329,058 of OU342744.1, forward strand.
TGGCCCACGCGCCGCGGTCGGCGTTCGCCGCGTCCTCTTCCATCTCTTGCTCTGCGACGGTGAGTTCCTCCTCAGTCATCTCAAGGTCGCTCCCCTCACTAGCGCTGGCGGCGGAGGGAGGCAGCGGCCTAGACTGGCGGGGACCCGTGGCGGAGAGGATGAGCGGAGGTGGTGGCAGCGCTGGAGCGCGTGGAAGCAGTGCGGCAGCGGCGCTGCTTCTCAGGTGCGATGGCGGCGGCGCTGTCGATGGAGAAGATGAGGAAAGAGCAGAGGCAGAGGGGCGCGGAGGGGGGAAATGACCCAAGGGGCACGCCCCTCCCCTATTTAACCACTCCCTTAAGGGGGTAGTGGGATCGCATTTTGTGGGCGGGCCACACCGTGTGGCCGTGTATGATCTGAATTGACCAATCAGCGACGAGCCACGGGAAGGGCCACAGGGCGCAGCGGATCCTACTACGCGACGTTGTGATACGGTTAACGAGGAGGCAGGCATGACGTGACGTCTGCCACAGTAACTTCTGACAATAACTGCGGCGGTTACTATAGCAGGCCCTTAAAATGAGGCAACATAATGATTAGCCTCCACGTGGGGAAGCGTACGAGAGAAGGAAGAATGACCCGGATGAGTACGAGGTAAACTGGCCAACAAGTTAAAACTTGGAATGTGCCAAGGGAAAATAAACCTATGGAATCCGGATTATGAGGTAACTCGGAGAGGGATCAAGAGGCTTAGTAAAATTGAACCTGCTGTGGCCTTAGCGGCTAAGGCAGCTAAGGCCGCACCAGCTTCGGGGACTAATGTTGGGGGGATACCCCCGGGTAGGGTCACGCCGGGGTATAAAGGCCTAGTTAGCCGAGGTACGGCAAGGTCAAAGCAAGTGCTGGCCGAGTCACCTCAAGGCAGGCCGAATCACGGAGTAACCCGGACTAGGGGACGTCCACCTAACTTGGTCTCAACTGACTTATGTCGTATGTCGGTAAGATGTATCTAACTTGTATGCAGGAACATGTGTGGCCGAATCAACTATGTGGGATCCGGGTCATATCAAGCTTGTAAGAGAAGGAAGGTATCTTGCTGGTCAAAGGTGACTGTTGTACGCAGAGCGTGAGCAAAGCGGACAGAGGCAGGACCACCGAGGCATGGCCGACAAAGGTGACGAAGCCTATGTCGGGTGACGCAGGCGCCGCAGAGGCTCACGTAGCCTCTGCATGGATGACGCTGGGTTAAAGTAACCCGGTCGGCTTGCTATTTTGGGAGGAGGCATATTCCCTGGAATATGCCTCCACGTATGCCCTAAGTGGAGACCTAGGCGCTCCTATATAAGGCAAGCTAGGGCTTCTGTAGAAGGGGTTGAGCTCTGATGGATTAGTTTGGACTTGTTGTCTCCTAGAGAGTTGAGTTTTGCTAGTGGTGATAGTAAGAGAGTTCTTCTTCCTCCTCTCCCCAATATAGCTCAAGGAGCACTTGTAATCTGTGAAGGTGAATCAAATACAAAGCTACCGTGTGTGGAATCACCACACTATCCCTCCCTGGATTCCCTTAGTGCATTTAGTCCCCACCTTTAGCCTATCCATGGCATCTGCCGTGACACCACCACGACATGGAGAAAGAGAAACTTGGTGCGAATGGTAGCAACTTCACCAACTGGGCTATGAATTTGAGGATTCTCCTCACTGCTGCACAAAAGCAATATGTGCTAGATGCGCCGCTAGGCCCCCCACCAACTCCTGATGCCCCTGACGAGGAAAAGAATGTCTATGTGACTCGTCAGGAGGACCACAACTTAGTTCATTGCGGCATACTGTATGGGCTAGGCCAGAACTTTGAAAGTGTTTCGAAAATGGCAATGCCTTTGATACCATGGGAGAATTGAAAATGATTTTCGATACCCATGCTGCCGTAGAGAGTTATAATGCTACTGAAAAGTTCTTTAGCTGCATGATGGAGGAGAACAACTCCGTTAGTGAGCATGTACTCAAAATGTCTGGGTACGCCGATAAGCTTGTGTCCTTGGGAATAACGATTCCCATTGACTTAGGCATACATCATGTTCTCCAATCTCTGCCACCTAGCTACAAGAGCTTCGTGATGAACTATAATATGCAGGGCATGAAGAAGTCTCTTCCCGAGCTTCTGTCAATGCTTAAGACTACAGAAGTGGAAATTAGGAAAGCACATCAAGTGTTGATGATCAATAGGACCACCGATTTCAAGAAGGACAAGAAAGGCAAGCACAAGGGAAATAAGGGTGGCAAATCTGTTGCCGCGCCTGAAAAGAAACCCCGAGTTGGCCCTAAGTCCGATACCGAGTGCTACTATTGCAACGGGACTGGCCATTGGAAGCGCAATTGCCCCAAGTATTTGGCGGACAAGAAGTCTGGCAAGCCAAACAAAGTTATATATGATATACATGTTATTGATGTGTACTTGAATAGTACTCGCAGTAGCACCTGGGTATTTGATACGGGATCGGTTGCTAATATATGTAACTCGATTCAGGGGCTGCGGAACAAGCGACAACTAGCAAGGGATGATGTCACAATGCGGGTCGGCAATGGATCACGAGTTGATGTAATCGCCGTCAGAACGCTGCCTCTCCATATGCCATCGGGATTAGTTATAAACCTGAATAATTGTTATTTGGTGCCTGCACTTAGCATGAACATTGTATCCGGATCAGGTTTGATGCAAAGTGGTTATTCTTTTAAATCTGAAAACAATGGTTTTTCGATTTATATGGATAATATCTTTTATGGTCATGCACCTGTCTTGAATGGTTTATTTCTGATGGATCTCGATAGTAATATTACGCACATTCATAATGTTAATGCTAAAAAGATTAAACTTGATGATGATATATCTGCATATATGTGGCACTGCCGTCTAGGTCATATTGGCGTTAAACGCATGAAGAAAATCCATTCTGATGGACTTTTGGAATCACTTGATTTTGAATAATTTGATACATGTGAGCCATGCCTTATGGGCAAGATGACTAGAACGCTGTTTTCCGGTTCAATGGAACGGGCGACAGATTTATTGGAAATCATACATACTGATGCGTGTGGACCAATGAGTGTGTCGGTGCGAGGTGGATATCGTTATTTTGTTACTTTCACAGATGATTTGAGTAGATACGGGTATATCTATTTCATGAAACACAAGTCTGAAACTTTTGAAAAGTTCAAGGAATTTCAGAATGAAGTGGAAAATCATCGTAATAGAAAGATCCAATTTCTACGGTCTGACCGTGGAGGAGAGTATCTAAGTTACGAGTTTAGCACACACATGAAAGAGTGTGGAATAGTTTCACAACTCACGCCTGTCGGAACACCACAACGTAATTGTGTGTCGGAACATCGTAATCGTACCTTATTGGATATGGTTCGATCTATGATGTCTCTGACTGACTTGCCACTATCATTTTGGGGTTATGCACTGGAAACAGCTGCATTCACTTTAAATCGGGCACCATCTAAATCCGTTGAAACGACACCGTATGAATTATGGTTTGGAAGCAAACCTAAGCTGTCATTTCTTAAAGTTTGGGGATGCGATATTTATGTGAAGAAACTTCAGCCGGATAAACTCAAACCCAAAGCGGAAAAATGCGGCTTCATAGGATACCCTAAGGAAACGATTGGGTATACCTTCTGTCACAGATCCGAGGGCAAGGTTTTTTGTTGCCAAGAATGGATCCTTTATTGAGAAGGAGTTTCTCGCGAAAGGTGTGAGTAGTCGGAAGGTAGAACTTGAAGAGGTTATTGAACCTTCTCTTCATGAAATGGCGAGTAGCGCAGCACCGGAAGTTGTTTCGGAGTTGACTTCACCTAATGAAGAGAGAGCTAATGATATTGATCATGAAACTCCGAAAGAGGAAACTACCGAACCTCGCAGGTCAAGCAGGACAAGTGCAGCTCCTGAACTGTACGACAATCCTATTGTGAATTTCATGGTTGATGAAATGGATGACCCTGTGACGTATGAAGAAGCGATGATGAGCCCGGATTCCAACAAATGGCTAGAAGCCATGAAATCCGAGATGGAATCCATGTACGAGAACCAAGTTTTGACCTTGGTGGACTTACCTCACGATCGAAAGGCTATTGAGAATAAATGGATTTTCAAAAGAAAAACTGATGCTGATGGTAATCTGACCATCTATAAGGCTCGACTTGTCGCAAAGGGGTTTCGACAAATTCAAGGAGTTGACTACGATGAGACATTCTCTCCCGTAGCGATGCTTAAGTCAGTTAGGATTATGTTAGCAATTGCTGCATATTTCGATTATGAAATATGGCAGATGGATGTCAAAACTGCGTTCCTCAATGGTAATATTGAAGAAGAATTGTATATGATACAACCTAAGGGTTTTGTCGATCCTAAGGATGCTAATAGGGTATGCAAACTTCAGCGATCCATCTATGAACTGAAGCAAGCATCCCGGAGTTGGAATCTCCGCTTTGATGAGGTGATCAAAGAGTTTGGATTTCTCCAAACTTATGGAGAGGCTTGTATTTACAACAAAGTGAGTGGGAGCAATGTGGCATTTCTGATATTATATGTGGATGACATATTATTGATTGGAAATGATATAGATCTTTTAAACAGTGTTAAAAGTTATCTAAACAGCAAATTTTCGATGAAAGACCTTGGTGAAGCATCATATATATTAGGCATTAAAATCTATAGAGATAGATCAAGGCGCCTAATTGGGCTATCAAAGAGTACATACCTTGATAAGATATTAAAGAAGTTTAATATGGACGGAAGTAAGAAGGGGTTCTTACCTATGTTTCAAGGCAAGACATTGAGTAAGACTCAAAGTCCGGCTACGGCGGAAGAAAGAGAGATGATGGATAAGATCCCCTATGCCTCGGCCATAGGCTCTATTATGTATGCCATGCTATGTACAAGACCGGATGTGGCACATGCTATTAGTTTGACTAGTAGGTACCAATCTGATCCAGGTTTGGAACACTGGATAGCGATCAAGAACATCCTCAAGTACTTGAGAAGAACTAGGGATATGTTTCTTATATACGGAGGTGAAGAAGAGCTAGTCGCTAAGTGTTATGTCAATGCTAGCTTTGACACCGATCCGGATGACTCTAAGTCCCAATCCGGATACGTATTTCTCTTGAACGGAGCAGCACTTAGTTGGAGGAGTTCCAAACAACCTGTGGTGGCTGGATCAACGATAGAGGCGGAATATGTTGCTACTTCAGAAGCGGCGCATGAAGCGGTTTGGATGAAAGAGTTCATTATGGAACTGGGTGTGGTTCCTAGTGCATTGGACCCAATGGTGATCTATTGTGACAATAATGGAGCCATAGCCAACGCAAAGGAACCGATGTCTCACAAGAATTCCAAGCATATTAAGCGCCGGTCTCACTCCATCTGCGAGCATGTCAAGGATGGAGATATAAAGATTTGTAAAGTACACACGGACCTAAATGTAGCAGATTCGTTGACTAAAGCTCTCCCTAGGGCAAAACATGATCAACACCAGAACTCCATGGGTGTTAGATTTATCACTATGTGAACTAGATTATTGTCTCTAGTGCAAGTGGGAGACTGAAGGAAATATGCCCTAAGAGACAATAATAAAGTTGCTATTATGTATTCCTTATATATGATAGATGTTTATTTTGCATGCTAGAATTGTATTGATCGGAAACATCAATACATGTGTGTTTAATAAACAAAAAGGGTTCCTAGTTATGCCTCTCTTATAGACTAGCTTGTTGATTAACAAGATGATCAAGGTTTCCTGATCATGGACATTGGATGTTGTTAATAACAAGGTCACACCATTGGTGGAATAATGTGATGAACATTCATCCGAAGTATAGCATTACGATCAAGTCATTATGTTTATATTGCTATAACATCATACGAAGTAATCTTTATCCTTAGACCATGAGATCATGTTAATTGCTAACACCTGAAGAGTATCTTGATAACATCAAACGTCACACCGTAACAGGGTGACTATAAAGGTGGGTTCAGTACTACGAAGGTGTTATGTTGATGCTCATGGATCAAGAGTGGAATTTTTCAATCCCGATGATGGATAGATATACTCTGGGCCCTCTCGGTGATATCACATTGAGATAGCTTGCAAGCAAGTGATGTGATCACTAGAATGTTATATCACGGGAACGAGAAAAGAGTGTATGTCGGTAACGAGATCAAACTAGGTATGGAGATACCGATGATCGAATCTCGGACATGTAATATATCGCGAGACAAAGGGATTTAGTTACCAGCGTTAAAGGTTCTCACGATCACAGAAGTCATCGTTGAATATGCAGGAATCAATATGGATCTTGAGGTCCCGCTTCTGACTATTGATCTGAGAGGAGTCTCAATCATGTCTGCATTATTCGCGAACCGTAGGGTGACACACTTAAGAGTTACCGGACACCATTTTGGAGCACATATGTTTAAGACGAAAGAATTGCAAAGTGCAGGAATTGTTTCGATAGAAACCGGAAATTGTTTCGGGTGAAATTGCAGAAAGTGGTTCTGCATGTGATATTGAAATATTGCAAGGGGCTATATGTGAATGTTTGTTAATTAAAGTAATTAACAAAATTCTGAATAAATTTAATAAAAGAGTTTTATTAAATGAGAGAGCATTAAACTTGGAGAATTTTAATGCATTTAAAATGGAGACTTTAAAAGGGAATGTGAAGAGGCATTTTAATGTGGAGGGGTTACCACCACATGAATGGGGGAGGTGAGGGGTCACCCCCCATGCGCCGGCCATGGAGAGGAGGGGTACCCCCCCTCCTCCTATAAAAGGCCACCCATTCCCTCCTTCATCCTCACACCTCCTTGTGAAGGATCTCTCTCCCCCTCTAGAATTATTCCCCCATGGTCTCGGATTAGCGAGATACATGTTCCCGGTGGCATTTCGTCTGGAAGGAGTTGCTGCTTCCGCTGGATCGCTGGAGCGAGGAGGTGGAGGTTGTCCGGTGGCTTGAACGTGTGTGCGAGTACGGATGCGCTACTGGGTTGCGGCGCTCGGACTTCCTCACGATCTTGAGATCGGCAAGTGTACGACTACATCAACCACGAGTTCCTACTCGTTAACAAAACTCGTTGTCTTCGAGGGTAAGTTCTCGCTGGATGTATGTCCACCCGTTGCTTTGTACCTAGTAGATAGATCTTGGCGTGTAGTTCACATCGTAGGAAAATTTTTGTTTTCTATGTTGCGGACCCAACAGTGGTATTCTATTGCTTATGATGATACCAAACCTCCAATATATGATGATTACAATGATGGATATGATATTTTCAGTCCACCTACTATTGAGAAGAAAATTAATGATTACAATATGCCTCCTATATTTGATGATTATGGTTATGAGAATAATAATGATAGCTATTTTGTTGAATTTGCTCCCACCATAATTAATAAGAATAACTATGCTTATGTGGAGAGTATTAATTCTTTTATGCATGTGGATCATGATAAGAATGTTTTATGTGATAGTTATATTGTTAATTTTATTCATGATACTACTGAAAGTTATTATGAGGGAAGGAAACATGGTTTTATGTATCCCAACAATATTAAGTTTTCCCTCTTTATGTTGAAAGTCTTGAAGTTGCACTTGTTTTGCTTTACTATGCTTGTTGCTTTGTGATTTCATGACTTGTTTATTTACAAGATTCCTATGCATAGGAAGTGGGTTAGACTTAAATGTGTTTTGAATTTGCTTCGTGATGCTCTCTTTTACTTCAATTCATATTTCTTATGTGAGCATCTTCTCAAACTATCATGCCTAACTTAAAGGCGTTAAAGAAAAGTACTTATTGGGAGATAACCCAAAAGTTTTATATGAGTCTTGGAAGTTATTACTTCAGTAATAACCGCTCCTTATCCTTTTTATTTGATTTTTGTGCCAAGAGTAACCTCTAATGAGAGAGAAGTAATGATTGGGAAAGTTGCTGTCCTGAAACAGATTTCTTGGCTTCACTATAAAAATTCGTGAGAGAGCTCTGTATGTCGGATTGAGCTGTAATGTTTTGTGCTTCTGCCCCAGGCTGTTTTCTAACTTTAGTTAGTTCAACACTTTTTGATTTGAGCAACAGAAGGTCTTCGAAAAAATTTGTATTTACCTACTGGTCTGTTTTGACAGATTTCTGCCATTTTCTGCATTTGCTTCTTGTTGGTTCCTTCTTGAGTTCTTTTGAGGAATTGAGATTTTTGAGGGAAGTGCTGCAGTATCTAGTGTTCTAATGGAAGTTTATTTGGTGTTATAACTGAACCTTAAGACTTATTTATCTTAAGTGCACTAATGTTGCTAATAAAGATTGTGTGAAGTTTTGTATGAAGGAAAAATTTCAAGTGTATGGAAGGAATGAGTAATGAGATGAAGGATGGACTAAAGCTCAAGCTTGGGGATGCCACGCATGTCACCCCAAGAAATATCCAAGAATTACAAGCGTCAAAGCTTGGGGATGCCCAAGGCATCCCCTTCTTCATCAATAAAAATCCCAGGTTTCTTCCAAACGCTTCATTTTTATTGTTTCATGCACAGTTGTGTTGTTCTTGGAGCGTCTTCTTTTTCGTTTTTGTTTTGGTTTTCGTTTTCTTTTGTTTTCTTAGTTTTATGAATAAATTGGTTGGACCCCCTCTTTCATACATTGGTTTGCAAATAGTTTGGTTTGATTTGGAAAAGAGTAGGAACTTTCATGTTTATGTGGTAAAAAGAGCTTGTTTTTGACCGTGGCTTATGCTTTGTCATGCCATGCTTGATATTGTTTTGGATTTATGCTTAGTATTCTTTGCTGTAGCATGACTTGTTATAAACAATTGAGATTGCTTAATGTGCCTTGGATGAATCATGCGTTGTTTTAGCATATTAAAGCATAGTATAGTGGTATTCTCCTTTGATGCTTTATTTGGGTTGACTTGGCGCATGCTCACACCATGTTATGACTATCTCAAGTCACCATAGCCTTTATGATCCTTTAGTTTTCAACTTGTAGTATCACTTTATGCTTTGATCAATGATGTTTTGTCGCTCTGCATGATTATGGCCATTATTTCTCTCTTAGTTTGTCGCTCCCAGTCTTTTGCTAGCCTCCACAACCAAGTATGAGTTCCACTCATGCATCCAACTCCCTAAAGCAAGTTATTCCAAAGAGTCCACCAGACCTACCTACTAGCTTATGCTATTCCAAGTATATTCATGCTTTTGTTTACCTTCCAAATTAAACTTGTTATGAGAAAACGAGTGATTAAAGCTCTCAGGAACTTGATGGCACACTTTACTTTTTCTTGCCCTTAATAAACTTGAACCATTGTGTCGTCTATGTTGTATATGCTTGCACTTATTTGTTGGGAATTAGCAGAACCATGCTTTCATGGGGAACGCTTTCAACGTTGCACTTGGTACTTGTACCTAGTTGATATCATGCTCTTTTGTATATGGATGTCATCGGTGTGAAATGAAAGGGGAGCTTGTAAGTCCATGGAGTTATGTATATGTGTTAGAGAAACGCTTGGACCGCTGGTCTAATCCATGCTGACATGGTGGAAACCTGCAGCGTAACCATAATGAGCTGTCTATGAAGCATTCTTCTTATAAAAAAAGAGTTCTATTGAGAAAAAAAGAGAAAAAGAAAAAAAGAGATATGAGAAAAGAGGAAAGAGAGAAAAAAAGCACCATATTCCGATGGTAAATAAGAAGATTGCTGAGATGCTCGTGAGAAAAAAAGCACCATATTCCGATGGTAAATAAGAAGATTGCTGAGATGCTCGTTGTCTGCTTGCCTTGTCATTTTGATATGGGGATTCTTCTGTATCATCGGGCAAGGGGTACCCCGTTGGCGGTTCTCAATGATACACATGTACTTATGATTACAATAACTTACCGGTGACTAAACTTCAGTAGCATGAGGAGCGGCCCTCGTATACAAGGGACATGAGATTTCTAACTTTTACTTCGTCAAGCATGTACACCATAGTTTGTTCACTTTAACCTTAATCACCTTCAAGATGCTTATGACAGGGGCAATGAGAGCTGAAAGCTATAAGTACCATAATTTTTGGAAGATCTTTATGAAACTTGAATCCCTACTTCCTTTTATGAAGGCCTTTCTTCCATTTATATATTGAGTCTCCACCTTCTATCTTTATGCACCTACTTTGAGAGCTTAGTGGCCATTCTTAGTTCTATGTGCATTGTCCCAAGACTTGTTGATTGCTGCATAGCTTTTATATTGCTTGTTTTAAACTATTTGTATCTAGTCACTCTTATGAACTTTGAAGGTGTCCTATGCATTTATATTTGCTACTCTATTGAGGGACAAGCTGAATACTATTATGATATGTTTTCTTTATGTGAAACAAACAAACGTCTTGCAAAGTATTGTTATTCATGAATCTTTTTGTTTGTGCCTTTTCATGTTGCATCATAGTTTTTTTGCTTATTGATAGAACTTTGTCTTTCATGTTATGATTGAAGTACTATGATCCCAACTTTGAATGTTCTACAAATACTTTGATCAAGTCTTTGATGGTGCATGTCACCTCAAAAATTATTCTTTCTTTTTATCACTTACCTACTTGGGGACGAGCAGGAGTTAAGCTTGGGGATGTTGATACATTGCAAATGTATCTATAATTTTTGATGTTCCATGCTTGGTTTTATCTACTTTCTTGTGTTTTGTTCCAACTTTGGAGTACTTTTCATATGATTTCTTGGACTAACCTATTAACAAGAGCCATAGTGCCAGTTGCCTATTTTCTGCTGTTTTTGGTTCCAGGAAAGTCAGAAAATCAATATTCTCGGAATTGGACGGGACAAAAGCCAAAGTTCCTATTTTACCGGAAGACTCACGGAGCCAGAAGCAGAGACGGAGGAGGGCTAGGGCCTGGCCGCACCATATGGTGGCGCGGGCTAGCCCTGGCCGCGCCACCAGGTGGTGTGGGCCCCCTGGCACTCCATCGACCTTGCCTCCTTCGCCTATTAGAGCGTCCCGATACCAAAATCCTAAATCATCAAGCCTCCGGCCACGAAAAGTTCCACAGCGCCGCCGCCACTGAAGGGGAGATTCGGAGGACAGAAAGTCTCTGTTCTAGCACCCTGCCGGGACGGGGAAGTGCCCCCGGAGCCATCTCCATCGATCTCCACCACCATCTCCATCACCATTGCTGATTCCCATGATGAGGAGGGAGTAGTTCTCTCTCGAGGCTAAGGGTTCTACCGATAGCTATGTGTTCATCTCTCTCTCTATGCATGATCTTATTGAGATCATGAGCTTGTAATCTATAGATCTATTCTACTACTCAAGTGCTTTAATGAATCTCTGCTCTCCCCATGTGTGTGAAAGTGACAGCGTGCACACCATGGTGGCACTTAGGCTAGAGTTCTCAAATACTTGTTATGAGTTATATTTGGAGTTGGATGTCTTTATGAAATTGTGGTGTTTGTTGGAACCATCTAGTGCTCAAGGTGACAGTGTGGGGTTATCTAGATGGGAAAGATGAACTTTGAGGTGTGCTGTTATAGCCCTACCAACGATTAGAGTGTCCAACCGAAGGGTAGTTCAGCATAGTATCATAAAGAAGAATATATTTATATGAGAGTGTTCACTAGTGAAAGTATGATCCCTAGGCCTTGTTTCTAAGCATTGAAAATTCGTTTGCTATTAGATCTGTTACATGTTTGCTTGCTTCCATCTTTATTTCAGTTTGCTTTTAGTCTGTTCCACGCCATCAAGTTATTTTCTATCACCGTTACCACTTATAATTATCTATACCACTTGTATTTCACTATCTCTTCGCCGAACTAGTGCACCTATACACCTGACAAGTGTATTGGGTGTGTTGGGGACACAAGAGACTTCTTGTATCTTGATTGCAGGGTTGCTTGAGAGGGAATACCTTTGACCACTTCCTCCCTGAGTTCGATAAACCTTGGGTGATCCACTTAAGGGAAAACTTGCTGCTGTTCTACAAACCTCTGCACTTGGAGGCCCAACAACTATCTACAAGAATAGAAGTGCGTAGACATCAAGGCGCTCCTGGAAGAATGTGGTTATGCTCGGTGAGTCCGCGGAGACAGATGTGCTGTACGAGCGCATCTGCGACCTCGAGAGTCGCATAGGCAAAGAGGAGGGAGGTTGCGCCCTCATTCGCACGTGGCTGCACCGTCGCGTCCAGCCCCTGCAAGCCAGAGTCCATCCCATGTTTCAGTGGGCTGGTGCTGACGATGTCACTCGCGTGTCTGCCGATGGCATGTCCACGAGTGAGGTAGATAAAAGGGTTCGACTGGTCACCAAGTACACCGCTAAGGATGTGCTCCCCAGTGAACCAGTCGTTCCTCCATTCGATGCTGCTAATCCTCCCCCTGAGGTATAGTTGTGCTACGCAGTTGCTTAGTTTGTTGATTGTTCTCTGCTGCTTCTTTAATTTTTGTGCTAATTTGTGATCTGTATGAAGGATTGGGCGGTGTCACCCTGTATGCCTCCTCTTCCTGAGGGGGTTATCCCTCACGAAGCTTTGGAAGAGGACGAGTCGGAGTCGACCGTACCATCTGATGTGGAGGAGGAAGCCCCCGAGTCGGGTAGTTCGGATACTCGCAAGCGCTCGCGCAGCGAGGATTCCGATTCGGCGTCTCCTTCGACTCCGGAAGGTGCAGGCGTTGGTGCGGAGTCACCAATCCCTGCCATTCCTGTGAGTGCCGTGGCGCCCTCTTCTCGCAAGAAGATGCGACTGCCAAAGGAGTCTTCGTCAGAGTCTGGGGAGCCAACCTTTGACTTTGATAAGTTTGATTGGTAAGTATTCGAATCCTCCTTTTTTGGTTCTTCTTTGCAGTTGTATTTTCTTGGTGTTGATTTGATCTTGCAGTCAGCCGGCATCGTCGTCTTCTGGCACGTCCAATTTTTGAAAGAATCTGGAGTCGTGACCTCCAGAGCCAAGAAAGAAGTTGAGAGTGCTCCTTCTCCTCCATTGGCGGCCCACTCCAGCACAAATCATCAAGCTCTCCCCACGACGGGGAGCATCGGATGGTTGCCCGGATGACTGCGCACCAGTCGACTTCGGAGTCACTTGAGGATCATGTGAGTGTAGTATCTCTTCTTCTCGTGCTGCAGTCAATGTTGCCTATGGCATCTGCTGATCTTTGTTGTTTTCTTTTTTGCGATAGCTCCTTGTGAAGGAAGCCGCTCACTTGGCGGAGCAGGTGCTTGCGATGGGTCACCAGCATGCCATGCTGGATACACGCTATCGCGTGGTGGAAAGTAAGTGCCATTCACTTCTTCTTCTACTGCCTTGCTGTTGTGTAGTCGAGTGATATTCTATCCCTATTGTTCTATTTTGCAGCTGAACATAATGCTCTTCTTCGTGATGCCGCCGCCATGGAAAAGACACTCACCGCGGCCGTGAAGAGCCGCGATGAGGCAATCGCGACGCGTGACGAGGCGCAAAAGCGCAAAGAGGGCCTGCGTGCCTCCATTGCAGCTAGGGAGAAGTTGTTCGAAGAATAGCTTTTCTCGATTGCCAAGGCCCTCTCAGGTACTTTGCTTGGATATCATTATCGTTCTTCTGTTCGATTTTATCGCTAGTGGTGACTTTCGTGCCCATGCGTGGGGTTTATGTACAGATGCTGGTGATTTGAGCTTCGATCCTCAGACCCTCCGTCGTGACGATGCCTTTGCGGGTGCACTATCAGCAGTCGAGGACCGCAGCGCTGCCGTTCAAGATATGCTCTCCAAGGCCAAGGGCATGCTCAGTCACCTCCGGGAGGAGCTGATGCCCAAGGCTGAGCTGATCGAGAACATGGATGAGCTGGTGGAGTCTCTCGCCGGGGGTGTCCCTGCAAGCTTCAAGAATTCGCTTCGTGTGGCTGGCGCGTCAATGTCACTTGCTATGGTGTAGGCCCACAGAGTCGAAGTTGATCCTGCGGCGGTCTCGAGGGCGATCCCCGTTAGCGTGGACGGCCAGCAGGTATGTTGGGGATCGGCGCAGAAAACAAAAAAATTCCTACGAAGGATCCGCAGAAACTTAGCCTAGGATCTATCTATATAGTAATGCGGCAACGGCCGATGCGTATAGAGTACATACCCTTGTAGACCGTACGCAGTTAACGTTCCGCGGGGAACGTGGTTGATGTAGTCGTACTCGAAGCCGACCTCAAGGTCGCGAAGCTCCTCGCAGGTCACCCCTTGCTCCTTCTTGATCTTCATCATCTTCATTGTGCAACAGCTCCGGCTCACGACATTTAAGCGCCCCAAGTGTTGCGCCTCGTGTCTTCGTACACATCCGGTGCACGATGAGACCTCTGGCTCCCCGATCCCGCCGGGAGTGCGGAAGTGATATCTGGCTAGGAATCCCTGCAGCGCAACGACGTACTGCAGGAGTGCCTCGATCGCACAGCCCAGACTTGGGGCCATGGTCACAAGACATGGAGGGAGAGAGAGAGAAGGAGGAAGCCAACCAAAGGACTTCTCCAAATATTGGTGTCTTCAGTCCCACCCATGGGCACCCCTTTATATAGGGAGAGGGGGTGTGCCCTCCCCTTTGGGTTTCCCATGTGGGACTATTCAAGGGAGAGGGGGGAGGCGCATGGGCCTTAATGGGCCAGCCTTCCTGGGGTGGGCCCCACCCCGCGCACATCCCTAGGCTGGCCGGGTGGTCCCCCTCAAGGCGCCTGGGCCTTGGCCCTTTGGCCCTTGGCCCTTCCCCCTTTCCGGTTTTCCCTCATGAGCCTTTATTCCCTAGGAAGTTTGGCCCATTAGTGGAATAACCCTTCAAATTAGATTTTAATATTATATTTAATATTAATTACATTAATTAATATGTAAGTACATATTACAAAATCCATCTTGACCTGAAACACCTTTCGGTTCCCTTTCGATTTCCTCCGAACGACTTCGGATCTTTCCCGGAATGATTCCGGTCCATTATTCTTTCTCCGAACAACTTCAGATCTCTCTGCGGAATTTTTTTGGCTTTCTCTCTTTCTCTACTGTGATTCCGTCTTACGAATGATCGCTCTCATCGTACCCATAAGTGTATCCTCTCACGGCTCGGGAATGCTCTAGACATGATCTGTATCAATGATCAACAGAGGGACCAGGGATATCCATGTGACTCCTATGCATTCCTGATGACAATGTCGTTTGAACCGTCTAAATGTAGCATCCTCTTACTTTTGTTTCTTGATACAACTTGTCTAAGATCCGATCAATGGTATCTTATACCTTGTTCAATCTCGTTCACAACAAGTTCTGTTTTCTTGTTACCGTGATATTACATCCCCGTGACCTAGTCACATGTTGCAACATTTATGGATGTAATCTCACCAATCCGGCCGTATGTATCTTTAACCCGTCATGTGGGTGAACAAATCCCGGTCTTGCAGTCACATGTCATCTACTGTTCCTTCAGAATACCCAACATACACCTTTATAGCCACCGTATTACCAGATGACGTTTGATGCAGTCAAAGCAGCCTAGGGAAACAGTGAGTAATATGAGCTCACAGTCTAAGGAGAAGGAGTCTAGGTATAGCTGTTGCAACAATGAACTATATGACTTGATCGTGTTGCAATCCTTCGAGGAATGTCCAATCACATCATTCTCCAATGATATGATCTCGTTGTCAGTCGGCATAAATGCCCATGATCTTGAAACCCAGATCATCTTCATGACCAACGAACTAGTATGAATAGAGGCTACTAGGGACTTGGTTGTTTCATACCACACATGTACCAATGTTTCTACTTGGCACAGTTCTAGCACAATATGAAACTATTATAAACTAATTGAGATATGATAATAAAAACCTATTTCTTATTTGCCTCTAGGGCATATCTCCTTCAGTCTCCCACTTGCACTAGAGTATAAATAACCTAGCTTGCATTTTACTCGTATAAACCATATAACATATGTGTTTACAGATCATGCATGCTCATGGGAAACGTCATGTCCATGTTCTGTTTTACCAGATCATTATGTCTTTTGCAAATCGTTAATGTCTTCCTAATTTTGACATTCACTCCATTATCTTATAATGGGTCGAAGTATTTGTTTAGCGACAAAGCGAGACTTTTGTTTCTAGTGTTTATAATAACGGTCGTTATTCACTGTTGTCATCTAAACTTTGAAACACACTTTGCTATCCTTTGTGTATATACTATGGTCATGGCAGCAGAACGAGGCCGGATTCCAGGAGCTTACAATGACTTTAGATCAACCTCGAGGGCTTTCTCATGGGCACTGGGCCCTGGGACACATCATTCTACGTTAAAAGCGAATTAGCCCCGCCATAACATTATACATCACATTAGATGTAGCCTTTATACTTCTGCATCTATGTAGATCCTAATGCATGAAATGCATCTATGCCACTTACATTGCTTCTTGCTACTTAAGTACAAACTTAATTCTGGTTTAGTGATTAACTCAGGAATCACTTAAAGACATGCTCTTATAGTTAAGACCTAGTCCTTCCAACCAGAACCTCGGGTCACATTACGTCGAGTATGCAACATGGTTATATGGAAGAACCTATGACTGAGGCATAGGAGACACAACGCATCTCTTTCTTTCAACCATAGTTGCAATACTCAATGCTTCATACAGTAAGAACTTCTTTCTTACCTTGTTATATTCTGAACTTCTTCAGAATCTTGTCTTAGGACTTTCTGAACATCTTTCAGAATCAAGTCCAGGAAGCATTCGACATTCAGTGTTTATTAAACTTACTAATCTATCTAGATAGATCTTTTGTTTAATAACTTCAACTTCATCCTAACTTATCTAACTTAAATATTATTAACACCAATCACATCATTCACATATGTCGTCTACATATTCCAGAATGATTTCACGCTCCCACTCAAATATGACATTCATGTTTGACATCCAGGGATTTCACTTAGCTCCCACTCAAATATGATATTCATGTTTGAGATCCTGGGATTTCACTTAGCTCCCACTCAAATATGATATTCATGTTTGAGATCCAGGGATTTCACTTAGCTCCCACTCAAAATATGTCAGCTACATATTATGAATTAGCTAAGCTGATTTGCTCCCACTCAAGTCTAGGTCCTCTCAATAATCTTGGACATTCCAAAATTCTTTGATCATTATCAATTTGAGAATTCCAATTACAAGACTTCGATATCCATATATTTCTAGTGTAAATCCAAAAGACTCAAGCATCACTACTGTTGTAGTCAACTCCTTGAATTTGTCCAAACTTGTGACAAATCGAGCTTTTTGTCATTCATTAAGTTTCATTTCATTCTTATGACTTTGTAGTCAATCAAAAATATCAAGTAAACTTCTTTACTTTAATAAGATCAAGTAACATGTTACTTTGCAATCTTAGATGTAACTTAATATAGGATTTTATGACTCATAGTCATTTCTCGCACTCAGGTCCATCACGCTTCTTTGTAATCTGTAGGTATGTCTTGTTCAAAACATGACAAGTGAATCAATAATACAATTCCACAAACTTGTAGAATATATAGTTGAACCCTACTTTCTTTAGTAAAAGTATTCACTGAAAATTTATGATCATTATCATTGGTTTCTCCTCTATTTGTAGAGTTTGGTTTCATGAAACAAATTCCGCTGCGCCACTCAACAATTCGGAGGTAAGGTCACGAATCTTTATTCCGCTGCTCAACAATTCCGCTGCTCTACAAAGACTTGTTTATTCGCCACGACTTCGACTTGTCGAAATCTCCAGAAACTCGAACGTGCCATAACACTTATGGTGTTGTTTCCACGAATCTTTAGATGTTCCTTTGTATTTCAAATGAGTGTTTGCTTATTTTGATCTCTAACTCTAAACAACAACTATAACCCCTAATAAGAGATAATGTTATACCATATGTATCTAATACATAATGATTATGATGTTTAGATATTTCAACATAGTTTGAATTCATCCAATTATCATAATTTGTGAAACATCTTTCACAAGTTCCTTTTATGCTAAACTTAACTTGAATACTTTAGTCATGTCGATCAAATCGAAGAGACTTGTTAATTCAGTTAATTCAATATCCCATTTAGTTATGAACTCATTTGAACAATTCAAATCATTTCAAACTTCATGTTTCATTAAGTAAATACACTTATTCACTTAAGTCCACAATAAATGATTTCCACTACTTGTTGAAAATACGATACATCAATATGTATAAGATTCAACATTTCTTCGCATATCACCGTTTTACCAGAATGCGGAGTTTCAGTCATTCTGCCCAAGAGGCATGGTTTTGCAAAGTCTCTAGATTAAGCATCTAGGACCCCGATCTTTCATAAAGAACATGCAATAACCTGAATGACTTAAACTGTAGTGTCATTTCATTATTAAGCTTTGGATATCTTTTAGCATTCTAATCCTTTATAAATGTTTAAACTATTATCATTAACATAGTGATGAGAATAACTTGTTTATAATCGTAATGTGACCATAATGTATTGTTCATAAGAATAGTACAAACTGGTTTGTAACTTGTTCATATGAATAATCGTCTCGCCAAAAGCAAGACACACAAACTAGGATTACAAATTATATTCAAGTCCACTAATCCAAATGACAAACTTTGAGGGAAGTGGTGATGTCGGCCATCAACTGTTTTGCTTGCCTTCACCAAGTCACGTTGCCTCAAAACAACAATTCTCAAGCAGATCATCCTGTTTTCACAAAACGGGACAAGTATCAAATACTTTGCAAACTGCAATAAGTTCTACAAGGACCACATTTATAATTTGTATATCTTACATATACCTTTTTATCCATGATCTCCACTTACAATCAAGTCCTTCCAAGAGTTCTCAACTCTAATGCAAGATTGCTAAGTGTTTCTCCAAACATTCTGTTTTCATCCATGATGGAGGAAGTCAAAGGCAGAGAGGGCCACCACCCGAGAACAGTATCTGTTGGGGGAGATGACGCAGCTGGGCGACCAATTTAAGTGTTAGTTTGCTTACTCTTATCTTTTCCTTGTAGTCACTCGCAGTGGTTTGCTATCCTCACACTTCCGTTGTTGTTTTGTATAGTTGTCAGCGCTCGCCATCCGCAGGATGAGAAAGATAGGGTTGCCATTCGCATGCATGATCTGACCCAGGAGCAACTTCAAGAGAGTGGATACTTCTGGGTGGATCATGATCGTGCGATCACGCTAGCGACCCTGCAGGATCGTGCGTCGTGAGTGCTGCACTTTCTGAAGAAGTCGCAGTCATGCTTGAAGAACATTTATCAGACGATGTTTCTGCTGGATGTAGCTCCATCGAGCCTGTTAGCCCTCCTTGCTAAGTTCCAAGATCTGGCTGCGGTTCGCCAGTGCGTAAGGCAGCAGTTGGTAGCTGGTGCCAAGGCCGCTCTGTCGCTGGTGCGATTGCATAGGCCTGATGTGGACGTTGCGGCTATTGCGGCTGGTTCACCTACGCCACCAGTGGGCTCTACTTGGAACATGGTATCAGGTGATGGATCGCCCAGTAGAGGAGATCGTCGACTTCTTCGAGGAGCAGACCAACGTTCTTTTGTTGCGATAGTTTGTATCCTGCACATAAGTGTACCAATGCTGTAAAGTTCGTATGTAATGATGTGCATAATTATTGATGACGTATAAAGAGCTTGCTAGTGTGTATGTTTTGTGAGTGCGTCGCACTATGCGACTCCTTTTTGTTAGCCTGGCCACGCGCTTATCTCAGTCCCTTCTCAACCTGTCAGGTGCGTTGCAACTGGGTTTATGTTGTGTCAAGGGTTTCGATTGATGTGCCAGCTACTCAGGATATCGCGTTTTAGTTCGTAGAATAGATGTGTATAGGGTGGTGTAGCCCCCGAGTAGATAAGTTGCGGAAAAATAAAGGAGAACATAGAGTTTGGGGGCACTTAGCTTTATTTATTCGTGAGACAGTATGAAGTACAATGTGTGGCTAAGTAGCCTTGGCTGAGTGCCTTATTTGTGATGTAAAAGTAAAAACAACTAAGGGTAGAAGCGTCACAGTTGCGCGACGTTCCAGGGGTTGGAGTATGCGACTCCTGTCTCTAAATCTTGAAGGCGATAGGCGCCACCTGGGATTACTTATGTAATCACGTATGGTCCTTCCCAGGGGGACTCGAGCTTGAGATGTCCCTGCTGCTTCAGTCACAGGACCAGGTCGCCTTCGACGAAGGATCTGGGGCGTAGCCTCCTGCTGTGGTAGTTGCGCAGGTTCTGCTGGTAGATCGTTGATATTTCCGCGGCGATTTCCCTTGCCTCATTAAGGAGGTCGACGGAGTCTTTGAGTGCGAGGGATGACTCCTGCTCGCCGTAAGCGACCACGCGCGATGCCTTGTACCCTACCTCGGCGGGTAGCACTGCTTCGGCCCCGTGCACCATAAAGAACGCGGTGTAGCCCGTAGCACTATTTGGAGTTGTGCGTAGGCTCTAGAGTACTGATTGTAGTTCGTCTGGCCAGCAACCCGCGGCTTGTTCGAGTGTCCGGAGGAGTCGCTTCTTGATGCTGCCGCAGACGAGCCCGTTTGCCTTTTCAACCTGACCGTTGGTCTGTGGGTGTGCCACCGAGGCATAGCTAATGTTGATTCCCAGATTCTCGCAGAATTCTTAGAATTCCTTGGACGTGAAGTTTGTCCCATTGTCGGTGATGATGATGTGCAGCGCTCCGAAGCGGTAGACGATGGACTCGAAGAACTTTACTGCGTTGTGCCCTGATTGATTGGTCACTGGCATGGCCTCTATCCACTTGGTGAATTTGTCGACTACGACCAAGAGGTAGACGTAGCCTCCTTGTGAGGACCTTGGGAGCTTGCCAACCATGTGGAGTCCCCATTGCACGAAGGGCCAGGCCAATGGAATTGTCCGAAGCTCTACGCCAGGTGCGTGCGGCTTGTCCGCGAATCGCTGGCAAGCGTTGCATTTTTGGACGATGTCCTTGGCATCGCGCATGGCCGTAGGCCAGTAGAATCTAGCTCGTAGAGCTTTGGCAACGAGAGAGCGGCTGCCGGCGTGGTGCCCGCAGGTCCCCTCATGGATGTCGAGGAGAACAACTCTTCCATCGGCCGTGGAGACGCATCGTTGGAGTACTCCTATGATGCTGCGCTTATATAGTTCGCCGTTGATAACAGTGAATGCCTTGGATCGCCGTGCGATGTGTCGTGCATCAGTCGGATCGTCCGGTAGTCTCTTGCTGAGGAGGTACGTGATGTACGGTTGAGTCCAGGATTGCTCGATCATCATGACGCTCATTGGTCCTTCGAGTCCTGTGTCCAGCTCCAAGTCATCGAGTGCCATTGGCTCATTGGGCGGCGTAGCCCCCGAGTTCATTGCTGCGCTTGTTTTCTTCTCTGCGGCCTTTGGCTTGATGGAGCGTTCGTAGATGCGCTCGAGAAATACCCCAGGTGGTATGAGGGCGCAGGTAGAGCCTATGTTGGCGAGTGCGTCTTCCTCTTCATTGCTTTCGCGGCCTACGTGTCGTAGCTCACAACCGTCGAAGTCCCCTTCGAGTGTGTCGTAGAGGTCGCGGTACGCGATCATGTTGTCGTTCAGTGCGTCGCACTCATGCATTGTTTGGTTGACGACCAACTTGGAGTCGCCGTATATAATGAGCGTCTTGGCGCCGCGGGCTTTTGCCATCCCCATCCCGTGTAGCAGGGCCTCGTATTCAGCTTCGTTGTTGGAGGTGGTGAACTGCATTCGTAGGATGTACTTCAGCTTGTCCCCTTGAGGTAATGTCAATATGACACCTGCACCTGCTCCTTCCTTCCGCTTGGATCCATCGAAGTGCATTGTCCAGAGGTAGGACATATCTGGTTTGTCAGGGAGCTGGTTCTCTATCCAGTGTATGAGGAAGTCAGGGAGAACTTGCGATTTGATTGCGTCGCGCTTTTCGTATGTAATGTCTCGTGGAGACAATTCGATTCCCCAAAGCGCGACTCATCCCGTGGCATCGGGGTTATTGAGGATATGCCCCAACGAGGCGTCATTGACCACCACGATTGGGTGTTCCTGGAAGTAGTGGCGCAGTCGCCGGGCGGTCGAAGACGTCGTACGCCAGCTTTTGGTAGTGCGGGTACCGCTGTTTTGTTGGCGTGAGGACCTCGCTGAGGTAGTAAACTGGGCAGTGTACCCCGTGGACCTTGTTTTCCTCGGCTCGTTCGACCACAAGTACTGTGCTGACCACTTGGTTGGTGGCGGAGATATACAACAACAACGGTTCCCTTTCTCGTGGGGTCACCAGTACTGGCGAAGTGGATAACAGTCGCTTGAGGTCTTCGAATGCTTCTTGCGCTTCATTGGTCCACTCGAACTTTTCAGTTTTGCGGAGGAGTTGGTAGAAGGCAGTGCCTTTTCTCCCATCCGACTGATGAATCGACTGAGGGCCGCGATTCGCCCAACCAGCTGCTGGACGCCCCTTAAGTTTTTTGGCTTCTCCATGGCCAGTATGGCTTTTATTTTCTTCGAGTTTGCCTCGATTCCTCTCGCGGAGATGAGGTACCCGAGTAGTTGCCCCGATGGGACGCCAAAGGCGCATTTGTCCGTATTGAGCTTGATCCGGTAGCGGTCGAGGTTGGCAAAGGTTTCGCGCAAATCGTCGATTAGGGAGGCTTCTTCCTTGTTCTTGATTACTATGTCATCGACATAGACTTGAATGTTGCGACCAAGTTGGTCCTTGAGGCAAGCCTGCATGCACCGCTGGTAGGTGGCTCCTGCGTTTTTTAGCCTGAAGGGCATTGTGTTGTAGCAGAACACACCGAAGGGCGTTGTAAACGCTGTTTTTTCTTGATCTTCCTCCTTCATTAGAATCTGATTATAGCCTGAGTAGGCGTCGAGGAAGCAGAGGCGCTCGCATCTCGTGGTGGAGTCGATGATCTGGTGATTCACGGTAGCGAGAAGTGATCCTTTGGACAGTGCTTATTTAAAGAGGTGAAGTCCACGCAAATCCGCAGGATATCCGTGCCCTTTTTTGGTACTAGCACCGTGTTGGCGAGCCAAGTGCTTTCCTTGATCTCGCGTATGAATTTGGCACCGAGGAGTCTATTGATCTCCATTCCGACTGCCTTTGCTCTTGGCTCAGATAATTGCCAGATTGTTTGCTTGACTGGCCTTGCGTCTGGGTTGACGTTGAGTGTGTGCTCGGCGAATTCCCTGGGGACTCCTGGCATGTCCGCTGGACACCAGGCGAAAATTTCCCAGTGCTCACGGAGGAATTCGACGAGCGCGAGTTCCTATGCGGGACTCAAGTTGTTGGCGATGAGGGCCGTCTTGGCGGGATCCGATGGGTGGACCTGCACTTTCTTTGTGTGCACCGATGAGTCGAAGGATAGATCGGGCGAACTTGGCCGGCTCAGGGGAGGCAGACTGTTGTTTGTTGACTCCTTTAGCCTCGCGAGTTCTTCCTACATGCCGAAGGACTGGGAAATTCTGTTGAATTCCCTGTCGCAACTGTCGGATCTCTCGAAGCTCCCGTTGACTGTGATGACACCATTGGGACCTGGCATTTTCATCTGCAGGTAGGCGTAATGTGGCACTACCATGAACCTAGCGAACGCGACGCGCCCGAGGATGCAGTGGTACTGTGAGGGCCAGTCGACGACCTCAAAGTCGATACGCTAGCGCCGGAAGTTTTTCGGCGGGTCGAAGATGACGTCGAGGTTAATTTTTCCTAGGGGATATACGCCTTTCCCTGGGACTATGCCGTGGAATGTTGTGTCCGAGGCCTCTAGGCAAGTTAGGGGGATCCTCATTGCTCGCAAGGTACTCGCGAATATAAGGTTGATGCTGCTTCCGCCGTCCATGAAGACGCGGGTCATGTCGAAGCCTCCGATTTGCGCCTCGAGTACGAGGGGGCAATGACCTGGACGGGGTACTTGAGGCGGATGATCGCGTTTGTCGAAGGTGATGCAGGACTCGCTTCCGCTGAGGTACTCAGTGGTAGATGGTGGTGAGTGTGTGGCCAAGTTGACTTGGCGAGTGATGGCCTTCTGCACCCGATTCGAGGGGCGTCCCTTTTGGATCATCATGGTACCCATGGCCCGTGGGTATGGTTCGCCTCCGTGGTGTTGGTCCGGCGCAGCTGCGTTTGGGGGTGGTCCGGGTGGTGGTGGCGGAGCGCCATGTGCCACGGCGCCTGGAGCGGCTCCATAGCCTCTTTCGACTGCGTTGCGATTCATCCGAACCAATCTCTCGTGTAGCTTGAGGAACTCGCGGCAGTCCTTGAGGAGGTGGCTAGACTTCTTCTTTCCATCATGCTTGTCGATGTAGAAGTGCACCGTACATGGCCCGGACAGTTTGTCTTCAATGGATGTCGCGGGTGCCTCATCACGATTGCGGCGTTGCCTCACTTGCGTAGTTTTCCCGGAGTCGCGGTATCCACCGCTGCGGTAACCGCTGTTGCGGTTATCGTTGCGTCTGTCGGCGTAGCCAGCTGCGACCATGTTGACGTCGTCATGGTCATCGTAGATGCGCATGCGGCGTTTGCCTCGGCGATCGCGTTTGCGCTCGAGTTCTGCCTCCTCGTCGGAGTGAACGCGATTCTTCACCGAATCTTCTCCATCGGCCCACCGATTCGCGATTTCCATCAGGTGGTCGATGGTCTTTGGCTTTGAGCGGCCCAGCTCCTCCCTGAGTTCTAGGCGGCGGACGCCGCTGTTGAATGCGTCAATCGCGCGATCCTCCGAGATGTTCTCTGCGGAGTTCTTGATGATGGACCACCTTTGGATGTAGGAGCATAGCGATTCGCCCGATCTTTGCTGGCAGCATCTCAGCTCTTAGATTGATGCAGGTCGTTTGTATGTGCCCTTGAAGTTGTGCACGAAGCTGTAAACCAGCTCATCCCAACTGCGAATGGATCCGCGCGGGAGGTTGTTGAGCCATGCTCGAGCGGCGCCTTGCAGCTGTAGCTGTAGACATTGCATGGTCGTGCTTCGACTGCCGCCGTGGAGCCTGACAGAGGAGATGTGGACCTCCAGCCAGATCTTTGGGTCCTGTAGGCCGTCAAACTTTGGGTTCTCCGACGGGAGTTTGAACCCCTTGGGCATTCGCTTTTGCCTGATGGACCTGCTGAAGCATCTGGCGCCACAGAGTTCCACATCTTCCTCTTCCGAGTCAGTCGACCGGGCGCGTCGCGCCCTTGATTTGTCGATCTTGCGCTGCGTGAGGTCATCGCGCACATCATAGTCGCGGTCATGTCACCATGAGTGGCGGCGTCGAGACAGGTCGTGACTGTCGTCGCTGGATGAGGGCGGGGAGTGGCGCTTTGCTAGCGTTTTGCCTTTTTCGGCTCTGGTGTTGGCTCCTTATCGAGAGCAGCCTCGATTAGTCCCAAGCCCGCGATCGTAAATCGGTGCATGGCGGCTCGGGGATCTCCAGCTGGTGGCTGGTTATTGAGGAGGTACATGGTGGCTGCTGTCACCGCAGCCTGCGGCATCTTGGGGACCACGTTGCCACGTGTATCGACTGTCATAGAGCTGAAGTAGAGGACCTTTGCAGCTTCTATGCGTTCTTGCTCAGTGAGATGGGCCATCCGAGACCGCCTCTTGTTTGCGAGGTACTCGTTGCCCTTAGAGGAGGATCCTCCGTGAGAGGAGAGCCCAGCACGTCGAAGGCTTGACTCATCCGCCGCCTTTTGACGCGCTTCGAGTTACGTGATTGTTTGCGCTTGGCGCTTAAATTCCTCTTTTAGGAGCCAATGGTAGCCCATCAGAAGTTCTTGCGAGGTACCGGGGGGTAAAGGGTTCCCCCGTAGGGCCTCGCGGCAGGGAGCCCATTCAAGCTCATTGAGCCTGACCACGACGCGTTCGCTGGTTTGCTCGTTGGTTATGGTTGGAGGTTCGATTGCCCCTCCATTGTTGATGGGGGTGCGATTGCCACCATTGCCACCGTTGCCGCCATTCGGCGGGTCGGTCTCGTTGCCACGGTTGCCCGTGTTATCGCGATTGGCGGAGGTGTCGCCCGTGTTGATGACGGCGCACATGAAGTGATTGGGGAAGCTGCTGCTCCCACAACTCTCAAATCCAGAGCCGTAGGCTTCATCTTCAGTTGCCAAATCGCTCAGATCGGATTCGCGACTACTGTCGTTGACCGCGTCCTCGACTGTTGTCGGGGTGTTGAGCTCACTGAGGGTGCCGATCGATGGAGGGAACCATGATGCTGGGGAAATCGATGGCACCATCGGCTGGTCAGGCATGCGAAGCGTGCCCATCTGACCAACTTGGAAGTGGAAGCTCCCAATCGCCAGGCTGATTCCGTCGCCCACGGACTCGAAAGCTGGGCGAGTGGCTAGCGTGTGGACGGTGAAGTCGAACGCGCCGAAGAGCTGGCGAATCTCCACTATTGCGGAGTTGTAGATCGCGGTTGATGGGGCCGAAGAAGCCGCAACATCAGCACTCCCAGATCCCACAGACGGCGCCAATTGACGAGGGTTTAACTCATCAATGCCCATTGTTATGGACTTGGGTTTTGGAGAAGGAGGGAGCGCTGGAGACATCTATCGGCTAGAAAACAAGCACACAGGGGACTCGAAGATTTACCTAGGTTCAGGCCTCGTAGAGGTCCCTACGCCTGCTTGTCTGCTCGTGGAATTATCAAAGGAATCGAAGATTACAATGGTGCGCAGATGCAATCTGGCGATAGTTGTGGAAACTAGGGTTGCGTGTGTCCTCCTCGCTGCCCCCTCCTAGCCTTTATATAGATAGGCTAGGTCTCATGTAGCAGGCCGAGTCGGTTACATGTTAGGGTTTTCCCCTTTTAACTTTCTATCTTTAGCTTCTTCTTGTTCTTCAAGCAATCGAGAGTCCGTAGCTAACTCGAGTTGTTCATTTGGGCCTTGGCGACATCGTGGGCCTCTACGTATTCAGGCCATATATACCAAGCTCGAGTACCTGTAGGGTATACCCATGTCAGGGGCCTTTTATAGGAGGAGGGGGTGCCCCTCCCCATGGCCGGCGCCCAAGGGGTGACCCCTCACCTCCTCATTCATGTGGTGGTAACTCCCTCCACATAAATTTGCCCCTTCACATTCTCTTTTAAAGTCCCCACTTTAAATGCATTAAATTTCTCCAAATTTAATGCTCTCTCATTTAATAAAACTCTTTTATTAATTTTATTCAGAATTGTTAATTACTTTAATTAACAAATATTCACATAAAGCCCCCCGCAACATTTCAATATTACATGCAGAACCAATTTCAGCAATTTCACCTGAAACAGTTTCGGTGTCTATTGAAATAATTCCAGCGCTTTCTTAAATCTTTATCTAGATGACAGTGCCACATATATGCAGATATATCATCATCAAGTTTAAACTTGAACCCAAAGCATCAACATTATGAATATGCGTAGTACTACTATCGAGATCCAACAGAAATAAACCATTCAACATAGGTGCATGACCATAAAAGATATTATCCATATAAATCGAACAACCATTGTTTTTAGACTTAAAGGAATAACCACTTTGCATCAAACATGATCCGGATACAATGTTCATGCTCAGTGTAGGCACCAAATAACAATTATTTAGATTTATAACTAATCCCAATGGCATATGGAGAGGCAGCGTTCTGATGGCGATCACATCAACTTTTGATCCATTGCCGACCCCCATCGTGACCTCATCCCTTGCTAGTTGTCGCTTGTTCCGCAACCCCCGAATCGAGTTACATATATTAGCATCCGATCCCGTATCAAATACCTAGGCGCTACTGCGAGTACTAGTCAAGTACACATCAATAACATGTATATCACATATACCTTTGTTTGCCTTGCCGGCCTTCTTGTCCACCAAATACTCGAGGCAGTTGCGCTTCCAATGGCCAGTCCCCTTGCAATAGTAGCACTCGGTATCAGACTTAGGGCCAGCTCAGGATTTCTTTTCAGGTGTAGCAACAGATTAGCCGCCCTTCTTTCCCTTCTGCTTGCCTTTCTTGTCCTTCTTGAAACCGGTGGTCTTATTGATCATCAACACTTGATGTTCTTTCCTAATCTCCACTTCTGCAGTCTTAAGCATTGACAAAAGCTCGGGAAGAGAATTCTTCATGCCCTGCATGTTATAGTTCATCACGAAGCTCTTGTAGCTAGGTGGCAGAGATTGGAGAACACCATGTATGCCTAAGTCAATGGGAATCGTTATTCCCAAGGACACAAGCTTATCGGCGTACCCAGACATTTTGAGTACGTGCTCACTAACGGAGTTGTTCTCCTTCATCATGTAGCTAAAGAACTTTTCAGAAGCATTATAACTCTTTATGGCAGCATGGGTATCGAAAATCATTTTCAATTCTCCCATGGTATCAAAGGCATTGCCATTTTCAAAACGCTTTCGAAGTTCTGGCTCTAGCACATACAGTATGCTGCAATGAACTAAGTTGTGGTCCTCCTGACAAGTTATATAGACATCCTTTTCCTCGTCAGGGGCATCCGGAGCTGGTGGGAGGCCTAACGACGCCTCTATCACATATTGCTTTTGTGCAGCAGTGAGGAGAATCCTCAAATTCATAGCCCAGTTGGTGAAGTTGCTACCATTTGCAGCAAGTTTCTCTTTCTCCATGAACACATTGAAATTAAAAGAAGGTGGTGCCATCTACAACAGAATTTGTAAAGTTTATTTAGACTAAGTTTATGATAGATTGAGTTCAACTAATCCAAATTACTAATGAACTCCCACTCAAAAACGACATCCCTCGTGTCTTTTTGGTGATTACATGAACCAAATCCACTACACCAAGTCCGATCATCACGTGAGTCGGTGTAGCTTCAAAGGAGAGCATCTATATGGGCATCATATCAACTATATGACTAATGCTTAACCTTTCGGTCCGTGTTCCGAGGCCATGTCTGTACATGCTAGGCTCGCCAAGTAAGAACCTTAGTACTCGCGTGTGTAAAGCTGTCTTACACCCGTTGTATGAAAGCGTAGAGTCGAGTACACCCGATCATCACGTGATGTCTCGAAACACGATCCATAGAACGGTGCATACTTAAGGAAGAACACATTTTTATCTTGATATCTAAATGAGGGATCATCTTACAATGCTACCAAAAGGGCCAAACTAGCAATATAAGATGCAAACATCTAATTGTAAAGTGAGATGATATGGTTCATGCATTTGATCTCTATCATTTGCATCGTGGTATGATCTCTATCATTCCTTTGTGTGTAAGGCCAATGTCTATGGAACTTACACGTTGAGTGTGTTGTAAGAGTATCTATCATACATCTACTTACAACAATACCATATCAAGACACTAGCCCAGCAACGATCTAAACTAGACGCCTCTAATTTATCAATTGCAAGTTTTACGTGGCTTAGGGCTTTCGGAGATAGAACCGGTCTTACCTACGAACATGAACCACAACGAGGATAATCAAGTTATTAGCAACTCGTCGTAAATCAGATATTGACTATAGTAGGAGAGACATACACCCGCCAGCCACTTATGCAAAACTAGTTGCATGTCAATCGTGGAACCGGTCTCATGTACGATGACATGTAAGGTTGGTCCGGGCTGCTTCATCCCACTATGCCACCAATATCCAAAATACATAGAAGATGCAATAACATTATCATCATCGCCCACATATAAACATATGTGTACTACCCGTGCAAAGCACCTACGCATATATCAGACTCTGATACCACTGTTGGGTTCACAACATAGAAAAAAAAAATTCCTATGATGAGAACTATACGCCAAGATCTATCTACTAGATATAGAGCAATGGGTGGACATACATCCATGGAGAACTTACCCTCGAAGACAACGAGTTTTGTTAACGAGTAGGAACTCGTGGTTGATGTAGTCATATGCTTGCCGATCTCAAGATCGTGTGGAAGTCCAAGCGCCGCAAATCAGCAGCGCATCCGTCCTCGCACACACATTCAAGCTACCAGACAACCTCCACCTCCTTGCTCCAGCGAATCAGCGGAAGCAGCAACTCCTTCATGACGCAAGGCCACCGGGAACATGTATCTCGCTAATCCGAGACCATGGGGAATATCTAGAGGGGGAGAGAGATCCTTCACGAGGAGGTGTGCTTTGTGAGGGAGGAGAGGGGGGCCTTTTATAGGAGAGTGGGGCTCCTCCCCTCCCATGGCCGGCGGCCAAAGGGGGGGTGCCCCACCTCTTCCTCATTCATGTGGTGAAGCTCCACTCACATAAATTTTGACTCCACCCAAAATTCCACTCACATGCATTAAATTTCCACCAAATTTAATGCAACTCTCAATTAATAAAACTCTTTTATTTATTTATTTTATTCAGAATTTTTTTAATTACTTTAATTAACAAACATTCACATAAAACCCCTTGCAACATTTCAATATCACATGCAGAACCACTTTCTGCAATTTCACCCGAAACAATTCCGGTTTCTATCGAAACATTTCCTGCGCTTTGCAAACCTTTTGTCTGAAATGTTTGTGCTCCTAAATGGTGTCCGGAAACCCTTAAGTGTGTCACCCTACGGTTCACGAATAGTGCAGACATGATTGAGACTCCTCTCAGATCAATAATCAGAAGCGGGACCTGGAGATCCATACTGACTCCTGCACATTCAACGATAACTTTTGTGATCGTGAGAACCTTTAACACTAGTAACTTAATTCCTTTGTCTCATGATATAATACATGTCCGAGATTCGATCATCGGTACCCAAATACCTAGTTTGATCTCGTTACCGACATGCACTCTTTTCTCGTTCCCGTGATATAACATTCTAGTGATCACATCACTTGCTTGCAAGCTATCTTAATGTGATATCACCGAGAGGGCCTAGAGTATATATATCCATCATCGAGATTGACAAATTCCACTTTTGATCCATGAGCCTCAACATAACACCTTCGTAGCACTAAACCCACCTTTATAGTCACCCTGGTATGGTGTGACGTTTGATGTTATCAAGATACTCTTCCGGTGTTAGCAATTAACATGATCACATGGTCTAAGGATAAAGATTACTTCGTATGATGTTATAGTAATATAAACATAATGACTTGATCGTAATGCTATACTTCGGATGAATGTTCATCACATCATTTCACAAATGTTGTGACCTTGTTATTAACAACATCCAATGTCCATGATCAGGAAACCTTGATCATCTTGTTAATCAACAAGCTAGTCTATAAGAGAGGCATAACTAGGAACCCTTTTTGTTTATTAAACACACATGTATTAACGTTTCCTATCAATACAATTATAGCATGCAAAATAAACATCTATCATATACAAGGAATACATAATAACAACTTTATTATTGCCTCTCAGGACATATTTCCTTCAGGGAGGTCGCTAGAGCCATGGAGCCGCACAATTTCAGCTTTTTGAGCTATGATGTGGCTGGCAGTGATGGCGTCCGCGACGCTGGCAGCGACGATTCAACATGAAATGAGAGAGGGTGTGGATGTAAAGCCGGATCCGATGACGAAGCTGGGTTAGGAGATCAGTGGAGGGAGATTAGGCTACAGCGGCGCCGACTCACCCGTCATTGCCATGGTTGTGTCTTCCCCCGACCTTGCAATATCTGCACAATTATTGTGTAATTTCCTTTCTGTCCTAGGCACAAGTACGGCCTATCGGGACAGAAACTCAATGCCCACTCCGTGAGGTAACCGATCATGTCACCACTTAGGCTAGTCATAGTGGGAGTAACTTGGGTAGTAACATAGTCCTACATGTATTGCCAACTAAGCATTTAGATGATATGGCATGCAATTAAATGATGAGAGAGAGCCTTGTGGTAACTAGCTATGTTACCATAACATCACATATTTCAAGACAAAAGGATTCTATATTACAATAAATGAGACTTTGCATGATACCACACCTATGTTATTTTTTTTACTATGGAGGTAATAACTTAGACTAGCAGTTGATATATGTTGATCCAAATTCTACAAAGTAAAGACCAACTTCTTATGGAGCGGAGCAAGGCCCGTCGCCAGAGGCTTGGGCCGATGCGGAATGGCGTGGCTGAGCGCATGAACATAACCATCATCTCGAGGGCTTGCTGTATTTTGTCCAATGCAGGTATGCATAGACATTTCTGAGATGAAGTAGCCAACACAACATGCTATATTATCAACATGTCACCTTCTATTCCACTTGAAAAGAAAACTCCCATTGAGGTATGGTCAGGTTCGCCTGCTGATTATTCACAGTTGAGAGTTTTTGGTTGCACTGCTTATGCTCATGTTGATAATGGAAAGTTAGAGCCTAGAGCTGTTAAGTGCATATTCCTTGGTTAGGGTTCAGGACTTAAAGCATATAAACTATAGAATCCTAAAACTAAAAAGATTTTGTTGAGTAGGAATGTTGTTTTCAATGAATCCATTATGTATCATGACAACTTGCCATTAGATCCCTCTCCTGTTGCTATTGGAGAGGAGGGAGTTAGTGTGCAGGTGGAGCCACTATAGAAAATTGTTGATAATAATGTTGTGGTTGATGATACTCATGAGGAAAACATTGATGATCATGTTGTTCAGCACTCACCTACTGTTTTTCAGCAACCACATGAGTCTATTATTGCTGATAGACCGAGACGTAATATAGTTCCTCCTCGTTGTTTAATTCAAGAGTGTAATCTTTCTCATTATGCTTTGAGTTGTGCTGAACAGGTGGAGCATGATACTGAACCTACTACATATAATGAAGTTGTTGTATCCGTTGACCGCGAGAAGTGGGTTTCTGCTATGCAAGAATACTTGATAAAAATGGCACATGGGAAGTTGTGCGTTTGCCAAAAAAAGAAGGTTGTCCGCTGTAAGTGGATATACAAGAAGAAGGAAGGTTTGTCCTAATGAGCCTCCAAGGTTTAAGGCAAGGTTAGTAGCAAAAGTTTTCAGCCAGATTTCAGGTATTGACTATAATGATGTTTTCTCTCCGGTTGTGAAGCATAGTTCCGTTCGTGTTTTCTTTTGTATTGTTGCTATGCATGATCTTGAGCTTGATCAGCTAGATGTAAAGACTATTTTTCTGCATGGTGAACTGAAGGAGGAGATTTACATGGACCAACCTGAAGGTTTCATAGTTCCTGGAAAAGAGGATTTTGTGTGCAAATTGAAGAGGTCGCTTTATGGTTTGAATAAATCTCCAAGACAGTGGTACAAAAGGTTTGATTCGTTTGTGATCTCACAAGGTTTTAAGAGGTCTCAGTTTGATAGTTGTGTTTGCATTAAGTTTGTCAATGGATCACCTATATACTTGCTGTTATATGTTGATGATATGTTAATTGTTGTCAAGAGCATGAAAGGAATCACTACTTTGAAGGTACACCTAAGTAGTGAATTTGAGGTGAAAGATCTTGGTGCTGTTAAGAAAATCCTAGGTATGGAAATTAAAGGAGATATAAAATCTAGGTTGTTATTTCTTAGTCAGCAAAGTTACATTGAGAAAATTCTCCAACCTTTTACTATGCATGATGCAAAGTCTGTTAGTACTCCCGTTGCTCCTCACTTTAAATTGTCAGCATTGCAATGTCCTAGTTCTGATGAAGATATTGAGTACATGTCACGAGTTCCTTATTCTAGTGATATTGGTTCCTTGATGTATGCCATGGTTTGTTCTCGTCCTGATTTATCATATGCTATGAGTTTGGTGAGTTGTTATATGGCTAATCCTGGTAAAGAATATTGGAAAGTTGTTCAGTGGATTTTCAGGTACCTCCGTGGCACATCAAATGTTTGCTTGAAGTTTGGCAAGATTGGTGAGGGACTCGCAGGCTATGTGGATTCAGATTTTATTGTCGATTTGGATAAGAGGAGATCCCTCACAGGTTATGTGTTCACAGTAGGTGGATGTGCTGTGAGTTGGAAGGCAACACTGCAACCAGTTGTTGCTCTATCTACAACCGAAGCAGAATATATGGTTGTTGCTGAAGCTTACAAAGAGTCTATTTGGTTTAAAGGTTTGTATGCTGAGCTTTGTCAGGATGATTGTTGCATTAACATGTTATATGACAGTCAAAGTGCTATTTACCTTACTAAGGATCAAATGTTCTATGAGAGAACAAAGCACATTGATATCAAGTACCATTATGTTCGTGACATTGTTGCACAAGGTACATTAAAGGTATGCAAGATAAGCACTCATGATAATCCTGCTGATATGATGACAAAGCATGTTCATGTTACTAAGTTTGAGCTATGCTCAAGCTTAGTTGGTATAACTGTTTAGCCCAAGCGGTTGTTGGCGCCGAAAGTGTTTCCTTTGTTTGTTCAGGGAGATGATTATTGTTGATGCTACAAGAAGGATTTTTTCTCAAGGTGGTGTTTGTTATATGTTGATCCAAATTCTCCAAAGTAAAGGCCAACTTTGGATGGAGCGGAGCGAGGCCCGTCGCCGGAGGCTTGGGTCGATGCGGATCGTTGATGACCTAGGTTACCACCGCTATATAAACCTCTTGTAAGCCGCCGGCTGGGAGAAGTTGCATCTGTGAAATCCCTGACGTTGTGTAAACACTCCCTGTTATAGTGAAGTTTCGCTAGTTGGAGCCAGTGGTTTTTTTCTCTCTTTGTTGGAGAGGGTTTTCCACGTTAAATCTATGTCCCTTTGCTGTGATTTCTTTATCGTTCTTCGTTATTTTATTGTCGCAAAGCTAACAATAGTGGATGTTCCTTTTTTTTGGCCCACGATTTACACGTTTTGGCTCGCTTTCGTCTTTTTATGCGGCTAACTAGTATACTTTATCCAAGTGGACGTTGTTCTTAAACTCCATAGGGAGATGAAGGTGGTTCTACCTCGTTGGATGGCATTCATAAGCAGCGATGATATTTATTATCTTTGATTAAGCAAAGTGACCTAGGATCTTTCAAGGAATGAGATCCGGGTATATAGTCATGATCTAGTGGCAGGCCGGGATGAGCCTGATTGACCTCCTTATGAGTCATGAGCTTGACAATTCCATTCCGTTAGCTCTGCTTCCTCGCTTCCTCCGGTAAAAATAGGGTAATCGGTACCCGCTGCTTGATCATTAAACCAGACTTGGAATAAAGGCTAAGAAAACGATATCCAGAAGGAATATTTTCCTGAATTAACTAGTAGTGAAGAAAGCTTATACACCATAGGTGCGCCCCTTGACCCGTGTTATTACTCTAAGTTACTCCCCACTATGATCAGTCTTAGCCCCCACAGTACATCATACGATGCTAGCCTTTTTGGGTGAGCCGTATTCGTTAGAAGGAATACATCGGCCCAACAATCGATGCGCCTGTCACCCAATCAACGAGCAGGACTAGATGCGCTGGAGAGCCAAATCGTTGCGTCATGTATCTAGCCACTATTAGTACTAATACGTTCAAATTCTGTTTTGAAAGAGGGAGTATGTTTTCTCTAGGTCACAACTTAAAAATAAATAAACACGGGACTTACGACTCTGAAGCACCGCGGTTAGACACGAAAAAGAGTATGTTGCCAGGTGACTGGAAAGCTCACCTGGCCGTGCGCACTTCAAATGACCATAGAACGAACAGAGATAAATAATATGTAGCAGAAAAATTACCATCTAGCCGTCCTAGCTCAGTTGGTAGAGCGCACGGCTTTTAACCGTGTGGTCGTGGGTTCGAATCCCACGGACGGCGTCGCCTTTTATTTTAACCTGTACTAAATATAGGGCCCGTTTGATTTGTAGGATAGAAGAACCGTAGGAATAAAAAAATTGCAGGATTATAATGCCCTATATCGTGTTGAATCTTACAGGATTTTTTTCTTGAATGGGTGTTTGAATAGCAGGAAAAACAAAGGAATTATAATAAGAGGTTTGGGCGGATGTAAATTTTTGTACAAAACATAGTGCAATGCAATCCTATGGAATTTTTTTGTAAGAATCTAATCCTACGAATCAAACGATGCACAAAGAAAAAATTCCAAAGGATCAAAATTTCTACTCCCTCCGATCCAAATTAATTGACTCAAGTTTTTCTAGATTCGGATGTATCTAGTACTTAAACATGTCTAGATATATCCGAATGTAGATAAATCTGAATCAATTAATTTGGATCGAAGGGAGTATAAGATTCTTTTGAATCAAACAATCCCATAAACTCTACGTTGATGGAACACCTGCATCTGCCAATTTCGAGTAGACTTCCCCCCACCCTCCCCCTGCTACAGTCCCTCTCTGTCCACCTCCAAGCGCCGGGCCGATCCGAAGCCAACCTCGTCGGCGCCGCCGGTCGAGGGAGGTGGAGGAGAGGTGTCGACGCATGTAGTTTTGGCTGTAGTTGTAGATCTTGGCGTTTTGCCGGTAGTTGGAGTAGGTCTCAAGTTCTTTGCATCTGGATCTTGAGCATCTCGATCGGCCTCTCCGACGGCGGCGCTCTGGCGCTTGGTGAGCGCGGCGGCGGACTTGTCCAGGAGGATCTCCGCAATAAAGATGCTAGGTGGTGCTCCCACCTTGCTGGCGCCTCCCTGCCCTCTCCTTTCCCACCGGCCTGCCGTGGCGGCGAGGGGTGGGAGTTAGGGCAGGCGTGGTTGCTGCTGTGTGGGAGTCCATCTGTCGGGGCTGCGACCTTGGTGCTGCTCCTCGAAGACCTGGGCTCCGATTTGGCCGGCCGTGGCGGCGGGGAAAGAGGGTCTGGTCTTGCGGAGCGGTCGTCATGTGCACAACCTGCGAGCTACTCCTGCTTGCTGTCGAGTGGCAGCGGGAGGTCGTTGTCCATCCTTCTACTTCATACTCCTGTGGTTGGAGGCTGTGGTAGAAGGTATGGTTCTTGCGGCTCGCTCATAAAACTCGGTCGGGCTCGTCGATGCTGCTTCTTCTTCGGCTTCCCCTCCTTATCTCGGGCAGGAGCACTGAGGAGGCAGCTCGGTTTCTCTACGCAGCATCGTCGAACTCAGGTTGCGAGTCATCAAGGTACTTTGATCCGCTCTTTCCTCCAAAGTACATTGGTTGTAACTGGAAGAAATGAAGATCCATGGACCTCTGATGATAATCAACCAAGGAGAAGTGAAGCCACCATTTTCTGCAGTTCCAAATCGGAAGCTAGTTGCCAGCCGATTATCTTGGCCAAATCGAGGCCTTCAAATTCGCCGGTGAAGTTTTCCGGCGTCATCTCAACCTCCATCGCGAGGCCCTGTAGTTGTAGAGGCAGATTGGAAGGGGGACCTGCTTGCTTTCTCTTTGATATTTGTAGGATCCTTTTTGTAAAACGTCTGGACCTGGTTATAATTCCAGTGTTTCTGAGGTCCAGCGTGAAAATTTGTAACTCCACCGCTTTAATTTAATGTCAGGCTTCCAGCCCCTTGGGGCTCTCCCTTTCAAAAAAAAAAAGATGGAACACCTGCATGCTGTTTGGTTGGTTGCTAGTTTCTACTAGTACTACTACTTTATCATTCTTTTTTTGTGAATCCTACTACCATCGTTCTCGTGCAGC
Source organism: Avena eriantha (assembly GCA_910589775.1). Classification (NCBI taxonomy): domain Eukaryota; kingdom Viridiplantae; phylum Streptophyta; class Magnoliopsida; order Poales; family Poaceae; genus Avena; species Avena eriantha. The sequence continues at coordinate 100,366,435 of OU342744.1, forward strand.
CTGATTGCTACGGCCGGCCAGGTTTTATATTTATAAGGAAGTTCGATACAGCCATTGAGAAACAAGCACGAACATATATCACGCATCTAATGAACCAAGGTAATGTTCACTCAGACAAAATGAAAGTTTCGTCGAAACATTCCTGCTGGTACAATGCCGTTGAAAAAAATGTTGCAGGACTTGTCTCTGTCTGTCTTCTGTGAGCTTCTCTGGAACTCGAGTTTTCCTCAGCCCGGTCATTCTCAACAACGGAATATAGACGAAGACCGCGTTACAGTCCGCCGACCAGAAGATTTAACAAGCACACACGGCAATTGTACACCCTTGATCGTGGAATATAAGAATACAGACAAGGAATCGTGGCACCGGATCAGAACTTGTACGGCAATTTCGCGCGTATATACCACGCATCCGCGCGTGAAGATCAACTCTGCTCGCATGATTGAGAGATGGCGACCATGTCTGGCCTCTAGAACTAACTTGTGAAAGGGGAATGGAAGATGCCACTCTGACTCTGACTCTGACTCGTACGTCGAACTGTCAACTGTCGACCAGGTTACAGGTACACCGTGTAACGTAGTATATATAGCTAATCGATCGATCGATCGATCAAGCTCACATGTGTGTGGGCTTGAGCTCGGGAAGATAAAAAAAAATGGAGTGGGCAAACACCATGGTTTTGCTGCAGGTGCTCATGTTGCTCGCGGTCTCGAGTGCGGCGGCGGCTGTGACGGGGGTGCAAGCCGGCGTCGGGGTCCTGCATCCGGCCGGCGACGCGACTACGGGAGGCGGCGGGAGGAGTTCTGTGCGGCCCGAGGAGTACAGCCAGCTGGTGGAATCGGTTGCTAGTGCCTCGGCTCAAGATGCTCCTACAATGGCCGGTAAACACAACAAAACAAACCCTTTTTTTTTTGCAACAGCTTTTGCTGGATAGAAAATAATTTCAGCCAAAACTGAGTGTAACTCTTTTTTTTGTGTGAATTTTAGCGCAACTTCTTATTTTGAATTTTAGTGCAACTGAAATTGTCCGTAAGGAAGAAAAGTCTACCGCAACAATTTCATATATTTTTTAGAACACCGCAACAATCAGTTTACCTCAACAATTTCATATATTTTTTAGAACACCGCAACAAGAAGACCTTTTCCTGACATTTTAGAAGTTTGGAAATATGTTAACCCCCCCCTCCTCCTCCCAAGTCTCTCCATGCTTTACCCAAGGAAAATGATTTTAATCACCCGTAGGATCGCGAGTCGCCAAAATTCTGTCGGCTTTGACGTGCTACCAAAACAAGCCGGTGTTGTTGCCAACGACGGTGCTTCTAGGCCAACAATGGTTCTGCGCGACTAGGATGCTGGTGCTGCAAAGAGCACACCATGTTGTTGCCAAAAGTGAGTGTCGTTGCTGCCAGAGGCGGATGGGGTTGCTTCCAGCTGGACTTTATGATGCTACCATTGGCGGACAGTGGTGCTACCAGCTGGAGTTGAGGTTGCTACCCTAGGCGGACCATGGTGCTGCAAACTTGTTGGCGGCGGTGCTGCCACCATGCCGTAGTCGAGATGGGTGTTGTCGGCGATGCATCGAGTTAGTGGTGCTGGAAGGGTGCATTGTGGTGGTGTGGGAGATCCGTATCCGTGGAGGAGTTTCGATCTGCAATATTGGAGCCGCGACCGGCAACAACACTTTTGGGAACATGGGTATGGTGCTGCTGTGGGAGCATTGGTCGCCGGTAACCAGAGCTCATCTGCGCAGCTGGGCGGAGGGGAGCCAAGCAGCGTGAGGAGCCGGTGTGGAAGGGGTACGTGGCAGTTGGATGACCATGTCAAAAACAAATCTCAGACGGACAAACAAGTGCATCCAACGGTCCAGAGGCCGAGGATCTGAGGGACACTCAGCACGCGCCATCCTATTCCCAAATTTGGGTTCACCTGGGCAGCTGTGCCCCTGGGCTATTTTTTAAAATAATATATTTTTAATCATTTTTATTAATAATACACAAAATTAATTGTTTTGAAACGTAGGATGGCCTCGGAGGCCGGTGCTTCGACGAGCACTAATAGGTGCTGAGACCCTGACCGCTCCTTGTTAGAGGTTGGTGGTCCGATCAATGTAGCTCGGGGCCCCGCTGGTTAGCCTGTCGGCCGATAAGAACATGTCGGGGGTTGAGACCCCAACAAGCCTTTTGGAGCTTGAATCCTCCGGCATGCAGCTAGGCTGTCACAGCAGTGCGCAGTTCAGTTGGAGGTTCAAGCCCCGATTAGTCCAGTCGGAGACTCAAGTCCTGATTAGTTCCTTCGGTACACAGGCTTCCGACTGCAAGGCCTGCCCGAGCGGTAGATTCTGAATTTTCTTATTTCGTCTATTATTTGTGAAATTGATTAAAAAACATATTTCTTCCGATCCAAATTAATTATCTCAGATTTATCCAGATTCGTATATATATAGACATATTTTAATGCTAGATACATATAAATCTAGACAAATTCGAGTCAATTAATTTAGACAAGAGAGGGAGTATTATTTAAAAAAAATAGCTTGCCCAGGTCCCGAACGCCCCGCCGTCTGGACACTCTTGGCTAGCCCAGCAGTCAACCGTCCGCTTTCTTTTCTGATTCAGGCGACCGCACCGCCTAACGGCCACAATGCCCCATATCCACCACGGCGGCGAGGCCGCTGGCCGCAACGCCCGCGGATCAATTCCCCCCTCCCGATCCCCACCTCCCCCATCACACCATCCCGCCGCCTGCTACGGTGCTGGGGATTTGTGGTGTTGGCTATGGGACAGACGAAGAAGCTGAGCTGCGTTGAGCGGCATCGCGCCGTGGCTCCCATCATCCAGGTAGAGGTGTGCGTGGTGCAGGCCCCTCGCTGCCCCAACCATGGGTGATGAACTCCAATCCCGGCTCCGAACACGGTCGAGGCCATGTCCACTTATCCACTCAGCCGATTTTTCAGTCTATTCTATGTATGCTCCCCACAGCCACAGGCATCTCTAACACTGGATGGTATTTTCCGATCTGGACCTCTTTGCTATACCATTGACCAATTTTATCGTTTTAATTGTACTAGAAAGAAGCTCCTATTTTACACCTGTAGTAGCATAGCATGTATAGCAATATCGAGCATGTTGTTTGACTAGAAACTAGTATTCCATAAAAGCGGGTTGTTTGAATCACATTTGGCTACTAGATTCGCATGTATCTACACAGTAAATCGCGCCTACATACATGTGAATCTATATAAATATGAGTCGGTTAATTCTGGACGGAGAGAGTACTAATGCACAAATTGAATGCTAACTGTAGAAGACACCTGTTGAGGCGTGCATTATCAAAGGAAATGTAAAGTACTAATTTATCATTGTGACTAATAAATCATAATAGGACTTTTGGAATGGTTATAAGCAGGTAGGAGTGATAATGATTGAAAGAAAAATAGTGTTCTAAAAAGCTTTAGACACTAGCTGGACACTAGGAACATGACTGGCGCCTTATAGGGGACACTCGACAACAGTGAAATTGCAGGGCTCGACATAAATATTGTAAAATACGAGAAACTAGACAAATTGGTTTGTGACAAACCTGATGTTCAAAGAGTGAAAACTTCTGAAATGCATGTTCCTCTATATCCATTTTTTATCAACGAGCAACTTAAATTATGTAGTTGCCTACACAAAATGAAAAGGTGGCACCTAGTGCCTTAGAGCAATGAATAAGCTAGCACATTATTTCCATTTGCTCTTTATAGATAAATAAACATTCATTTGGTGGTATAGATAAAAATAAGAGTATCGGAAATGTTTTCATTTGCCTCCTAGGAATGGTAACTGTAACAGTAGCACTTAAAAACATGTGGCCTTCTGTCTGCTGTGTGAAGAAGTGCGATGCCAAATTGTGGTTGCCTTAAAACATTCTCATCTGTTTGTCATTGTGGAGGAAATTTATTGCTGTGGTACTAAACCTTTTTTCCATAGCGCATGAAAACATTGTCTCAGCGGTCAAGCATGATACTAAAAACTTTTCTCCGTGCAGAAATCAAGAGGGAGAATGCCAGAATGTTGGCGATAAGAAATTCAGGAGCTTTGACTAGACGCTACACAAAGAAACTGAAGATTGCTGTTCCTGAGAAACCAGGTTTTAAAGTTTTTGTGAATGCGACTACTCCAAAGGTCACTGGCTACTGTATTGATGTCTTTGAGGCTGCTGTGAAGAAGCTATCTGATGATCTTGACTATGAGTTCGATATCTATGCTGGTTCCTATGATGAACTAGTGCACAATGTGTCTTCAGGGGTGAGTGAGCCTTGCTCATTCTATTTGCATGTCATTCTGTGAGAATCACATACTTATATATTACTTGTTGGTTATGACCAGATCTTCGATGCAGCAGTGGGCGACATAACTATAACTGCCGAGCGAGCTGTATATGTGGACTTCACGATGCCATACACAGAGTCTGGTGTGTCACTGCTTGTGCTCAGCGAGAATGACTCTAACTCAACGATCGAATGGGTATTCTTAAAGCCACTAACAGCGGAACTTTGGCTAGCAACTGTGGGCGGCTTCTTCTTCACTGCACTAGTTGTGTGGATGATTGAGCGGCCCAAAAACGTGGAGTACCAAGGATCGAGTTCGAGACAGTGCAGCACTGCTCTGTACTTTTCTTTCTCAACCTTGACATCTTCTCATGGTTAGCACTTAGGTTCTCTAATTTGCTGAAAATATTTACTGCATTCTAAGTGGTTATTATAGTTCTGAAATACTCCAATTTTTTTTATAATCTGCGCAGATCAAATTATTAGAAGCCCTCTGTCAAAAATTGTTGTGGTGATATGGTGCTTTGTTGTGCTAGTTATAGTGCAGAGCTACACAGCTAGCTTGTCGTCCATGCTAACTGCAAAGAGGCTCCGGCCCTCAGTGACTGATCTAGACCAGCTCCTTTTAAATGGTGACTATATTGGATACCAATCAGGATCATTTGTACATTCTGTCCTGACGAAAAAAGGCTTCGCTGAAAAAAGGTTAAGGTCTTATACAAAGAAAGAGGAATACGCTGAAGCTTTGAGGAAGGGGTCTAAGAATGGAGGTGTCTCAGCTATAGTTGATGAGATCCCCTACATAACATCTTTCCTCTCCAACCTGCAGTACCAGAATGAATTCCAGATGGTTAATCGCATATACAAGACACCTGGATTTGGTTTCGTAAGCTCCTCACTTTAGTGATTGCATCCTTACAAGAGCTACGCTGCATTCTGGATAAAACAATATGGTCTAACTAGCATTGTGTATCTCTTCCAGGTGTTTCCTCAAAACTCTCCACTGGTGCACAATCTTTCGGTAGCCATCTTGGACCTGACAAGTGGGGACGAGGGCTCACGGATTCAAGCGAACTGGTTGGGCAGTGCAACGGCCTTGCCGAGTTATGTCATCCCCAACACAGATTCGGCACCTCTCACTTTGCGAAGTTTCTCTGGTCTCTTCATCATCACTGTATGTATCTCAGCTCTCATGATGCTGATAAGCATTGCCAGGTCAGTTCATGCCAAATACACAAAAGTGAGAGATTCTGATATGCAGAGTGCCGATGTGGACGGTGGGGGTGAAGGCCATGGAGGATCTGGTTCTGGTCCACTACAGAATGACCTGGGCAATGGGCCGATGACTGATGAGCCCCACCATGAAGCCGGAAATGAAGATCCCCAGGGTATCCATGGGAGTGGCGGAAGTGTTGGTGACGGAGAACCGAATGGCTCTGTGCCTGTACACACTATCCAGATCGAGATGAACACCGGCTGAGATTCTATATCTGTTCTCCATAGCACATTACCACGGGATGAAGAGACACTTCCATCTTCTGCAGATCGTCACCAATCTGCTAAGAAAATGAGTGTCAGAAGCTCATGGGTTATGCCTGTGGCCGTGCCTGTCTTGCCAGTTACTGCTGCAGATACCAACCTTATTTAGTTAGGAATACTATAAGTTTTAGTTAGTGACTGATGCCCAGATTTATCGTCTGAATTTGTTATTGTTTGGTCTTATTTTTTGAGGAGGCTACTTGGTGAGTGCCGAGTTAGAATCCTACTAGCTGCCTGATGTTCTGGGAATTCACTACATTTGCCTGATTTTTGAGGCAGTAAGCACCCATTGTAACCCATAATACTAGTGCTCTTGGTTATTTCCTTAGTTTTATGTACATGCTGAAAGAAAGTTGAGCGTGGAAAGTTTCTTTCATAAATTTTATGTACATCCTTTTTGGGGCAGTAAGCAGGCACCCCATGTGTATATGCCTTCAGTTTTAATAAGTTTTGCACATTGCAAGATGCTTCCTTTTTGTTGTTGCTGGAACTCGAAACATTTCTCTATCAAGAGAAACTGTATAATGGCAGATTGACTGGTTGATTGGTCAATGCAATCCTTCCACAGTCTGCATCCCTGTCATCCTGCTGCTACCTCCCCGTTGTTAAGTTCTTGTCGAGCTCTGGCCGTACGACCCTCTCCCGCCTTATTTGCCGATCATGTTTTGGCGATGATTAGTTCAGATGAATATACATGCTTGACAAAAATGGTTTACCCTCTCGTTTTATAAATATTTGTCCTTGTAGAACCTATGTTGGCCAAAGGTTGGTTTTATGTTTGACTATTAAACTAGAAAGAATAACTTACCAGCATCAGCAACATTGCATAGATTATACTGTACAAATTTGTGGTGAAAATGTACTTTCATATGGGATACATATTTTGTGTATAAAGCAACACAATTTGAAAAAAAAACATGATGTTTCGAAAGTATCACATTGGAGAGATTGCTCAAACCACAAAACAAAAGTATATCAGATTTTTTTTTTGCGGGTTAAAAGTACTATCAGATTGGAGATAACTATCTTTGTCGGAATGGATAAGTTTTTGAAGAGGGGTATCTCATGTAAGCGATTTGAATTTGGTAAAATGTTGAAATCTGTTTGCTCAAAATCGCCATCGTAGCGTACCAGCAAACTGTAGCGTGATATGGGCGGACTCCCGGCCCCACGCGAGCATACGGCTGTACTCCACGTATCCGGGCGCAGTGTGCTCTACTCTCTGCGCCGCACGCGACGTGGCCGCACGCGAGCCATCCATCGTAACGAAGCGCACGCGCGCTCCAGCTGAACGTCAAGCCGGAAGCCGGTCGCTCCCCGCCAACCGATCACGCGCATGCCACCTCTCTGCCCATAAAACCCTCCACCGTGTAGCGTAGCCCGACACGACGCACAAAACCCATCGTGCTACTCTACCGCAACCCCGACACCTCGATGGCGCCGTCGCCGCCGCACATCGCCGTGGTAGCCTTCCCCTTCAGCTCGCACGCCGCCGTGCTCCTCTCCTTCGCGCGCGCCCTCGCCGCCGCGGCGCCGGCCGGGACGGCGCTCTCCTTCCTCACCACTGCCGACTCCGTCGCGCAGCTCCGGAAAGCCGGCGCGCTCCCGGGGAACCTGCGCTTCGTGGAGGTCGCGGACGGGGTGCCGCCGCCGTCCTCCTCCTCGGCCAAGACGCCAATGCTGACGCCGCCGCGACGGATGGAGCTCTTCATGGCGGCGGCCGAGGCGGGCGGGGTCAGGGACGGCCTCGAAGCGGCCCGCGCCGCTGCGGGTGGCGCCAGGGTGAGCTGCGTCGTCGGAGACGCGTTTGTGTGGATGGCGGCCGAGGCCGCCGCCGCTGCTGGCGCGCCCTGGGTGCCGGTCTGGACCGCCGCGTCCTGCGCCCTCCTCGCGCACCTCCGCACCGACGCGCTCCGCGACGACTTGGGCGATCAGGGTACGTGCTCTGCTATTCCGTTGGGATCCTGGATCGAAGTCATTACATGATCGTTATTACAGTTAGTTGTTCGTTAGAGTTTGCTTGGCATTTTGAACTCTTAATAAATTATTAATCCGCACGTCGTTATTTCTTATCCGTATTTTTATGTTCTGAATCGTTAATTAATCTGTACCAACTGCGCTGCAGCCGCGAGCAGAGCCGACGAGCTGCTGACCGCGCACGGCGGCCTGGGCGGCTACCGCGTCCGGGACCTCCCGGACGGCCTCGTCTCTGGCGACTTCAACTACGTCATCAGCCTCCTGCTGCACCGCATGGCGCAGCGCGTCCCCAAGCACGCCACCGCCGTCGCGCTCGACACCTTCCCGGGCCTCGATCCGCCGGACCTCGCCGCGGCCCTCGCGGCCGAGCTCCCAAACTGCCTCCCCCTCGGCCCCTACCACCTCCTCCCGGGCGCCGAGTCAGCATCAGCCACGGAAGAGACACCGTCCGACCCGCACGGCTGCCTCGCGTGGCTCGACCGCCACCCGGCGCGGGCCGTCGCGTACGTCAGCTTCGGCACCGTCGCCTCCCCGCGGCCGGACGAGCTGCGGGAGCTCGCGGACGGGCTGGAGGCGAGCGGCGCGCCGTTCCTGTGGTCCCTGCGCGAGGAGTCGTGGCCGCTGCTTCCTCCCGGGTTCCTGGAGCGCGCGGCGGGGCTCGTGGTGCCCTGGGCGCCGCAGGTGGGCGTGCTGCGGCACGCGGCGGTGGGCGCGTTCGTCACGCACGCCGGGTGGGCGTCGGTGCTGGAGGGCGTGTCCAGCGGCGTGCCCATGGCGTGCAGGCCATTCTTCGGCGACCAGACGATGAACGCGCGGTCGGTGGCCAGCGTGTGGGGATTCGGCACGGCGTTCGACGGGCCGATGACGCGCGGTGGCGTGGCAGACGCGGTGTCGACGCTGCTTCGCGGGGAGGAAGGGGAGAGGATGAGGGCCAAGGCGCAGGAGCTGCAGGGCATGGTGGACAAGGCGTTCCAGCCCGACGGCGGCTGCAGGAAGAACTTCGATGAGTTTGTCAAAATAGTCTGTCGCGTGTGATCGCATATACCAGCTAAAAATGTACAGTGCTAGAACTATTTGGTGGCTTTTGATGGACCATGAGTTGTGTCGTTTTGGTACTTCACATGTCATATGAATGTTTACATATTGGAGTACCGTGATCTTACTATAAGGACAGGTTTACATATTGGAGTACCGTGATCTTACTATAAGGACAGTGCTACGCATCTTTCCATCCCCAGGTCCCGAACCGTCGGATCGTCCTAGATCAACAGCCCAGATGTCTCTTCTACCTCTTATCCCACTTTGTTACATTTGTCCCGCTTTTGCTACATGTAGCGGAAAACGGTTCGTTTTAGAAAAAGAACAAATAGACTGGACCTCACCGGAGAGTTTGCCGGAGACCTGTGTAGCAAAAAAAACTCCCAATGTCGCAAATCCGACTTTGTCGGAGATATCGCCGGAGACTCTCGCCGGAAAAAACCTCGCCGGAGACCTTGTAGCAAAAGTTTTACGCTATTATAAAACCAGAGAACGATGGTAGCAGAAAAATTGTGCTAATGTAGCAGAAACCCGACCTCGCATGAGACTCGCTAGAGACTTTCACCGGGAGAGCTCGCCGGATACCTCGTCGGAGATCACTTAGCAACATCTTTGTGCTATTGTAGCAAGAACATAAAATAGTTGTAGCAAAAACATTGTGACATTGTAGCATCATTGAAGTATTTTTTTCGCGGTGGGAAAAACATAAAACGGTGTAGCACTCATGGAATACCAAAGTAGCAAAACAGAAACAAGCGTGTAGCTAAATAAATATACGAATGTAGCAAAAAAAGAATATAGATCTATATCCTAGAAAAAGGCGAGCGGAGAGTGCGCGGGCGCAGGCCTCGACCGCCATGGTAGCATGCCACCTTGACCTCTCTCCCCCTTGGCAGCAGCAACACCACCTCATGGCGCGTGGAGGCGAGCAGGGTGAAGGAGAGTGCGGGGGGGAGGAATGCCCGTGGCCGTCCATGACCTCGACCATCAGCACCATGGCAGAGTGTCGCCATGGGGAGACATCATCTGTCGGCAGAGCGCGTGCAGCAGGGCTCTTGTCCCTAGAGGAGTTGGCGGATGGGGAGGGCTCGCTAGCAGGAGCACCAGAAGACGCTGAGGGGCGCGGAGTGGGGGCGATATAGGGAGCGTCGATGAGAAGGCCATGGCGGCGCACCATGGCTGTGGGCAGCGGTACAGCCGTGGGTGAGTTGGGGGTGCTAGGGGAGGCAGCACGCGAGACTAGGGCGGCGCCGGCGCGCGGCAGCAGCGGTGGCGGCAGGTCGTGCTGGCGGAGGGGCGTGGGGGTGGGAGGCACAAGCCGGCCGATGCGTGCGTGCAGTTGACCGCAACGAAGAAGAGATAAGGAAAGGAAGAAACCCATCGTGGTAGGCCTCTCTCCACGCGTGACACCAGGGCGGGCGAGCGACGACCCAGGGGATCAGATCGGGGGAACCATATCGTTTTCCTTACGATAATGCTACGCTTATGGACGAGTTGTTACGAAAATCTACTTACAGACGTACTTGGCGTGCATCAATTGATCGTGGCCTTAATTATCGGAGCAACTGCTTAAACCTGCACCAATTGAATGATGCCACCGTGTGTCCATAAAATTACTCCGTAGAATTATTCTGTAAGTGTAGCATTACTCGTGATCTTACTATGGTCAGTTTAAGCTAGCTCTTACGCGCCCGCCCGCGCTACCAACAAAAACTACACGCACGCGAACCGCCTCGCCCTTATCCCCTTCCTCCCGTTCCTGAGTGTTGACTGCTGCTTGCCAGGCTGATCCTGAGGCTTCTCTGGCGGCTTGGCTGGCCAGAGATGGCGGAGGAAAGGCATTAGAGTAGTTATTAGGAGGATTAGTTCTTAGGAGTTTAAAGGGCATGTATGCCCCATGTGTGGTTTTGGTAATTAATGACAATTTCTATGGACTAATGTGCAAATTGAGTCTTACTTGTAGGTTTGTCCATTGGTATCGCTTGGACCATGTGTTGGTTTCAAGGATGAAAAAGAAGAAGCATTGTCCAAGGGCTTTGTGCCTATTGGAATCAAGTAGACGAAGAAGATCAAGTATGTCTTGAAGAAGAAGAAGATGGAGTTCCTCATGGCTATCTTCAAGACATCATAAGGAAATGAAGTGCAAGCTCAAGATGCACCATCTCTAGAAGATCTCATGCTTGGAGCTTGCCATTCTCGGCAATCATGGAATGATGAAGACAAGTTCGAAGAAGAGGCTCTCCCATGGAGTATGGGGGAGCATGTCTCAAGACTTCATCAAGCAAGTGTAATCAAGAAAGGTGTTTCATCTTGAAGGTGACAAGATCGTCTACATCAAGCTCAAGTGGGATGCTCAAGGCAAAGGTATGATCTTGATAGGGTTTCTATTTTACCGGTCTCTTGAAGTGTTGGGAGACCGGGTTTAGGATAGATAGCCGTACTATCAAGAGGGGCTCTCGAGTGGGTGACTCGTTCGTATCTTTCAGGGAGAGCTCAAACATTTGCATACATAGCATCATCTTTCTTGGTTGTTGTTTGTTTCTTGTCCATGTGAGGATCTAGAGCTTGTGGTTATCTTCATAACAAGCTCTAGTTCATTGATGGCTCAATGCACGGCGCCTAGAAAAATGCTTGATGGCGGTGTTGATGTAGAGCTCATTGGGAACCCCAAGAGGAAGGTATGATGAGCACAGCAGCAAGTTTCCCTCAGTTATGAAACCAAGGTTTAATTGAACCAGTAGGAGCAAGGAAACACCCCAAAGGTGTGACTAGTTGAGCTTTGGCAGGGCGCACTACCGGTGCTAGTAGCAACGTGGAGACCTGCACAACACAACCATAGAACTTTGTCCGCAACTTGCGATGAGGTTGTCAATCTCACCGTGTTTTGCGGAAAACAAAGGATTAAACGTATCGAATGGGAAGAAGTAAAAGTTTGTAGAAAGTAAACACAAAGAAGTAACAGTTTGTAGATTGTATGTAAAAGACAAGGACCGGGATCCATAGTTCACTAGAGGTGGCTCTCCTTAAGATAGATAACATGCTGGGTGAACAAATTATAGGGGGGGCAATTGACAAACATCGAGAAAGCAACATTATACATAGACCGCCATCCAACTGCATCTATGACTAATAATCCGCCTTCAGGTTATCATCCGAACCCCCTCCAGTATTAAGTTGCAAGCAACAGATTATTGCTTTACGAACTACGTGTAAAGTAAACAATACGATTGTTCTATGAACAAAGGATTGTTGTTTTCTCCCTAGTAGCAACAACACATCTAGTACCTTAGAGATTTCTGTCACTTCCCCAGATTACCACAGGCATGAACCCACTATCGAGCATAAATACTAACTCTTGGAGTTGCTAGCATCTACTTGGCCAAGATAGCTACTAACAACGGAAAGCATGCAAGATCTCAAATAACAAAGACATGATAGAATCAATAATCAATCTGAAATAGCATCTCAATATCCATCGGATCCCCGCAAACACAACATGTATGAATTACAAATAGATGATCTTGATCATGAACGGAGCTCACAAGATCTAAACATGAAAGCACAAAGGAGGAGAACCAGCCATCTAGCTACTACATGGATCCGTAGTCCAAGGATGAACTACTCACGCATCACACCGGAGGCTTGCATGGTGATGAAGAAGGCCTCCAGGGTGAATTCCCCTCTCCGGCAGGGTGCCGGGAAGAGCTTAAGATCCCTCCTGGTCTAGGGATGGAGATGACGGCGGCTACAGACTCTTTCGTGGATTTTTGATCGGGTACATAGGGTTTACACCCCGAGGGCATCTTATAGTCGGAAGGAGAGGCCGAGGGGGTGGCAGGCGTGGCCTCACCATCCCCTGGCGCGGGCCAGGCTGGGCCGCGCGGCCAGGTGGTGTGGTGCCCCCTAGTCCCTCTCCGTCTCGTATTCTGGCACTTGATCACATCCGGAAAAATAGGCACTTTGGCTTTTGTCCCGTTCAATTCCGAGAATATTCATTTTCTGACATTCCTGGAACCAAAAACAGCAGAAAACAGGCAGCTGGCACTGTGGCTCTTGTTAATAGGTTAGTCCAAGAAATCATATGAAAAGTACTCCAAAGTTGGAACAAAACACAAGAAAGTGGATAAACCAAGCATGGAACATCAACAATTATAGATACATTTGCAATGTATCAACATCCCCAAGCTTAACTCCTGCTCGTCCTCGAGTAGGTAAGTGATAAAAAGAAAGAATAATTTTTGAGGTGACATGCACCATCAAAGACTTGATCAAAGTATTTGTAAAACATTCAAAGCTAGGATCATAGTACTTCAATCATACATGAAAGACAAAGTTCTAGCAATAAGACAAAGAAACTATGATGCAACATGAAAAGACACAAATAAAAGATTTATGAATAACAATGCTTTGCAAGACATTTGTTTGTTTCACATAAAGAAAACATAGCATAATAGTATTCAGCTTGTCCCTCAATAGAGTAGCAAATATAAATGCATAGGACACCTTCAAAGTTCATAAGAGTGACTAGATACAAATAGTTTAAAAAGCAATATCAAGTTATGCATCAATCAACTAGTCTTGGGACAATGCACATAGAACTAAGAATGGCCACTATGCTATCAAAGTAGGTGCATAAAGATAGAAGGTGGGGACTCAATATAATGGTGGAAGAAAAGCCTTTTGTAAAAGAAAGTAGGGATTCAAGTATCATAAAGAGCTTCCAAAAATTATGGTACTTATAGCTTTCAGCTCTCATTGCCCCTATCATAAGCATCTTGAAGTGATTAAGGTTAAAGTGAACAAACTATGGTGTACATGCTTGACGAAGTATAAGTCAGAAATCTCATGTCCCTTGTATACGAGGGCCGCTCCTCATGCTACTCAAGTTAAGTCACCAGTAAGTTCTTGTCATCGTAAGTACATGTGTATCATAGAGAACCGCCAACGGGGTACCCCTTGCCCGATGATACGGAAGAATCCCCATATCAAAATGACAAGGCAAGCAGACAACGAGCATCTCAACATTCTTCTTATTTACCGTGGGAATATGGTGATTTTTTTTCTCTCTTTCCTCTTTTCATAGTATCTTTTTTTTCTTTTCTCTTTTTTTCTCAATATAGGACTCTTTTTTTCTATAAGAAGAATGCTTCATAGACAACTCATTATGGTTACGCTGCAGGTTTCCACCATGTCAGCATGGATTAGACCAGCGGCCCAGGCGTTTCTCTAACACATATACATAACTCCATGGACTTACAAGCTCCCCTTTCATTTCACACCGATGGCATCCATATACAAAAGAGCATGATATCAACTAGGTACAAGTACCAAGTGCAATGTTGAAAGCGTTCCCCATGAAAGCATGGTTCTCCTAATTCCCGACAAATAAGTGCAAGCATATACAACATAGAAGACACAATGGTTCAAGTTTAATAAGGGCAAGTAAAGTAAAGTGTGCCATCAAGTTCGTGAGAGCTTTAATCACTAGTTTTCTCATAACAAGTGGAAGGTAAACAAAAGCATGAATGTACTTGGAATAGCATAGGCTAGTAGGTAGGTATGGTGGACTCTTTGGAATAACTTGGTTTAGGGAGTTGGATGCATGAGTGGAACTCATACTGACGAGGGTTTAACTCATCAATGCCCATTGTTATGGACTTGGGTTTTGGAGAAGGAGGGATGCGCTGGAAGTCTCGATCGGCTAGCAAACAAGCACACAGGGACGCAAGGTTTACCCAGGTTCAGGCCTCGTAGAGGACCCTACTCCTGCTTGTCTGCTCTTGATTGATGATGATCCGAAGGATTACAATGTCGCCGATGACGGTGTATGCGCAGATTAGATCTGGCGTATGTGTATGCTACGAATATTGTCTAGATCTATTGTGGGAGTCGCGATTGAGGTCTTAGGTCGTGTCCTCCTCGTTGGACCCTCCTAGACTTTATATATGGGGAGGCTAGGTCTCAGGTACCAATACGAGTTGGTTACAAGTTGTATTCAAACTCTAGTATTGAGACTTCCTTGTGTTGTGTGTTTGGGAGTCCGTGTCCATATGGGCTTCATACCACTCGAACCGTCATAGGCATCATGGACCTTGCCAATTCGTTGAGTGGGCCTTCCATCGAGCCGCACCAGGTACGCTGTAATCGAGTGTCTATTGGGCATACTCATGTCAGTAGCCCCCGAGTGTCCATGTGAATCGTAGATTCGGATGGAGACTCAGAAGTCTTGATCTTTGCATTAAGATGTCGGAGTCGACAATTGTGTCGAGTGCGAAGCACTTCACCCGGAAGTTCATCGGGTCAGTCGAATTTGTAGTAGTTCATAGGGATGATGGTAAACGTGCCTGGTGCGCTCGACGGATCGGGACCAGTTAATTGCTCTAGGGCAAAAACAATGCTACCTACTCAAACTCAAGTCCCCGGACTCGAATTCGGAAATTGCTGGCGTAATTCGACTCATGCCGCGGAGGCCTTATAGAGTTGAATTCCAGTGTATAAATGTGAGCACTCTACGCGTCCGTCAAGGCATGTTCATCGTACCTGCAGGCACGAATATGTTTCTGGTAGTGCGCAGCAGATGCGTTGCCAGGCCTTATTCATGTCTTATCTTCACGCTGTAAGCGTGACATCCGAATTTTATAATCGCGGAGATGATTCGGGTGGCCCAGGAGACGTAGTCTCTTTGTAGGGAAAATATGAGGCGGAGTCGCCATAGCCTTCAAGTGTGGATGTTATCAACACACAGTATGATGTACAAATAATCATAGGGTGCGCGACCAGCGCTCCCTATGGGAGTAGCCCCCGAGTGCCTGGTTGAGTCGAAGACTCGGGC
Organism: Avena eriantha; assembly: GCA_910589775.1. NCBI lineage: Eukaryota > Viridiplantae > Streptophyta > Magnoliopsida > Poales > Poaceae > Avena > Avena eriantha. The sequence goes on from OU342744.1 coordinate 100,382,133, forward strand.
AGGGACTAAAGAACTTTTGCGATTGCTGTCGTCTTTTGTTTGCTTGTTTCATTCGAATATGTTTTCAGTGCTCCCTATGGGAGTAACCTGAAGCCCACAATCGAATCGTAGATTCGAGTGAAGGGTTTCCATAATGCTTGGATATCTTCACAAATTTCTTCGGGTGCGCGGCCAGCGCTCCCTATGGGAGTAGTCCCCGAGTCCTTAGTCGAATCGTGGATTCAAGTGAGGATTCAGAGCGTGTCACTCGAGGATCTTATATATGCGCGTCCAACGCTCTAGTTTGGAGTAGTCCCGAGTGTCTGGCGGAGTCGTAGACTCGGGCAGAGACTCGAGACTTGTATCTTGTAGGCGCAGTCAAAAATCATGTGAGGAGAAACCACTGACCGGAAGTGCATCGGGTCAGCGTCTCACGCATAAGGAGCTCGAATTGACGATGAAGTCGAGGTCAATGTAGCGGAGTTATGCGGCGATTAGCCAGGTGAGTCGATGATGAAGATGGAGTCAAAGTACTCGCTTCTGTCGGGTGCGTGGCCAATGTTGCATGTGTGTAGCATTAAGCGATGCAACCATCCGAGGAGGGACTCTACTTGGGTCTTAAGTGTGTGACGTAGTCAGTTGTTTTGTCGACTCCTGTTGGAGAACCTGATAGAATAGCTCAATGCAGTCGACATCCTTATAAGCTGCATAAAACATTTAGAATTGTGAAGTATTTGTATCTTGTAAAGAATATTAGCATGTCGGTTTGCAAAGTAAAATTCTGGTGCCAATCGAATCGACACTTTTGCACTATATGCTAGGCCTTTTTGTTAGCCTGATTACCCTTAGTCTCAGTACCTTGCCGAGGTACTCGGAGTTCAAGGATTCGATGATCAGGCAGAATCAGCTACTCGGGCTGTCGCGTATGAGGTACTCGAGTGCGTGGAATCGATGGCACATTAGGTTACTTGAAGAGGGCGCATCCCCCGAGTGTTTCGAGTGCGATTAAAGTAAGAAAGAAAGCATCTCTAATAGAGGGTAACTTAGCTTTATTGGTAGTCGTTGTGGACGAAGTCGATGCAATCGCGGACGTAGTCAACGCGGCAGCGGGTCGCGTGAAGGAGTCGAAGACACATCAGGTCAGCGAAGTCGAAGACCATAGCGCGTTACCGCAGCCGAAGACTGCATCAGGTCGCGTGCTGGAGTCGAAGATTGTAGCGGCTCACTGTCGCGGGAGTCGAGGAAGTCCTCGAGTCACCTGATATGAAGACCACAGCCAGTCGTTGAAGTTGAAGACTGCGGCGGTTGCCGAAGCAGAGGGAGCCCCCGAGTCGCTGGAACCGAAGATCGTAGCGGATTGTCGATGGAGTCGAAGACGGCAACAAGTTGCGTGATGGAGTCGAAGACTCAGTAGGTCGACGGAGTCGAGGACCATAGCGAGTCGCTGGATCACCAATGCTGAGGGAGCCCCCCCCGAGTCGCTAGAGTCGAGGACCACACCTGGTCACCAGAGTCGAAGAAGTCCTCGAGTTGCTAGAGTCGAAGGCCACAGCGGGTCGCTGGAGCCGAAAGAGCCCCCGAGTCGCCGAAGCCGAGAATCGCAGCGTGTCGTCGCAGCCGAAGACCGCAGTAGGTCACGTGATGGAGTCGAAGACTCAGTAGGTCGACGAAGTCGAAGACCGCAGTGAGTCATCATAGCTGAAGGCGATAATGGGCCTCATGGCAGTGTCGGCGGAACCCCCCAGTGTAGATTCGATGTGGCCGATATTGTCGAAGAGACATCCGAGAGCCGATACGGCGGACCGGGATCGACACGGTAATCGGGTCGCCGAAGCCGATGGCGGTAGCAGTTTGCCGCAACCAAAGATCGTAGTAGATCGCCATAGCCGATGGCGGCAGTGGGCCTCCATAATCGAAGACCGCAGCGGGTCGCTAGAGCCGATGATGATATCGAGTTGACGCAGTCGAAGACCGTAGAGGTTCGTTCCAGTCGAGGGATCTCCCGAATCGCCGATGCCGAAGACCGCAGAGGATCACACGGCAGAGTCGGTGCAGCCGGAGATTTTGGTGGGTTGCCGGTGTCGACGCAGTGGATGTAATCGACACTACGGACAGAGCCATGCGGCGGATAAGTCGTGTGATGTTTAATCGAAGCAGTCGACGTGGCAGCGAGTCGCGCGGCGCGCGAAGTTGATGCCATAGCGAGTCGCGTCGTGTGTAGCTTAACATTGTAGTGGGGTAGCCTCATCCGTAAACTGGAGCGGGTCACCGAATTTTCGCTTGGAGGAGTCGACGCTGCGAACGTGGTGTCGCAAAGAGGACTCGCCGGATTTTTATTCATCCAAAATCGACATGATGAACTTGTGAGAACCGTCAAGTATCCTGATCTTAATTTTATTCTGAAGCCTTGCTAGCAGCTACGTACACGAATGTAGTCGGAATTGAATTTGTTGTTTGACGTTCCATGAGTCACGCACCTTGGCCCTTTTCTTTTTCTTTCCTTTGCTCCGATCGGTGAGACACGGTGTTCAATTCCCATGTGAGAACAAAAAGTCCATCCTCTTTTCGTTTTTTTCCTTTGCATCCTCACGTGAGGATGTTGATTGATTGCTATTTGCTGCTACTTAGAATCTCTCCTTGAAACTTTGGGCCATGTGAGACGGGACGATCATTTTTTTTCTTGCTTAGAGCTTGACCCCAATATTGTTTGGTACCGTATGTTGCTGGGCAACCGGAACACGCAAGAAGCACCTGGCACAACTACACTTTGACATGTCTTTGTCCTCCGATGGAGTGATCCCTTTATGGCTTGTAGTGTTGGCGTGATACTTGCAGATCGGATGCATGCAAGACAGCCTCAGACCAAGAAATCTTCCGCACAATTTGATCTGGCGGCGAGTCGACCACGTGCTCGTTTTGAAGATCGAATACACTGTGGCGGAAATTTTCAACGAAGAAACTGAGAACGCCGATACAGACGAGTCGGCCGGACGTGACCCAATCGCCGTTTGATGATGAGAGAGCCGAATTAGATCTAACCTCCAATAGACAATGAATCGTAGATCGCTGGTGATGGGACCGTCGAGATCGCAACATCAGCGCTCCTAGTTCCCACAGACGGCGCCAATTAACGAGGGTTTAACTCATCAATGCCCATTGTTATGGACTTGGGTTTTAGAGAAGAAGGGATGCGCTGGAAGTCTCGATCGTCTAGCAAACAAGCACACAGGGACGCAAGGTTTACCCAGGTTCAGGCCTCGTAGATGACCCTACTCCTGCTTGTCTGCTCTTGATTGATGATGATCCGAAGGATTACAATGTCGTCGATGACGGTGTATGCGCATATTAGATATGGCGTATGTGTATGCTACGGATATTGTCTAGATGTATTGTGGGAGTCGCGATTGACGTCTTAGGTCGTGTCCTCCTCGTTGGACCCTCATAGCCTTTATATATGGGGAGGCCAGGTCTCAGGTACCAATACGAGTTGGTTACAAGTTGTATTCAAACTCTAGTATTGAGACTTCCTTGTCGTGTGCGTTTGGGAGTCCGTGTCCATATGGGCTTCATACCACTCGAACCGTCATAGACGTCATGGACCTTGGCAATTCGTCGAGTGGGCCTTCCATCGAGCCGCACCAGGTACGCTGTAATCGAGTGCCTATTGGGCATACTCATGTCACATACTTTGTTGTGGAGGCTAGCAAAAGACCGGAGCGACAAACTAAGAGAGCAATAATGACCATAATCATGCAGAGCGACAAAACACCATTGATCAAAGCATAAAGTGATACTACAAGTTGAAAACTAAAGGATCATAAAGGCTATGGTGACTTTGGATAGTCATAACATGGTGTGAGCATGCGCCAGGTCAACCCAAATAAAGCATCAAAGGAGAATACCACTATACTATGCTTTAATATGCTAAAACAACGCATGATTCATCCAAGGCACATTAAGCAATCTCAATTGTTTATAACAAGTCATGCTACAGAAAACAATACTAAGCATAAATCCAAAACAATATCAAGCAAGGCATGACAAAGCATATGCCACAGTCAAAAACGAGCTCTCTTTACCACATAAGTATGAACTTTCCTACTCTTTTCCAAACCAAACCAAACTATTTGCATACCAAATGTATGAAAGAGGGGGTCCAACCAATTTATTCAGAAAACTAAGCAAACCAAGAAAACTAAAAACCAAAATGAAAACGAAAAAGAAGACGCTCCAAGAAAAACACAACTGTGCATGAAACAATAAAAATGAAACGTTTGGAAGAAACCTGAGATTTTTATTGATGAAGAAGGGGATACCTTGGGCATCCCCAAGATTTGACGCTTGTACTTTATGGATATTTCTTGGGGTGACACGCGTGGCATCCCCAATCTTGAGCTTTAGTCCATCCTTCATCTCATTACTCATTCCTTCCATACACCTGAAATTTTTCCCTCATACAAAACTTCACACAATCTCATTAGCAACATTAGTGCACTTAAGATAAATAAGTCTCAAGGTTCAGTTCTAACACCAAATAAACTTCCATTAGAACACTAGCTACTGTAGCACTTCTCTCAAAAAGCTCAATTCCCCAAAAGAACTCAAGAAGGAACCGACAAGAAGCAAATGCAGAAAATGGCAGAAATCTGCCAAAACAGACCAGCAGGTAAAGACTAATTTTTTAGAAGACTTTTTGTTGCTCAAATCAAAACGTGTTGAACTAACGAAAGTTAGATAACAACCTGGGGCAGAAGAACCAACAATTACAGCTCAATCCGACATACAGAGCTCTCTCACGAATTTTTACGGTGAAGCACATAAATCTGTTTCGGGACAACAACTTTCCCAATCATTACTTCACTCTCATTAGAGGTTACTCTTGGCACAAAAAAACAAATAAAAACAATAAGGAGCGGTTATTATAGAGATAATAACTTCCAAGACTCATCTAAAACTTTTGGGTTATCTCCCAATAAGTACTTTTCTTTAACGCCTTTAAGTTAGGCATAAGAAGCAAAGAAGGAATCAAGTGTTCTCAAATGAAGAAGCATTAAGACCAAATTTTGTTTTCATAGGAGAAGCAAAAGAAATCTTTTCTCTCTTATTAGGGAAGTGTTCTATAAATTTCTTGAGTGGGAGTTGATATTTAATGGTGCCTTCTTTCATATCAATGATGGCACCAACAGTTCTAAGAAAAGGTCTTCCCAAAGTAATAGGACATGAAGCATTGTATTCAACATCCAAAACATAGAAATCAACGGGGACATAGGAATCGTTAACCATAATAAGAACATCATTAAGACTCCCCATGAGTTTTTTTAGCATTGGCATCAAGTGGGACATTCAAATAACAATCTTCAAGAGGAGGCAAATCAAGCATATCATAAATCCTTCTAGGCATAATAGAAACACTACTATCAAGATCACACAAAGCTTTGAAATCAAAGTCATTCACTTTCATGTTAATGATGGGTTCCCAACCATCTTCTTGCTTTATAGGAATAGAAGCTTTATGTTTCATCTTTTCTTCTTTAATCTTTATGAGAGCATCAGTAATGTGTTTTGTAAAAGCCATGTTCATAGCACTAGCATTAGGACTTTTAGTAAGCTTTTGTAGGAACTTAATAACTTCAGAGATATTGCAACCATCAAGATCAAGATCAACTTTATCATCTAAAGTAGTAGAACTATTACTAGCCTCAACACTAGTGGTGGTAATAGTAGAAACACTAATGTTTCTAGCAATTTCATCTTCTCTTTCCCACTTAGCATGTAATTCAGCTAATAGTCTAACATTTTCATCAATTCTTACTTGTATGGCATTAGTAGCTGCAAACGGATTCTCATTAGTTTCAGGTTTAGCAGCCATTTTATTCAAAGTAGATTGAGCTTCAGCCAAAGATGCTATATTTCTTTCAGCATTAGAGAGTTTTTCCTCAATTGTTTTATTGAAAGCAGTTTGCTTACTAATAAACTCTTTAAGCATAACTTCAAGTTCAGAGGGAGCACTCTTATTATTGTTGTAAGAATTTCCATAAGCATTACCATTGTTGGGAGGATATGGCTTATAATTGTTGTTACCAAAATTGTTCCTATAAGCATTATTGCCAAAGTTGTTATTTCTTATGAAGTTCACATCAACTTGCTCTTCTTGAGCAACCAAAGAGGCTAAAGGAACATTATTTGGATCAATATGGGCTTTCCCATTAACAAGCATAGACATAATAATATCAATCTTATCACTCAAGGAGGAGGTTTCCTCAACAGAATTTACCTTCTTACCTTGTGGAGCTCTCTCAGTATTCCATTCAGAATAATTAACCATCATATTGTCCAGAAGTTTTGTTGCAGCACCCAAAGTGATGGTCATAAAGGTACCTCCACCAGCAGAATCCAATAGGTTCCTTGAAGAATAGTTCAATCCTGCATAAAAAGTTTGGATGATCATCCAAGCAGTCAGTCCATGAGTGGGACAATTCTTTACCAAAGATTTCATTCTTTCCCAAGTTTGAGCAACATGCTCGTTATCAAGTTGTTTAAACTTCATTATTTCACTTCTCATGGATATAATCTTAGCAGGAGGATAGTATTTTCCAATAAAAGCATCTTTGCACTTAGTCCAAGAATCAATACTATTCCTAGTTAAGGAATTAAACCACTCATTAGCTTTTCCTCTCAAAGAGAAAGGAAACAATTTCAGTTTAATAATATCACCTTCTATATCCCTATGCTTTTGCATCTCACAAAGTTCAACAAAGTTATTTAGATGGGAAGCAACATCTTCATTACCAATACCAGAAAATTGATCTCTCATAACAAGATTGAGCAAAGCAGGTTTTATCTCAAAGAAAGTATTTTCAGCCACAGGTGGAGCAATAGGTGTGCTCATAAAATCATTGTTGTTGGTGCTAGTGAAGTCACACAACTTAGTGTTTTCAAGAGTAGTCATTTTTTTGGGTTTTCAAATAAGAAAGCAAACTTGTAAAACTAATTTTTGTGTGTTTTTGAATAACAAAACAAGCAAACAAAGCAGAAAGAAAACTAAGCAAAACAAAAACAACAAAGTAAAGAGATTGGTTATGAGGGACTCCCCTTGTGAAGATGTCCTTGACTCCCCGGCAACGGCGCCAGAAAAATGCTTGATGGCTCAATGCACGGCGCCTAGAAAAATGCTTGATGGCGGTGTTGATGTAGAGCTCGTTGGGAACCCCAAGAGGAAGGTATGATGAGCACAGCAGCAAGTTTCCCTCAGTTATGAAACCAAGGTTTAATCGAACCAGTAGGAGCAAGGAAACACCCCAAAGGTGTTACTAGCCGAGCTTTGGCAGGGCGCACTACCGGTGCTAGTAGTAACGTGGAGACATGCACAACACAACCACATAACTTTGTCCCCAACTTGCGATGAGGTTGTCAATCTCACCGTGTTTTGCGGAAAACAAAGGATTAAACGTACCGAATGGAAAGAAGTAAAAGTTTGCAGAAAGTAAACACAAAGCAGTAAAAGATTGTAGATTGTATGTAAAGAAAAAGGACCGGGATCCATAGTTCACTAGAGGTGGCTGTTCTTAAGATAGATAACATGCTGGGTGAACAAATTACAGCGGGGCAATTGACAAACACCGAGAAAGCAATACATGCATATACTAATCATCTTGACTCCTCTGAGAGTTGATTGGGCATTACAACATAATGCATAGACCGCCATCCAACTGCATCTATGACTAATAATCCACCTTCAGGATTGTTGGTTTCTCCCTAGTAGCAACAACACATCTAGTACCTCAGAGATTTCTGTCACTTCCCCAGATTACCAGAGGCATGAACCCACTATCGAGCATAAATACTAACTCTTGGAGTTGCTAGCATGTACTTGGCCAAGATAGCTACTAACAACGGAAATCATGCAAGATCTCAAATAACAAAGACATGATAGAATCAATAATCAATCTGAAATAGCATCTCAATATCCATCGGATCCCCGCAAACACAACATGTATGAATTACAAATAGATGATCTTGATCATGAACGGAGCTCACAAGATCTAAACATGAAAGCACAAAGGAGGAGAACCAGCCATCTAGCTACTACATGGATCCGTAGTCCAAGGATGAACTACTCACGCATCACACCGGAGGCTTGCATGGTGATGAAGAAGGCTTCCAGGGTGAATTCCCCTCTCCAGCAGGGTGCCGAGAAGAGCTTCAGATCCCTCCCGATCTAGGGATGGAGATGACGGCGGCTACAGACTCTTTCGTGGATTTTTGATCGGGTACTTAGGGTTTACATCCCGAGGGCATCTTATAGTCGGAAGGAGAGGCCGAGGGGGTGCCAGGGCTGGCCTCACCACCCCCTGGCGTGGGCCAGGCTGGGCCACGCGGCCAGGTGGTGTGGTGGCCCCTGGTCCCTCTCCGTCTCGTATTCTGGCACTTGATCACATCCGAAAAAATAGGCACTTTGGCTTTTGTCCCGTCCAATTCCGAGAATATTCATTTTCTGACTTTCCTGGAACCAAAAACAGCAGAAAACAGGCAGCTAGCACTGTGGCTCTTGTTAATAGGTTAGTCCAAGAAATCATATGAAAAGTACTCCAAAGTTGGAACAAAACACAAGAAAGTGGATAAAACCAAGCATGGAACATCAAAAATTATAGATACATTTGCAATGTATCATTCATCAAAAACGGATTTCCCGTGCATATCTTATTGTGTTTTTGATCTTGCGGGTTTTCCGGCTCCACACCTTGGGAGGTATCTCACATATATATTCATGATATTTTCTGCCTTGGTGATATCCAATATTTCCAAAAAAATTGGTTTCATCTTGTTTAGAGTTCAGATGCACAAGTTGTGGCAGTTCTGGTTCTGAAGTTTTTGCCTGACTGGTAGTTCTGGCGGGCCACCGGTAGTACCGCCAGGGCAGTTTGCCGCCGGTAGTACCGGTGTTAATTCCGGCCTAACTTCTGGCAACCCCAATTTTGGTTCAGTACCCTCTCTGTCTTGGTGCGCGTATTTGTCGGAACTTCGGTCAGAATCTTGGGCGGTTGTACCGGCCCAGGCGGTAGTACTGGTGTCTCACCGGTAGTACCGATCGGCCTCGTTTTTGTGTTCGTTTGCACCTCGTTTTTGGACCGTTGGATGAGTGCCACCGGTAGTACCGGCCACCCACCGGTACTACCAGCCGTGTGCGCATATGTGAGTAACGGGCAGACCGGGGAGCCCTTTAAAAGGAGCTCCCCTTTCCCCTTCGGCCCTAACTAGCTTTTCTTGGTTTTGCCCTTCTCTCTCTCCTCCATTGTTGACCTTTAAGAGCTTGCTCTCTCCCCTTTCCCCTCCTATGATTCTTGCATCATTTTGAGGGATTTGAGAGAGGAGATCTAGATCTACAAGCCCCACCAAGCCAAATCCCTTCTTTGTGAAGGAATCCTTGGGATCTAGATCTTGGAGAGTTTTGTGTTCTCTTGTGTTCTTCCTCCCTTATTCCCCCAATAGCTTTTGTAGCTTTGATGGAATTTGAGAGTGAAGGACTCGCCTCTTGCATTTTGTGCATAGGTTTGAGTTCTCCTCGGAGATTCGGCGATTTCAAGCCCTTGGGATTGTTTCTCTTGGGTTCTTGGAACCCTAGACGGTTGTGGTGTTGGATTGATGACCTCTTGTGGTCTTGTAGCCTTTTGTGGCCTTGTTGCCTTTTGTGGCCTTGTAGCCTTTGTGGCATTGTTGTTGGGAGCCTCCAATTGAGTTGTGGAGATTGCCCCAATCTTGTTCGGGTTCGGTGACCGCCCTCAAGTGTCCCATAGTGGAACGTGAGTAGGCCTTTGTGGCGAGCTCACGGGAGAATAGGGTGAGCCTGTTGTGGCGTTGGTAGGTTGCGTGCCTTCGTATCTTGGGGTGAGGCCTTGTGTGGTGTTGGGTGAGCATCGAGCCACCACACCTCGAGGTGAGCCACTTGTGGCGTTCGAAGTACATTGCGCCCCCGCACCTCTCCAACGGAGACGTAGCTTCTTGGAAGTGAACTTCGGGAAACAAATCATCGTCTCCGCGTCCATCGGTTATTCTATCAACCGAGCCCTTTACTTATGCAATTTACATTGTGATAGCCATCGTGCTTGAAGTATTATATCTTGCTATCACCTTGTTGCTTGTCTTGCTTAGCATAGGTTGTTGGTGCACTTAGTGAACCTAGTGGATATAGGTTTTGGCTTGATAAATTAAACATTAAGTTTTATTCCGCATTTGTTAGAGCCTAAACCGTAATAATTTTAAAACGCCTATTCAACCCCCCCTCCTCTAGGCGACGTCCATTTCCCTTTCAGGAGTATTAGTAGGTTCTTTGGCTGTTTGCCGCCGGTTCTTGATCGAACTGGTGCAGCTGGCGAAGGATTGACGGCGGCGTCATGCCCCGGCAGGCGGAGAGGACGACATGGTGGTCCCGTACCAGGATCTCCCCTAATAAGATCGTCTGCGACTTCCTTGTGGTTGTGCTTCAGCTGCTACTCCAACCCCTTTTGGATGGCCATGGTGGCAGGGGGAAGAAGGTGGGCTGCAGGGTTGCGTGCAGTCCAGGAGGTGGCTAGGTGGGATTCCTACTGTGGTGCCTCGGCCGGCACTAGCGGGTCACCGAAAGGCAACTCCATCGAGACTCCATGGAGGAGAGCGACATTTTACTGCTGGATGGTGAGCTCCTTATTCTCAAATAAGCGCCTCGATTGCTCTGTCGAGGGAGGTGGTGTTGTGGCCGTGCTCCTGGACGGCCGTGGAGGTGAGGAGGAGCGGCACCACGTTCTACTAGTTGTTGTTAATGTTCCCCACTTGGCCGGCCATGGCGGCAAGGGAGGGGTGATCGGCGATGCACTGGTCCCTGCTTTGGCTATGTGGTTGGGGCTTCAGACTCTTTTCTGGGTTGTTCTTATTTTCCTGCCTACTCCCACTCATGGCAGGAGTGGCGAGTCTAACGGCTGGTCGGCTATCACTCTTGCACAGATGAAGAGTCCTCAGCTGCGGGTCCCTTCTGTTCTTCACATCTTCTTCTTCCTCCAACAGGCGCAGTGGTTGCAAAAATTGGAGGCTCCAACTGGGTGAATAGGGGTGTCAAGCAGCAGTGGAGTTGGGAAGCGATTTTCTTGAGAATCACCTCGGCGGCGGGTGACTGTCGTCCGACATCCAAGGCCAGAACATGGCCTATCTAGAAACCGGCTAAGGGTCCTGACATATGTTTAACCTCCTTGATGAGGCCCTTTCGAGGTTGACGGCCGTGTTCCTCGTCTATGCAGAAGAACTAGTTTCGTCCCCGCTTCCGAGCTTGACGACGGTGAGTCTGACTTCCGGCTCGGTGGTGGAGAAAGACAATGATCGATTTATTGTTTTCTTTCTTTTAGTGAGGTCTCTTCTGCATATATCAGGGACCTATGCAATTTTCCTTATCTTATGGGGTCCTTTGTAACTATTTGTACATCCATCGCTTGGAAATAACGTGATGCTTCCAGTCCCTTCGAGAGTCTCCTTGTGCAAAAAAAACTTTGGCCAGTTTAGCTCCTTTGCTGACCGGGTCCAATGTGGATCTTGGGGCGCCCGATACTTGCAAGATAAATTCCATTCTGAAACATTTCTTATCAACGTATGCAACATCATCACATCATTTTTTTGCAACTGAAAGTAGACAGCGAGAGAATGAAGACCATTACTATTCATTGATGAAGATGTACATATATAGGGGGTGAACCGACGCCTACTATGGCGGTTCCTGGAGGCGACGCTCTAGGGATAACTGCCTATGTCGGTATCGTGAGATTCTCCAGGTGCGGATTACAAGCATGGATTTTCCCACTTAATGAAAAGATTAAATCCTAACACTCCCCCTAATCTATCCTTGTGAATCTTCATCGTCTTGGAATAGTCTCCCCCAAATACCCTATGAGAAAAATATGAGGAGTATGGTAGGATATGCTATTAAAACTCCTTCGAACCCATTGGGAAAATAAGGAGAAAATGACACAGCATATAGTGATTATTGCCTTTGTTAACTCGATATGAAGTAAATCCATATAATATAGAGGTCGATAAATATGTCGTTTATACCTTCTTAAAATCCTGATGGGGAAAACAGATAGTATGGCATACAGTCTTATGTTGATATTACCTCATTAAAAACCTTAATGAGAACCTGTAAAGTAAACTCATCTAAGGGGGAAAAGAGTGTAATATGATGCTTTGAACATGAATAGTTCAGGAACATACTCCACCCGATTCTTGCAAATCTCGAAGCCATCGCATACCAATTCCATGAATGTACTTCTGGAATGTTGAAGTTGGTAAAGACTTCGTAAATAGATCAGCGACATTATCACATGATTTGACTTGTAAGATGTTTATTTTCCCACTCTTCTGGAGTTCATGGGGATAAAACAACTTAGGGGCAATATGTTTAGTGATATTGGTCTTGATGTATCTTGTTTGCATCCGTGCAACACAAGATGTCTTATCCTCATAGATAATGGTAGGTGATTCCATAGAACCAATTCCACATGACTGTTGTATGGGGTTCATCATTCTGCAAAGCCACACACATTCGTGTGATGCCTCATATAATGCAATTATTTCAGAATGACTGGTAGAAGTGGGAACTAGAGTATTCTTTGAATACTTCCATGATATAGCAGTTCCACCATGAAGAAGCATAAAGCCGGTCAGTGATCTAGCATTATGGGGATCAGGCAAATAGCCAGCATGTGTATATCCAATCATATCGGAGTTTAGATTTCTCTGAAACCAAAAAAATAGGCCAAGATCCTTCGTGCCTTGGAGATATCAAAAGGCATTCTTGACTCTCGACCAATGACGTTTGGTGGGAGCTACGCTGTGTCTAGTAAGTAGATTCACTGCAATTGTTAGGTCAGGTCTTGTGCAATTCGCAAGATACATTAGTGCTCCAATGGCACTGAGATATGGAACATCGGGTTGTGGTTGTCTTGATGTACCACATCACCGACGGTCGCTCCGAAGGCGGGGAGAATCCATCGGTGCTCGTAGTTCATTGGCATCAGTTGTGTGCATGATTTGAACGTCCTGGGTGGCGGTAGTATGACTAGCTCGGATTCAACTATTGACATTAATTAATAATTATTGTAGTCAACCGGTGCTCACTTTGGCAAATTTTCGTATATTTATTAATTAGTTCCACTATTTACGATACTTATTAATTGTTGTAGTAAATGACAAACAATGTGTTAAGTGAAAGTGAGGCGGATCTGGAGTTTTGGAGATGAGGTGATGATAAAAGACTAGATTGATGATTGGTTAGAGGATGAAAATTTAGATCACGGAGATTTGTCGGAGAATGGGAATGAAGAGGAATATATTAATGTGAGTGGCATTGTCATGTTTTATTGTTTGACGGCTTCCACATCCAACATCATTAAATCTTTGAATTTAAATTTTGTAGATGGATTATGATGATGGTATTAATGAAAACAATTCCGAGGTCTCGCACGAGGATTACATCAGTCAGGTACGGATAATGGAATTTTATCTTGTCATGGAATGTATGAGATGATTCCATCACATGACTAAGTATATCTTATGTAGATAATTTCAGCTTCTCATAATACGACTGTTATAGTGAATCTAACATGGAGACAAGCCTTGATGGCGATTCAGTATACATCTGATGCTAGGGAGTATTAGTGTGGTATGCACGTAATTAATGTTTTATAGAAGTCATGTTAAATCATAGCAATGGTATTCATGTCTTTGTTATGACTGTGTAGGTGATGCATGTAAAATACATACATGAACTTTTTAGCTTGTTAATATGTTTACCCACATATTTATATCATATATAATGTTAGATCCTTGTTTTACATTGATTTCGGGCTTTTGGTTCTAACTTTTTCTGGCAGAAAAACATTCTGTTAGTGTTAATGACTTTTCAGGAGCTAAGGAACTCGAGACGGAGCTAGGTCAATGGGAGCTATTGGATAATTTCCATATGATTCTAACGAGCTAAAGTAGAACCCAAGTACTATCTCAGCCATCAGCTCCACCGCCATTCGCTTTGTTTTGACCTAAAACCATCTATGTATACCCCCGGCGGACTTTCTCAAGAGGCACGGATGCGGAGATCAAAAACCAAGTAACAGAGAGCCAGCAGGCCGCCGCTCGGAGGAAGATTGGAGGGGGAACCGCTGCGGGAATCGCCTCCGGCCGTGTCTCCTCCTTCACCAACGCCTCCTCATCACTCTCAATGATGAGAGAGGAGTAGTCCACCCCCTGGACTTTGGGTTTATGGTGGTAACTTGATCTAATCTCTCTATGTGTGATCATTGTTGAAGTCCATATGATGTTCCTTGCATGAGTATGGATCTATGTATGTAATTTCTATGGTGGATATTGTGTTATGAGATAGTACTTGTTATTCATTTACCGTTGTTTTGGATCTTGTATGGTTTGTCATACTTTAAGAATATTCTATGGTGCATGTAATGGTTTAGATCCATACATAATGCCTTGTTTATCCATATCATGAGGTGATTGACACCACCAAGTGGGGGGAGGGGGGGTTAGATGAGAGAGATGTGATAATACTAACAACATATCACGATATATGAATCATTATACTAGTGTTTAGAATGTTTTCCATTAAGAAGTATGATGTATGTAGGTAATGGGTGGCCGAATGACAACGACATATGTATGGAGTAACAACAATGCGGCCAACATCCTTTATCTAGGGGTAAAAAGGGAGAAGTATGATGTGTGGCGTGACACAAACCAAATGCTAGCCTTATTGCAAGGGTGACCTAGCAACACAAAGGAGAACTTCTTTCACCTATGTGTTTTACGGCATGTAACCACCATAAAAGTACCATTAAAACATTGCAATTGTGTGTACATTTACTATCCATAATATGATAATCACCATAGATGGAGAAGAGAGGATTAAATGAACCCATGAACCCGTGTCCATTGTTACCATAATAGAAAACCCCTTGTCTTGTCCTCTTGCATTGAACATGATTGGACACTTTTACATTCTTGTTTTGTTACATTAAATTTGTATTTATTAAAACAACCATCTTATTCCTTAAAACTTATGCATAATCAACTAAAACTCTTGACACTTTAGTTATAGATAATAGATAGTTTTTACTTCTTTCTCCTGCAGATCGATACCCTACTTCCACATTGGGAGGTACTACGATGATCCCCTACACTTGGGGGTTATCAGTAGGTTACCGGAGATGAGGATAAAGAGAATGTCCAAGATACTATTGGAATTTGGGTGTGGGCCTTATCCCATGGCCCAACTCAAATTCTGAAATTCTCAAGACCCATTCATGCCTAGCAAGGGGTGGCACCAAAGTTTAGTCCCACCTTGCTAGTTTGAATGGAGTTACACCAATATATAGTGGAGTGTTCCACTACTTCCTAAAGTGAGAGAAGATGAGTGACATACACACGCACTCCTCCTCCTCGCCATGCCTTGTCACACGCGTGTGCCGCGGTTTGCGGAATTGTGCCTCGGTGTCGATCTTATCTTTTTGTTGCTCGAGAAAATTACTGCATGAGTTATTTTTCTATCAGCCATTTCCAGTCTTACCGGGTCGTGGGCTGTTACTAACTCAAACGTGGGCTAAACCCTAATAACGTTACGCACATCCCTCTCTGCCTCTAGAGCATTGCGCCACCGCTACGCCTTCCACATCCCTCTGTCGGCGTGCACCGGACGACCAGACAGTAGGCCTCCGGAACCCCGTCTCTCGTGGACCTGTATGGGTGAGGGGCAATCAGGTTTTTGGGGAGCGCTTCTGCGCGACTAATGACGACATCATGTCGACCGACTGCTCCTTCCCCGATGATGACTTCTTCCCGGACATCAGCAGCTTCTACATCAATGACATGGCTGATGACGCTGGTGTTAATGCGAACCTCAACGCCAACCCGAACCCGAACGTGAATCCTCCTGCAGCAACGTATGCAATCTTCTCCTACCTATTTCAATCGTTGCTACTATTTCTTATACTAGCTTTTGGGATAGATGTGATATGTTTATTTGTGTTAGATGTGATCTGTTTATCTGTGTTAGGTGTGATATGTTCATCTATACTGCTAGTGTTCATGATTAGGTTAATTCCTGTGATTATAGTCATGCTTTATTATTACTTATTTTAGATTAAATATTACAGTAATTTGCTTGTATTTTCAACAGATACTACATGTAGATGATAAGTGGGATATGCCCAAAATTCCAATATTTCAGAGCTATTGGAAACAACATCGCCACAAACACCTAAGAATGAGATGGACATGTATATACCAGATTCCAGCAAACTTAAATACAAGCACGAAAGCAAATTCACTCTAGCTTGTAGCAGAAGGAAAATAAATCTACTACAAAGTTTCATCACTTCAGGTATACACCAACTAAACAAAACATACCACACCAGCGTATCATCTTGCATCCTTCCACCTTTCCCTATCGCTCAATTATAGATCGACACACAAGAACCAAGATCTTTCAAATTCAATACCCACAAATCACATTCATCGATTCATCCAACAAGTATTATTTTCTAAAAGACCCAGCCGACCAATGTGATGGCAAAAATTTGTTATTACCAATTGTGCACAATCTAACCCTAATCCTCACTAACATACTGTCTGTAATAGGGCCCTAGTCTGTAAGCCTAGGTCACTCCGCTCGATCTCCACTAGTGCTAGGTTGATCTAACCCTAATCAACACTAACAAAAATGGAAAGAGTAAGGGTCAAGAAATAGTTGGTAAACACATACCAACTACGGGGCTACCACTCTCCATCGTCAGCAGAATCGAAAGAAGCTCTCGGAGGCGAAGGCAAATCTAGACATACGCGGTGGAGAAAACAAAGTGGGCGAGGGTTTTTCTTTTAGATTTGGGGGGAAATTGGTGGGGCGAGGCAGACGGAATCACCCATGACCCTTTTATACGTCATGCCATTTCAGGTCTACTTGCCGGTAACCTCATATGTACGATACATATACAAATACTTCCTACCAATCTAGGCGGGCCTGCACAGGACTCTACGTACCACTCAAACTACTCGAATTTACGATCGTACCACCAGTTATGGAAGGGTATGAGAAGATCCGGACCGTCCTTGTGTTTTTGTTTGAGAAACGAGAGCCTGGGAAGGAGCACCGGAGCATAACCGTTGAAAAAGGTGTAGCAGCGGCAAAAATTCCAACCCAATTTCAAACCTATAAAACTTATTCTCTCCATCTCAAAATAGATATCGAAAGTTTGTCAAAATTTAAATGTATTTAGATGCTATTTAAGATGTAGATACATTTATTTAGTATATAGATGTATTTAAATTCTGATAAATTTGTGATATCTATTTTGGAGTAGAATCATCGGACATTCCAGTACACCCTAGCTACGATCAACGCGGTGCGCGAGGGTTTTCATACTACCGTCTTGGTCTTGTGTTATTAAATCATGGCATTCACAAATCACAACAGGGCTCGTCCGTAAGATGCCAACCTCTCAAGCAAGTCGAAGTGTGACATATCCGCGCACAAGAATAAACATAGACGCTGACTTGCTTTCCACTTGTCAACTTGTCATCTCTACAACTCACCATGACCTTATTTTACACAAACTTGATCATTAATTTCGCTCGAACTGCTGAAAACGCTTATATACAATTAAAATTTATTTCCGCTAGATCAACGTGCATGATAGTCAGCTCAACATTCTCAACCTCCAATAAACATGCAGAGGAAATTGCAGATTCCACCACCTTTTCTACATGCTTTTGGAAGGATCACCATTTCTATAACTTTTTGGTGGTTTTCACCACCTCTACGTCTAATCAATTGCATATTTCACCAGTTATTCACTAATACATTATTTAGCTCAGTTGACAATAGAACTGATCATTAGATCCCGCATATCAGTGCTCTAGAATCATGCAAACAAATTATAAAATGATAAAATGTATAAAAATTTGTATCCAGAAAAAATTATGAGTGTGTGTACTCTAGGCTGCAATAGATCAATTTTATGTGAAATATTGGTGTTTACTTATGAATATTTTGTATGTTTATTTCTGCAAAACAAATAATCGTGTCCAACTAAATAAATCATAGAAACATAATTGTGTGCCAAAAATTATGATTGTGTATGTTTTACAAGTTGTAATGGACTTAATTCTGATTCAACATTTATAGAACTAGGGAATGTGGCACGGCGACACGCCATGCCCGTGGTGACAACATTTTTAATCTGAGTACATAATTAGGTATGTGTGTAGATTTACTTCAATGATGAGCTATGGATAAGCAGACCTAACCAAATGCTTAATTCTTTCTGAGTCAGTGCACACGTTGAGGCAACCCTTTTTGTAAGAAGTATGATAGGTCTAGCTATATTGATAGCTTAGTAGCAAGATTGTAAATATAAAATAAATTACTGCAAAGAATTATGGTGAGAGAAGTACTCACGGCCAAGGAATTACCGTAGGGTAACCACTAGCGAGAAATCACCAGCAGAAAACTGTGTCGAAAAAAGTTTATCAGTCAAAGAATAAAAAAATAAAAAACACTTCAGCAAGACCTAGCTGAAAATTACTGTCAAAGTTACTTGTGGGGGAAAATATTTGCGTTAAATTACCATGAATTACCGACATAAGGTTGCAACATCTAGGCCGAGAAGTTATTGTCAATAAATTCCTGTTCATGCACCATCGGGGAAAGACAGCTGGAGAATTACCCAAAGAAAATACTACGCAACTGAAAATTGCTGCAACGTAAATCATTTGGGAAAGGCTACTGGTGAAAAATAACGGCGGTAAAAGCGCGTAAAAAATTGCCGTGAAAGAATAACTGTTGATGATTTACAATGATAGTCACTCACCGTCGAGCTATTACGGTGGAATAACTACCGGCAGGAAATTAAGGAAGGGAAAATGTGTCAAGAATTATCGCCAAAGAGTACAAAAAAGTCCTGGTGATATAAATTACTGTGGGCGAATTACATCGAGTTAAGTACTCGCCGCCAAGGATTACCGTAAAGTAACTACCAGCGAGAAATCACTAACGGAAAATTGTGAAAAAATTAACGGTTGAAGTATGGAAAAAGCACAAAAACAATTAGGTAAGACCAACATGAAATTACTCTCAAAATGATAATGTAGCACGTTCAAGTAGACATTGATATATATACAAAAGTAGATAGATTAACTGAGCTAAGTGGTGGATTAACGATGATCTAGTGGGATGTGCAATAGAATAGACGTAGATGTGGTGAAAACTGCAAAATTATTGTAGAAGTGGTGATTCTTGCAAAAACATGTAGTGAAGATGGTGTATAGTGCAATTTCCTCGAATATGCATGATGAAGAAGTGAAAAGCATGCAAGACTTGGTCCTTCTCCTGCTGCTGCTTTCCATGGCGCTCCTCATCGTCGTTGGCCGCTGCCTGCTCCAGCGTGCACCGCCGATCGACGAAATGCAAGCCCGCCTCGCTGCCGTCAAGTGGGCTCTCGTGCGTGACTTCTCCATCGCCCCACGGAAGCATGCTACAACAAGTAGGCCACTGTCGCTACCCTCCAGTTCGACCACACCACCAACTCCAGGAGACGCCGCCTTCGTGCACATACCATCCTGGCTGGAGCCCGCGAAACCCATATCGGTCCCGTGCGGGCGCAGCTCTGGGCCGCGAAGCCCGGCCACTATAGCACCGAGCGTCTGCCTGCCGTTGTGCATGCGCAGCACCCTGCCTCTGTCGCTGCCAGGCCATGATGTCGTGCCATACCACCGCCACCGAGAAAAGCTCACGCATAACGCAACGCATTGCCGCCTGTCCACGCCTCCCCGCAACCACCAAGTGCCGGGAAAGGACGAGCCCGCCGCCGCCGGCTCCGGCCGAGCTTTGCCTGACGACAGCGGGGAAGCGAGGGGAGGAGGTTGTGGGAGGAAGGAGGCGGCCGCATCGCCCCTGCGTCGTATGAGCCAGGGGCGAGTAGGAGCACGAGCGAAGCGGTTTTCAGCCAAATGTTTTTCAGGAAATGCAATCACCCGCGTAAGTTGGGTCCCGACACCATCTTTACCATCGATTTGTTGTAGATTCGTGCTAACAGTTTCATCGATTGCCCCTTCCACCTCATTCTTCAAGTCCATTCATTTTTTGCACAACGCCCCTATCCTTTCAAGGTTTCTCATGCTCTCGTTTTAGATTCTTCGGGAGACAAACGCCCCTTCCACCTCATTCTTCACAGATGATTCTCTATTTATGTAATTAGGCAATCAAAAAAAATACGCCACAGATTCATACATGAAAATATAGTTTAATATCTGAAATTAGCATATTTAATTTAATTTCTAAAATTTTCATCACAGATTCATACATGAAAAATTATAGTTTTTTAACATCTTTCTTTTTAATCTTTCACCACATTTTTCCTCGTGAACTTTCAGGAATATTCTTTTTTGTAATATAAAGCAAAATTTTGCTTGATATGTTTCTATCAAATATTTGACAAATATCCATACTTTCATACAAATAATCCAAGAATCATACATTTTCAACACAGATTCATTCAAGATTCATAGTCAATAATATTCATATAAGATACATACTAGAATTCCAACGTACAATTTTTTTCAACAATATAGAAATTTATTTTCTATAATCTGCATGGACTAAGATTAATACCAAGAAAGTTTCATACAAGATTCACGAGATTTCACACACTATCTAATCTGATTCATATATATTTTCATACATTTTCTCATAGAAAAGAACATCCTCTCTTATTCTTTACCCAAATCAATTTCGTTTTTCCTCATTATAAATAAACTTATTTTTATGTTTCATACATAGATCCATAGAAGATGCATACCATTATTGTAACATCCCAGCATTAGAGCTTAGAAAATAAGCTGAGCTGAGGTGTGTGCATTGCATTCATGCATAAAAAATCTAGATAATTTTCGCGCTTTTAAATAAAACTTGTCAAAGTGATTGAAGCTTCTCTTAACTTGGTGGATCGGAAGTAGATCATCAAGTTGATTGCGATAAGTTCCAACATGACCTTTGCTAAAACCTTATTTTTGGGTAAATATAATTTGATATAAGGGTAGATCAAATAGAATCAAGATAAAACCACCACACATTTATGAAGGATCTTATAGAGATCACATCAGGGTATTCATTATAACAACTCTTGACTACTCAATTAAGTTTATAACTTAAGCAAAGAAACTTAATAACTAAATCTTGAAACACTTGTGTGCCATAGTTATTCCTACCATGGGTATCATGGTAGTTCTTAAATATTAACTCTTATCACAAATAGAGAGGAAATAGAAGTCAAGCCAAGACCATTCACTACATATCTTTGTTATCATATTAATAGATGACATTCCTATTTAACCAAGTCCTAGTGTCAATTGATCATCAATGTTGAGCAATCAATTCTTGACCTAGCACTTATTAACTCTTAGTTTTGACCTATTATATTGACCTTCTAAAGAGCTTAAGTAAATTAATAAGAAAAAGGAACTAGATATGGTAGAGTGTGCCATCATCAATGAAATGAGATTCTTAGTGGTGATCAAACCATTTGATGTTGGAGGTGTTGATTCACTCACAAGTTACCTAGAAGAAGTATCTAAACTCAAGAGTTAAGATAGTGATTATGGAGCTATGAGAAAGCTAGTAGTACTAGTGTATCAAATAATAATCTTGTTAAGCCAGGTAGGTATAAAACTTAAGTAAGCTTCCTTAACAAGATAAGCCTATAGAGAGACTAGTACAAATCTAGTACTTAGTGATAATAGATTTTTATCAAACAATTAGAAGCCTAAGCTTATTTTGATCAAAGTATGGTAGCCATTATTCTCAAATCACTTGAGGATAGATGACTAGATGTTGAAGAAGAGTTGTGAGAATACCAAATTAGGCAAGCCCTAGTAAGATGAATCATCTACCTTGATCATGAATAGTCAAGCTAGGGTATGATGAAGTTTAGAACTTAAGTGGAATGGAGTAGTTGAAGACACAGTATTCTGACCAAGGTAATGCAAGAACAAACTTGTATTATGGGAGTAACACCCTACCCATTTCAGATTGATATCACATGTGATATAGTGAATATTGTAATCTTGCAAGCCTTGGAAGTAGTTGCAAGATGGATATAAAGGAGTTAATGGATGGAGTTAGTAATAGCTACAGTGCTGGATTCATTAGTGGTAGCTAAGAAATGAAAGTGATGTACTAGAGAAGAATGAAGGAGGAGTATTGTTGAAGTGGCATGACCATGTCATAATGTGATGATGGATATGGTGAAGCCACCAGATGACTAGTTCATTTAGGCAGAGGACATCTCAGTGAATAAGATATGAGAGATTTAAATAGAGTATATTTAGAAAAGGAATTCCTTAGTTAAATCCAAGTTGAATGGAGTATAAATATAGGAGTTCCATGGAAGCCTTAAATTAAAATCACATAAAGCCATAAATAGAACCATGTCTACCGCTTTATCTAAAACCCCAGAATCAAATTGATAGTGGAACCATTTCCTATTCCTAGGTAACCATTGAACAATATCTCTTGGACAAATGAAGCTTCCAAGAGAAAGTTAGAGAGCCATATGAGTGTTTATGGATGAAAGCCTTGTTTACTTTATGATCTTAAACCCTAATGGAAACCTAGACCCATGAACCATCAAGACCACATTAAGAAGTAATCTTTATAGCTCACTCTGAGTTGAGATATCATTGAGGGTTATAAATTTAGGAGCAATCCTTAAACCTTGATCCCTAGCAACATTCACTAATAAACTTGAGGGTAGTGTATCCTCTAGGGTCCATAGTAAGTGTGGTATTCGAAACCGTAAGTAAATGTTGTTGGCATTGAGATCACTTGGGCCACATGAATGATAATGGTTGTTCACCATTATATAATAAACTTCTATCAAAACATTAACCACACTTAAGAAAGTAGTGAACAACTAGTTTAAGAAATGATCCATGCCTACTTTGAAAATAAGTAGAATGGTTATGAAGAAATTGTAATGGAATGCGAATAAAATAAATTCCAAACTTTAAAGAACCTTAAAATTTAAATCACTATATTATAAACCACAACAATAGTCCATTATAAATTGCTATACGATTACTTATTCATAAAAAGGTTTTGTGACTATAAATAACCCTCCTAAGACTTTGAAATTACAGTTGTCAAAGTAAAGATAAAATCCTAAAACCCTAATTCCTAATTACCATGATTAATAAACAAGTTCCTATGCAATAGAGAAAATTGTAACACACTAACAAGATTAGGTCAATCAACTAATACCATGTCCTTAGAAATGTTTGAAATATTGTATAAAAGTTTTAATGCTTAAAGGGATGGAATTTGAATTTAAAATGGAATATGAAAATAGAAAATCAAAATAGAAAAGAAAAAAAGCAGCACATCAGAACCGGCCCATGGCCCATTCTCTATTCCTAGCCCGCGAGCAGCAGAAAGTAAAAACCGCTCACTTTGCAAAAGCCCAACAACAGCCCGTGTCTTCCCTCTCTCTCACTGACAGGTGGGACATCTAGGTGGACCGCAGGTTAATTCGTAGAAATGTTAGGGGGTTTTCTACAAAAGTCACCATCGTCGTCACCCTCACGCACACAGGCAGCTGCGTGTGCTCGTCGATGCCGCCTGCCGCCGTCAACAAGAACCGACCACCACGATGGATTATCGTCGCTAGGGAGGAGGATAAGAACGCCACCACGATGCTCCTATCCATCCTCATCCCCATTTCCCCTCCCTCTTGCTCTTATCCTCTCCATAGAAGGGGGTCACCGAAACCCTAGCTTCGGGCTGTCGTTGATTCCTGTTGTTCCGGCCTTCCCCGCGGCTACCCAAGCCTTCTATGAGCACCACCATCCTCTCGTGCAACGACAAGCTAGAGGAATCGAACTGGGGTTCGCAGAATCGATCCCCACGATGCCTTCTTCATCGTATCCAACGATGTATGTCGCCATCTGTGTCATCGCCATCGTCCACCTTCGGCCTCGTCATCGCCACCATCACCACCGGGGTGAGTTCCTGAATCCTCTTGTGCCCTTTGTTTCCACTCTCCCGCTCTGTATCACCCTACCATCGTATACCTGCAACCACCACCTTCAGATCTTGTTGGAGCCGCGGCTCTGGTGACCATTTCCGGGCACCGCGGTCACTAAACCACTCGCCTTGATGGCCTCTACCGAACGCGCCCCTCTGTTTTGCCCCGTGCGCTCTCTAGGGACGAGACCATGCTCGACCAGTGAGCCCCGACCATCGCTGATGTCACCATGACGTCATGTTGACATCGCGTTAACACAATCAACGTTGACCGGTCCATGCCAGGGTGGCCTGCCGACATGGCCACTGGCCCACTGGTCAGTGTGTCTGGCTAGGATATATCTCGGTGTAAAAAGATATTTGCTATAATAAAATTTTAGAAATTATTTAAAACACTAGGAAATTCATATCTTATGTTTTATAATTCAGAAAATATATGTTATATATCAAAATGTTCAGAAAAATAAACTCTACAATATAAGTCTATTATCATATTTTATTGTACAACTTAAATAAAATAGTTATTATTAATTAGCAAATACCCTATTAAGGATAATTTTTTTAAAGCATATCCTATTATGAAAATTCACAAAAAAATAAGTATAATATATCAAAATTCTTTGGAAAACAAATATACATTTATAAACTTGTTTCAAATATCTTTGTGACACTTAACTAAATATTATTATTTATTAAGTCTTCATAAAGTAAGAAAACTTATAAAAGTCATATCTTATTATTTAAAAATCACAAAAATACATATAATATACCAAAATGATCAAAAAAATAAAGTATACACATTAAAAATATCAACTCTCATTTTTGAAGTAAAATAAAAGGTAAGGGTTTAATAACTCTTGTTTAGACTCTTTTCTTCTATTTTAATACATAAAAATTATATAAGCCTTTGCTTATGCCTTTAATATAAATCATCCATAGCCTAAAAATGTAATAACAAGTTCAATTAATGTTTAAGTGAAGTCAAAATAGATCTAGCCATTTTAAGATGTATTGACTGAAACTATCATTTAAAATTAAGTGTATCTTAACCTTCCTAAAAATATTTTATCAATTATAAAATCATCTAAAATAGTATATTGTTTATCAAGTGTATTCTCCTCTTTTATAAAATCACCAAGATAATATTTACCAATCCTTTCAAAAATTTCGGTATCTACTTAAAGCTCTGAACGAAGTTTTTAAGTAATTAAAGTAAATGATTTTGTTTGTTTATAAAGTCCCACCATTTATTCTAAAAATAAGTAAGTGGTTTTATTCACTTAGAAAATTAAGAAGACACCACTTCTATAAAGAAAATAATACTTGTATTCCACCTTAATGAAACATTAAGAAGTGAACCACATATAATATAATGTCATATTCAAAACATATAAGTCTCCACTACAGGTGTTGTGATTGTTTAGGTGTAGTAATGTTGTCCCCTTTAGTAATTTAAGTTAATAAGAAACCCTAAATAATGTTACCTTCTAATTTAAATACTTTCCTTTATAAAAGTAACATTTTCCTCAAAAGTTATTCTTTTAAGAAACATTAAAAGTAATCCTTAAACATTTTTGTGAAGACTCTAATGAATTGACAGTCCTATTCAAGTCATTTTTATGTGCTATCCCACAGTTGAGTGCTTTAATATTGTATACTACTTGTTGTATTTACAAATTGTTTCACACACTCTCACAAGCCTTAATAAGAAACACAAGTGTGAAGCTGGTATAAAAGTGAAACACATTCTAAAGAAACTGTCCCTAGTTTCTGAACCCTAGATCAGATACAATTATTCCAGGGATTCGCGTTTATCAAATTTCATTACATTACTTAGGCATAATTGCATCCTTCTTCTTTAAACATTCGTCCTTACCAGACCAATGATGTTGTTTATAGAATTTGGATCTTCTAGTGTCTCAAAGACCATGAGTGCATAATCTTGCAATCGCAAAAGGCAAGTTCACACTTGCTCATGTCCTTTCGATATTTTCTATCAAATGCTTGTAACTCAAATGTTGTCATCACCTGCATTTCAAAAAGGTCAGGAAACACTATTTTCATAATAATATGATTATGGATTATTTACCAAATGGTAATAATCTATTGATACAGTTCCACTGGTAAAGGAACATATTATCTAAAAATTTAACAACCAATGTCGCCAGTGATTCTTGTGTCATAAATTACGCGTTAACCATAAGATCTACAATGGCTCTAGGGAAGTCAATTGGATCTTCTCCCTATCATATGTCAATGGATGATCAGGCCATGGCTGTAATTCTCGGAAAGGATTGATAGCAGGGTAGGATCCCTCAACGTCCCTGCTGACTCGTGTATTAACGAGCTCGTTGGGGAACCCCAAGAGGAAGGTATGTTATACATTGCAAATGTATCTATAATTTTTGATGTTCCATGCTTGGTTTTATCTACTTTCTTATGTTTTGTTCCAACTTTGGAGTACTTTTCATACACTTTCTTAGACTAACCTATTAATAACAAGCCACAGTGCCAGCTGCCTGTTTTCTGCTGTTTTTGGTTCCAGGAAGTCAGAAAATGAATATTCTCAGAATTGGACGGGACAAAAGCCAAAGTAGATATTTTACCGGAAGACTCACAGAGCCAGAAGACGAGACGGAGAGGGGCCACAGGGTGGCCACACCACCCCTAGGCGCAGGTCCCCCTGGCCGCGCCAGGGAATGGTGTAGGCCCCCTAGCCGGCCACCGACCTTGCCTCTTTCGCCTATATATCTCCCCCGATGCAAAAACCCTAAGTCGTCAATCAGAAATCCATGAAAAGTTCGGC
This sequence comes from Avena eriantha, assembly GCA_910589775.1. Classification (NCBI taxonomy): domain Eukaryota; kingdom Viridiplantae; phylum Streptophyta; class Magnoliopsida; order Poales; family Poaceae; genus Avena; species Avena eriantha. Next base: position 100,409,015 of record OU342744.1, read on the forward strand.
TGCGTCGCCGCCACCAAAGGGGAGATTCGGGGGATAGAAACTCTCTATTCTGGCACCCTGCCGGGACAGGGAATTGCCCCCCGAGCCATCAACATCGATCTCCACCACCATATCCATCACTGTTGCTGATTCCCATGATGAGGAGGGAGTAGTTCTTCCTCGAGGCTAAGGGTTCTACCGGTAGCTATGTGTTCATCTCTCTCTATGCATGATCATATTGTGATCATGAGCTTTGTAATCAAGTAGATCTACCTTGCTACTCAAGTGCTTTAATAGATCTCTGCTCTCCCCATGTGTGTGAAAGTGACAGCGTGCACACCATGGTGGCACTTAGGCTAGAGATTACAAATACTTGTTATGAGTTATATTTGGAATTGGATGTTTCTATGAAATTGTGGTGTTTGTTGGAACCATCTAGTGCTCAAGGTGATAGTGTGGGGTTATCTAGATGCGGAAAGTGAACTTTGAGGAGTGCTGTTATAGCCCTACCAATGATTAGAGTGTCCAACCGGAGAGTAGTTAAGAGTAGTATCATAAAGAGAAGATATTTATATGAGAGTGTTCACTAGTGAAAGTATGATCCCTAGGCCCTGTTTCTAAGCATTGATACACTGTTTGCAATTAGATATGTTACATGTTTTCTTGCTTCCATCTTTATTTTAGTTTGCCTTTAGTCTTTTCCCACATCAACCACACGCCAACAAGCTATTTTCTGGCACCATTACCACTTATAATTATCCATACCACTTGTATTTTAATATCTCTTCGCCGAACTAGTGCACCTATGCACCTGACAAGTGTATTGGGTGTGTTGGGGACACGAGAGACTTCTTGTATCTTGATTGCATGGTTGCTTGAGAGGGATACCTTTGACCACTTCCTCCCTGAGTTCGATAAACCTTGGGTGATCCACTTAAGGGAAACTTGCTGCTGTTCTACAAACCTCTACACTTGGAGGCCCAACAACTGTCTACAAGAATAGAAGTGCGTAGACATCAAGCTATTTTCTGGCGCCGTTGCCGGGGAGGTAAGGTAAAAGGTACTCACATCCTCCGGCGTGAGTGCTCGAAGTTAGTTCCTTTAGATTCTGCAATTTTGTATTTTTGTTTCTTGTTTTTATTTTCACTAGTTAGGCTTAATGGAAAACAAAAAAAATTAGAGAGCTTTATAGTATTTATCTTGAGTTAGGACATGAAGTGTTTGAAGAGAAAATTAAAAAACCTATGGAACTTTATTTGCATGCTAATAGCAATGTTGTTAGTATGAATTCTTTGGACACCATTATTGCTAATGTTATGGAAAATTCTAAGCTTGGGGAGGCGGGTTTTGATGAGCATGATATTTTTAGTCCCCCAAGCACGGAGGATAAAATTTACTTTGATGATACAATGCCTGCAATATATGATGATTACAATGATGAATATGATATTTTTAGTCCACCTACTATTGAGGAGAAAATTAATTATGATTACAATATGCCTCCTATATTTGATGCTTATGGTGATGAGAATAATAATGAGCATAATTATGATTAAAATATCAACAAAGTTCAAGGAAACTAGAAGATATTAAGCATAACGCACACGACTGAACAAGGAGTGTGGTATACAAACTAACAAAGAAAAATTTTCCGCAAATTTCGGCATTAAAATACCAATATATGCACAAAACCACTTAACGAATCAAGATTAGTAACTCTACTAGTTCAACATACAAGAGCAAATGATAAAAGTAGTGGTATGGTCGCGACTCCATCCCGCACTCAAATCATTACTCCGCACATGAATCAGTAAAACACATATCCCAACACCTTCTTCTTAAGATGAACCTAAAGATTGGTAACTACGAAAAAGAACACCCCAACAAGATAACGTCGAATAACAAAGAGTAAGATAGATCGCATCGGTATACGACGAATCAGAAAGATCGCATCAGTTTACAAAGGCCTGTCGGTATGGAATGTACCAACAGTTGATAACCAAAAGGCAGATAGTGATAACATTTGGATGCAACAGATAGACAAGGAATCACACAGACGCACACACACATAGACACAAAACCTATGGTACTACAGAACCCAGAACACGTGAATCCTATTTTGAATTTTTAGAAGAGGATTGAAAACGTTACACATCCTTACCAGAAAAGGGTGGGTGGGTGGGTAAGAAGAAAAATGGAAGCAGTCCTACTCTCACGTTTGTTTTTCTCCTAGTATACATAACTACCAAAAATATTTGCTAGACTGACAATGACCATTTTGGCTGAGACCCTGAAGGGCGGGATGGCTCTGATACCAATTGTAACTACCTCAGTGAATTACGCTCTTACTTACATGCTTGGATGATCGAAAGTGGTTAAAATAGTACGGTGGGGCCCAGGGCCACTCACGGTAGACCTTTCGGCCGTCCTAACCACTTTCAGAACATCGGGACAAGAACGAGCGGCGTAATCGGCAGGCGAAGGGATCAACTACATACACAAATGAGTATGTATGCAAGCCACATACAACAGTCCTCAGAGCCATTCCATCTAAAATAAATAGAAATATTGCAACGCCATACGGCAAGATTCAAATATCCTAGATAGAGATAATAATTTAGGATAGCTCCTCATACAACAAACATCAGAGTATCAGGCGGAAGCGGAAAACAAGATCCGAGTACGGATAAGAAGCAAATCGGCATAAGATGCCACATAAATAAACACATCCCGCCCACAGATCTCACGGATCCCCGTTCCCGGAATCTCTACACCGAGTGATCGTTGCCAACATCATCTGTCTCCTCCACCCAGTATCCATCTTGCGGGTACACCTATTCATCTGAATCAAACAATTTATCGTGTGAGACCCTAGGGGTACTCAGCAAGTCTTTATGCCACTAAAGGGGACACAACCTGGGGTGACGCAATTGCAGCAAAAGATAATACCTAACAATTCTATAGATACTCGCTAGCCATCCGCCTAACCAATGATAGACGGATGTCCGTGAATTAAGAACAACAGTTATAACAGTATAATTAACAGATCCATCCTCCTCCTCGCTTACCAACGAGGAAGCGGACGAACAACCCCCATCATCCGTTGGCAGTTTTATTAACCATTCCATGAGCATTGCACTATTTACTAGTCAAGTACTTAGTCAAATTAAAGGCGGTACTTTAGTTATACTTGTCTATGATCGAGAAACTATGCTCCAAGTCGTCCATAACCGCGGACATGGCTTTCAGAAAGATTTACCCTGCAGGGGTGCACGAATAGCAACACACACTCGATCAACCTCAGAAAAACCAACTCAAAACCCAACGAGGCATTCACGACAAAGCAATCACAGGATTCAGAAATATTTCAGGGGGCCACCCCATTAAGCTACCCGCAACGAAGTTGGCCGGCTCCGAGACGGACCCAAGGTTTGCGCCAATGGCTGTAAACGACTGGGAACCCGAAAATGTGACTGGGCTTGTCGATACCGCGAAAACACTCCGCAATTCTTAAACAGTACAGGTGCTCCTCGCACAATCTTAATAAAGCAGTAACATGGCATCAGTACAGGATAGTAATAAAGCCCCAAACTACTTTGTGGCCCCAAGAAATAAGAATGAATCAAGCTCTGGCTCAGGGGGGTCCATAAGGCCTCCTAGATGTGGATAGTGTGAATAATAAAGGAATAGGAATCACGTACTCGGGGTCCTACGGGACACAAGTGAGCATGAAAAACCAAATAGCAGATATTGCTCACCGGTGCCTCTTCCATTAGTTATCCCATTACTACTCAGGTTATGTTGTTTAGGTACCTCATTATTCATCAGACACTCACATACCCTACTCATGCTTTTCTACGACTCGCATGGCTCAAACAACTCCTGTAGTAATGGCTCATGGGATGGAGGAACAAGCTTCGGTGGGGTTTAAAAGTAAAGGCTATACAGTACTTGGGATTCAATTAATGCGATCGCGACTCAATGATGCAAGAATAATATAGAGGCAATAGGTACTATATGTATGCAAGCATGTGGTAGTGCTTGCCTGGCAGCTCAGTTGAAGCGAGAGATGGATCTGGGTAGTACTCCTGTGATTCCTGGTATTTCTCCTGCTGGGCGTCTATTCGAAGAAGAACCAAACAAACAAGGGCCAACATAAATAAAGTGCACAAACATATGAATTAAAATGTGTCAAGCAAACAATCATTCCATGATGAATGGTGCACAATTTACATGGCATTAAAGTAGCATGGCAAAGGTGAGGTGTGGATACAAGAAATAAAGCATTTTATTATTTATTTAACCAAGTTTTATTGTCATAAACAGTTCAGATTTTTAATAATGACATGATGCATGATTCAATTCAGAACAAGGACTGCATAGATAGAACGGGCTCGTCGCGCTGATCGATTTAGACATATTATTTGTCAAATTTGGAGTTGTAGAATTAAAGTTATTAATTTATTAAGAAAAGGGCATTTTATTGTAATTTTAATCATCTCGAAATTTTAAAGTGTTCAAGTAAAATTTTGAAGGGCATATTTGAATTCCTCACATTTTTCTGATTCCAAAACATATATTATATGTGTTATTTGGATTTGTATTTTAAAAGTTATTTAAAATCTGATTTGGATTTGAATTTAAACATTTACTGAAAAAGTTTATTTAAAAACAGAAAACAGAAAACGTTTTACACTTGGGCAAACCTAGCCACAGTCACTGACAGGTGGGCCGCTGCTGACTGGGCGAGTTCCGTGCGTAAAAAGCTTTTTACACCGCGGGTTCTTCTAGTCACTGAGACTGACTGGTGGGGCTGGGCGATGATGGGGCCACACGCGTGCGCGGCCAGTGGGCGACTGACACGTGGGCGGTCCAGGGGACCGCGGTTGGTAAACTGCAAAGCGCGGGGGCTTGTTTGTAAAGTTGCACCGGGGCTGACTCGTGGGGCCGCTGGGCTGCTAAGGACCTGGGCGTGATCGACAAAAACGGGGGGGGGGGGGGGGGGGGGGGGGCTTTACGCAAAACTGCCACGGCCGTCTACTGAACTGAATCTGGCGACTGCTCTCTGAATCGCGACACGATCTGATGACGGCGAGGTCTTCCGACGAGGATGGCGTCACAATCACGGCGAGATAGCACCTGCCACCAAAACGAAAAATGCAGAGGGAGGCTCCAGCTACAGATCTCGTTCAGGGAGGATCATCGGCGGTGGGCTGTACTAGACGGGGCGCATCGGGGAACAGAGGGGGAAACACCGGGCTAGGTCTGTGCGGCGATGGGGCAGTTCACCGGCGGGGGCCAAATACGGGCGGCGCGGCCACGCGGAGGGGAGGGAACGGGAGAGAAACGAAAGGGGGCGCTCACCTCGTCCGATTCCCACTGAAATCGGAGGACGGGACGGCCGGAGCGGAGGGGACGGCGAGGTCGCGGCGGTGGTGTACTGATCGCTGGCGAGGGGCAGGTGCGGGCGTGTTCGGCCCCTCCTCGCAGGCGGAATCGACGCCTCGGTCCACGACGACGCTCCTCGGCGAGTTCTCGGTCGCCGGCTAGGGCGGCAACGGCGTCGCGGCGCTCTGTCTGACGGCGGCCAGGGTACAGCGGAGCAGAGGGGGGAGAGGGTAACAGAGCGGGGCTAGGGTTCGAGGAAAATGTGCGGCTCGGCGTGAGGATAAGAAGAAGGGGCTGGCGTGCGGTGGTGCGAGCTGACGGCGGAGGACGGAAGAAAGAAGAGGAACAGAGGGTGGCATTGGCGAAGGGGTACGGGCCAGGGAAGAAGAAGCGGCCCAGGAGGGAAGAAGGCGGGCCGGGCTGTTGCTGGGCTGCGACCAGGTAAGGGCTGCTGCTGCTGGGCTTTTCTCTTTATTTTGTTTTCTTTTATTTAATTAACTGTTTTGGTTTTTGTTTTGTTGTAGATTTAAACAAGCCCAAGAATTAACCATTTTTGGAAGTTTTTGCAATATGATTAAAAGGGAAAAGAGATGAGGGTTTTGTAGTGGAACACAAGGTGATGGTGAGGTTTAGATTAGAACTAGGTTTAGATAGAAATAGAGGCAAACTAGGGCTAGGGTTTTAATTAGGTGTTTAGGTTTTAAAACTTGTTTATAAGATCAACCCAAGAGGAAAAATAGTGAGGGCTTTGAATTATCATGAGATGAGGTGAAGGAGTAACCGAGAAAAGAGAAAGAAAAAGATGTATGGGAGGAAGGCCTCATTTGAATCATGCATGGAGAAAAATATAAGAAAAAGTGTTGATGAGTGCATGGGAAATGATGGAGAGATATGGAGATGATCCCACAAAGAAAGGACCACTAAAACAAAGGAAAAACCAATGGGACAAAGGTGGTGGTACTCTTGCATGGCCCATGCAAAATAATAAATGCCCTGAATTATTTGGTGAAAACAAAATAATACTATGACATTATTCTTATGCATCCCCAAGAAGTGGGAATAAAGGCCAAGAAAAAAAGGAAGTTAGGATTAGATCCACCCCACCCACATGAGCTAGAAAAAGATATCAAAAGAAAAAGAAGTACAAGCTCATGGATAATGGGATGGTGGAATTATAAGGTGGTGGAAAGAAAGGTGATGGATTTGAATAAAAGATATGCCCCCAACTCAACTTGGGCATTTAAACAATATATCAATAACCAAATACAATATCAAGAGGCAAATACAATTAATAATGCATATGAGAGAAGAACCAAAGAAAGAGGGTTTTATATGATGCTCAAATGCAAGGTGGCATGATGACATGAGCATGATATAATTATAATGCAACAATTGTATATAGGAAGTAGCCATTATACTACTAGACCAAGTAGCATTACAATTGTTAGACAATTGGGATGCTACATTTACCATGGGAATATGGTGCTTTTTTTCTCTCTTTCCTCTTTTCATATATCTCCCTTTTTCTCTTTTTCTCTTTTTTCTCTGTCTGACTCTTTTTTATAAGAAGAATGCTTCATAGACAGCTTATTATGGTTACGCTGCAGGTTTCCACCATGTCAACATGGATTAGACCAGAGTGTTCCTGTGTTTCTCTAACACATATACATAACATCATGGACTTACAAGCTCCCCTTTCATTTCACACCGACGACATCCATAGACAAAAGAGCATGATATCAACTAGGTACAAAGTACAGGTGCAATGTTGAAAGCGTTCCCCATGACAGCATGGTTCTGCTAATCCCCAACAAATAAGTGTAAGCATATACAACATAGATGACACAATGGTTCAAGTTTATTAAGGGCAAGAAAAGTAAAGTGTGCCATCAAGTTCGTGAGAGCTTTAATCACTAGTTTTCTCATAACAAGTTTAATTTGGAAGGTAAACAAAAACATGAATATACTTGGAATAGCATAAGCTAGTAGGTAGGTATGGTGGACTCTTTGGGATAACTTGGTTTAAGGAATTGGATGCATGAGTGGAACTCATACTTGGTTGTGGAGGCTAGCAAAAGACTGGGAGCGACAGACTAAGAGAGCAATAATGGCCATAATCATGCAGAGCGACAAAACATCATTAATCAAAGCATAAAGTGATACTACAAGTTGAAAACTAAAGGATCATCAAGGCTATGGTGACTTGGGATAGTCATAACATGGTGTGAGCATGTGCCAAGTCAACCCAAATAAAGCATTAAAGGAGAATACCACAATGCTATGTCTTAATATGCTAAAACAACGCATGATCCTTCCAAGGCACATTAAGCAATCTCAATTGTTTATAACAAGTCATGCTACAACAAAGAATACTAAGCATAAAGCTAAAACAATATCAAGCATGGCATGATAAAACATAGGCCACAGTCAAAAACAAGCTCTCTTTACCACTTAAGCATGAACTTTCCTACTCTTTTCCAATCCAAACCAAACTATTTGAAAACCAATGCATGAAAGAGGGGGTCCAACCAATTTATTCAGCAAACTAAGCAAACCAAGCAAACTAAAAACCAAAACAAAAAAGAAGACGCTCCAAGAACAACACAACTGTGCATGAAACAATAAAAATGAAGCGTTTGGAAGAAACCTGAGATTTTTGTTAATGAAGAGGGGATGCCTTGGGCATCCCCAAGCTTTGACGCTTGTAATTCTTGGATATTTATTGGGGTGAAACGCGTGGCATCCCCAAGATTGAGTTTTAGTCCATCCTTCATCTCATTACTCATTCCTTCCATACACCTGAAATTTTTCCGTCATACAAAACTTCACACAATCTTTATTAGCAACATTAGTGCACTCAAGATAATAGGTCTTTGTGTTCAATTTCAACACCAATAAAACTTCCAATAAAACACAAGCTACTGTAGCACTTCCCTAAAAAATCTGAATTCCCCAAAAGAACTCAAAAAGGAACCAACAAGAAGCAAATGCAAATAATGGCAGAAATCTGTCAAAACAGACCAGCAGGTAAAGACGAATTTTTTCGAAGACCTTCTATCACTCAAATCAAAAAGTTTTGAACTAACTAAAGTTATATAACAACCTGGGGCATAAGCACAAAATTTCATGCCTCAAAAGGATGTACAGAGATTTTACACGATTTTTTACGGTGAAGCCTAGAAATCTGTTTCAGGACAGCAACTTCCCAATCATTACTTCTCTCTCATTAGAGGTTAATCTTGGCACAAAAAGCAAATAAAAAGGATAAGGAGCGGTTATTACAGAGGTAATAACTTTCAAGACTCGTCTAAAACTTTTGAGTTATCTCCCAATAAGTATTTTTCTTTAACACCTTTAAGTTAGGCATAAGAAGTAAGAAAAAGAATCAAGTCTTCTCAAATGAAGAAGCATTAAGATTAATATCAGAAATATATTCAACAAGGCAAGGTATATCATCTAAATAAGTTCTAGAGGATCCTCTCTCAATGCTCTTAGGTTCACTATTTTCATCAAAAGGGTTTTCAGGAACAATCCAATCAAGATTCTTTTCTATAGCTTCATGTATTGCTACAAGTTTAAAAGGTATTGATATCTTAGTTTCCTCCCCATTAGGTTCAGTTTTGTTCATCTTTTCTTGTGTACCAATAACATCTACACATGAGCCTAGCATATTAAAACGATCAAACACTTTTCTAGCTTCCTTAGCAACATCATAGAATTCCTTAAGCAAAGTTTCCAGAATAAAATCCCTCTTTTCAGGGTCATCACTTTCTTTAAGTTTAAGAAACATCACTTGCATCAAGGGGTTAAGGTTAACAAACCTAGCTTCCAACATGCGAACTAAAGAAGCTGGAGCAATTTCATAGTTTTGAGCAAGTTCTGCAAGGTATCTATCCTCAATATCCTCATGCTTACTAACATGATTAAATAATTCTTCAATATTATCTTTTCCAATTATAGAACCACTACCTATTGAAAGGTCTTCCAGGGTGAATTTAGGGATCAACATGGTGAGCTAAGAAAGAGGTAACCACTAAAGAAGACTTAATTTTTTTGAGTTTTTAATAAAGAAAGCAAACTTGTAAAACTATTTTTTTGTGTTTTTGATAAAGAAACGAGCAAACAAAACAAAAGTAAACTAAGCAAAACAAAAATAACAAAGTAAAGAGATTGGTTATGATGGACTCCCCTTGTGAAGATGTCCTTGACTCCCCGGCAGCGGTGCTAGAAAAAGTACTTGCTGACTCGTGTATTAACGAGCTTGTTGGGGAACCCTAAGAGGAAGGTATGATGAGCGCAACAGTAAGTTTTCCCTCAGTTATGAAACCAAGGTTATCAATCCAGTAGGAGCAAGGAAACACCCCAAAGGTGTAGCTAGCTGAACTTTTGTAGGGCGCACTACCGGTGCCAGCAGCAACGTGGGGACCTGCACAACACAACCACAGAACTCTGTCCCCAACTTGCGATGAGGTTGTCAATCTCACCGGTTTTGCTGAAAACAAAGGATTAAAAGTATCGAGTGGAAGAAAGTAATAGTTTGCAGAAAAGTAAACACAAAGCAGTAAACAATTGATTGTAGATTGATAGTAAAAGAAAGGACCGGGGTCCATAGTTCACTAGAGGTGGCTCTCCTTAAGATAGATAACATGTTGGGTGAACAAATTACAGCGGAGCAATTGACAAACATCGAGAAAGCATATAAGCATATACTACTCATCTTGAATCCTTTGAGACTTGATTGGGCATTACAACATAATACATAGACCGCCATTCAACTGCATCTATGACTAATAATCCACCTTCAGGTTATCATCCAAACCCCCTCCAGTATTAAGTTGCAAGCAATGGATAATTGCATTACGAATTGCGTGTAAAGTAAACAATACGATTGTTCTGTGAACACGAGATTGTTGTTTTCTCCCTAGTAGCAACAGCACATCTAGTACCTTAGAGATTTCTGTCACTTCCTCGGATTACTAGAGGCATGAACCCACTATCGAGCATAAATACTAACTCTTGGAGTTGTTAGCATCTACTTGGCCAAGATAGCTACTAACAACGGAAAGCATGCAAGATCACAAATAACAAAGACATGATAGAATCAATAATCAATCTGAAATAGCATCTCAATATCCATCGAATCCCCGCAAACACAACATGCAGAATTACAAATAGATGATCTTGATCATGAACGGAGCTCACAAGATCTAAACATGATAGCACAAAGGAGGAGAACCAGCCATCTAGCTACTACATGGACCCGTAGTCCAGAGATGAACTACTCACGCATCACACCGGAGGCTTGCATGGTGATGAAGAAGGCCTCCAGTGTGAATTCCCCTCCCCGGCAGGGTGCCGAGAAGAGCTTCAGATCCCTCCCGATCTAGGGATGGAGACGACGGCGGCTACAGACTCTTTCATGAAATTTTGATCGGGTCCTTAGGGTTTCTATATCGGAGGCATCTTATAGTCAGAAGGGGAGGCCGAGGGGGTGCCTTGGCTGGCCACACCACCCCCTGGCGCGGGCCAGGCCTTGCTGCGTGGCCAGGTGGTGTGGCCGCCCTCTGGCCCCTCTCCGTCTCGTATTCTGACTCCGTGTGTCCCTCGGTGAAAAACTGACTTTGGCTTTTGTCCCGTCCAATTCCGAGAATATTCATTTTCTGACTTCCTGGAACCAAAAATAGCAGAAAACAGGCAGCTGGCACTGTGGCTCTTGTTAATAGGTTAGTCCAAGAAATCATATGAAAAGTACTCCAAAGTGTGGACAAAATATAAGAAAGTTGATAAAACCAAGTATGGAACATAAAAAATTATGGATACGTTAGCAACGTATTAGTCCCACGGCATCTGGTGTCTACGAGGGTTGTGTGTTTCAGGCCGTAATTGGAAACAAGATTTATCCTGGGTCTGGCGTGCAATCCAACTAGCATATGGGGTTCGAGGAGAGGGGCAGTACTAGCTTGGATCTTAGACTGGGCCCCATACCAAGGAAGTGTGGACAAGCTCATGACTTGGATGTGCAACAAGACTAAGGTCTCTTATGGGAAAAGTGACGCATGTCTTTAGAGTGTAAGAACTATGACATGTTACTCCCTGTTCTGGGAAGAAGCTGCGAACGCTGCAGAAAAGGAACTCCACGAAAGTTCTGGTCAACCTGTAAAGGCTGTCGAACATAGTTTTCAGAATAAAAGCAACCTTTGAAGAAATGTTTAAGAAAACCTGTATTGCCTATGACATTTGGTCTGTGGCTGTAGAGATAGTGCATCATACACTCCTTTTTAGTGAACTTGCTAAGTACGCTCGTACTCAACCGTCCCTTCTTAACCCTTGCTAGGTTCTAAGCCGTTGAAGTCGACGTCGACACCAACTTATGCTCAAGAAACCATCATCGACAGCTCAAGTTCTTCAACAAAGTCAATGAAGTCAACATATATATCAACCGGAGTGAAGTCAAATCTCCTGAGTAGATAGGAATATATTCTCTAGCCACAAAACCTACTTTTGTAGAGCATTGCTTTAGTGGCAATTGCAAGCCCGATTGTTTAGATGATAGTCTTATTGTCTAGATAGTTTTGAGTTGTTCTTTCTGGTTCTTCTTTGTAAGAAGATTCTTTCTTCCTCTTTAACCTAGAGTGTTCTCTGTACCTTTTGTAAAGTGTCGAGTTGTAATCTATAGTCATGTCTTGGACCTGCTGTGTTTCTGTTGTACCACTCTGAGGGATGTAATACTAGTGAACGGTGTTTCGTTGGTGTTATGTCAACGACTATAGTGTACTACATCATGAAGTGGTTTGCTGAGCACCGCAATTATCCATACAAAAAAATTGAAGAATGTTTCATACAAAGATCAATAGAAGATCCACACATGAATCATAGGAAATTTGTAACTACTGTAGAGAACCAAACAAGATTCACACATCAACCTAAATCAGACTTCACAAATCCAAAATCAAGAGAAAAATAAGGAAGAGCACTAGGCCCAGATTGTCGGGGTCGTGCTCGTCGCGAGGCAAAGCAGGACACCAGGAGGCATACGGGCAGGTCGCCGGTGCCAACCCCGATGGAGGCGAGCTCCTGGAGGGGGCCGCCGCCACGCGTGGTCGTCAATGGGTATCCTCCGCGCTTGTACGCGGTGCCTCTGATCCATGACGGTCGGCCGCATCGGTCGATGAAGACCGAAGTCGCTGCTCCATGGCGGCCGAGAGAAGGGGTGTGGAGCCACTGGGAATGGGCTTGGTAGGCTACGCGCTGTCATGGTCAGAGCTCCCGTGGGAGGGACGGGTGGGATGGAGAGAGACGGCGGCGCTGGTGGGAGACAGGGGTCGTGCGAGGGGCAAGAGAGCTCCGATCCAGATCGGGAGTAGAACGAGGGGTAGGTGGGTCGGGAGCTGGGGCTCGTGTGGACAGCGGTTAAATCCTCTCCCTCGACAGAGCTTAAATCCAAAATAGCAGAAAGACTTCGATGCAAAATGTAGTGCGGGGATGAACTTGTTGACTTGCACGAATCTCCAAGAAATGTGTGAAAACGATGATGTCGGAGGAGCAATGTGAGTGTGGTAAATCCCTTCTGACGTTTTTCCCGCTTGTTCCTGCCGCCGTCATTGCCAGCCCTCTCCCAACCTTACATTCTTCTCTCATCAAATACCTTTCTACAAAATTTTCTTACGGACAACCACCGCATGGCACAGCTGATCAGTAGATGCTCCGCAATCTGAGGAAGGAAATTTTTTAGAAGCAACCAACACAGCCACCATGTCAGCCCGGAAGTTAATTCCGTAGCTTTGTTTTCGTAGGTGTAGGATTATTGTAGAATCAAGCGGATATTCCAGTACACAAGACTCTGCCCCTAGCTACGGTCAACGTGATGCGCGCGAGTGGTTCCATACTACCGTTTTAGTATTGTGTTGCTACTAAATCATGGCGTGAGCGTGACTGTACCCATGCTCGTCCATAGGATGCCAACCTCTCAAGCAAGTCGAAGTGCGATATATCCGCGCACAAGAAAAATTAACATAGACGATGACTTGCTTTCCACTTGTCAACTCGCTATCTCTAAAAATTAAGAACACTCGTCATTACCTCATGCGCTCCTTAATTTACAGAAACTTGATCATTAGAGCATCTCCACAGGACTGACTTATGTATGTTTGGACCGAACCGCGGATAATTTTAGATCGTGGTCTGACCTGTCCGGCCAGCTGCGTCCAGCGGCGCGACCATCTGTCTGCGCTGGCCAGCGCTAACCAGAAATTTCATCTCTTTGCACATTTTAGAACAAAGTACATAGACAAATGTATAATTTGACAAGCAAATAAATTAGATTAGGTAATCAAATTAAAATAGTTCTTACATATGAATAGTTCACACTCACATGGTTCGATACAAAATAACCAAACATCATTCAAATTACAAGAAATAAATAAGGGATTGACCGTTTTGGTTTCTCGCACGAGCTCATATATGCTCAATCAAATCTAGTTGAAGACGGTTATGGATGTGTCTGAGACGCAAATTTCCATGCACATGCATGAAATCTTTACAAGACGCTAGACCTGGCTCTGGCTCAACCAACTGACCCTGAAAATCTCAGCCTTGGTCGAAGATGCTATCATCACGCTCGTACTCAACGATCATGTTGTCCATGATCACACAAGCAATCATCACATCCCACATTCTTTTTGTGCTCCAGGTTCTAGCAGGGTATCGAACAATAGCCCACCTTGACTGAAGCACCCCAAATGCTTGCTTCACATCCTTCCTAGCGACCTCTTGCATTTCTCATCTCTAGGGCAGCGGATTGTCTTCACAAAGGTAGACTCGGGGGGATAGATACCGTCAGCTAGATAGTAACCCATTACATAAGGATTGCCATTGATCTCATATGAAACCCGTGGGGAATTGCCTTCTGTCAGCCTAGCAAACAACAGAGACTTTTCATCCAATCATGCCAAAAAAGGAGTGCCAAATCCAGAGACCAGTGATGCTACAGCCTCTAATATGACGGTGCACCCCTCCGCATGCCCTTTGAACTGCCATTGCCAATGAAAAGGACAATTCTTCCACTGACAATGCATGCAGTCGATGCCGCCAAGCATCCTAGGAAAGCCTCTACTCTCGTTGATGGACAAAAGGCGGGCCGTGTGTTCGGTGTTTGGCTCTCTTAGGTAAAATTTGCCAAACACCGCAATAATTGCGCTGCAAAACTGGTACATGGCCTCATGGCACGTGGATTCGCTCATGCGCATGTAGTCATCGAGAAGATCACCGGGCACTTCATATGCAAGCTGCCGAAGGGCAGCAGAATATTTCCGGTAAGAGGAGAAGCCAATCTTAACGGTACGATCGTACTTGGACTCGAAATAGTCATCGTACTCTCTCACTCCATTGAGAATGTCCAAGAACAGGTTTCTGGACATCCGATAGCGGTGGCGGAATGCCTTCTCTTTGAAGACGAGATTAGTTGGGTGGAAATAATTCTTATAAAAGCATGTGGCCAGCTTCTCGGTTGTGTTCATGGTTGGCTTCGCGCTGCTTCGCTAAGCCACCTCTACACGACGGTAGGAGATACTAGTCGTGCACCATCTGTGCAACGGCCAGCAGAATTTCGGTCTCATAGTCGGACTCCTCTTCGGACGATGACTCGACGAAATTATTGTAGAATAACTCGATTGCCCTTCGACTGCTACCAATTTGTTAAAGTATACGGTCATCAATGGCCATGCCAACTCCCGCAGGGACCAGATAACCTAGAAATGACCGGTGAACGTACCTGAAAAGCGGTCAGGACAAAGACCGAGCAGGTTGTGCGCGACGCACCCTAGAGGTTGTCGCGCGTCCAGTATACAGGCGGCGGGATGGACACGCTCAACTCCGGCAACACGCGTGGCCTATGGTGTTTCTCGATATTGCGGGGCGACGGCGGCATCGGATAGTGGCGGCGGCAACGGTTGTGCCTGCTCTAGCCGTGGATATGGAGGACAAGGATTTGAGGAAGAAGGGTGCCTCTTGTACCACTGGCGAGAGGGCTCGGACGGACTAGGGGTGGACAAGCGTGATGTCCAGGCAGACACAACCGTGACCTAAATTCGGTACATGGATGAATTGGTTCGTACGAGTCGGTCTGGATAGTTTGCCCCACTGGCCGGCGCGGAGCTGTCCGCCAGTACGCGCGGGCTGGTTCGGACGCAACCGGTCATGCCGATGGCGATGGAGATGCCTTAATCTACAAATTAAGTAAGTACAATTAAAATTCATTTCGATACCATAGTCAGCTCAACCATCTCCACGTCTATAAACGGAACCAACGTGCATGAAGAAGTGAAAGCAGCAGCAACAGCTCAGGTCAGGCCATCGATCAGCCATGCAAGACTTGCTCCTCCTGCTGCTTCCCACGGCGCTCCTCGTCGTCGTTGGCCGCTGCCTGCTCCGGCGTGCGCCGCCGGTCGACGAAATGCGAGCCCGTCTCGCCGCCTTTAAGTGGGCTCTCGTGCGTGACTTCTCCACCGCCCTGCGGAAGGACGTGGTCGTCACGGACCGCGCGACCGCGCACCGCCTCCTCGTGCGCGGCGGAGCCGGGGGCGCGTTCTGCAACCGCCCGCCGACGAGCGCGGCCAGCTCCGTGCTCTCCCGCCAGCGCCACCACAACATAGGGTCGGCGCCCTACGGCCCGCTCTGGCGCGCCATCCGTCGCAACCTCGTCACCGAGGTCTTCCACCCGTCGCGCCTCCGCCTCCACGCCCCCGCCCGCCGCCACGCGCTCCGCGGTCTCGTCGCGGACCTCCGCGAGCAGTGCGCGTTGTCCAAGTCCAACGGCGGAGGCGGCGTGGCCCTAGCGGCCGAGAGCATACACGCCGCCCTGTTCGGCCTGAGCACCGCCATGTGCTTCGGCGACGGCGTCGACGCGGCCCGCGTCCGTGCCATGGCCGACGCCATGGAGGACCTCATCCGGTCCCTCGTCGGGCTGAGCGTCTTCGCCGTGCTCCCGGCGCTGACCGAGCTGATCTACCGCGAGAAGTGGAACAAGCTGGTCGCGCTCAGGCGGCAGCAGGAGGAGCTGTACCTCCCGCTGATCAATGACCGGCGCCGCGGCCGCCCGTCCGGCGAAGGCCAAACGTACGTGGACACGCTCCTCGACCTCCTGGTCGCAGACGACAGCTGCTCCGCGTCCGGCGGGAATAATGCTCCCAAGCAAAGGCTAACGGACGGTGAGCTGGTGGGGCTCTGCTCGGAGTTTCTTGGCGCCGGCACGGAGCCCGCCACCGCGGCGCTGCAGTGGGTCATGGCCAACTTGGTGAAGCACCCGGCGGTGCAGGAGGCCGTCCGGAGAGAGATCGACACCGTCGTTGGAGAGGACGCCGAGGAGGTCGGCGAGGAGGAGCTCGGTAGGCTGGAGTACCTCCACGCTGTCCTCATGGAGACGCTCCGGCTGCACCCCACCGTGCCCTCGTTGAGTCGGCAGGTGACCAACTAACTGATTTCCACTTCTTAATCCGAAACACTAAACTATGGCTCAAAATAGTTATTTCACGGTCAACCGTTCACAGAACATCATGATGCATGTGACCATCTCACTTGAAGTATCATCGGATAGTTATTCAGTCCATGTCACATAACCATTATTTTATCTTTGACAAGGTGATACCCGAGGACCACATCGTTCTGGACGGCCGGCGTGCTACGGCGGGGACGACGGTGCAGTTCCCGCTGGAGCGTCTGGCGCGGGACAAGACGGCGTGGGCCGACCCGGACGAGTTCCGGCCGGAGAGGTTCCTGGCCGGCGGCGAGGGCGACGGCGTGAGCCTCGTGGCGGCTGCAGGGAGCGCCGGTGAGATCAGGATGATGCCGTTCGGCGCCGGCAGGAGGATGTGCCCCGGCATGGGCGTCGCGATGCTCCACCTCGGGTACTTCGTGGCGAACCTTGTGAGGGAGTTCCAGTGGACGGAGGCCGGAGGCGACATGGCCGTGGACCTCGAGGCGCATGTCAGGTTCTTGAACGTCATGAAGAGGCCACTGCGTGCCCGGCTAGTACCGAGGCGGAAGACTGAATGAAGTGGCCACTCCGATCCTCTGGGAGGACATCCATTCTTAGCCTGATCGGCTGATCTCCAACCCCTATTATTTACCTTTCTACTTGTAAAATGTAACTAAAGGAGACTGCGTAGGGATGGCAATGGGGCCTGATACCCGCTAAGCCGATGGGTACCGTTTTAAATGGAACGGGTCCGGTAAAAAATTAGACCCACTAAATTATACGGGACGGGTATGGAGGAGCCGGACTCATACCCGCAGACCCGCCATCGGCCCAACAAATGGTCTAGATTTATAAAAATAGTCTCAATGACCGGCCCACCAACAGCCCACCATCGGCCTACGCACGCGTCACAGGCTCCCAGCCCACCAAATAGCCTCTGCACTGCCGGCTCGCATCTCTTCCGCTGCCTCTTGCGCCTTTGCGGGACTGCGCCGCCTCGCACCATCGTCGCCGCCACCTCGCAGGACCTGGACGCGGGTACCCGGCGGGTGGCGGGTCTGGAGAAATTTTTGACCCGGCAAGGTAAGTGGGGCGGGTATGGGGGGCGGACCCGGCCCCGAACCCGGCGGGTGCTATCCCTAAGACTGCGGCTTGATTCGACATACACTAGCGACATATTATTTTATTCTAAGCGAGTACATTACCAATTACAGTCAACAAGGAACATTTTAAAAAAAAACGCCACGGTGATCAATCACCACGCACAAGGCACAACACTCTAGCCAACACAAAAGCAACATCCGGACAAAGCATCGTCGTCGTCCAATTTTCACCATGGAGAAATATCATGTTGCAAAACAATACCTTTAATAAGATCACTGCCATGTATAATTAATAAATCCTAGACCATGGATTTTCACACTGAAAATGTCGACTCAATCCTCAAAGATCATCACTAGTAAGGAAGCCCTCTAGTGTTGCCACCCTCACTTTCGAAGACCAATATACAAGTCATCTACCACCAGGCTCACAGGAACTCGTGTCTGGTATGAACGGGAATAACGCCCCGCAAGACAAGTGTCCGGTATGAACAGGAACAACAACGTCCCGCAAGCCATGTCCGAACAACAGCCTGTAAAGCGAAGTCCTCATCGCATCTAAGACTCCGCCTCCACCATCACTATAATGGTCCTCCAGCCACAACTGCCATGACATTCTCTGTATGTGACAATACCATGGAGATCTTGGCGTAGACATGCCACATGGTGTCGATAGAAAATAGAGCTTCGCATGGCACCCCATTGAAGCCGCTTAGCTGATGTTGCAGACGCACGGGACTGACCCCTTATGATCTAGATATCCAAGGAACGCCATATGCGCTAGTCCTTGTATTTCTCCGAAGGAAGATTGGTGACTTCAACGAAGACCGCTAGGGCCACCGTCCGGCCTATTATCTTTGCAAGTCATGGGATCCCGAGATCCACAACGACTCGCCGCCCACCTTTAGCAGAGAAGAAGGCCGCCACCACCATTTCTGGGACCGCTGCCCAAGCATCCTCGTGCTGCAAGTTCAGCTGCACGCCCAGGAGGATCTCCATAAGGCCGCCGTCGTCGATGCGCTGCGCATCAACATGAGTGTCAGGCCTCCAGGCCCAAAGGGACCAGATCGGGGTCACTCGACCGCCACGCTTTCTCTTTACCTTCCGTTTGTAAGGAGTAAAAAACATCCGGTCATTGAACTTTTCAACCCACTTTAGTCCACAACTCAGAAAATGCACGTCCGTGTCCAGATCCGTAGAGTGTTTGGTTGGGGAAGGTTGAGGTAGTGATTTTTTCCTGCAACAATACACCCCGTGAGATGTATCATACTTTATAGAATAAATTCCAAGATGGGCTACACGATACAAACACGGCGCCACATGCTTGCAACGCACACCACAACAACAGAAACTTAGAGGACGCTCCTTGCGCTGTCTCCTGCCACGAATGATTGGGAGCCGGTACACCGAGCTCCCGAACCATGTCACAGCCAAAGGAGGAAGCTTCAGGAGATCAACTTTGTCTGTAGGATGGCACATCCGATGCACAACCCGCCTTAAGAGTTTAAGAGTCGGCGAGGCCGTACAAACCGGGTGGATACAACGACCGAGAAGCGTTGCAAACGATGTACATTGCGCACAGAAAGACCATGCTCAGAGCGACCGCCAACCTAGATTCCATCTTGCTGCTTCGAGGATTATACAAGTGACCTAGACAATGCCTCAAAGGAGGGGGTTCCATAAATATCACATTCCAAAAATCAAAACAATTAGGACTTTCAGAGATTGGATGCAGTTACCAATTCATGATTTGGTATATACAAAATGAAAACTTCATTCTCAATTCTACAAGAATTTTGGGCGAGCCAAATTTTCACAGCCCTCAAGGTCGGGTGGGCAGGAAATGACCGATGAATGGGATCCCAATGCTCGAGGTGGGGAGGGAAGAAAATGAACGACGAATGAGACACAAAAATGCAAGATATGGCGTTCCTCGGTAGGAGAAAGAGAAAAGATGTACTCCCTCCGTCCACAAAGGTAAGTCGTGTAAGGAAATCATCGTCACATCTCTCAGCGCACACCAAAAATCCCGGTTTACCATTGTTGCCCTCATCCCACTCGTTGTCGGTCCGACACGCCCCTGTCTCCCTCCTTGCTCCCCTTCGTCCCTTCTTTGACTCCCTTGATGTCACCTCTCCATCACCGCCTCCGCCCTCTTCCTCTCGCTCCCCGCCACCTCTCCCTTCCTCTCGCTCCCGCATCAGTCACCTCTTCTCTCGCTTATCGTCTGCGCTAGCGACCTCAAGCTAATTAAAGGTCACTTTTTTATGCGACAACGGTGGATCTGCTCCCTGCTGGGCATCCTGGCTCCTATGGCTCTATCTCGTTCTCACCAACCGCGACACCAGCTCCATCTTCTCCGGGAGGGGTACAGGGAGTAAAGCCTCGGGGGTACTCCACCTGGTTGCAGAATTGGGCCAAGATGGCAAGGTACGCCAGAAGTTTGGGGTCAGGAAGGAGATGTTGAAGCAGTTTGTCCCGATGTTTTTCTTAGTGCCCTGAGGTTGTGAGGCGATTTTGTCTTGATTATTGTCTTTTTTTGTTGCATGTTAACCTGAAATTGGTCTCTCATGGAGTTTTTTGTGGGTCTGTGCTCTGCATTCAATTTTCTAGACAAATAAACATGATTTACTATTTTTAGTTTCTGTTTACATATGAATAAATTCATCATCCTGCTAATTGCAGTAAAAAGGAGCAGCAATCATGATTTTAAATTTCTTTGTTCTCTGCAAGTTTTTTGCAAGTGAAAGAAATCAGATCATCCTCGAATTAAGTTAAAATCATGGACTAATTTGAAAGCTTGTTCAGGAGTAGCTGATAGTTGCAATATTCAGAGATAGACGGGATAGTACAGGAAACCCTACCTTAGGTTGTTAATATGCAAAACATCTAAGATGATTAAAATTTACAAGATGTTTTGTTCTGTATTAAATAAACAAGGAGTACAATATATTCGGTTATCTACTTATGTTCACTTGTATCCATCTTAACTGTAAGACTTGTCTTATGAAGCATTGTTGTTGAACTTGGTTTTTGTAGCGAAAGATTTGGTATCTCTAGATGGATACATTCATTCAATTGAATGACCTGAATTTATGTTCCACTATTTATCTGGAGTATAAACAAATGCATTCTGGATCAGTTTGGGTTTTGGGATGGAAAATGATATGCTTCCTCCGGGGAATCGAACGATTCGATCCCCCGGGTCGCTCCCATCCGCATAGTTACGACACATTAACGCACTTCTCCAGCCCCACCAACCCCACCTTTCCTTCTCTTCCTCGTGTTACCGCATGGCTACAGCGCCATCGCACATCCGCGCATGTGCCGGCCATCGCCCCGCACCTTGCCTCACCGCCGGGAGCCCGAGGCCCTCGTCTTCCTCGACCCCATGCTCACACACTTCTCTCTCCCATCTGTGTAGCTCGCCTGCATCCATGGCTACGCCA
Source organism: Avena eriantha (assembly GCA_910589775.1). Classification (NCBI taxonomy): domain Eukaryota; kingdom Viridiplantae; phylum Streptophyta; class Magnoliopsida; order Poales; family Poaceae; genus Avena; species Avena eriantha. The sequence goes on from OU342744.1 coordinate 100,430,401, forward strand.
TGTGCGGGCATGATGTGCAGGGGCTAACGAGCACGCAGTTGCTGCCGTCCTCAAACCATGGTCGTGCTCGCCACTCGCTGTGGAGGCGCCGCCGCACGCGCTGATGGTGGGCTACCCCATGGAGGAAGCTCACCGGAAGTCGTCCAGGTCGCGGTCGTCGTCGACCTCCCGAGGCCGTAACCATGGAAAAGTCGGGTGGTTGCGCCGCCTGCGCCGGTGGCACTGCCCGTGCTCCTGCGAGAGAACGGCAACCCTACTCACATCGGCATCGGCGTTGCTCCCCGCGAAAGCCGGATGTGCTACCCACGACATCCGGTGTCGTTGCTACCCGTGAGGCCGGTGTTGCTACCGACAGCTAGAAGTTTTGCTACCTACGGCGTCCAGAGTTGCTACATATGGTGACCTGTAATGCTACCTTGGGTCGACGACGTTGCTACCAGCGGCTTTTGCTACCTTTGGGCGAAGTAGGGGGAACTGATTTTGCTACATCCTCGTTTATGATTTGCTATGTACTCGTTTCATTTTTGCTACATTGACGTTTTCCAAATGCCACAATGTTCTTTATAAATTCTAGCTATAAATTCTGGCGGGTGTCCCGACGATGCTCTGGCGAAGTCGACTTTTTTGCTACACTATACAAACTTTTTGCTACAATTGTTCTCTGATTTTGCTACATTAGCACACCTTTTTTGCTACAAAGTCTCCGGCAAGAGTCTCTGGCGAAATAGGTTTTGCTACTTTATTATAATTTTTTGCTACAGTGTCTCCAGCGACTTCTTGGGCGATGCCTCTGATGAGGGATAGTCTTTTTGTTCTGTTTTTGTGCGAACCGTTTTGCTACAATGTAGCAAAAGTCAAGCATTATGTAGCTTCAAGCGTGATTTGTCAGGACAGATGTTAGCAGGAGGACCCGGGGGATCGAAAGTTTTGATCCTCAGGGGACACGTAGCACCTCCCTTTTGGGATGCACTATTTTCAGGAAAAATGTACATCCTTTCCGTTTCTTTTACTAGAGCATTTGCTTGGATGACTAACCTATGTTGTGTTTCCGGTCTGAATGTTTCCAGCATGTACATGTAATCTGGTTGCTGGATTTATTTAGTTGCACACATATATCTAGTTAACCTTCTTTCCTTTCGGTGTTGTGTGGTTCTTATCACTCTTAATTTCTAAGTTTGCTGAAACCAGAGAGCATGCTCGCGAGCTTCGCGAGGATGCCGACATCATCAGAGGTCAGATCCAATTTGACTTCTTCTCCGACCAGCATGACGACGACCACCAAAAACCAGGTTAGTCCATCTTGCTCTGAAACCGCAAACCAGGGGTTATACTTGCTGGAGAATCATGTTTGCTTGAGTAATAAGCTTGCTAGCATATCTGTGTGCCAATTTTAGGAGTAAAAAAATAGTGCGCCTGAGTAGCATTACTACCCTAATGTTTAGAGAGTCCAAGATTCAGTGCTAGTGTCAATATTCAGTACTCCCTCGGTCCCGGTTTATGGGGCTCAATTTATTTTGCATTGTGATCAATGCAACCTTCTATAGGTCGAAAAAATCTCTATCAAACCTCCAATCAGCTGCACTCCTAATTCAATAGGGGTACTAATAGACTCTTCATGCAAATCAGAATAACCCAAACGCACGCGCTAAGCATTTGCATGGCCCGGTAGGTGGGCATGCACAGGTTGTTTTGATTTTTCGCATGCACAAAGTTTGTTCCTGTTCGCTTAGGAAAAGATAAAGGAAGGTGGATAATAATTAGAGCTACTGCTATTAAATGCATGCAAGCCTTTGGCCTTTCACAATGGAGTGTCTCTTAGCACGTTATCATAGGAGAAATAAATGGTTAAGAGACAACCCCTCCAATGCATTGTTTCTTAAGTGGTGTCTCTATATTTAATGATTTAGAATATATGCATGCATGTGATTGGACTAACAAAGTTTTTTTCCTATGGTTTCGTGCAAGAGGTGTTTTTTAGCTAAGAGCAAGTACAATAAGGTCCAGTCAGCAGACTATAAGACTTAAAATAATATATTTGTGCTTAGTTGGATGAGAGAGAAGAGGAGAGAGAAGAGGAGTGGGTGCTTAGTTAAGAGTCAGCTGCAGCACGTGCTCCTAGGCACTATGTGAGAGTGAAAAGTGGGTCATACATTAATAAAGTAGTATATTTTTTCCTCTAACTATTATACATATTGGCTATTAGATTGATTCTAGATGACATGGATATGGCTTATAGCCAACAGCTGGCTCTACTATTGCCCTTGCTCTAAGATACAACCTCAATCTCTTTTCTCATTAAGTATAGTACCACATAAGCAAAGTGCCTAGGATACAGCGCTAAAAAAACCCCTATTGTGAAAGGCCTTAGAGCAAGGGCAATAGTATAGCCAGCTACTGGCTATAAGCCAAGTGCCATGTCATCTATAGCCAACTTAGAGCTAATGTGTATAATAGTGAGTTACAAAAATATATTATTTTAGCACTGCATGGTCCACCTTTCACTCTCTCAAAGTGCCTAGGAGCACGTGCTAGAGCTGACTCTTGCATGAGAGCTCACTCTTCTTCTCTCTCCTCTTCACTCTCTTCCAACTATGCAAGAAAATAATATTTTAATCGTTATAGCCAACTAACTGGGACTTATTGTACTTCTCTTAGATGGAGATATTGTGGGACAAATGTTTTTTTAGATTAGGCCCAGTAAACCGGGACGGGAGTACTTGCAATATTAAATGCTATTTTGCTGGAGTAATAATCCAGAGACTAGACTAAACTGTAACTTGCAATATTCAGTACTTGCATTTTTTTCATATAGTCTGTGCAGTACAAATAAACACTCAACAATATACTTGTAGAGTTTGGAGTAGCAACAAACACAATAATCTGTAGCAACAAATACACACAGCATACACAACACTCTTCTGATGGACACCTAATCCTAGCATCTCTAAGGTCTTTGCATAAATTGCCGGAGGAACAGGAATTCGAGACGTTAACGGTCCATCTACAAATTTTCATGAATTGTTTCTTAAAGTGAATTTTCTTTGGTATTGTTGTTGTATATGTCCATCTTTGTGTGTGCAACATGTACTCTTCTGTAGGAAACTTTGTTGCTGAATTTCATCAGAAGTACACCGAGTCTAATTGATCTTTATGCACCTCTAAAGAAACTGAATAATTTCATCTTCACCTCCCTCCGAAGAATCTGCTAGTGTCCAGACTTGAGAGTAGATTTAGTTTAGGCTTTGCAAAACATAATATGCTACTCCAATGTAGACTATAACTTGCACTGATTTCTCGGTTTCTCATTATTTCCAATGTATCAATAGCACAAGAGTACTGTAACACAAATTATTTCTCTACTTTTTTGATTATGTACATCTATGGACATACATTACTTGTATTTATAACTATAGCAATACAAAGATGATACACATACAAGCAATAAAAAACAAGGAGAAAACAAATGGTTAGAGAGCTGCAAACCGTCCTCGCCGCTACTACTAAGAAACCAAATCCTTCGCCTTCGCCGGAGAAGAAGATCAAAATCCTTCGCCTTCGCCGGAGAAGAAGATCACCAGCAGCTGGTCCACACTTTGGCACCGAATAAACTTCTAGCCATGAGGCGTTAATGAGCCGCAATAACCACTAACCCCGTAAGACTAGATCTAACCTGCTGCTAAATCCTCCACCATCGACCACAAACCAATAGCAATCCACACTGCCACACTCCAAGGCCGCTAGCACCAGATTGGCGACCATATCAACCCCACAAAGTCAGAGCACACACCAGGCATCTGAGTTAAGCCGCCACTCCCTCCCCCTGCAGCCTGTGTGACAACAGAAGCGGAGGAGAGGACCCGTCGATGACCAGTGGGAGGAGGTGATGGCTAGGGCTTTTTGGAGGAGAATAAACCTGTATTTTTATCTTGTTCTTGAGGTCCGGAAAAACGATGGCTGATGATGATCCGGGTGTTTCCGGCAGGGTGCAAGTTTCTGGATCGTTTCAGTCTGGCTAGTGTACGTGTCAGCTTCTTACCAATGGTGACGCATAAGTACAGGAAGGGCAGTTTGCAAAATCAGACTGTCATCGACCATCGTGCATTTACAATCCGTAATTAAGGCAGTTACTGTAGATTCTATGTATAGGATGAATCAAACTGATGAGAAAAAGAATGAATAACAGCTGAGAAAACAGCAAATAAAACTTTAAGCTCACTGGCAAATTACTATTTTAGTGCTGATATAAAATACTAAAAGGTCCACACATTCAACAAGCCAAAACTTCCACAGGTTTTCTGAATACATGAACAGTTTAAGTTGCCAACATAGGATAGATTCGCCACAAATGACATTTTGAGCTCATGACACTAGCAAGAAATAAGCATTACTGGCCCTAGTTCAACAAAACCTGCAATTGAACACAAGAAAGGCATAATTAGTATGGCAAAACAAAAGGATGGAAATTTACGGCCAGAAGAAATAGCAGATTATGTAAAGAAAGAAAGGTTAAAGCACCATGGAATAATATCCTTCTATGGAAAATACACAAGACATGGTTTTGCTTCCTATAAATAATACAAACTATAATCTGATGAATATATAAGATATCCAAGAAAATAGTGTCACAGCTAGAAGGACGTAACACTGTATGTTGCTAAATAAAAATCTACTACAAAATTTGCCTAGGTTTAATGAACCTGCGACAACTAATTATCTGCCGAGGTTCAATGAACCTGTGACAACTAATTCGGATCAGAGGTAGTGACAGTAGTTCTATTGATCATGCCTGAAATTGCTAAGCAAGAACTTGTGGAAGTAACATTTAAGTGTGTCTATAATTTTATAACCAATTTTGAAGTAACAAATAAAAGGAATCTCTGTAATACAACTGTAATCACAATGAAAAACACGGAATTCAAACTTGCATAGAAACATCCCATATACACATGGTGGTCACTAAACAAGGCATCTATGATCACGGATAATATGGCCATAGAAATAATGCCTACTGACAGTTAAGGAGTCTCGAGGGGCCAGAAATTATAAGCCCACAGAACCAACATCTAGTAAAGGTAGCAGATCATGACGCAGTCAAAACTATCCTAGATGGCCACAACACACATATTTTCGACACCACAACACCAAACCCATATGAATATTTATTGTTTGAGTCTACAAATCATACAAAATCAAAATTCCATCTCAAATTCAACCTTATCATTCTGTAGGTCTTAGGACAAAATTGCACAGGCTAAAAAAATACAGTCACCTTGTAATGGAATTACATAGATCAAGCTCTACAGTGCTAAACAAATATCAGCCATTGTGTGCGTGCTAACCTTAGATGCTGCTTGGGTACATGAACACCCTGACCTTGCGCCCCTGCACACAAAACAAAGCAACATCCTCAGCACAAAGCATGATGAACATGCAGCACATCGGAACAGGAGAGTACCAATATGGGAAAGGGTGCGCAAGCCGGGTCACTCACCATGGACTCCGCGGGGAGGTTGGACTTGAACTGGGCGCGGACGACGCCGGAGTTGCCGTGCGGGCGGATGACCTTGCCCCAGAGGCAGCGGTAGTGGGTCCCGTTGCTCTTGGTCTTGGCCTTGTAGACGTACGCCAAGCGCTTCCCGGCGTACCACGCCACGTCCTCCTTGGTGTTGACCCCCTCGATCTGCACCAGCGAGGTGTTCTCGTACTGGTTCGACTTCGACCTGCAGTCACGCACGCAGCAACACCGCCATTAGCGCGCCGCCACACGATTCGCGCCATGAAATGGCCAGATCCGTGGGTGGAGAAGGGCTTGCTCACCTCTTGAATCCTAGGATGGTGCCCCGGACGTAGAGCCTGACGCGCTGGCCGGTGCGTCCCTTCACCATGGCTGCTGCTTCCTTCCGCCGACGGAGACGAGAGCTCGGAGGTTTGGGGGAGGCTTCGTGGGGATGACGATGCGACGGCGGCGGCAGCGGGGGCTGGTTATATGTAGGGAGCGGCTGATATGTGGACGGTCCCGATTGCCTTGTCGCTAGAGATAGACGGCCTCGATTTGTCTTCGCGCGGTGGGTTGGAGAGAGCTAGGGTTTAACGTCTGGGCCGTAGATGGGCTAGGCTGAGTGGGCTGGCTTGTTTCGTCTCCCCACGTGGAACTCACTAGGCCCATTAGCCAGCTTAACGGTTCACCAGCTGGTGTCGTCGGTCCGGCAGCCGCCTTGGAACATTTCGTCCACAACTGACCACGGCCGCACCAAGTCAAAAAAAAAAAAAACCACGGCCACACCGCCGTTCCCCGTCGCCGTGGTCACGCTGCTCCGCTTCCGCCGCCCAGCGCTCGAATCCGCTCTCTCCCTAGAGGTCGCCACCGGCCCCGATCTCTGCTCTTACCACACCCAGTCTAGCGCCCTTCTCGCCCCTGGGTGGAGGGCACCGGGTCTAATTTGTAAGCCCTAATTTTACCTCTTTGCACTGATTATTCTTACCAATTTGTCGGCGTAAGGCGCGCTCGGTTAGTCGCGAATTTGGAAAAAAAAATGTCGCCAGAAGACTTGCAAAATTGTTTCGCCCTCATGGGAAAGTTTGTGAGTTCGGGTGTGTTATGCTACTAGGGTTCGAACGTGCTTCTGTTCGTAGTTCACTGCTCTTAAGACTGGATTGCGTTGTTTATAGGTTATATATATATGGCTCTCGTAAGTGCATTCTAGGAATGCATAGCTGCATTTGTGCTTTCTAGACACCTTTCATTCTGAGACTTGGAAGATATGGTTTATTCTAGACAAAGTTGGGTGAAATGAATTGAAGGAGTTTGAACTTAATATCACCCCCCCCCCCCCCCCCCTTACATTGGCACAATCCTTACGTTACCCCACGTGTTATTTAAGGCATTAGTTATATGCATTATCCTGAGGTTTCATTGGTGTGTCTCTTGTAGTTATTTCTCGCAAGCACATTTGGTGACTGTTAACTCATTTGGTTGTCGTCACCTAATGACTGATGAATGACAGGCAGTCCTACTGTTTTCCTAAGCTACCCTTGCTTCATATATAATGGAAGTTGATGATGATGTGGATGACGAGGACATGTTTGTCAGCCAATTCCTTAGGGAGGGATCACCATCTGGGACCTCGTCAAGCCTCACCTCGGAGGCAGAATGCGAGGAAACTAGCTTCCGAAATAAACCAAGCACTGAGGTCCATGGTAATAAAAACAGAGGTGACTCTGCGCTTCTGCAGAAAAGAATCTCAGCTAGAGATATGTGCAAAGAAAATGTTCCAGAGAGCACTCCTACCCTGTTGTATTGTGAGAGTGGAGAAGGTCATGTTAATGGATTGGGAAAGGTGCCCTTACAGGCCGAAGCTTCTTTCTCTCCATCAGTACTGAATTCTCATCCTCTCTTGGTTGAAGCTAGCGAGGAAGATGCAATCTCCAGGCGGACACAGGCAAGATGCTCTCTGACAAATTACGCACTCGAGGAATTAGAGACCTTTCTCCAGGAATCTGATGATGACGGTGACTTGCGGAATGTTGATGAGGAAGAGGAATATCGCAAGTTTCTTGCATCTCTCTTATCTGGTGGATGCGATGACACACAGGCTTGTCATGATGGTACTGCTGTAGTGGAGGGATTTACTTATGAGCAACTTGGTCAATTGCATATGATGATATATGCACATGCTCAGCTCATGATACAAACCTTCTCTCTATCCGTTCTCGACCCATGTAAACAGTCTGTGGCTGCTGATGTTAAAAAAATGATAATTGAGTTGGTTGGCTACCGTGAACAAGCATTGGCTAGGAGTTTCCGTCGTCAATACTGTTTCGAAAGGCAGCATCTGCAGTCAGTACTTCATGCTTCGACTGAGAGCTCACAATGCCAATGGATTCCATTAATTAGGAATCCTGTTATGTCCATCCTTGATGTCCCACCACTTCATTTGGCCCTCCGTTATTTAAGTGATGTTGCAGCCTGTAAGTCTGCAAAAATGGACGTGATCAATTTTGAATATACTGTTCTTCATTTTGTTTGCCATCACTTAAGCATCTTTCTTTTTTACTTAATTGACAGCTGTTGTGAAGCACAGAAAAAGCCTTGTGGATGGCACCGAAGAGAAGATCCTCTCTAGGAAAGAACCTCTTTTTCCTTCACGGAGACTTAGCACTGGCAAAGATGCTAACAATGTTTCTGAAGACAGATCAAACAATCTGTCCACAGCATCACCTGCTTCATCTGGGCAGTTACATCCCAAGAAAACTTTAGCTGCTACCCTTATTGACAGTACTAAAAAGGAGACAGTTGCTCTTGTTCCATTTGACATTGCAAGATTGGCGCAGAGATTTTATCCACTATTCAATTTTTTCCTATTTCCTCGCAAGCCGCCTCCTGCAGCTGTGGTCCAGAGAGTGCTTTTCACTGATGCAGAGGACGGGTATGATTTACATCCTCGCCAACGTTTTAAATTCCCGCATTGTAGTTTTCTTTTCTGTTAATTCGGATATATCCCTTAATTTCAGTCAGAGTGCATTGGCATGTTATCGTAAAAATGTAAGATTTAACGGAAGCTAGTATAATTTTTTTTGTTGTAGTCTGTTCAAGCTGTACTGTTCTCTTTCCTGTTCTACTGGCATTATTTATGTAGTTTGTGTCTGGCCTTACTAAGCTGTCTGTTCATCTTCATATTTAACTTTTTTCTTAAGGTCTCCTCCTTTTGGGTGGTTAATCATGAGTTTGCTATGCTTTTGTTCTGCTTGCTTAACATGATGTCATATATAATTCCTTTTCAAGTGCATGATTAAATAATATTTGAACAAATGTGCTATCAGTTATTTTCGTGGTTATTTTAATCTTAGTCTCTGTTCTGCCTGCAGATTATTAGCTCTAGGGATTCTGGAATATAATAGTGACTGGGGCGAAATACAAAAGCGTTTTCTTCCTTGCAAATCAACACATCAGGTAATATATCGTTGTGTCGTTTATTTGTTTGAAAACTGTACTTCTACTTCAAGCCTGAATATTTTCTTTATGTTTTGAATTATCCACACTTTTCTATGATTTAGTAGACATGCCAACTTAGTGTTTTCGCTCCTTTTTGGTGCCCTTGGTGCTTGCATCTCTCCTTACAAATGACTTCCTCTGACTATCTGAAAATATGAAGAAATGGAATTCATTGCAAACAGTTTATTGTATTGACATGGCAGTGAGAGTTCACACTGCTGGCACTACTAGTGGCCTAATTTGGTATCTACTCTCAGTAACTGATACATCAGGTTGCTTGTTTCAACTAAAGATTATGAACTTCTTAGATGATCAATGTCAACGAAGCCACTGCCTGCAATTTGTTTTGCTTTTGTTTTTGGTTATACAAACAAGTAAGCTTGGATCAGTCTTGATCCTCTAATCTCAGCTTACAACCATAATTCCAGGCCTTCTGGGCAGATTCCTATTTTGAGAATGCCTACTGCCTACGTTTAGCCTCTTGACCCAAGTTGTCTTTGTTGTATGTTTTATGCTCATTCAATAACATAACTTTTTGAATTTTAGATATTCGTGAGACACAAGAACCGCACCACATGCAATGCTCCTGATAATCCAGTTAAGGTATAAGTGTAACCTTTCCATTTACTGGTACATATGATGCTTTGTTAATTCTTCTAAGCCTTTCAGAAAATGCTCAAGGTCTTAACTGATTATAACATAGTAAGGTGTCAATTGATGCCATCTTGTTCTGGAACTGACCTATGAATCCTCTGCAGAGACTTTTTTCTATAATGATATTTTAAGCAGTGAAGTTCCTGCAGAAGTGTTAGTACTGTTTTGAATTGTCAATGTTTGAACCTTTTATTTTATTACTCTAAGTACCCTTTTGCATGTTGTATATGCCAACAGTAAAGGAAGGCTAATGGAGTTTTCGCGGGAAACTGTAAAAGCCAATTTCCATGATATGCACTATATCAAATTTGCTTGTTATTATAATAAGAAACAAACTGGGGAAATGATTTTTACCAGCTATTATTTTTAAGAGGGCAGAAAATGCAAAATTTACAGTGCCTTTGTGAGGCACTCTATGATTTTACCTCTTATGACTGGAAGCTTCAAAGAGCACTCCTGTGTGTTGCAAAAGAGTAGGTCAGCATGCCCTGTACCAAAAACTAATACTGCTTTGTTACTGGGATTTTCAAATCCTCCTATTGTACTGGTCATGATGTTGATCTCCTTGACTCTCATTTTCCCAGAATCAACATACTACTAAGCATATCTTGTTTCAAATAATGCAGGAAGTGCGCCGTATGAAGGTTTCTCCATTGAGTACAGAGGAAATACAGCGTATTGAAGAGGTGGTTATATTTGTTTCTGCAGCCTATTTTTTGTTCCCTCTTGGATCGGTATTTACTTACCTTCTCCCTCTTCTGTATGGGTGATGCAGGGGCTCAAGATATTCAAGAATGATTGGACATCTGTTTGGAAGTTTGTTGTGCCACATAGGGATCCTGCACACCTCCAGCGTCAGTGGAGAGTTGCTACCGGTGTCCAGCGATCTTACAGTAAAAGTGATGCCGTGAAAGAAAGGAGGAGACTAAATGGAGCGAAGAGGAGAAAATTAAAAGCTTCAGTGTCTGATTCACGAGTAAATCATGGGCAGGAGGTTAGTGTGTTTCTGAACTTGCAAGATACCCATAAAATATTTGAATGTCTGTCCATGTACAGTTGTGTCATTGAGCGCACTTTACAATGCTTTTGTGCCAGGCTGATAACAATGCTTCTGAGGGTGTTGAAAATGATGATGATTCGTTTGTCAATGAAGCATCTTTAGCAGATGCAGAGAATAGGAGCATCAACATGACACAGAGAGGCACCAGCCCTGATGACCAATGCGGCACTCTGGACGAACTTCAAGCTTCACAATTGTGTAAAGAGAAAGGTAGACATGTGGTCAAGTTGGCCCCAGATTTGCCTCCGGTTAACCTTCCTCCTTCAGTGTGTGTGACGTCTCAGATGGAATTGCATCAGAAAGCGGCACATTTTAATGGCACCTCAGATAATGCAGCGAATGATCTGTTTCCTGTGCCCCCTCCAACCTTTACAGAATGTGTTTATACACAGCTAAACTTTTTCCCCAATCATAGTACTAGTGATAGGTCACAGCAACATGGGATGTTTAATGGAAATGCGATAGAGGATGGTGCTGAGCAAGATTTTCCGATGCATCCTTTGCTTTTTCAGCATCCTCGAGAAGTGCTTTCATCATATAGTCATCCGGGTGAAAATCTTATTCGTCATGACATTGAACAGCCAAGCAAAGAAGAAATGCATGGCATTGTAATGGAACAAGAAGAATTAAGTGATTCCGAGGAAGATAGTGAGCATGTGGAGTTTGAATGTGAGGAAATAGATGATTCTGAAGAGGAGCAAGTTCAGGATGCAGAACCCTGTTTGACCGAAAATAAGGTAATGATTGGCGTTGCATCTGGTACCATTATCAATTTATAACACTCATGAATCTGGTGTAGCACTGTACTGTGATTTTTCACTCTTCTGCTATCCTATGATTAAATGTCAAAAATGTCCGTTGCACTGTGCTGCTTATGTTTCAGAATGTTTGTCTTGTATGATTGGTATTTTATATCTTGGGCTGATACTCACATACTGTACTAATAGAATGATCAACCGATCGCTGATGTTTAATGAAACTCAAATATCTTTCCTGAATGTGTTCAAACCTTTTCTCTGCATATTGCCTTTTCCTCTTCAAGTTTGTTGACACCTATAGATGTTTCATTGTGCAGGGAACTGCAAAGTCAGGTGTTTGTGCAGAGTTTCGAGAAAGCAATGACCATTGTCAGAACCAACAAGGATTAGAACAGGTGGTTAAACAGGGTGCGAATTTAACACATAAATCACATGGGTCTTCTAGTGCAAGGTCAGTCAGAGCAAAGTTGAAGCCAAAGCAAGCAAAGCCCACGGGAACTAGGAGGAGCCTACGGTTATCCGCTCTTCGAACAGGTACCTAGCCACGCCAAAACCAGAAGAACCTAGAGGGCAGCAGGAAGAGGCAGGTGCTGAACACCAAGTCCAGTGATTCAGGAAGGTCTAGAAAGAGGAGCCCTGTCCTGAGTTAAAAGGTCTTTCTAGCGTTCCTTTTTCTTTTGCACTGGATATCTATTATGTTCGCCTTGCTGCATTAGCCAGATGATAATGGACAAACAGCTCACTGCAATTTGTAATCGCTTGCATTGCTGGCCTGATTACTCAGCCATTGATGCAGCCTGTGGTGGAGACAGACCTGTCAAGTACCCTTAGTGTAGATGACTTGAACAGGGCAACAAGAACCAGCGGCTTCACATGTCCATGTCTGGGGAGATGATAGAAAAGCTGTAATGTTGAGGATGATCTAATGTATTTTGGGATGTATTGCTAACAAAATCAACCGGCTGTCTGTTGTGGTGCAGGGAAGCATTTCCCTGAAGGAAAGATCTGAGCAGCCCTGGGTTGGTGCACCGGCACCTCAGATGCTGAGAGTGAGAGGTCTGTTCTTGGATTTAACAATGTACTACATGTAATATGAGCTAATACTGATGTATCATGTAAATCTATCAATGGTGGTGGCCTTTCATCGTATGTTAATTCTTCTAGCTGGCTTTTACCAAATGCTGCTTACTTGGAAGCTATTCAAATGGCGCTTCTCGGCAGCTGCAAATATTTCGAGCGAATCTTTCGGAAATTGAACCTTTTTACTGGTAGTTGTGTACTACTGCATCACAGACATGCTGCTCTTAGGATGGCAGTTTTAATAATTTACAACCCTGCAAATGTACAAGTCTTTGGCATAAGAATATAGGGACTCCCCTCCCTAGGACTAGGAGGCTAGAGGTTGTTGAGCTCTGCTGGAGGGATCGAAGTGGATGGCGTTGAAGTGCTCCAATGTGTGTGCCCAGCTGATGTCCTCCTTCAACTGGTGCACACCGATGGTGTCATTCAGGAAATCCTGGGGTTGTGCACTCTTGTAGTCGTACATCCTGGGATAGATGTTCACCCTGTTCTTTGCCTTGTTGCCCTTGTTTAGCCAGTTCCCCGTGGTCACATCTTCTACACCTGATGCAAACACACACACAAAAATCATTATTAGTTCGAAAGAACTGTTTTTCGATGAAATATGCTAACCTTCGCAAGTCACAATTTGATATACTAAAACTTCTCCTTCATTAATAGATTGGGGCAAAGCTTTTGCCCCCATTTAAAAAAACAAGTTGATATAAGATCCCACTTTTAGTTTATTTTGAAATTTACAGTGCAAAATTTTGTCAAAATTTTACAGTACAAATCTCAAAATGGACTAGAGGTGTGACTTTGGTGGGATCCCAATTGACACCCTAGATATACCCGTGTTTCATGTGGATATGTTAGTACAAATTAATTTTCAGACTTGTAATACACTAAAAATATTCTTTCATGCCAAATCTGATTCCGTGGCAAGAATTATGAAATGGAGGAAGTTGTTAGCATTGTTTTCATCGATCAAAGTCCGGAGAGTTTGAAGTCACATTTTCTGGGAAAAGAGGCACAGCTGTTTTGCTACGTTTCCAAGAATCATCACAGGCCGGGAAAAAAAATACTAGTATGGAGTGTTGCATACCTTTGGCCTGGCTTCTGACCATGTCGGAGGTGGCGATCCACTGGACGAGGTCCCACGACAGCACGTAGCCCATGCCGAGCATGAACGGCGGCGACTGCCTGTCCATGAACGGCAGGCCCACGCCGTAGTACATGTCCTCCCCCGGCGCCCGCCGCAGCGTCTCCACCAGCGCGTCCAGCCGGAGGTACGTGTCGTCGTCGACCTTCATCGCGTAGTCGTACGGCCGGACGTCCCCGTCGCCAGCGAGCATCATCCCCGGCAGGCCGGCGAAGTAGTCGTACGTCTTGCCCCCTTCCGCGCTCTCGGTGCAGTTGAACAGCAGCACGTCGCCGTAGGCCTGGCTCTCCAGCGCCACGAACGCGCGGTGCTCGGGCGTCATCGGCCGCGCGCAGAGCGCGAACCGGACGTCCACCCGCGCGGCGCCGCGGAGCGCGGGCGTCTGCTGCAGCGCGGGCGTCTGCTGCAGCGCGGGCGTCTGCTGCAGCGCGTACACCATGCGGATCAGGTGCCGCCGGGAGTGCTTCTTGGCCATCGTGTGCACGCCGACGAGGATGCTGAGCTCCGGCGGGCGGCCATCCTCATAGTCGGTCGACGGCACTGGTGGCGTGGCGTGGACATCGGCTCCGGTAAAGCAAGCGGCGGCGGCGGAGGCGCCCGTCGGGTTGCGCACGTAGGCGGGGAAGGTGATGCAGAGGACGGTGAGGAGGACGACGAGGGCCACGAGGCAGTAGGACGGCAGCCCGAGGTACGACGAGACCGACGACATTGTTCAGATTATTGACGACCTAGCTAGCTTGTACAAGGTGCATTCACATATTCATACTACACCCGGTCAAGAGGTGTGTTGAAAGAATAATGGACGTGGTGCTGTTCGATCGTTAATTTGCCACCAGGAAATGTTCTCGGTAAACGAAGCACTATTCTTTCATTTGATTTGTACTAATAATGCTGCGCGTGGAGGTTCTCGGATGCGCTACCGGTCAGTACCTGCAGTATCGTTGAATAGGATATTATCAACATGTTATTTAGAAAATTGACACGACAGGGTGGACCTGGGGATGACAGTTTTTACCACGATGAACTGGGGTTCCAAGGTGCCCCCCAAATGGACCGAGCCCTTTCGAAACCGCCCTGCGGACAGAGTCCAAAACCCATAGGGCACCGCAAAGACCGTGCGCTGGGGACAGGTCTGCTCTGGTGTATTCCCAACCCAAATTTGGGTTGCCTTTACGGTCCAGTGGACAACGTCCGTGTCTTCGTCGCGCATTCCTTTGTCCCACTCTGTCCCTCTAGCCAGCCACAGTACACCCCTCTCCTACCCACCCACCCACCACCCGCACGCGGCCGCCTAGCTCTAGCGCGGTCCATGGAGACCACGCCACCCCCTACACCCGCGCCTACCGCCAACATAGAGGGCGGTCGTGGGAAGGCCTCGTCCGCCGTTGTGGATCTACTGAAGCCGAAAAAGGAGTTGACATCAGAGCAGAGGACGTTGGAGTCGAAAAAGCACGCTGGCCACAGAGACGCTGCTAGGGACTGGCTGGCCACTGCCACGGTGGACCAAGAAAAGGCGAAGGCCTTGGAAGTTGTCGCCACTATTCAGGCCCGCGCCAACACCGACATGGCCGCCATAACTGCCCAAGCCGCCACCCACATTGTGCTCATGCTCAAGGAATAAGTGCTGACCACCTCCTCCCTGGTAGATGTCGGGCTCATCTACGAACAAGCCCCCTGTTTCTCCGGTCTACGGGTTCATGACCAGGCACACTACGGCACCGTCCTGGATCTCCAGCTCGAGGGCAAAGTCACCATAGTTCGACATTTTTTTCCTGATGCAATGGAATTATGGTTTGAATACATGATGGGAAATCATGTGGTCGGGATTCCATCGTACCGGGAAAGTTACCCTAGGAATTAAACAACAAATGTAGCTAATCATTCCAAGGCGCCTTATAGACCGCGCTGACCATAGATCTTGTTATGGGACAAGCGAGTCAGAAGTATCTTCTTTATTCCGTATAGCTTTGGATGGCTTGGTCAGGTTGTATTCCCAGCGAGGGGGTGGGAGCCCGTAACGTCCCCATTTTGTGCTGCATGCTGATGACTTTAGTGCCTTAGAAGGGATGACAATTAATAGTGGTCGTTGACTGGGTACATTGCAAAAAGATAGATTGCGGAATGGAATCGTGATCGGCATGACTTGGCTATATTTGGTAATTGGTCTCATACCTAAAGAAGTATGAGAAAGAGAAATAAGGCCAATAAGGCTAAGGACGTTTAGGGACAAAATAGCGCACCTCTACGGAACGTGATATGTTACTCCTTATACTGTCGCAGCTTGGAAAGAAACTCCATGAAGTTCTAACAACTCGTGAAGACTAAAAAATTTAGAATTTTCTAAACTAAAAGTTACCTTATCAAGAAAACGATTTCGAAAACTGCACGAGCCTAGGATGTTTGATACACGGCTGTAGATAGCGAATCAAAGAACCACCTATATAGAATTGCTGAGTACGCTCGTACTCAATCTATCTTTTTAAAACCATTGCTTAAACTTTGAGAGTTACAATGATGAGACTACTCAGAGACTTTAAAATAAAGGTGAAATCTACTACGAGGAGCCAGATCTTTCAGAAGGCATTGATGGAGTAGATTACAGCATAGTCTATGAAATTGAATACAGAGACGCGGAAGCGGAAACTGAAACATAGATATGATACAATAGAATAGACGAGAAAGCAACGTAGAAATATTATGAATAAAGTTGGTGAGCTCAAATGGTACTTAGACTAGTGGTCCATTGATCTTTAAAATAGATAATTTGAATTTCCATCTGCTTAGAAATCCTCGTTGCAGTGAAAAGGATTTCGAAACATTTGTACATTTCTGGTTGGTAATAATGAAATGTAAAAGTTACGGACCCGCACTATTTCTGTTGTACCAATCCGAGGGATGTGATATTTGTGAATTGATACTTCGTAAGTATTATGTCAACGACTTGCACACTACAACATGTAGTGGTGTGCTGGGTCACCGCATAAATACACCTAGGGTTTATGTCCTCTAGTTTGCGGTCTGGTGGCTGCCCCCTACAACTCTCGGTTCTCCCATCTGAGTTAGTCTCCAACCTAGTCTCCCCCTCTCCTTTCGTGTGATCAAACTTGCCGCCTCTAGGATTGAGGGTAGGGTTGTCTATTTCCGCCTTGCCCGACAATCGATCGACGTCAAGTGCTGATCTTCGGGTCCCCGGATGAGGGCCATGTGGGAGCGGTGGAGAGCTTTGCAACCAATCAAAATATGGGCACAACCCCGTGTTTCATCATCAGGAGATCGTAGGATATGATTTCGATGACTTCGTCCTTGACAAAGATAGTGTGGATATCATAGAGAGCACAAAATTGTTGAATTGCTTTGAAATCCAATGCTTCCTCCTAGGCGATTGGGAGAATATGACGAAGAGGGGCCCTGGCTATTTCATGAGTGGGTGATGTCTACAAGTGCACGGATTGTTTGTAGCTAGTTTTAAAGTATAGATATCGATCCCATAGCGAGCCCAAAGGTAAGTGTTTATGGTGAAGTCTCTGTCACACCCAAAGTTGTCATAGGTCTTCGAGTGAATTGACTACAAGTGTAAAAGTGAGAATGGAATATGGATTAAACTAATTGTATTGAATAAAACTAAAATATAAACTTCGGAAATAAAAAGTATAAAAGTAAAGAACCATTCGGTTGTTTGTTGTTTTCTGCAGATAATGAAAAAGGAGCGGGGAGATACAGTTCATGGTGATAGTGGTTGTGCCAGATGGACGAGTGATAAATGTAATAATTGTAATCTTATGAGTATATGTGTAGGCGATCAACCCATAATTATCCGGAACTCCTCTCGTTAGATTTCATCCCAACTTCAATAATCCTACTAGTCTGTTACCAAAACCATCGTCAGACACTAGATGATTAAGACCCTTCAGGTCGCTTAGCGATTAAGCTCCTTAGATTGGACTAATGCAATATGCACGGTGGTTCCTCATTATCCTCGAGTATACTAGTTTTCCATTGATATCCCCATGTCACTCGGGGTCGCCGGTCTGCTAGCGAACAAGATCCTATCCATGTAGAACAAAGTATCATGTTGTCTGGGCCCTTAATTGGACAACAAGCATTAGGCATCCCACAGATAGTCAAGCACACATAATATAGTAATTAAAATCAATCACAAACTAATAGAAAATATATGAAGGCACATCACATCTCACGAATCCCTTACACCTCCCACGCCCAAGGAACTTACTCACACATGAGAGAAGAAAGCATCATCAATATAATTAAATAAAGGGAGTTCTTCTCGATATTACTGTGGAGATCCACAATAAAAATAGAAAAGTAATCCAACACAATTCAAGATGGGAAGAAACAATCTCAAACCCTAGTCTGGCAAGGTGAAGATCTCTCTCTCTCTCTCTCTCAAGTACAAGTAATGGCTATGTGGGTGTGTTGGCTAGGAGGTCGAAGATCATGGAGCGAGATGAAGAACGCCTCCTCCTTCTTCTCCGGATTTCTTCTTTCTCCCTTCTAGATGGTGTGGCGGTTGCTGTGTTGTGTTTTCGTCCTCGGTCCCTTCACAGAAGTTGTCCCTTTTGACAAGACAGTGGCGGCGGCAGCTATACGGCCGGAAAATTGTTCCCGCCGTATAGTTTCTCGTTAAAGCCTCTGTACGCTTCCCTCAATTTCTTCCAAAGAGAGACTTACTTGTTTTCGCCTGAATATTGTGTTTCTCTAGTTAAAACCCTCTGTTGACGTTCTAAACCTGAAACACACATTAAAAACCAAGTTTTCTTTGCTACCGAAGTATTAGTCTTAGGTAAAGCTAGAAAACAATCAAATCCAGGAGAAAACCATCAATAAAAACCATCAAAAATATGTCGAATCTCATAGCTATCAACTCCCCCAAGCTTAGATATTGCTCGCCCTCGAGTGATAAGGAAATAAAGAAGAATAGCGGATTTGAGGCTGAAATAAAAGAACTTACAAGCTTGAATCGGTGTCAAATTCTTTTCTTCACAATCCCTGCAATCTTAAACATGATCATACAAGTATGCACAAGATTTCACTGAGTCCACTTCCTAACCACGTACATCTTGCTAGCAAATAAATCATATGCCCGAGAAAGTGTCAAAAGTTTAGCTAGGAAAGTGAGACAAATTCTTTTGGTATCTCTCTTTGTTGAGAGATGAAAACTTTTTTCTCTTATTTCTTTAAACAATTAAGAGTTTTCAAGTTGACATCCGAAATATTCAATTTAAGAACAACTCATCTATTCCCATGTCAAAATTTCAAGACTCTCAAAGCACCTTTTTCCTTCCTTTGCCTTTCAAAAACTTCAGCTCTTTCATAGAGAAATCATGCCACTGCTCTTAACATGTTAATTGGGACTGTGTTGTGCACTCATGACCATGCCAATGAATATGTTGAGCAATAATGGGTCAGAGGAGTACTACAACTTCACTTGGAACGTGAAACCACGAGGAAACTAAAATTTTATCCGTCATAGTATTGCTGCTACAGATGTTTACATAACTCAATAGCCAAAATCAAGTGGTTTCCCACATTTAGATCGTTCATTAGCCAGCGGAGTTAATAGTTCCCCATGGAGCACGATAGTGTTGTAATGACATGCTTAAAGCAATATCTTACGGTAATTATTAGAAAAAGTAGTGGCATAATCTCTAGTACTTTGAAGCATCTATTTTATCAAATAATTTCATTCAAGGGTACTATCGAGTTTATTTATATTAAGCACAAACAGGATGGAGTAGTTCTAAAATCAAATTCTTTGGGCTAAACATGGACTCAAGTCATCTTTTGGATATTTTTTCTTGTTGTATAAATGTAGGAAATATTTTAACCAAGTTCATTACTCATTGTTTCAAAGCTAAAAAGGAGACACTAGCAAAGGAATAGAATTTATAGGATAACAAGCTAAGTGGGGAGTGACTCCAGTGCAAGCGAGTAAATAATTATAGGATCAATTTAAGGTTGTAGAAAAGGTGATAAAAGGAATTTATACCTCCTCTTGCTTGCTTCGTTCTCGTATTTTAGTCGAACCCCCTCTGTATTTCCATATTGCCAAGTCATGTAAAATTGAGCAATCTCCGAGAGAAACAAAGAAATGAACTTGCAATAAAAGTTACAACTATTTTTTATATTTTTGTTTTAGGAATGCAAACTGAAAGTAAACATGCAATTTCGAAGAATTAAAATAAATCAAAACAAGAAATAAAAATATGAAAGCAAGGTTTGGAGGTTTTCAAACCTCCCCCAAACTTAGGCTATTACCAGGCTCAGTTGTTGTCGTCATTCGGCGGTTGGTGAGGATACTGCTGATAGTAGTCGGGGAAGTGGTTCATGAAGTGACTGAAGTTGTGAGTTAAGGCACTCACATCTTCATTCACTCTCGAAAGAGTGTGGTTGATCTCCCCAACGCGTTGGTTGAGCTGCTGGAATTCTTGATAGGGGACGTAGTTGTACCCCTACTGCGGCTGGTTGGGCCACGGGTCCCAGGCTCCCCCTTCCTGCTGCTGCTGTCCCTCCCAAGCAGGGTTGTGTCCTTGCTCATCCTCATGCTCCTTCTCATCCTCATCCTGCTGCTCTCCTTATTCATCTTCCTCTTGATCAGGCTGGAGTTCAGCCATGATCTCCATCACTTGGTCCTTGGTGAGGATCCAAGTGTCCTTCTCCACAATCGAGAAGGCTTTAGACAGGGCAACGGAACCTTCTCACCCTGTGCATAAGATAACCAAAATGATATGCCCGAAGCCTACGATTAGCTTGGTAAACACCAAGGAAGACACAAGCAGTCAAATAATTGACATCCATAAGTTTGGAGCTATCAACAGATTGCATAATAGGTAATGTAATATTTAATGCATGGGCAAGGTGGGTTACCAATCCACCAATGCGAATATCACCTTTCGTCTTGTTGCTTTGGTGGCGAAAGTGCTGGATGAGTAGAGCTGCAAGTTGTAGCTTTGCGGTGCAGTGGGAAAGAGAGCGTTGGTTATCATTGCCATGTCCGCATTGGTCATGGAGCCGGTATCACCTCTTCCCAATAGTGAGTTGGCGAGGAACAAGGCGTAGTAGCAAATTGTTGGGTTCTGAATGGTGGATATCTTCTTCTGGTAGAATTCGGTGCCACCATTAACAGAAATAGCCTCCCAAGTTTCTACACTTGTGATGCTATAGAGGTTAGTAACAGTTGACTCCCTAACGTGAGGGAAGCCAAAAGCATCACAAAAAATTTCAAAAGTTATTTCATAAGGCTGCCGGTTCATGGTGAAGCTTACCGTGCACGCATTACCTTTCTCCCTGTGGTCGTCATAGAAGGAGGCAAGGAACTCATAGATAAGCTCGACGTAGGAGTCGTGGCTCGCATAGCCAAGCACTATTAGTCCGACCTTGTTACACATGAGGTCGAAGTCCGCCTTCAACCCCGCTGCGGTGAGAAAGCTGTGGTCGGCCCAAGGTGTGGGCAGCACCCTTCTCGATGAAACTGTGGCCAACTTGGGGTTGCGCTCGGCTTGAGGCCCTGAGCTCTCGCCACGTTGGCGCTTGCTCTTGTGAAAAATATTACCGATTTTCTTCATCTTGATGCACTGAAAAATTCAGCATAAAAATTTAGGCATATAGTTTCTACGTGATATACGAACGATTCTACGTGGAAAAATTTAATCCTAATGTGAGAAATCAATAGGTTTCAATCCTAATGTGAGAAATCAATAGGTAAAGCTGGACAAGCTTGAGTTCATCCACTAGATCAATGTGAGAGTTTCAACCATGGAAAACTGAAAATAAAGCATGGATAGGGAGAGAAACATACCGATCTGTTGATTCCCCCACTCAAATGAACGACATCCACGAAGAATCAAGAGTTCTAGGGTGGTTTTGAGAGGTTTGGAGAGAGAATATGGGAGAAATAATGAGGAAGGAGAAGAAACCTAGCCGCCCTGGCCTAATTTTGTGGTCGCGCAGAACTATACGGCCGGAACTAAACAAATGGGATATGTTGTTCCACCCGTATAGTTGTGGTGGCGCCGCCAACTAGGTTTTCTTTATGCAGAATACAACTATATGGACACAACTATACGGCTGGATCATAATGGTCCCGCCATATAGTTGGTCGTTAAACCGTCTGTATCCTCGAGATAAATTCTCAAAAACAGGCATCGATATCTATACGACCAGAACTATACGGCCGGAGTTTTTATTCCTGTCGTATAGTTGGTCGTTAAACAGTCAGTGCCTTTGAGAAGAAATTGTATGGAGGCATCGATATCTATATGACCGAAGCTATACAGCCGGAATTTTTATTCCCTCCGTATAGTTGGTCGTTAAATTCTCTGTGCCCACGCAAGAAAATTGTTGATGGGGAAGATACCTATACGGCCAGAACTATACGGCCGGAATTTTTATTCCCGCCGTATAGTTGGTCATTAAACCATCAGTAGTCTTCAAAAAAATCTATTTCTTCGAGAATACCTTCTTATCCTGAAACTCAACAAAATACCATATTTTTGACAGAAAAAATGACAGTAGAAACTGTCGATCAAAATCAGCATGTAATGAGCAGAATTTTAACCTTTGTAGATAAAACTCAAACTTTTAGTTTTATACTTATTCTACATTCGTTCAGTCGATGTTTCTACTACTTTTTGACCGCTGCATCTTCATGGGCGCGCTTCCACAAGAATGTCTGTGAAAAAGTTGTAGGAATGTGATGAACTTTTTATTCTTTAGTTTATTTTATTGACGTGATGGGTTGACTCCCATTAAGTATTTTATTAAGAATTGTTGAATAACTCAACCCCTTCTTTGTTCTCGAATTCTTACCTTGGGTTGCCCCTTATCGAAGGCACTTACCACATGAACTTGTTTTGCCGGTGGAATATGTCTTTCTCCTTCTTCTAGCTTCTTTCGAAAATACTGGATGATTTCAGCATCATAATCATTGAAGATTATTTTTCCTTCAGCACATTCAACTGATGCTCATGTAGTACTAAGGAAAGGTCTTCCAAGTATTATAGATAATTTTTCATCCTCTGGCATTTCAAGAATAATAAAATCAGTGGGAATAACATGCTCATCTATTCTAAGTAGAACATTCTCAATCATACCAATGGGTTGTTTAGTGGACTTGTCAGCCATCAATAAAGTGATAGTAGTAGGGGAATACTCCCCTAATCCTAACCTTTTATAGAGGGAGTATGGCATTACACTAACTCCTGCACCTAAATCACACAAGGCATTGTGAATATTAGTCTTGCCTATTGAGCATGAAATAGTTGGTATTCTGGGATCTCCTGATTTAGACAATAGTTTCCCATTAGCAGGATAACTAGTCACCATGGCAACAGTTTCAGTTATTTCTTTCTTTCTACTAAGAATATCATGGAGGAATTTAGAATAGGTAGGAACTTTAATTGCATCCGCAAACAGAATTTCTAGACGAAGGTCACCAAGTGCTTTTGTAAAAGAATCATAGATTACCTGATCTGGTGCTTTCTTTTTTCGATCTGGATAAGGAAGCTTTTTCTCACTTTTCTTATTCTTGTCTTTTACCTTTTGTGGGGGGTCAGGCTCTTTTGTTGCTTTCTTTTATTGTTGCTTATCGCTTTTCGTATTTTCTACTACAACAACTTCATCTTCGTTGCTCACTTCTTTTTCTTCTCTTGGATCAACCGTCTCTACATCAGAGTCATAACGGTCATCATGTGCATCATCTTGGCCCTCCTTGGTTTGATCTTGTGTTTATTGAGCAGTTTCATCTTGAGGATCCACTAGTGTATCCTCTTCTTGGCTTGCTTCGAGCAAGGATTTTTCCTTTCGCTCTCTTTTAGCTTCATATTCTGGTGGTCCTAATGGTCCTGTAACAACTGCACCTCTTCTTGTAACAACATTAGTAGAAACGGGAGTATCTATATCATCTCGAAGAAAAATTTGATAACCGGATGCTATTTGTTCACACTGGGTTTCAATCATACTAAGATACTTGTGAAATAATTTAATTTCTTGGCCGATCTCATCATAATTTTCGGTGAGTTCTGCCAAAATCTTTTTATGTTTTCGAAATTGCTTATGCAGGTTGTTATGAGATTTTGCTTGTCGATGTTTTAATTCTTGAAAAACTTTCCTAGTTTCATATTCTTCAGTTAAAACTTGTAACAAGTCTACTTTATTTTCCTTAACAAGTTCAGAAGGTATACCTTTTTCTTTCATTGGTTTGCATACTTCAGGCATAAGATCAGGAGTTATCCGAAGTATCCCTTTTTCCAGCTTAGTGCCAAAATCATGATTATATAAAGAATCATTCTTACCCCTAGTAGACATCAATTATAAACATTCTTTAATAGTTAAAGTATTTATCGATCCTCCCTCTGAGAAGTCAAGCAACTCTCTACATTGAGTATTAAGACTGTGGTAAAATAAATGGCAAATAGTTGATTCAGAATAGCCATGATTAGGAATACTATTGATCATTCCAAAGAATCTATCCCAGGCTTGTGGGTAGTTTTATCGCACGTTCTGACTAAAGTTGCATATATTCTTTCTTAGTTCAGTTACCTTTTTAAAAGGATTAAACCTGTTTATGAATTTGACAATGTAGTTTTCCCAACATTTAGTGTAATGGCGAGGGAGAGAATATAACCAGTCTAGAGCCTTACCTTTAAGTGACCGAAATAATTTTAGACGAGAGAAATCTCTTGGCAAACCTTTTGGTCCAAGTGATGTTACCACATCGTCGAACTTTCTAAGATGTCTTCCTGGGTCTTCATCTTCCCTTCCACTGAAAGCTTTTTCCTGCAAATTTTTAATAATTCTACCATCAAATCGATATTCTCTAACTCCAGGGTTAGGGAATTCTATTGGTTGCTTAAGAAATTCAGAACTTGGAGCACTGCATTCTCTGAGAATTTTCTCAGGTTTCTTAGGAGTTGTCCGGTAAATAGACATGATTTCCATTATATCACTCAAGTTTTCAACTTCAACTTTATTCGATCTTAAAAGTTTTTCAATAATTTCCTTGCGTCTCTGAGCAGGCACGGGATCAATATAATCTGGTAAATCGGTCCTACCAGAGCGTGTAGACCCTTTGCCTCCTAGGGAGAACATTTTTGTTGTAGTAACACCTAAAATGTCAAGAGACAAACACTTAGCGCTTAGCTCCTCGACAACGGCGCCAAAAAATAGCTTGATGTCTGCAAGTGCACAGATCGTTTGTAGCTAGTTTTGAAGTATAGATATCGATCCCACAGGGAGCCCAAAGGTAAGTGTTTATGGTGAAGTCTCTGTCACACCCAAAGTTGTCACAGGTCTTTGAGTGAATTAACTGCAAGTATACAAGTGAGAATGGAATATGGATTAAACTGATTGTATTGAATAAAACTAAAATATAAACTTCGGAAATAAAAAGCATAAAAGTAAAGAAAGATTCGGTTGTTTGTTGTTTTCTATAAATGATGAAAAAGGCGCAGGGAGATACAGTTCATGGTGATAGTGGCTGTGCCAGATGGACGAGTGATAAATGTAACAATTGTAATATTATAAGTATATGTGTAGGCGAGAAACCCATAATTAGCCGAAACTTCTCTTGGTAGATTTCATCCCAACTTCAATAATCCTACTAGTTTGTTACCAAAACCTTGGTCAGACACTAGACAATTAGGACCCTCCATGTCGCTTAGCGATTAAGCTCCTTGGATCGGACTAATGCAATAAGCACGGTGGTTCCTTGTTATCCTCGAGTCTACTAGTTTTCCATTGATATTCCCGTGTCACTCGGGGGTCGCCGGTTTCTAGCAAACAAGATCCTATCCATGTAGAACAAAGTATAATGTTGTCTGGGCCCTTAATGGGACAACAAGCATTAGGCATCCCACATATATTCAAGCACACATAATATAGTAATTAAAATCAATCACAAACTAATGGAAAATATATGAAGGCACATCACATCTCACCAATCCCTTACATCTCCGACGCCCAAGGAACTTACTCACACATGAGAAAAGAAATCATCATCAATATAATTAAATAAAGGGAGTTCTTCTCGATAATACCGTCGAGATCCACAATACGAATAGAAAAGTAATCCAACACAATTCAAGAGGGGAAGAAACAATATCAAACCCTAGTCTTGCAAGGTGAAGATCTCTCTCTCTCTCTCTCAAGTACAAGTAATGGCTATGGGGGTGTGTTGGCTAGGAGGTCGAAGATTGTGGAGCGAGATGAAGAACGTATCCTCCTTGTTCTCTGGATTTCTTCTTTCTCCCTTTTGGATGGTGTGGCGGCTGCTGTGTTGTGTTTTCGTCCTCGGTCACTTCACGGAAGTTGTCCCTTTTGACAAGATAGAGGCGGCGGCAGCTATACGGCAGGAACTATACGGCCGGAAAATTGTTCCCGACGTATAGTTGCTCATTAAAGCCTCTGTACACTTCCATCGATTTCTTCCAAAGAGAGACTTGCTTGTTTTTGCCTGAATATAGTGTTTCTCTAGTTAAAACCCTCGGTTGATGTTCTGAACCTGAAACACACATTAAAAACCAACTTTTCTTTGCTACCGAAGTATTAGCGTTAGGTAAAGCTAGAAAATGATCAAATCCAGGAGAAAACCATCAAAAATATGTCGAATCTCACAACTATCAGTGGGTTATCATCATTGCCCCTTATACAATCTAGATTTCATTGCTCTTGAATATATACTATACTTCTCCATGCGCCCCCCTCGGCGAGTCTGTCCTCCTGTCCCGGATGATACAGTATAAGGTTCTATCGTACACATTTTGATTTCTAACCAGATATTGTACAACAATGCTTACTTAAACAATGTCTAAGTATAACATTATATGAAAGGAACAAAAACAATATGTAAAGATAAAAAGTAAATATTATTACATGACAGAAAGAGAGCGAGCACTCCCGAAAACAAATGACTGAAAGCTCTAGGACACGACGGGAAGCTATTTTTACCATCTACGTTCTACTCAAGGCATATGGTAGAGGACTGTTCTATTCTTTTCATCCTAAGCTAGGCTGAGCTTGATGCTCTTGATGGCACCTCCACAGCCTAATTCTCTTGATGGCGCCTCCACAGACTCATTCTCTTGATGGAACCTCCACAACCTGATGCTCTTGATGGCACCTCCACGACCTAATGATCTTGACGACACCTCCACTGCCTGATGCTCTTGATGGAACCTCCATGACAGCTTGATGTTGTTGATGATCCGTGAGAATTGTTGGGAATATGCCATAGAGACAATCATGTATGATGTTATTCCCAATGTATTCATAAAGTTATTGTCCTTGTATGAACTACTGATATGTATCATTGGATATGTGATTCGATTGTGGAACTATATATTCATGTTGTTCATACTAGATGTCCTTGGTTGTTTAGGTTGTGCTGGACACAAAACTTAGACTAATGTGAAAGTTGACTGATGACTCAGTTCCACTTTTTTGTCATGGACATGGTGATGCTATTCCAACTTATACGAATTCGGCTAAAGAGTTTAGCGGGTCAGATTGACCCATATTGAGATACAACAAACAAGTCATCATTTGTATGTCTCAATCAATGTAATCCTTAGACCTGAGGTTATTGCACAATCTAAGTTGTGGATCACCGACTTAGGTTCTGTCAATGATGTTCTGTTAAAGGGCAGTTATAAAGGCAGAGTTTGGGTCGACTGAGAATCAAGCCGCATGATGTGGATAACCAAGATGGGATTTTTCTCCTTTGACTAGAGAGATATTCTCTGGGCCCTCTCAAAAGATGTGATTTGGAAAGCATGGCCCTGCACAACTCGGTTAAGTGTTAACCGAGGCGGTTGACTAAGAATTAGTCAGATGAATCACTTATCTCAGATCGAGAAAGAGAGTTGAGCTATTTTAAGGATGATATTATTCGCCTATAGCTTGACAAGGTATATCGTGAGGCAAAAGGGGCTAAGACAAAAGTCGCATTGGAAGGTATGTCGTCATGAATCTTTGGTACTTGGGAGTCAGCACGTTCTGCTAGGAGCCACTACCAGCTGATCGGTCACGAGTGAGACTCAGATCATGTCCGAGTTACCATGAGCCTGTCGGGTCACACACTTAAGAGCAGGAGAAAGTTTGGGTTAGACCTGAACCGGAAATCTATTTGGGTTGGACTCGAATCAGACATGGACTGAGTTAGTGAGTTGGACTAGCAGTGACTAATATAGGCCTTTTAGTAAATGGGCCACAAGTGAGTGGAGCCCACTTTTACTCCCTATATATACTAGGGCGCAGATGCCCAAAAGGCTATGGTTAGGGTCATTCCATGCGTTGGTAACCCTAGCTCCAGTTCAGTCCAGCCACCGTACCGGACCTAGAATTCCACCACCGGCGCTCCTCCTCGTACGTGTGGATTCTGGTGAAGGTGATGTATGTTCAACACTTCGATGATCGGATCGAATCATGAGGACTGCGCTGCATTAAGTGACGCGCTTCATCAATTCCCCAACTGTGCGTCTAGTTCTCGTGGCCTATCACCTCAACTATATCTTGGGATTGCCACGTAGGGAAAAAGTTTTATTTATCTCTACGTGGCCCAACAAGAACCTCCACCGTGATGGGAAATTTTGCTTGAGCTTTCTAATAGAAGACTGCTTCTTGTTCTATCCTCTGTGATCACCTCCCTTGTTACACATCATCGCAACCTTTGTCTTCTTAGCCCAACACATATGCTCATGCTCCATAGGTCGTTGGGACTATTGTAAATATGCCCTAGAGACAAATAATAATATGGATTATTATCATATTACATAAAGTTTATGATTAAGTTTTATATCATGCTATAACTGTATTGAAAGGAAACGTCAATACACGTGTGATATATAAACAACCAATAGTTCCCGATGAATCTCTAGTCACTGGTTCATTGGTCAATAGATGATCAAGGTTTCCTGATCATGTGGCATTTACACCAGTTGAAAATGGAGTCACCTCATTGCAAGAATGAGATGATGAGAAATGCCCAATCTAAGCATCGTGACCCGATCATGTCACGAAGTTCAAGTTACGATGATTAGGAAACATAGTGTCTTATTTCTTAGACCGTGAGGCCATATCAATCACTGTCACTCGAGAATACTTTGATAGCATCAAACATCACACGGTTAAATGGTGATCATAAAGGTGTGTTCAGGTATTCGGAGGGGCATGTAGAGGCATTATGTGTCAAGAGAGGGATTTATCCATCCGTGTGAAAGAAAGATACTCGAGGGCCCACTCGGAGAAGTTATATCCAAATAGCTACGCAGCGTGTGACTAGGTCACGGGGATATCACTTGTCGGAACGAGTTAAGTAGAATTTGTCGGTAACGAGATTGAACACGACATTGGTGATGTCATTGATCAGATCTCGGACAATGCAAGTATCGTAGAGACAAAAGTAATATGACACAACATTCATGTTGGAAATATGCCATACAGACAAATAGTAGTAAGGAATATTATCATATTTCGTATAGTTTATGATTAAGTTTTATATCATGCTATAACTATATTGAGTGGAAACATCAATACACGTGTGATATACAAACAACCAGGGGTTCCTAGTGAAACTCTAGTCACTGGTTCATTGGTCAACAGATGATCATGTTTCCTGATCATGTGGCATTTATGCCAGTTGGAAATGAGGTCATCTCATTCGGAGAATGAGATGATGAACCAATACCCAACCTAAACATCGTGACCCGATCATGTCACGAAGTTCAAGTTACAATGATTAGAAATGGATCCTTGTAGACTATTCCTTAGACCGTGAGGCTATATCAATCACTGTCTCCCAAGGGTGCTTAGATATCATCAAACGCCATCTGATAAAACGGTGGTTATAAAGGTGTGTTCAGGTATTCAGAGGAAACCGTAGAGGCAATATATGTCGAGAGCGGGATTTGTCCGTCCATGTGACGGGAAGATACTCAAGGGCCCAGTCGGAGAAGTTATATCCAATAGCTGCGCAGCGTGTGATTGGATCACGGGGATATCACTTGTCGGGACGAGTTAAGTAGCATTGTTCAGTAACAAGATGGAACCCGACATGGTGATGTCAATGATCAGATCTCGGGCAAGGCAAGTATCGAATGACAAAGGGAATAAGACATGATTGTCCCGGTTCAAACGACGAAAGATCTTCGTGGAGCGCACAGGGGTCACATGGCCATCCATGTCCCTCTGTTGATCATTGGTGCGGGAGTGTCCCGACCATGTCTGGAGTGTTCCCGAACCGTAGGGTATCACGCTTAAGGGCTTGATGATGATGCTTAGAGAGTGTTTATAGGATCGGTAGGATCACTGAAGAAAAGAAGGGAGAAAATCAGAAGGGTTTCGGTAAGTCCGGAGGATGTCTGGAGTGGAGGTGGAAGGTGTTCCATGGCCACGGAGATTAGATAATGTGTGAATGAATGTTAAATATTGATTTAATCATTTATTCATAATTATTTAATAAAGAGAAAATAAATTAAAAGGTCAAAAGGCTTAATGGGCCAATTTCCGGAGGGAGAGGGCCCATTAGGGAAAGGAGAGAGGGAGAAGGGGCAAGGGGGCTGGCCGGCTGGGCCTAGCCCCCCGCGCGGGGCCCACCAGGGGCTGGCCGGCGGCCTCCCCTCCCCCTCCTCTCCTTTAGTCCCACCCCAAGACTTGAGGGGAGGTAGTACCTCCCCTCCCCTATATAAGGTGGGGTATTTGGCCTAGAAAACACAACCAATAATCAATAAAGGTCTCCCCACTTTTGGGAGGACCTCTAATTGATATTTTCTCTATCCCCCCCTCTCTCTCTCTATCTCTCTCGTGACCATGGTCCCAAGTCTAGACTGCACGAGCGAGAGACATCTTCATCGTGGAGCGCCGTCGCGCTGCGGGATTCGGATCCGGGAGCTCTACTTCCGCAACTGCTGCTGGATCGGGGAAGCGGGAGTCATCGTCAGGCACCGAACGTGTGTAACTCCCACGAGGTGTCACACTTGAGGCACTCAAGTCGTTGGAGCCAGAAGGAGCGCAAGGACTTCATCACGACCTTGAGGTCGGCTTCGGCTCGTCTACATCAACCACGCTCTCTTGAGCGTTGACAACGCTTTTCGGTCTTCGAGGGTAAGTTCACGAAAAGCCCCTCCCGTTATTGTATTACTAATAGATAGGTCCTGGCAGCTTTAGGGGTTCAGGGGCATAGAGTAAAATTTATTGTTTTTATGCGCGGAACCCCTACAGTGGTATCAGAGCTAGATCTATGTGTAGTAATGCTAGTACGGGTAGAACACACACGATGTAGCGTGTGGGCGTTGATCTTTTAGTTGTTACCCTCCCACGTGTACTTGTGTATACCGCAGTAATGCTTGATGAAGCGGCCCCCAACCGACTTTACGCGTTCATTCGCGAGACTGGTCCACGCTTGACATACGGCTTGTACCGTATAAAGTGGCTTAGGGGGGTGTCTATCTCTCTCGCATTAGTTGGTATACCATTTGCAACAGAGGGCCCCGAAAGGGGTGTAGTAGAGACAACTACTTGATCAGCGTTGTGCTGAAAGTTCGTAGGTAAGTACGGTACTTGTACGAAAGCCCATTCAGCCACGTAAAATATGCAAAGATAAAGTAGAGGCGTCTAACTTTGTTTTGCAGGGGGGCGTTGCTTTGTGATATGGTTGTGGCAAAGGTAAAGTAATTACCTTTTGTTACATAGTAGTAGATAGTCATAGTAATGACAAACTACCACGCCGGAATGACACTGGTACCCTAGTGTCTACGGCGCCAGAACCCTGGCGCCGGAACCTAGTGACGGCGGATGAAGATCATGACGTGAAGGACCATATCACATAGCATTTACATTCAATGTTATTGTTTGTATGTCTTATTGTGTGATAGTATTAGATACTCGACGGTAGCCTAATAAGATGATCCCTGTTAAAATAACCAACGATTGTGTTCCCCCTTAGTGTGCACCACCAAGAAAGTTCTTCGGTATGAGGCAGGCCGTGATGATCGGGTGTCAGACATATCTACGTTCGCATACAGTGGGTGCAAGCCATGTTGCACAGCGAATACACTAAGGTTGAGTTGGCGAGCCTAGCACGCTAGAGAAGCGTGGCCTCGGAACGCGGATGGTCGAAAGATCGAGCACGATTCGCATGAATGATGTGACCGACGTTTAGCGTCCACCCTTGAACCCACATTGATGGCCATGATGATCGGGGGAGATGTGGCTGATAGGGATCGTGTTATCACTAGGAACCCTCTTTGGGGATAGGTGTTTCTGAGTGGAGTTATTATTAACTCATTTAATTATAAACTTAGTCTAAATTCCTTTTGCAATTATAAATGTAGATGGGTTCTTTCGTGTTGACAACTAAATGGTTAGAAGGAGAGAAGCTCATATTAGATGGATCGAACTTCTCCACTTGGGTTGCCAGTCTCCATGTTCTCCTTAGCGAAAACGACATGGTCGACTACATACTCGACATGATGGATCTGGATCCGTCCACAGACCTTGAGACCCCAGAGGAGCGGAAAGACCGCTATCTCCTTCGCGAGATGGCCTCCTCTATTTCAGTTGTGATGCGTTTCGGAATGGTGGACGAGCTGTGGCCTTTCGTGGGTGATGTCGACCCTCGTTCGGTGATGCTACAGCTTAGGACACATTTCGTGGATCAGACACGCATCTAGGAGCATGAGTTGATGGGAGACTTCCTCGCCATTAAGATGGAGGAGAACTCATCACTGGACAACCACTTACAGCATGCATGATGTGTACATGAGGCCAGCATACTTCCTAGATGTCTGGATTTCAGGCTCTTTCGCAAATGCTGCTGTGCTGCGGTCGCTGCCACCAAGCTACCAAGCACAAGTCAGGACTTGCGTAATGAGGGGCGACACGGAAATGGAGTTCCACCGGTTCATGACACATCTCAGGAATGTGTTGCTTGAACCAGATGTCGCTCAGGTCATCGATGACAAAGGTATATATTTGATATACAGTTTTATAAATGCTATAATCTTGCAAACACATTGCAGTGTTAAGTATATCTGATACTTGTTCTGTTTTACTGAAAACAGGTCCTTCTGCATAGAGGTGCTTGCTGGAGAGGAGGTGACGTTGCATGTTGATGGCGAGCATGATGATGACAGCCGACGACACACTCCCTCGACATTTATCATTTAGTTTGTGTTTAGGATGATTTTTTGTAATCAAGAGATTGTGAACTTCTTTAGTGTGTCTCACACTTTGTGAGACAGTTATTCATATAAGTTTGTAACAAACAGCTGTTCTGCTTTTATGAATGATTTCTATTCGTGTTCATATCTTGTTTGATTATATGTGAATTATCCTTATTGTTTGAAACTAATTGATAATGTATGAACATTTGTAAAACATTTATGCCTTGTTTAAAATACCCAACTTAATGATATTTCATTAATGAATGAAACCATTGTTTAAATTCAAAGTTATGTGATAATATGTGAAAGTCATTCGATTTCTTCTCACATATAAATCATGCCTAAGATCCGCAAAATAACTTGAACACCGTGTATTACTTGAATACAAAGTGTTTAATGAATTGTTAAAAGTAAATACATATTCAATGTATTGTGTTTTAACAGAAAATGGTAATTATCATTAAATGATTGTTTAAATGTGTAAAGTAAGTTTACCAAAGGAAACATGAATATGAAACTATTTGATTTGATCAAAGTGTTTCATCAACAAAAAGGGGTATAAATATAAAAGAGAATCCAACTGCTATGATTTGATCAATAGCAATGAAATTCAACTTTATAAGAATGGCATGAAAGAATTTGTGGAATGCAAAGTGTTTTGAAACGTCTACAAAGCATCACAATGTGATATTAGATATCAAAAGGGGTTAAATAGAAGGCACCGAATAAATCGTTGGAGTATATGTAGAGACCATTAGTTAGAAATAGTTAGCACTCAATTAGAATTAGTGAACCATTTGAATTCGTGAAAGTTTTGGGGTTATTTGATATAACCAAAACAATAGCAAATAAGTCCTTGTAGGGTATTCATTGGAAACTTTGAATACGAAATCCACAGCTAAACCAAAAGGAAAGCAAAACTTGTATTGCTTGGATTTTGGTGCATTCTTGAGAAAGCTCACTCCTAGTGATGTTTCTCAATTATGGAGCAAATGGAAATTAGTGTAAAACACGATGAGGATTCAAAACCCTGCATCAGAGTGTTGAGAAGCGCAGCGGACAACTTTCATGAACGATTCTCTTCACAGAAGGAAAGAATCAATGATTTTGATCATTGTGTTTTCCCTCCACTATTGTTATTCACTATATGAAGTAGGATTCAAAATGTAAATCCATATCTTGTATGGAGACATTTGTGAATCACTTGTCATGATTTTTGGAATATGACATACCTACAGACTACAAAGGAAATAATGGTAAACTAAATTATGAGAAATCCTAATAACAAAATTCCCTTGAGATTAGAAAGCAATTCGTTGCTGAATCTCACAAGTAAAGGAGTTGCTTGGAATTTTCCCAAATGACTGCAAAGCCATAGTAGGAAAAGGGGGTAAATGAAAAAAGCACAATTTATCAAGAACAGGATGAATTCAAATGAATTTAATTCATGTGTGCTAAGTGTCTAGTGGATTTAAAACTAGTAAAGTACTGGTATCTCATAGTAAATCTCCAAGTTTGATATTTGATCAAAATATTTTGAAGTTATTCAAAATAGTAAAGGTGATATGCAATTTGCATAAAATTGAGTGGGAGCTATGAAAGCAACATTGTTTGAGTGGGAGCTTATAGGAGTAATTCTTAAAGTAAGTTAAGGATGAAAGTGCAAATACTTATAAATGATGATTTATAAGATGTAGAAGTTGATAATAGGTGTATTATGATACTATGTAGTATTCCTTAAGGGATTCTGAAAAGTGTTTCAGAATAGAAGTTAATTAAGGAACTGGACCTTACTAACTCAAATTAGGAATAGTATTACATCAATGGTTGAAAGAAAGAAAAGGATGATCGTCATCCACTATGTTGAGACATAGGTTCCATCTTAGTAAACCATGATGATAACTCAGCATAATATGTGATCCAAAGTAAGGAACGTTTGAAAGTGATTAAGTTCGAATCACGGAACGTTGAGCTAAGTTTGTCCGCAGTATCTAGTAGAGAATTGTGGATATATTTTCCAAATCCATAAAGGATAACATATCTTAAAACATAAAGGGCTATGTTATAAGGTAATATGTTGGAAACTCCTGTAGATACCAATTAAAGTCAAATAGGAAGCAAGGTGAACAAAACATCAAAAGTTGCACAGAGTGCACTAGTGTTTCGATGAATACATTTATAATAATAAATAAGGGTACCATCTAAAGTGTTGTATAATGTTATGGCGGGGCTAATTCGCTTTTAACGTAGAATGATGTGTCCCAGGGCACAGTGCCCATGAGAAAGCCCTCGAGGTTGATCTAACGTCACTGTAGGCTCCTGGAATCAGGCCTCGTTCTGCTGCCATAGCGACGATGCATACACACAGATGCTATCATGTGATGATAGAGTATTAATGTCAATCAAGGTGACAATAGTAAGTTGCAAAGGATTTGGGACTGTAAAGTATAGACCCAAGACTCAACCTCTTCCATGAGCAAGCATGTTCAGGGTACCGGATATATGGTGCCAATGATTGAGATCAAATGCAGCTAGCGTATTTGTACTCTAGTGCAAGTGGGAGACTGTTGGAAATATCCCCTAGAGACAAATAGTAGTAAGGACTATTATCATATTTCGTATAGTTTATGATTAAGTTTTATATCATGCTATAACTATATTGAGTAGAAACATCAATACACGTGTGATATACAAACAACCAGGGGTTCCCAGTGAAACTCTAGTCACTGGTTCATTGGTCAACATATGATCATGTTTCCTGATCATGTGGCATTTATGCCAGTTGGAAATCAGGTCATCTCATTCGGAGAATGAGATGATGAACCAATACCCAACCTAAACATCGTGACCCGATCATGTCACTAAGTTCAAGTTACGATGATTAGAAATGGATCCTCGTAGACTATTCCTTAGACCGTGAGGCTATATCAATCACCGTCTCCCGAGGGTGCTTAGATATCATCAAACGCCATCTGGTAAAACGGTGGTTATAAAGGTGTGTTCAGGTATTCGGAGGAAACCGTAGAGGCAATATATGTCGAGAGCGGGATTTGTCCGTCCATGTGACGGGAAGATACTCAAGGGCCCACTCGGAGAAGTTATATCCAATAGTTGCGTAGCATGTGATTGGATCACGAGGATATCACTTGCCGGGACGAGTTAAGTAGCATTGTTCAGTAACGAGATTGAACCCGACATGGTGATGTCAATGATCATATCTCGGGAAATGCAAGTATCGAATGACAAAGGGAATAAGACACGACTGTCCCGGTTCAAATGACGAAAGATCTTCGTGGAACGCACAGGGGTCACATGGCCATCTAGGTCCCTCTGTTGATCATTGGTGCGGGAGTGTCCCGACCATGTCTGGAGCGTTCCCGAACCGTAGGGTATCACGCTTAAGGGCTTGATGATGCTTAGAGAGTGTTTATAGGAT
Organism: Avena eriantha; assembly: GCA_910589775.1. Taxonomy (NCBI): domain Eukaryota; kingdom Viridiplantae; phylum Streptophyta; class Magnoliopsida; order Poales; family Poaceae; genus Avena; species Avena eriantha. Next base: position 100,466,697 of record OU342744.1, read on the forward strand.
CGGTAGAATCACCGAAGAAAAGAAGGGAGAAAACCGGAAGGGTTTCGGTAAGTCCGGAGGATGTCCGAAGTGGAGGTGGAAGGTGTTCCATGGCCACGGAGATTAGATAATGTGTGAATGAATGTTAAATATTGATTTAATCATTTATTCATAATTATTTAATAAAGAGAAAATAAATTAAAAGGTTAAAAGGCTTAATGGGCCAATTTTCGGAGGGAGAGGGCCCATTAGGGAAAGGAGAGAGGGAGAAGGGGCAAGGGGGCTGGCCGGCTGGGCCTAGCCCCTGCGCGGGGCCCACCAGGGGCTGGTCGGCGGCCTCCCCTCCCCCTCCTCTCCTTTAGTCCCACCCCGGGACTTGGGGGAGGTAGTACCTCCCCTCCCCCTATATAAGGTGGGGTATTTGGCCTAGAAAACACAACCAATAATCAATAAAGGTCTCCCCACTTTTGGGAGGACCTCTAACTGATATTTTATCTCTCTCCCTCTCTCTCTCGTGACCGTGGTCCCAAGTCTGGACTGCGCGAGCGAGAGACATCTTCATCGCGGAGCGCCGTCGCGCTGCGGGATTCGGATCCGGGAGCTCTACTTCCGCAACTACTGCTGGATCAGGGAAGCGGGAGTCATCGTCAGGCACCGGACGTGTGTAACTCCCACGAGGTGTCACACTTGAGGCACTCAAGTCATTGGAGCCAGAAGGAGCGCAAGGACTTCATCACGACCTTGAGGTCGGCTTTGGCTCGTCTACATGAACCACACTCTCCTGAGCATTGACAACGGTTTTCGGTCTTCGAGGGTAAGTTCATGAAAAGACCCTTCCGTTACTGTATTACTAATAGATAGGTCCTGGCAGCTTCAGGGGTTCAGGGGCGTAGAGTAAAATTTATTGTTTTTATGCGCGGAACCCCTACAATTCATGGTTCAACGACAAAAATTCATGGAATGCATAGGGGTCATTATGGGCATCCAGGTCCTGCTGATGATCATTAGTATAAGAGGGATCTCGACCATGTTTGGAGTGTTCCCGAACCATGGGGTATCACGCTTAAGGGCTTGATGATGCTCGGAGATTGTTTTGGTATTGTCGGAATCACCGAAGAATAGAAAGAGGGAAAACTAGAAGGGTTTCAGTAAGTCTGGAGGATGTCCGGAGTGGGATGGAAGGAGTTCCGTTGCCACGGGGATTGAATAATATGTAAGTAAGTGTTAATATTTATTTAATCATGTATTTATATTTATTTAATAAAAGAAAAGGAATTAAAATGGTCAAATTCACTATTGGGCCAAAATCCCTAGGGAAAAAAGGCCCATGAGGGAAAGACCAAAGGGAGGAAGGATGGGAGGTGGCCGACTAGGCCTAGGGACCCCGCGTGAGGCCCACTAGGGCCATGGCCGCCGGCGGCCGGGCACCCCCTCCCCCTCTCCTCTCCCTTTCTTAGTTCCACATGGCTTAGCTAATAAGCTATGGGGTACCTTTTCCCCTATATATTGAGAGGTATCTTGAGAAAATAAATACACAATAATCAATAAACGGTTTTCTCTCTTTTGTGTAGACCTCTAGTTGATCCTCTCTCTCCCATGACCGCGGTCCCAAGTTTGGACTGCGCGATCAGGAGACTTCTTCACCGCGGAGCACCATCGTGTTGCGGGATTCGGATCCAGAAGGTCTACTTCCGCAACTGCTGCTGGATCCGGAGGAGAGGGAGTCATTGTCAGGCACCACACGTGCGTAAGTCCCCATGAGGTGCCACACTTGGGGTACTAGGAGTCATCGGATCCGGAGGAGCCGCTGGACTTCAACATGACCTCGAGGTCAGCGTCAGTACGACTACATCAGCCATGCTCTCCTGAGCGTTGATAATGCCTTTTGGTCTTCAAGGGTAAGTTTGCGAAAAGCCCCTCCCTTTACTGCATTACTAATAGATATGTCCTGGTATTAGGATTCTTGGCGTACGAAAATTTATTGTTTTTAGGCGTGAATCCCTACAGTGGTATCAGAGCTAGATCTACGAGTAGTATTGGTAGTACGGGTAGAACACACGAGTTGTAGCATGTGGGCATTGATCTTATAGTTGTTACCCTCCCACGTGTACTTGTGCATACTATAGAAATTCTTGATGAAGCGACCCCAACTAACTTTACACGTTCATTCGCGAGACTGGTCCATGCTTGACATACGGCTTGTACCATATAAAGTGGCTTTGGGGGGTGTCTATCTCTCTCGCATTAGTTGGTATGCCATTTGTAATGGAGGGCCCCGAAAGGGGTTTAGTATGGACAACTTTTGATCAGCGTTGTGGTTGAAGTTTGTAGGTAAGAACGGTTCTTGTGCGAAAGCCCTAACAGCCACGTAAAACATGCAAAGATAAAGTAGAGGCATCTAACATTGTTTTGCAGGGGTGTTGTGATGTGATATGGTCGTAGATGACTGCAAGTGCACATATCATTTGTAGCTAGTTTTGAAATAAAGATACGGATCCCATAGGGAGCAGGAGTCTAAAGCTAATGACACTTTGAACTAAATATTGAAATAGTAATGCTAAATAATGTTCTAAGTAACAAGGTAAAATGTGATTTTTGTGTAAAATATATTTTTGGGTTTTCAAATAAGAGAACAATAAGTAAACTAAAGCTGTAAGTAAGCAAGAGCATGCAAGTATGATTACGCAAGTCTGCAAGATGATGGAAAGAGTTCTCAGGGAGTAGTGGATCCACCGCTAATAATTATAAAGAGTGATCAAAATTATTATAATGAATAAGACCATTTATGATATGTGTGGGAGGAGCTCCATATATGGACGAATAGCCAGCAACCGCTGCACACATCATCCTCATAACCACATCAAACAATAACCGACAACCATTGTGTTACCGCGCTATTAATGGATTTCTCTCATGGCATGGACATGGCTTGATGTGTTCTCCTCGATTCCCCAAGTTAGTACGTAAAGAATGACAACTACTTTATAGTCACAATAAGTGCTATCATCCTTCCGTCTACCAACAAGTAATCCCCTTCATCGAGTCCCCATAGGAGGCAAATATTAATGAGGTGCACAACTCCCAACATCGAGACGAAGACAATTAACACAGACACATAATGAACAATATCACATAATAATCTTTATCTCAATTCAATCTCGTACTAGGGTTTCTCCATCTCCCCAAGAACAAACGAAACTACTCACACATGAAGGCAATCAACTTCATGGATAGCATATGGATGAAGTATGATGATACAACTGAAGACAAGTGCAAATCCAAGATTCAATCTAGAATTACAACAAGTAACCAAAGGAGATCGGCCATGGATACGTTGTTGATGAAGATGACGATGTAAATCGATGTGGAGTCCTTCAAGATCCTAGTCCCTTATCCTCTTGTGTGATGGTGATGGTGATGGTGTAGATCTGTTTGGAGGTGGCTATGGCGAAGGCACGTGTAGCATCCCAATTGTCTAACAATTGCAATGCTACTAGCCTAGTCTATATAATTGCTACTTCCTACATATAATTGTTGCATCATAATTATATCATGCTCATGTCATCATGCCACCTTGCATTTGAGCATCATATAAAACCCTTTTCATTTGGTTCTTCTCTCATATGCATTAGTAATTGTATTTGGCTCTTGATATATTGTATTTGGTTCTTGATAAATGCTTGATACCCAAGTTGAGTTGGGGGCATATCTATTATTAACTCCACCACCTTTCTTGTCACCATCCCATAATTCCACCACCCTACTACATGTGAGCTTTGCATTTTAATGGATTTTACCTCTAGCTCATGTGAGTTGGGAGGGATCCATTTCTATTCTACATGCTCTCACACTAGCATCATGTTGTTCCACATTATTAATATGTGGAGCCACCTTTGCATGCTTTGTGAGTGGGACCCCCCTTTTGCTAGCTTCCATATGGATTATTATGAATGTATGCTCATGTTGGAATATTTTTGAGACTATTAAACATCTAGTGGAACATACACACTAGCAAGTCCAAATTATATTCAAATATGATCATCTCCATATACTCCCCATGGAAACTCCTTCTATTTTTCCTTTAGCTTGGCCTTACTCCATATTTTGGAATGCATGTGTACAAATGCCATGATTATTATTTTGTTTTCACAAGAGTAGGCATGGCATTTAATGCTGATGCATGGGCCATGCAACAATCACCACCATCCTATTCTTTTGGGTTTTACTTGGATTTTTAGTGGATCATGGTCCCTCGGGAATCAATTATTGTTGGCTCTATGCTTTTTGCTCTTACCCCAAAACCCTCCTCATCTTGACCTTTGTTTCTTTGCCATGTGCATCAAGACCTCAACTCCACCCCATCTTCTTTTCACTTTTGCTTGATCTTGCTTTTGATCGTGTTAAAAACCCTCTCACCACCTCTTCTCTCATCTCACTCTCCTTATCCATCACCACACCCTCCACCTTTGCTTGATCTAGTTGGCATGTGGAGAAAACCCTAAAAACCTTAACCAAACCCTACCCCTACCTCTCCTTACCCATCACACCTTGCTTGATTATGTGGGTATGCAAAACCCTAAGCTAAACCTAATCACCTCACCACCCTACTCTCACCATGCCGAGGCACCCCTCTCTCTCTAACCCCTTGTCTAACCTAACCCGAGCCCTCCAACCCTAGCTCCATGCCACACCCCTCCATTTCTCTCTCCCTGCCGCCCGGCCCCACACTGAGCCTGGCCTCGCCCTAGCCCCCTTGCAGCCCCTGGCCTCCCTACCCTGCCCTAGCCGTGCCCAACACGTGAGGTAAAAAAGGTGGCCGAGCCACCTTTTTCCTCCCAAGCCCCACGACATCTCCCCTCTCCCTCTCTGCTTATCTACCTACTCCCTCTCTCTCGCCTATTTGCAACCCCAGATCCCCAGGGCCTCGCCTCTGCTTCCTCCCTTCTCTCCCTGTCACCGCTCTTCTCCAACTCCGGCCACCACCTCGGCATCCACCACCATCCTCTGGATCAGGCGGCAGGCGCGGTTGTGGAGGTATCGAGGAAGCTCAGCGCGGTCCCCAACGTCGCCCCGTACACAGCAGCGAGGAGGAGCCGGCCCAGCCCCGCCGCACACCGACGCGCCCGAGAGAAACCCTAACGCCATCGGCCGTCTGCATCGTCACTGATCTGCCGCTCCCCGACCCGATCCACCACCGCCGACCACCTCACGGTGAGCCACCCTCCCTCCTAGACATCCCCTCTCTCACCGTCAATGCCTGTTCACGCCGGTGTTTTTGCCGAGCAGTCTCTGTGCGCCGGCGTGCGCGAGCGTCTGCCCGTCGACGCGCCGCTTAATAGCTCACCTGGCCGCACTGTCGTTTCCGTCAACAACCCAACCCTAGCCGTAGCGGTTCCGCCCCTCCGCGCGAGGTCGTGAGTTCGATCCCCGCTGCGCCGCGCGCGCTGTCGCCGTTAGTTTCGTCAGATAACTCAGAGGAAGAGAAACAGTAGCCGTGCGCACTTTACAAATACCCCCCCACACCCTTTTGCCTTAACCCGCGGTACCCCAAGTCCCACCAGGCAGCCTCTGTGGCCTTTTAACAAAAAGGCACCCGCGTTTTTGTATTCCTCAACCTGCGCTCCAGCCCGGACCCACCTGTCAGCCACCGTATGGATTTTACGAAAAAGCACCCCAGGTTCCAGGTCCTCAACCCGCGGTCCCCCTCCGCGCCACGTGGCTAGCCCAATCCAACTCGCTGGCGCGTGGGCCTCTTTTCGTCGTGGGCGTACCTGTCAGTCTCACTGGCTGGCTAAGCCGCGGTGAGAAAAGGGTTTCGCCACGCAGCTGCGCCAGTTCAGCTCGGTCCCACCCGTCAGCGTCTGAGGCTAGCTAAGGCTGTGTATAAAAAAGTATCTGGATTATCTGTTTAAATTTCAGAAATGTTTAAATTCAAATTTAAATCTGTTTTTAATAACTTTTATTTTGTAAATCCAAATAATACAAATGATATATGTTTCTGAATCAGAAAAATGTGAGGAATTCAAATATGCTATTCAAAATGTTGTTTGACCACTTTAAATTTTCGAGATGGTTAAAATTGCAATAAAATGCCATTTTCTTAATTAATTAATAACTTTAGTTTCACAACTCCAAATTCGACAAATAATATGTCTAAATCGATTAGCGCGATGAGCCCGTTCTAACTATGCATTCCATGTTCTGAATTGAAGCATGCATCATGTCATTATTAAAAACCAGAACTGTTTATGGCAATAAAACTTGACCAAATAATTAATTAAATGTTTATTCTTGTACCCCACACCTCACCCATGCCATGCTACATCACTGCCATGTAAATTGTGCATCATTCATCATGGCATGCTTGTTTGCTTGTCGCATTTTATTCATATGCTTGTGCACTTTATTTATGCTGGCCCTTGTTTGTTTGGTTCTTCGAATAGACGCCGAGCAGGGAAATTATCAGGAATCACAGGAGTTCTACCCAGATCCGTCTCTCGCTTCAATTGAGCTGCCAGGCAAGCACTACCACATGCTTGCATACATATAGTACCTATTGCCTCTATCTTATTCTTGCATCATTGAGTCGCGATTGCATTAAATTGAATCCCAAGTATTGGATAGCCTTTACTTTAAACCCCACCGAAGCTTGTTCCTCCATCCCATGAGCCATTACTACAGGAGTTGTTTGAGCCATGCGAGTCGTAGAACAACATGTGTAGGGTATGTGAGTGTCTGATGGATAACGAGGTACCTAAACAACTGAACCTGAGTAGTAATGGGATAACTAATGAAAGAGGCACCGGTGAGCAACATCTGCTATTTGGTTTTTCGTGCTCACTTGTGTCCCGTAGGACCCCGAGTACTTGATTCCTGTTCCTTGACTATTCGCACTATCCACATCCAGGAGGCCTTATGGACCCCCCTGAGCCAGAGCTTGATTCATTACTATTTCTTGGGGCCACAAAGTAGTTTGGGGCTTTGTTACTATCCTATACTTATGCCATGCTTTACTGTTTTATTTAAGATTGTGCGTGGAGCACCTGTACTATTTTGGGATGCGGAGTGTTTTCGCGGTATTGACAAGCCTAGTCACACTTTCGGGTCCCAGTCATTTACAGCCATTGGCGCAAACCTTGGGTCCGTCTCGGAGCCGGCCAACTTTGTTGCGGGTAGCTTAATGGGGTGCCCCCCTGAAATATTTCTGAATCCTGTGATCGCTTTGTCGTGAATGCCTCGTTGGGTTTTGAGTTGGTTTTTCCGAGGTTGATCGAGTGTGTGTTGCTATTTGTGCACCCCTGCAGGGTAAATCTTTCTGAAAGCCGTGTCCGTGGTTATGGACGACTTGGAGCACAGTTCTCGATCATAGACAAGTATAACTAAAGTACCGCTTTTAATCTGACTAAATACCTGACTAGTAAATAGTGAAATTCTCATGGAATGGTTAATAAAATTGCCAACGGATGGGTTGTTCGCCCGCTTTCTCATTGGTAAGCGAGAAGGAGGATGGATCTATTAATTATATTGTTATAACTGTTGTTACTAATTAACGGACATCCATCTATCTTTGGTTAGGCGGATGGTTAGCGAGTATCTATAGACTTGTTAGTTATTATCTTTTGCTGCAATTGCGTCACCCTAGGTTTTGTCCCCTTTAGAGGCATAAAGACTTGCTGAGTACCCCTAGGGTCTCACACGATAAATTGTTTGATTCAGATGAACAGGTGTACTCGCAAGATGGATACTGGGTGGAGGAGACAGATGATGTTGGCAACGATCACTCGGTGTAGAGATTCCGGGGATGGGGATCCGCGAGATCTGTGGGCGGGATGTGTTTATTTATGTGGCATCTTATGCCGATTTGATTCTTATTCGTACTCGGATCTTGTTTTCTGCTTCCGCCTGATACTCTGATGTTTGATGTATGAGGAGCTATCCTAAACTATTATCTCTATCTAGGATATTTGGATCTTGCCGTATGGCGTTGCAATATTTCTATTTCTTTTAGATGGAATGGCTCTGAAAACTGTTGTATGGTGGCTTGCATACATACTCACTTGTGTATGTAGTTGATCCCTTCGCCTGCCGACTACACCGCTCGTTCTTGTCCCGATGTTCTGGAAGTGGTTAGGACGGCCGACAGGTCTACCTGTGAGTGGCCCCTGGGCCCCACCGTACTATTTTAACCACTTTCGCTCATCCAGGCATGCAACTTAGAGCATAATTCACCGAGGTAGTTACAATTGGTATCAGAGCCATCCCGCCCTTCAGGGTCTCAGCCAAATGGTCGTTGTCAGTCTAGCAAATATTTTTGGTAGCTATGTATACTAGGGAAAAACAAAAACGTGAGAGTCTGACTGCTTCCATTTTTCTTCTTACCCACCCACCCACCCTTTTCTGGTAAGGAAGTGTAACGTTTTCAATCCTCTTCTAAAATTCAAACTAGGATTCACGTGTTCGGGGTTCCGTAGTACCATAGGTTGTGTGTGTGTGAATTCCTTGTCTGTCTGTTGCATCCAAATGTTATTACTATCTGCCTTTTGGTTATCAACTGTTGGTACATTCCATACCGACAGGCTTTTGTAAACTGACGCGATCTATCCGACTCTTGGTTAACCGGTGCCATCTTGTTAAGGGTGTTTTTCCTTCCAGCATGCTTTCACAGAATGTGGAGTTGCTAATCCCTATCTGATAAGTGGTTTTGCGCATTTATTGGTATTTTAATGCCGAAAAGGCGGAAATTTTTTCTTTGATACATTTGTGTTTCCACACTCCTCTTTAGTCGTGTGTGAAACATTATCTATCTTCCTTTTATCGGCATGTCCATGCTAACTCATCCTTTTGTCACCGGCGCTTAATCCTGGAGTTTTACTTCATCTTCAAATTCTCTTGGGCTAATTACATAACAAGTGTCGATCCGATGCTGGTGATTGTAATTTGGTTCTCGGCATAGCTATATGACACTTATCATGAGTGGAATATGGTCAATTGTATCGACACAATCCTTCAAATGGTGGCGGTTATCTCTTGTGATTCGAGTTACAGCGTGATCATATCTATGCATATTCAAGTATCTTTGGCAATCCGGAGTTTTCTCAAGGCACTACGGTGGTCTATCATCTGTTTATCATGCTTCACATCTGTTTGGAACTCCATATCTGCAAAATTCTCTTTGATACGAGGGAATTGCATCTTTTCGCCTTTGATAGCTTTTCTTAAGGTATGAGCTATCATCGTTCCTTTACCCAAGATCTCTTTATCTTTGTAACCGGCGATCCAATCGACAATGTGAACCAGGCGACATCTCTTTTTCTTCTTCTGAAGGACCAGATAATCTATTCTGCTAGTGCACCTTGTTCAACATGAACCCGTGCTCTTAATATTGATCTTTCAAAGAGCGTGGAGCTCAGGAAGTGTTTCGAGCATTTGTTCGTTTCTCTCGCCTCTTGAACTTGGTATTCTGGGAATATTTTGTTAATCCATGGTGGTATATGTTGATAATATGCTAGACTATTCTATATCAATGGAAGATCATCTGTGTCTCTTTCTCTCAAGCTGCGAGAACACCGCTTGTGTGCAAAGTTCTCAAAGTGTGAATTCTGGCTTCTTGAAGTCACCTATCTCGACCACGTCCTTCTGCTAAATACATCACTTCAATTCTGGAATCAACAAGTCCATTGTTAATTCCATCCTCCACCTTTAATCAAACTCGGAGTTTTTCCTTATTGGCGAGTTATCATCGTCGTTCCGCTGAAGATTTCCTCAAGACTGCTAAATCTCTCTCAATTATTTCAATAAGAACATGGAGTGCTTTTCACCTCGATCTCGTCAAGTAACCTTTGAAACCCTCTCGTTCTATCGTCTATGCTCAATCCACCGGAGGCCATGAAGACTTTTCTGATCTTTTGTAATCCTTCTGTTCAAGTTGGTGCTATCTTTTTCTCTACCTGTTGAATCTTGCAGTTGTTCCCTGTAATCTTCCTTCATATCTTTTCCGGTGGTTTGGATCTTCCGACACGACGACAACATCATCAACCTTATCTATCTTGGATCCGGCGAATTATTTGCATCATATCTTTATTTTCTTACGGAGTTCCACGAGTTCTTTTTGTCAGGATCTTCAGTCTGTCTTTGGGAGTTGGGTTGTGTGATTTTCTTATTCATGTACGGAGTAATGCTTTGGGTGCGGGATGGAGTAGCTACCATACCACTACTCTTGTACATTGAATTGGTGGATTTATGTGATTTAACTCATTCCACGGAAGTAGAAGTGGCCTTTATCCCTCAATACTTTACTTCCGCCCCTTTCTTTCCAGATTGTTCTCTCGAAAAATATAATCAATAATCTCGTGTTGGTGGTCTTGTCTATTCTAGATGGAGCAAAATCTTCAATTATCTAGTGGAAGCAAATGCATTTATCTTTTCGGTTACTCTTCATTCCACCGGAGCACCACATCGTCAATCAAGAAGGATGGAAGATATATCTGACTTCCTTTTGTCAATCCTTATTCTGCTGGTAAAGCCAATTATGGTTGATGGCATTAATCGCAAATCTATTCCACATTCCACTTTTTCTAAGGATTCTACCATGAGCTAGCATTCCCCTCTTTCTCTTGAAGTTATATCCGCACACCTCAATTGCATGATCCTTGGTTCTTACCGGTGCAACAAGAATCTAATCAGACAATGTCTAACTAAACCTTTTCGTTGATATCAAGGAACTCTATTGTTTGAAGCCGATATTGTTTCCAAACTTCCTTCTCAAATCCGAGGGAAGGTACAGTGCTATTTTCATAGTGGTGGATAACTTCTCCAAAGTCGCTTTTTGCATCTGGAAAGGGCAAGATTCATCATCACTTGCAACTTCCAATCTTTAATCCTGACGGTGTGTCTTTCCTTTCTCCAAGGTACATCGCCCTTTCTAATTCTTTCTACAAGAGGTTACAATCTTTCATCATGTTTCTCGAAAAACCGGAGCTATGTTCATCCTATCCTTCTTGTCTCACGACAATCCTTCAACTCTTCTAACCCGTTGTTTTCCAAGCAAAACGCAAGACTAGCAACAAGTATAACAAGTTTGCAAGGTATAGTGGTCGCACCATTCCGTTGTTCATCATCTTGGGAACGCAAGGATCATCTTCGTTCCGAACACCCGCCTCTCCTTGTGTTGTTTTCTTTTTCCTAGGAATCTCGGGGCGAGATTCTTGTTTAGTGGGGGAGAGTTGTAGCATCCCAATTGTCTAACAATTGCAATGCTACTAGCCTAGTCTATATAATTGCTACTTCCTACATATAATTGTTGCATCATAATTATATCATGCTCATGTCATCATGCCACCTTGCATTTGAGCATCATATAAAACCCTTTTCATTTGGTTCTTCTCTCATATGCATTAGTAATTGTATTTGGCTCTTGATATATTGTATTTGGTTCTTGATAAATGCTTGATGCCCAAGTTGAGTTGGGGGCATATCTATTATTAACTCCACCACCTTTCTTGTCACCATCCCATAATTCCACCACCCTACTACATGTGAGCTTTGCATTTTAATGGATTTTACCTCTAGCTCATGTGAGTTGGGAGGGATCCATTTCTATTCTACATGCTCTCACACTAGCATCATGTTGTTCCACATTATTAATATGTGGAGCCACCTTTGCATGCTTTGTGAGTGGGACCCCCTTTTGCTAGCTTCCATATGGATTATTATGAATGTATGCTCATGTTGGAATATTTTTGAGACTATTAAACATCTAGTGGAACATACACACTAGCAAGTCCAAATTATATTCAAATATGATCATCTCCATATACTCCCCATGGAACCTCCTTCTATTTTTTCCTTTAGCTTGGCCTTACTCCATATTTTGGAATGCATGTGTACAAATGCCATGATTATTATTTTGTTTTCACAAGAGTAGACATGGCATTTAATGCTCATGCATGGGCCATGCAACAATCACCACCATCCTATTCTTTTGGGTTTTACTTGGATTTTTAGTGGATCATGGTCCCTTGGGAATCAATTCTTGTTGGCTCTATGCTTTTTGCTCTTACCCCAAAACCCTCCTCATCTTGACCTTTGTTTCTTTGCCATGTGCATCAAGACCTCAACTCCACCCCATCTTCTTTTCAATTTTGCTTGATCTTGCTTTTGATCATGTTAAAAACCCTCTCACCACCTCTTCTCTCATCTCACTCTCCTTATCCATCACCACACCCTCCACCTTTGCTTGATCTAGTTGGCATGTGGAGAAAACCCTAAAAACCCTAACCAAACCCTACCCCTACCTCTCCTTACCCATCACACCTTGCTTGATCATGTGGGTATGCAAAACCCTAAGCTAAACCTAATCACCTCACCACCCTACTCTCACCATGCCGAGGCACCCCTCTCTCTCTAACCCCTTGTCTAACCTAACCTGAGCCCTCCAACCCTAGCTCCATGCCACACCCCTCCCTCTCTCTCTCTCCCTACTAGCCTGGCCCCACACCGAGCCTGGCCTCGCCCTGGCCCTCTTGCAGCCCCTGGCCTCCCTACCCTGCCCTAGCCCTGCCCAGCATGTCAGGTAAAAAAGGTGGCTGAGCCACCTTTTCCTCCCAAGCCCCACGACATCTCCCCTCTCCCTCTCTGCTTATCTACCTACTCCCTCTCTCTCTCGCCTGTTTGCAGCCCTAGATCCCCAGGGCCTTGCCTCTGCTTCCTCCCTTCTCTCCCTGCCACCGCTCTTCTCCAACTCCGGCCACCACCTCGGCATCCACCACCATCCTCTGGATCAGGCGGCGGGCGTGGTTGTGGAGGTGTCGAGGAAGCTCAGCGCGGTCCCCAACGTTGCCCCGTACACAACAGCGAGGAGGAGCCGACCCAGCCCCGCCGCACACCGACGCGCCCGAGAGAAACCCTAACGCCATCAGTCGTCTGCATCGCCACTGATCCACTGCTCCCCGGCCCGATCCACCACCGCCGACCACCTCGCGGTGAGCCACCCTCCCTCCTTGACATCCTCTCTCACCGTCGATGCCTGTTCACGCCGGTCTTTTTGCCGAGCGGTCTCTGTGCGCCGGCGTGCGTGAGCGTCTGCCCGTCGACGCGCCGCAGCGGTTCCGCCCCTCCGCGTGAGCGCGAGCTCGCGAGTTCGATCCCCGCTGCGCCGCGCGCGCTGTCGCCGTCAGTTTCGTCAAATAAATCGGAGGAAGAGAAACAGTAGCCGTGCGCACTTTACAAATCCCCCCCCACACACACACCCTTTTTCCTTAACCCGCGGTACCCCAGGTCCCACCAGGCAGCCTCTGTGGCCTTTTAACAAAAATGCACCCACGTTTTTGTATTCCTTAACCCGCGCTCTAGCCCGGACCCACCTGTCAGCCACCGTAGGGATTTTACAAAAAAGCACCCCACGTTCCAGATCCTCAACCTGCGGTCCCCCCTCTGCGCCGCGTGGCCAGCCCAATCCATCTCGCTGGCGTGTGGGCCTCTTTTCGTCGCGGGCCTACCTGTCAGTCTCATTGGCTGGCTAAGCCGCGGTGAGAAAAGGGTTTCGTCGTGCAGCTGCGCCAGTTCAGCTCGGTCCCACCCGTCAGCGTCTGAGGCTAGCTGAGGCTGTGTATAAAAAAGTCTCTGGATTATCTGTTTAAATAAAAACAATTTCAGAAATGTTTAAATTCAAATTTAAATCTGTTTTTAATAACTTTTATTTTGTAAATCCAAATAATACAAATGATATATGTTTCTGAATCAGAAAAATGTGAGGAATTCAAATATGCTATTCAAAATGTTGTTTGACCACTTTAAATTTTCGAGATGGTTAAAATTGCAATAAAATGCCATTTTCTTAATTAATTAATAACTTTAGTTTCACAACTCCAAATTCGACAAATAATATGTCTAAATCGATCAGCGCGACAAGACCGTTCTAACTATGCATTCCATGTTCTGAATTGAAGCATGCATCATGTCATTATTAAAAACCAGAACTGTTTATGGCAATAAAACTTGACCAAATAATTAATTAAATGTTTATTCTTGTACCCCACACCTCACCCATGCCATGCTACATCACTGCCATGTAAATTGTGCATCATTCATCATGGCATGCTTGTTTTCTTGTCGCATTTTATTCATATGCTTGTGCACTTTATTTATATTGGCCCTTGTTTGTTTGGTTCTTCGAATAGACGCCGAGCAGGGAAATTATCAGGAATCACAGGAGTTCTACCCAGATCCGTCTCTCGCTTCAACTGAGCTGCCAGGCAAGCACTACCACATGCTACCTATTGCCTCTATCTTATTCTTGCATCATTGAGTCGCGATTGCATTAAATTGAATCCCAAGTATTGCATAGCCTTTACTTTAAACCCCACTGAAGCTTGTTCCTCCATCCCATGAGCCATTACTACATGAGTAGTTTGAGCCATGTGAGTCGTAGAACAGCATGTGTAGGGTATGTGAGTGTCTGATGGATAACGAGGTACCTAAACAACTGAACCTGAGTAGTAATGGGATAACTAATGAAAGAGGCACCGGTGAGCAACATCTGCAATTTGGTTTTTCGTGCTCACTTGTGTCCCGTAGGACCCCGAGTACTTGATTCCTGTTCCTTGACTATTCGCACCATCCACATCCGGGAGGCCTTATGGACCCCCCTGAGCCAGAGCTTGATTCATTTCTATTTCTTGGGGCCACAAAGTAGTTTGGGGCTTTGTTACTATCCTGTACTTATGCCATGCTTTACTGTTTTATTTAAGATTGTGCGTGGAGCACCTGTACTGTTTTGGGATGCGGAGTGTTTTCGCGGCATCGACAAGCCCAATCACACTTTTGGGTTCCCAGTCGTTTACAGCCATTGGCGCAAACCTTGGGTCCGTCTCGGAGCCGGCCAACTTCGTTGCGGGTAGCTTAATGGGGTGGCCCCCTGAAATATTTCTGAATCCTATGATCGCTTTGTCGTGAATGCCTCGTTGGGTTTTGAGTTGGTTTTTCCGAGGTTGATCGAGTGTGTGTTGCTATTTGTGCACCCCTACAGGGTAAATCTTTCTGAAAGTCGTGTCCGCGGTTATGGACGACTTGGAGCACAGTTTCTTGATCATAGACAAGTATAACTAAAGTACCGCTTTTAATCTGACTAAATACCTGACTAGTAAATAGTGCAATTCTCATGGAATGGTTAATAAAATTGCCAATGGATGGGTTGTTCTGCCCGCTTTCTCGTTGGTAAGCGAGAAGGAGGATGGATCTGTTAATTATATTGTTATAACTGTTGTTACTAATTAACGGACATCCGTCTATCTTTGGTTAGGCGGATGGTTAGCGAGTATCTATAGACTTGTTAGTTATTATCTTTTGCTGCAATTGCGTCACCCTAGGTTTTGTCCCCTTTAGAGGCATAAAGACTTGCTGAGTACCCCTAGGGTCTCACACAATAAATTGTTTGATTCAGATGAACAGGTGTACTCGCCAGATGGATACTGGGTGGAGGAGACAGATGATGTTGGCAACGAACACTCGGTGTAGAGATTCTGGGGATGGGGATCCGTGAGATCTATGGGCGGGATGTGTTTATTATGTGGCATCTTATGCCGATTTGATTCTTATCTGTACTCGGATCTTGTTTTCTGCTTCCGCCTGATACTCTGATGTTTGATGTATGAGGAGCTATCCTAAACTATCATCTCTATCTAGGATATTTGGATCTTGCCGTATTGCGTTGCAATATTTCTATTTCTTTTAGATGGAATGGCTCTGAAAACTGTTGTATGGTGGCTTGCATACATACTCACTTGTGTATGTAGTTGATCCCTTCGCCTGCCGACTACGCCGCTCGTTCTTGTCCCGATGTTCTGGAAGTGGTTAGGACGGCCGACAGGTCTACCTGTGAGTGGCCCCTGGGCCCCACCGTACTATTTTAACCACTTTCGCTCATCCAGGCATGCAACTTAGAGCGTAATTCACCGAGGTAGTTACAGCACGGCGGTTGGGCTCCGCCGTGGTGGAGGATATGGCTTGGTTGCTCTCTCTTGGGTCCTCCCTCCTTTATATAGGCCTTGGGGGTGTCCTAGGGTTCCCCCAATACCATCATATGACTTAGGGAAGGTTCTGAATCTTTTTTGGGGCAAAATAACGTCGTTTGCGACCTTTTTGGAAAATATACGGGCGGAGCTATACGACCAGAAAAATAGCCCCGGCGGTATAGTTGATTGTCAAACTGTTTGTCCACTTTAGTATTTTGGCCGTCATTTCTTTATACAAACTCCGTTTTGGGTGTTCTTGGGCTCGTTGAGTTCGTATCATCGAGGGATACAACCATGCGGTCGTGGATCTTTAAGAAGTTGTAAAAATTCACTTTTCCAACACCTCAAATGGCTAAGTCTGGTCCCTACAGCTCCTCCATACTATTCTCTCTTTGTTCCTTTTTCCTTTGTTTTATCCATAATCATAATCAACACCTACACACATGTCATAGACAAGGAAAGTGATAAAATTCTACCTAAACTACTAAATATGCAAATCTCATATGAAAGTAAATGAGAAATAGAAATCATGCATATAAGGCATAGCTATAGCTGGAAGAAACATGATATGAGAGATAAATGGCTCATTTTATATGGCTAAAAGAGGTGGTATTTCACAGGCATAAACTTCCCCAAGCCAGATCTTGCTCGTCCTTGAGCAGGGATGGTCGATAATAAATTAATGGTTGTGAAATAGCTTATCATTGGAAATCAATGCCTTGCATCCTTATTTCTGTTATAAGCTCGAAGAGAGAAAACATGTATTCATACAAGGCAACACAAGCTCAGTTATAAAGACCACTAAAGATTCATCAAAACTTATATGCTCCATGTCAATAGTGAATCTACTTGCAGACAAACTTGTGATCCTCTTATTGCTCCTTTTGTATAACTTTTCATATCATTTTTTATGAGGCAAAACTTAGTCACAAATAGATGTCAAGCATACATAGGAATAAAGTACCCAATCATGTCATCTAGTTAAGGCTCTCAAGTGCAAATATCAGTTATTGAACTTTCAGGAAGTTTATCTCTTAGTAACGAGATTTATGCCAAAAGGGAATGCGAGATCATGTCAAAAGAAGCATAGCATTAGAGTGTCTCATTTGATCATCCACATCAATGAATCATGGCTATTAAACACTCATTTTCTATTCTTTGCCTTTCTAAAACTTTAGTTCATCAGTAATGAGATCATGCCAAAACTTAGTGTGTTTAATCAGACTATGCAGGCTAACAATGGATACTCGTGACCATTACCAAGGTTTCCCTTTTCGGTATAATGATTTAGCATAATGGTCAGAGGAGTATTCCCTCTTTTGCTTTGAACACGGGCCCATGAAAATACCAATGCATACACAAATATAGCATTTATGCAACATATGTTGGGCAACTCATAGCCAAATTCCAAGAGTTTCCTCTTTTTTGGACTGTTCAAAGGCCAACAGAGTTGTTAGCATCCCATGTTGTGCGATAGTGGTGCATACACGCATAAAGCAATATCATACTTTAATCAACATGTCAAGATTTGGCATGCATCTCAATTACCGCTAAATATTAGTTTCTTCTAACAAATCCTTTCAAAGAGTACTATCAAGTCGAACATCACATCTATGGTGTTGAGTATCTTTTAGGGTAAACTCTTAAGACAATTAATCAACACCTTATTTAGCATAGAACTCAAAACTTCTAAATATCATTTCCAATTGACAACTCCTTCCGTAAGCAAACTATCAAGTCCTCATTGTTTTGTTCCAACTTTGGAGTACTTTTCATATGATTTCTTGGACTAACCTATTAACAAGAGCCACAGTGCCAGTTGCCTGTTTTTTGCTGTTTTTGGTTCCAGGAAAGTTAGAAAATGAATATTCTCGGAATTGGACGGGACAAAAGCCAAAGTGCCTATTTTTCCGGAAGTCATCAGATGCCAGAATACGAGAGGGAGAGGGGCCAGAGGCCGGTCACAGCACCTGGCCGCGCGGCCAGGCTTGGCCCGCGCCAGGGGGTGGTGTGGTGTCCCCTGGCACCCCCTCGGCCTCCCCTTCCGCCTATAAGATGCCCTCGGGACGAAAACCCTAAGTACCCGATCAAAAATCCACGAAAGAGTCTGTAGTCGCCGTCATCTCCATCCCTAGATTGGGAGGGATCTGAAGCTCTTCCCGGCACCCTGCCGGAGAGGGGAATTCACCCTGGAGGCCTTCTTCATCACCATGCAAGCCTCCGGTGTGATGCGTGAGTAGTTCATCCTTGGACTACAGATCCATGTAGTAGCTAGATTGGTGGTTCTCCTCCTTTGTGCTTTCATGTTTAGATCTTGTGAGCTCCGTTCATGATCAAGATCATCTATTTGTAATTCTGCATGTTGTGTTTGCGGGGATCCGATGGATATTGAGATGCTATTTCAGATTGATTATTGATTCTATCATGTCTTTGTTATTTGTGATCTTGCATGCTTTCCGTTGTTAGTAGCTATCTTGGCCAAGTAGATGCTAGCAACTCCAAGAGTTAGTATTTATGCTCGATAGTGGATTCATGCCTCTGGTAATCTAGGGAAGTGACAGAAATCTCTAAGGTACTAGATGTGCTGTTGCTACTAGGGAGAAAACAACAATCCTTTGTTCATAGAACAATCGTATTGTTTACTTTACACGCAGTTCGTAAAGCAATAATCTGTTGCTTGCAACTTAATATTGGAGGGGGTTCAGATGATAACTGAAGGTGGATTATTAGTAATAGATGCAGTTGGATGGCGGTCTATGTATAATGTTGTAATGCCCAATCGAATCTCAAAGGAGTCAAGATGATTAGTATATGCATGTATTGCTTTCTCGATGTTTGTCAATTGCCCCACTATAATTTGTTCACCCAGCATGTTATCTATCTTAAGGAGAGCCACCTCTAGTGAACTATGGATCCCGGTCCTTGTCTTTTACATACAATCTACAAACTGTTACTGCTTTGTGTTTAATTTCTACAAACTTTTACTTCTTTCCATTCGATACGTTTAATCCTTTGTTTTCCGCAAAACACGGTGAGATTGACAACCTCATCGCAAGTTGGGGACAAAGTTCTGTGGTTGTGTTGTGCAGGTCTCCACGTTGCTACTAGCACCGGTAGTGCGCCCTGCCAAAGCTCAACTAGTAACACCTTTGGGGTGTTTCCTTGCTCCTACTGGTTCGATTAAACCTTGGTTTCATAACTGAGGGAAACTTGCTGCTGTGCTCATCGTACCTTCCTCTTGGGGTTCCCAACGAGCTCTACATCATCATTGCTCCAGCATTTTCCTGGCGCCATTATAGAGCCCTCATGTATCCCCATATGAATATAGAACTAGACTCACTTAAACAAGCATTCAAAAACAGCGGGATACATGATTGCATTAAACCTTCATCGGATACGAACATTGCACAAGACTCTACACATGCAGAAGTAACCTTCCCAAGCTTAGAACTTTGCAAGAACCAAACTTGAGTATATCACCAAAATAAAAGAGAAAATACAGTTTCCAAAAGAGAGTGTGATAAGTGGTTACCTCCCCAAGCTTAGTTGAAAACAAGGGTGACACACTTTACAGTTAAGGTACAAGTAACCTCTCTTTTTATGGACAAAGGACCTTTGCTTCAACATGTATTTCTTGATATGGCCCGGTGTGCCTTCCTTGAGGACCTGCTTAAAAAACTAAAAAGAAAACAAAATATTTTTGTGTTTTTGAAGACACGGGTTTAGCTCACAAGTGATAAAAATACAAGTCCCACTGAGTCGGTTCATCAACCTAAACACCATGCTTAAGTCAACAAACTAGTTCTAGAAGATGCCTCTCCTAGATTGTGATGAGATGCAAGTGAAACAGGATACAAGACACGTGTGTATAGCCCCCTATGCGCTTATTAAAAGAGGTTCGAGTTGGAAGGTTTTACCAGACACTGATTGTCAAAGCATTGAATTAAAGCAACCAAGTGGCTCATGCGAGTGTTTGCACAGTTGGCACTACCGTACACGTCATCACACAAGGTTCAAGTCCCTACGAAAATAACACACAAAATAAAATGCATCGGTTTGGTATACGAACATAGTTCGTTTACCCCCACCGATAAAAGGAAAGTAAAAAAGAAAACATGAACTTCTATAGAGAATTACAGTCTAGGAGGTTTCCGAGGTAGAAATTTATTGCTTACATATGCTCGGCTTCTCTAGATCATGGGAGAAGCTCCCAGGTGGTGTTTCGAGGTTTTTAGAAGAAGAAAGAATAAAATTTTGAGCAATGGTTACCTTCCAGTTGGCATTTGAGGGGTTTTCTCAACTATACGGGCGCAACTATACGGCCGAAACAATGCTTTCCCGCCGTATAGTTGGCCTTCTGTTAAAATTTTAGGGTTTCCCCTAGTGGCGTAGCTATACGGACAGAACTATACGGCCGGAACAATATGTTCCCGCTGTATAGTTGGTCGTCAAACTGTCTGTCCCCTGGAAAGAAAATATACAAAGACATCGATATCTATACGACCGGAGCTATACGACCAGAATTTTTATTCCGGCCATATAGTTGGTCGTTAACCTATCAGTACATTGGAAAAGAATTTGTACGGAGGCACCGATATCTATACGACTAGAACTATACGGCCGAAATTGTTATTCCCGCTGTATAGTTGGTCATTAAACTCTCAGTACATATGAAAGAAAAAATGTCGATGACTAAGATATCTATACGATCGGAGCTATACGGCCAGAATTTTTATTCTCGCCATATAGTTGGTCGTTAAACTCTCTGTATGCATCAAAAAATTCTGTTTCTTCGAAAATTATTTCTTATCCTGTAACTTAGTGATATACCTTGTTTTGAAAGTAAAATAACAACTTTAATTTTCGACCAACAACAGCATGTATAAAACAGGATTTAAGTACAACCGAGTTATGCAACACATAGTAACAATAAATTCTACATTTAAAACACTACAACAAGATAACTCTAATAGGAAATCATGCAAAGAATAAAAATGTGAAAGGATAGAGATGTCGCCTAGAGGGGGTGAATAGGCAATTTCAAAACTATTACGGTTTTGGCTTGATAGAATGCGGAATTAAACTAACATTTATTTTACAAGCACAAAACCTAAATACACTAGGCTCAACTAAGTGCACCAACAATAAGTTAAGCTAAGCAAGATAGCACAAGATAAATATACCACAAGTGATAAGCAAGATATAAGTACTTCAAGCTCGATGGCTATCACAAGGAAAGTAAGCTCGGGTATAGAGATAATCGAGGCATGCGGAGACGAAGATGTATTCCCGTGTTCCCTTACATGAAGGTACGTCACGTTGGAGAGGTGTGGGATTCCACGAAGGATTTCCCAACGTCACGAAGGCTCACCTTTTTCTCCGAGTCTATCCCACGAAGGAATAATCCCTTTCCTTATGGCTAGATTTTCCTCCACTCCGGAGATGGCAAGCTCCATAACCACTTCACAAGCTCCACGAAGGAGAATCTCGGGTCTCTTCACAATCTTCCACAAAGAGGACACCACGGTACCAACCACCAAGCCAACTAGGAGGTCACCCTCTAAGATTAACAAGCTCATGGTCTGTCACTCGAACAAATCATAATGGAGAGCTCAACACTTATGCAAGAATGCAAAGCAAGAACACCAATGGTGTTCAAATCCCTCACTCTCAAATCCCACCAAAGCAACAAGTGCTAGGGAGGAATTAGAGAGGAAGAACAATGGTGGAAGTCAACCAATGACTTCAAGATCTAGATCCAATGGGTTCCCCTCACTTAGAGGAGGAATTGATTGGTGGGGATTGTAGATCTAGATCTCCTCTTGAAAAGCCCTCAAAAAGATGCAAGAATCATAGGAGGGAAGGGAGAGGAAGCAAGCTCAAAGGGGTCAATAATGGTGGTCAAAACGTGCTCAAGAACCCTAGAACTTTGGGGAAGAAGCCCCCCTTTTATACCCCTTCAAGGGAGATAACCGTTGGAGACAAAACGAGCTGGACGTACACGTTTCGGCGGGGAAACTGGTGCCGTCGGAACTGGCGCCGGAATTTCTGGTCGACCAGAAAAGTTCCGGTCAAAACCGAAACAACAAACATAACAACTTTTCGGTGGTTTGCTGGAAATTTGCAGTCACCGCCGGAAATTTCGGCCCCAGAACCGGCGCCGTCGGAATTCCCGCCGGAATGAAAACAAGCACACAAAAACGGTGATAACTTTTGCGTCCGGACTCGGATTTTAGCAAACTTGGGCTTTTTGAAAATCTAAGAATAAGGTCTATCTATTAGAGAGTATAAAACCCAAGAAAGATAAAGAGGTAAAGAACCAAATAAGGTGAGGTATGAAACCTCCCTAACAACGAACCGGTAAAACCTCCAAACTCGAAAATGCAATAGAAGATGCATACGAATTCCGTTTTCGATGAACTTGGGCTTGTTGAAGAGCTAGCAACAAGCTAAAGAACCTCACACAGAGAAACACCAAGAAGAAAAAAATAGGGAGAAGCAAAGTATGCAAAGGATTGATCTCCTTAAGACGATGTGATCAAGTTACGCAACCGAAAGCCCCTCTTGATAGTGCGGCTATCTATCCTATAACTCGGTATCCCAACAACCACCTTGAGACCGGTAAAAGGAAAACCTAGAAAAGCCATACCTTTGCCTTGCGCATCTCGCTTGATCTTGATGACAACGCTTCAAGCTCCATCCAAGCTGGAATGCATCACTTGATCATTGTTGCTACGTGAAGACTCATAATTTGCTCCCCCATACACCACTATGGGATAGCTTCATTAAGACACGTCTTCTCAACCATGATGACGATCACCACTTGATGTCATCCTCTCATGGGCTATATGAGATCTTCACTTTTGAAGCATGCCCATGGAAATATACCTAACCAATATAGATAACACAAAGGCACATATATAATGGGTTAGTTCATGAAGCATAATTGACAAGCTTACCACACTGCAAGACATGTGGTACATTCTTTATGCTTCACGTGTTGACCAAGCTTGAATCTAATCTTCACTCTTTGTATTGGTCAACCAAGTATCTTCTCATGCTCCATCTCAATATCTTGAGGTACATAAGGAACTCTTCATTTGATTACATGCTCTAAATCTTAGTCAACCATAGTTCAACTAATGAGGCTATCATGACACTGACTTAGAGCCATATCTTGAATTATTCTATTGAGATCACACTCTCATGATCTTGATCATATCATATTCTTCTCTTCAACTCGATGATCTTGATGCCAATACTCAAGGTATATCTTTATCTTCATGGCATCCATACTTGAATCCAACACATGGACTACAAGCATGACCTATGGAATAATCATTCATATAAAACTCAAGGAAAACATTAGTCCATAGGGATTGTCATTAATCACCAAAACCACACATTGGGGAAATTACCCTTTCAATCTCCCCCATTTTGGTAATTGATGACAATCACAACAAGAGGGTTTATATAATGAATATTAGAAACAAGTACGCAGCTTATCCTAGAATAAGTTGTATACAAGAGGTTGTATTTGATATGGTTAAGTAACACAAAGATACTAGCCCATATCAAAACCGATTCTACTCACACAAACTACAACTAATGCAGGAGATGTGAATAGAACCAACATATATAGAGCATAATCCCCCACAATACATGCACGTGTGATGAACTTGAATTGCATTGCATGCATTGTTACGCATAACCTTTGGGAGAGTTTCTACTATATATTCAACCATGCAAAACATAATAAAGATGAAATGCATGAAAGGCAAACACTTAAGAACAAACCAATCTTAAGTACAAAACCATTTCCCTTAAACCCTCTAAACTTCTCCCCCATTGACAACAAGTGCCAAAATGGGTGACAGGGTTGGAAGGACAATAAAATATGAGTTCCTACCCAAGGTGTGCATTACTCGTAATATGAGTGAAATCATATGCACATATCCAATGACAAATACTTGGAGGAAATCAAACTATATTGAGGATCAAAGATTGCTAAAAAGATAACAAGGTGAAGAAACTTCAACGGATGAAGCAAGCAATCAAAATATCCAAATAATAAAATGGACAAATAGTTCTCTAAATGAAATAAGGAAGCTCCCCAAGGTTCGTGTATAAATTAGTTGTTTCATTTGAATACAATATGCACAAACTTGGAATCCTCACTCCCTCTATATAATTTAGAACACAACCAAGATATAAGGAGTATAGATATAAATAAATACACTTGTCAAGACAAGCTTAAGTCCAAAATAAGTCGAATATGAGATATGAGTGCGTGAAGATGCAATAAAAGTAAATCGAGCACTCATAAATCAAGACCTTACCAATACCATAAAAAACCAAGAGGATAGGAGAGATGGTCGGCAAAGAGCGAGGATATCAAGGCGGAAGATTAACACTCTTGTGTATATAAGTTTCTAAGTGGACAAAACATGAGAATAATCCACAAAGAAACAACCACACATAAGAGGTTAAAAAATAGGAATACATGATATCCAAGAGGAAGTCATAAGATATACCAAAAAGGATATTTTGCTTAAGTGCATATATAGCCCATGGCTCTAATTTTTTTCTTTATGGTATATCAATGAACTTCACCAAAGGAAAACAAAAACCTCAAAAGCATCATAACTAACACTAACGGAACTAATGCTAGTTGGGATATTTTGAGAAAGGCAACAAGTATCAAAAGGAAGGATTCAATGAAATTTCAACAATATTGCACATGAGAGTACCTTGAGGAATTGATATGCAATAAATTGCTAGAGGGCATATTTGGGGTTGGTGAATCATGAGCATGATTTTATATACTCCCCATTATATGCATCATCTCAAATTACTCACATAAGCAATAAGGATAGAAAAGTCTTTCAAAGATTCTTGCAAAGAACCGCAACATTTACAAACAAATAAATTCATGCCAAGATGAAACCTACAAGAGATTGGATGGAAGAATAGTATACATGAACAAGATACTTGTTACCAAGATAGCAATGGGATGATGTAGTAGATAAGAATTCTTCAATCATCCTAGCTTGGCTCCAATTATCATGTGGTGACAACACCTTTCTTATAGATGAGACAAGCATCCATTGCATATCCTATGTACCTAAAACAACATTCAAGTACATCTTGGTCCCCAAACTTATTGGGTCCAAAGTGGTTAGACTAACCACAACACATATGACACATCACAAAAAAATGTGCATATTTAGAGATGAAATTTGAATTTCATGCACATCTTAGCCGTTTAAGGATTTGATGGAGTATACCCTATATATTGGATCAAAGAAAGCAAAACATGATATAAGATATACATTTAGTAAACACGCATGCATAATACTTTCAAGATCCAACAAAGATATAATTTGGACAGAACACCAAAATATTCAATAAGCCATACAAGGTGTGACAAAACACATTTGTTGTCCAAACTATAACAAAGAATCAAATCAACACAAGATTTGTTCAACAAATGAACCAAGCAAAAACCATTGAGGATAAAAGGTGAAATAAAAACACAAATGCTCAAAGATTTATCTAATTCAAGCAAATACCATAGAGAAGAAAGAATGAGATAACAAACTCCCAAAAGAGCAAGGTTTCAACAAATAAACCAAACCCTTAACACTTTTCACAATGGCACAAGGTTCCGAGAAGAAAAGGTTTGTCTTCCACTAAAAACACATTTGATAATAATCAAAAACACCATCAAAGAGATGTTAAAAAGCCAAGGAAGACAATGGGAGCCACAACAATTTTTGGAAATAAAAAAAAGCAATAAGAGGTGAAATCGAAGGTGAAGATGATCCACAATTGCTACCACACACAAGTATATCAATTGTCGAAGACAATGAGTGTATTGGAATTGATTTCCGGTGGTATATTACACGGATATTAAAGATACATCTTCACAATAAAAACATATGATAGGAATAAAAGGATTAAGCACTATGCAAAGATAGAGATTCTTGATAGCTTCAACTAGTCACACAATCACGCAAAGCAATGATTACAATAACTTGAAGCAAATGGTCTCCCAAATAAGATATAGAGATATGTATTTGAGGAAAGCCGCACCAAGAATTTCTTACTCAAACAGAGACCGAAAGGATGAGCAACAAAAAATTCTAACAAAAAAATAGGACCTTGTTTAAGCAAACATTCCACCTAGAAACAAGATAATCAAAAATATCAACTCTAAGTGGCACAACCTCATATGTTCACATTTCCTAGGATTGTGATATGAAAAAGGAGCATACTACTCCCCCATATTGTGATATTCAGTTTTTCTTAATAAGAGGCAAAGCACCCTCAACTAGAGACAATTAATGGACATTTAGAATTTGAATTTCTCATGAGTATGGCACACCACATAGTGACTAGATAAGCTTGCAATATCAATACTAAGTGGTATTACTCATGTACACACATTTTAAGGTTTGAGAGATGCGTGAGGCATATCACTCCCCCAAAGTGGGATGTTCCATTAACCACTCGAAAAGAGCCAAATAAGATATCATCAAGATGCATTAGAGGCTCAAAACAAAACACACGAGTAAATGATGTGCCAAACACCTAGACATACTTGAATACACAAAATAAGAAAGCATGAGGCACAACAAATACAAACACATACTTGGTACAAAACCAAAACATGTAAAGGGGTAAGTAACTTATAATATAAAAGACTTGAGTTCGAGTTACCGCAAAGAGGCGCATTGGGTATATGGTAGGGAGATGATAATCCTTATAACTTGGCTTGATCAAATATAATATATGGAGATCCCTTACTTATTCATGAGTTAGTAAAGTCTCCAATGCCCTCCAAAAACACCTATTGATAAAGTTTGAGCTTTTTGATCCCCATCCAAGTTGGGTCCTAAGAGGTTAGGCACAATAGGCTTGGGAACCCAAATGGTTCTTTTCTTGACACCACTTTGAGTTCCAACAAACTTGGCAAACACATTGCCATCCTTATCCTTCCCAAGGTAATAATCATCATCAATAATGATAGGGTTAGATAAGGTACCATTTGAACATGAATATGCAAAGTGCCCCTTCACATGGCATATGTAGCAACAAGTGCTCCCCTTTTTATTCTTCATTAATTTCTTGGCTTGGGGAGCCTTATCTTGATTCTTCTTGGGAAGTGGCCTAGATTCAACTTGAGGTTGAGATTGGGCTTGACCTTGACCTTGTGGCCGCTTCCCTAGTTGATTCCCATTCAAGTGCTTTTTCTTCAATGGACAAGATCTTACATGATGTCCTACAACCTTGCACTTGAAGCAAATAATCTTGGCTGAATTCTTGACTTGTTCTTCGCTCTTCTTCTTGTTGCTATTGGACTTGTTCTTGTTATTGGAGTTGAATCCAAGTCCACTTTTATCATTGGGGGATTTTTGCAAACTCCAAATATTATCGAGTGTGGATTTGCCTTCATGACACTTTTCCACGTCTATCTTCAAAGAAGTGACTTAGGACTTGAGCTCTTTGATTTCCTCTACATGGTTAGTAGAAATAGAGGTACTAGAGGAAGTAGAAGCTTCATTGTTAGAGCAACAAGGCAAAGCAAGTAATCCAACACAAGGTTTATCACTAGTATGACTAGAAGGATCACTAGGACTAGCACATGGCAAAGTAGCATTTTGAGTAGAAGTTGTGCTAATGTCCAAAAGAGGCTCACAAGATGTTACCTTAGTGATACTTGCCTCATGAGCTAATTTTAGCCCATCATAGGAGTTTAGAAGATCTTTATGAGAGGCCAAGAGTTTTTCATGAATTTCTTCCAATTTCCCATAATTGCTAGTTAGCAACTCAAGTTGAGCCCTTAGCTCAACATTCTCCTTTAGGGTAGAAGCTTCACAAGAAGTAGAGTTAGTAGCACTAGCATCATTAATTGATTTTTCCTTCTCAAGCTCATAAGATTCAATTTTTGTATGAGGATACAATTAGTGTGCTTCTCCTCGGAAATCTCTTTCTTAAGGAGATTGAATCTCCGACTCCCATCATTAAGTTGGAAATCCAAATCCTCTATGGTTTTCCGTTTGTTTAGTTATGGTGTCCATAACGTGTTTGATACAAGCAACGGCCTTATTATTGCCACGAAGAGAGGTACACAAAAAGGTCAGCTCAAGCACAAGAGCTCTAGTATCCTCATCAAGGTCATCATCACTATCATCATTATCATTGCTATTATCTAGAGAATATATGTTGGAATCCAAAGTAGGAGATACCTTCGATCCTCTAGCAATAAGGCACATGTGAGCATAGGAGGATGAAGATGAGGATATTCTTGAATCTTCATTCATGATCGTGTCTTGCTCCATAGGGTGTTTGATTTCCTCTACATTGTTAGATACACAACTAGAGGAAATAGAAGCATTTTGTTTAATGGAACAAGACAAATCAAGCATATCATCTACACTAGTACTCAAATAATTTCTAGACAATATGAAGGACTAGCAACACAAGGGGATATAGAATTATTGTTGCAAGAAGTGCTTAAGTCCAAACTCTCTTCACCATTAGACTTTATAGAACATGAATCAGTGTAAAGAGAAACACTACCATCATCACATATGATTTCTCCACTCACCATGCCATTACCTTGTGACTTCTCACATGTAGGTGAAGTGGAAGGAATTGAAATATCATTGCAGCCGGAGGTGGAAGCAATTTGGAGCTCATCATGATGTGAAGGAGAAGATAGCTCCTCGGAGATACCACCGACCATATGAGAAATGGACCCATCAAATATTTCTTTAAGCTTGGTACACATCTCATGAGATGACTTGCACTTTCCATTTGTCAAGAACAAATTAACTATGGGGCTCAAGGAGAAAATAAGCTCATTAGATACTTGAGCTTCAAGATGTAATTTTTTCTCATCCTCTAAAGATAGATTTTGAGGATCCATCGGAGGAGAAAAACCTACATCAAGAAATTGCTCAATATTTGGACACAAGGTCCGAAGATTACAAAGCAAGCAATTTCTCCACAAAATATAATTTGTCCCATCAAATACAATTGTGTCATTGTGCACTATACTACTAGACGACATCTTTACACTCTAGAGGGCGAATCCTAAACAAGGAGAGACCTTGCTCTGATACCAATTGAAAGGATAGAGATGTCGCCTAGAGGGGGGGTGAATAGGTAATTTCAAAACTATTACGGTTTTGGCTTGATAGAATATGGAATTAAATTAATGTTTATTTTACAAGCACAAAACCTAAATACTCTAGGCTCAACTAAGTGCACCAACAATAAGTTAAGCTAAGCAAGATAGCACAAGATAAATATACCACAAGTGATAAGCAAGATATAAGTAATTCAAGCTCGATGGCTATCACAAGGAAAGTAAGCTCGGGTATAGAGATAACCGAGGAACGCGGAGACGAAGATGTATTCCCGTGTTCCCTTACAAGAAGGTACGTCACGTTGGAGAGGTGTGGGATTCCACGAAGGATTTTCCAACGCCACGAAGGCTCACCTTCTTCTCCGAGTCTATCCCATGAAGGAATAGGCCCTTTCCTTATGGCTAGCTTTTCCTCCACTCCGGAGATGGCAAGCTCCACAACCACTTCACAAGCTCCACGAAGGAGAATCCCGGGTCTCTTCATAATCTTCCACGAAGAGGACACCACGGTACCAACCGCCAAGCCAACTAGGAGGTCACCCTCCAAGAGTAACAAGCTCACGGTCTCTCACTCGAACAAATCGTAATGGAGAGATCAACACTTATGCAAGAATGCAAAGCAAGAAAACCAAGGGTGTTCAAATCCCTCACTCTCAAATCCCACCAAAGCAACAAGTGCTAGGGAGGATTAGAGAGGAAGAACAATGGTGGAAGTCAACCAATGACTTCCAGATCTAGATCCAATGGGTTCCTCTCCTCTCACTTAGATGAGGAATTGATTGGTGGGGATTGTAGATCTAGATCTCCTCTTCAAAAGCCCTCAAAAAGATGCAAGAATCATAGGAGGGAAGGGGGAGGAAGAAAGATCAAAGGGGTCAACAATGGTGGTCAAAAACATGCTCAAGAACCCTAGAACTTTGGGGAAGAAGCCCCCCTTTTATACCCCTTCAAGGGAGATAACCATTGGAGACAAAACGAGTTGGACGGACACGTTCCGACGGGGAAACCGGTGCCGCCGGAACTGGCGCCGGAATTTCCGGTCGACCAGAAAAGTTCCGGTCAAAAACGAAACAGCAAACAGAACAGCTTTTTGGCGGTTTGCCGGAAATTTCCGGTCACCGCCAGAAATTTCGGCCCCAGAACCGGCGCCGCCGGAATTCCCGCCGGAATGAAAACAGGCACACAAAAATGACGATAACTTTTGCGTCCGTACTTGGATTTTATTAAACTTGGGCTTTTTGAAAAGCTAAGAACAAGGTCTATCTATTAGAGAGTAGAAAACCCAAGAAATATAAAGAGGTAAAGAACCAAATAAGGTGAGGTATGAAACCTCCCTAACAACGAACTGGTAAAACCTCCAAACTCGAAAACGCAATAGAAGATGCATACGAATTCCGTTTTCGATGAACTTGGGCTTGTTGAAGAGCTAGCAACAAGCTCAAGAACCTCACACATAGAAACACCAAGAAGCACCAAAATAGGGAGAAGAAACGTATGCAAAGGATTGAGCTCCCTAAGACGATGTGATCAAGTTACGCAACCGAAAGCCCCTCTTGATAGTGCGGCTATCTATCCTATAACCCGGTCTCCCAACAACCACCTTGAGACCGGTAAAAGGAAAACCTAGCAAGGTCATAACTTTGTCTTGCGCATCTCACTTGATTTTGATGACAACGCTTCAAGGTCCATCCAAGGCGGAATGCATCACTTGATCATTGTTGCTACGTGAAGACTCATAATTTGCTCCCCCATACACCTTGATGACGATCACCACTTGATGTCATCCTCTCATGGGCTACATGAAATCTTCACTTTTTAAGCATGCCCATGGAAATATACCTAACCAATATAGATAACACAAAGGCACATATATAATGGGTTAGTTCATGAAGCATAATTGACAAGCTTACCATACCGCAAGACATGTGGTACATTCTTTATGCTTCACGTGTTGACCAAGCTTGAATCTAATCTTCACTCTTTGTATTGGTCAACCAAGTATCTTCTCATGCTCCATCTCAATATCTTGAGGTACATAAGGAACTCTTCATTTGATTACATGCTCTAAATCTTAGTCAACCATAGTTCAACTAATGAGGCTATCATGACACCAACTTAGAGCCATATCTTGAATTTTTCTATTGAGATCACACTCTCAAGATCTTGATCATATCATATTCTTCTCTTCAACTCGATGATCTTGATGCCAATAATCAAGGTATATCTTTGTCTTCATGGCATCCATACTTGAATCCAACACATGGACTACAAGCATGATCTATGGAATATCCCTTCATATAAAACTCAAGGAAAACATTAGTCCATAGGGATTGTCATTAATCACCAAAACCACACATAGGGGCAATTACCCTTTCAAAATGCCAATGCAACATGAATGCATCAAGACTCAAGACAAAAAACTAAGAAAGACACCTAATGACTTCTGGGTTGCCTCCCAGGAAGGGCTTTCTTATGACCAAGTAGCCAGGCTTTTCTCCAATATGATTTCACTAGATAGGAGCCAGAGAATTATTTATTCTTACCTCCAAAAGAGGTTTGGAGCACTTACTATTATAGCCTGGTCGAAGTCTCACCCGCTTGCGGTGCATCAGAGTCTTGTAGATAAATGTGTTATTACTCACAAATGATGATTGATGTTCCATGTGTGGTGAGCATACCTCCCTAGATAGCTTCAACAAAAGGATTAGATATTTACATGTAAAGTCAAACATTTTACCTTTGATAGCATTATTGGGATACAATTCGTAGTACTCTTCTTGGGCTACACTATCACGAGGGAACACTTCATAATACTCATCTTTAGCAACAGGGAAAAATTCAAAAGTGTCTCTATTCTCTTGTTCATCACCCTTACTATCAAGTTCATCAGTTCTAGAGTTATCAATCCAATCACAAAAAGAAGCATCATCAACAAATGTTTCATCAAAGATGTGCTCTCCCAAAACCTGCTCATTAATACTACAAGTATTTATATCCAGTTCATCAATATTAGTGGTCTCCAAATGTGTATCTAGGCATAAAGCCTCCGTAGATAAATTATCTTCAGTTTCAACACAATAAGAATCATTACTAGAGACTGAGGCATCATAAACAAACTTATTACTAGTAGAATGATGTTTGTCTTCAACCTCACCTTTTTGGTGTTCCTCCTTGTTATCCAGTGGTTCCTGCAAAATGTTAGTTTTAGGAACTATTGTTTTACATAGCTCCTTAGTTTTTTATCTTAAGTGCATTCCCGCTAAAATGTTCTTGACAATAATTAACAATATAATCCATAGTATTATGATACCTCGCTAAATCCTCATTATCGCTACTTTTCATATAATACCAATTTTCCTAAGTAGCTCATGAGACCCTTCATAAACTATGTATTCCAAGAGTTTTACATTATTACTGTTTATGTGAGTATTGGTTGATAAAAATTCTTTAAAGAGAGGAATGCATTCATAATCATAAAGGTTGTTAGGCTTACCATTATGTTGCCACATCCCTTCGAATAAATTTGACAAATTACTAGAATAGTAATCCACCTGCTCCCACATGTCCATTAGTTGCATATCCTCAAGGATTAGTGGTTCTTTTCGTGTTCATCCTCTTCTTGGGAACACCAAGGAACACTACATTCGATTTCCTGCAAACAAGTAACTTTGTGCGCTACAGGTTTTCTTCGTGCCTTACTCCTCATAATAAGTGTATTCTCACTAAAACGTTCATGCGAATACCAAGAAATACGTTGCAGGATTTCATAAGCTATTTTTATGAGAGCACTATCTTCACTATTAATACGTGATATGACATGTATTATAAACTCATGGGAACCTTCAAAGATAATATACTCTAATACTTCACTAGTAACATCACCATTATTATAAGACATTGAAGATTGATTAAAGGTGCTAGAGCATTGAAAACGAAAGTAGTGCCCAAGTTTCATACATTGAGGACATATTATTGGATCGTCTATCGTATCTGAAGAAATTAACTTTTTAGCATATTCCACTATTTGGGAATACATTTCTCTTACAGTCATATTGCTCACCGGTTCTTCAACATACTCATCCTCCTCTTCCAATGAGGATTCCTGTCCCATGTTAATAGCATCACAATATTCAAAGAAAGATTCATCTTCTAGTCCCATACCAAAGTCCCCAAAATCACTGTCTAGGCATGAATCCTCCTCCGAACAATCATCATAAGTTTGGGACTTATAGAAATCATTACTAGATAATGAGATATCATTTGCATGCATACTATTTGTGTGTGGAAAGTTATTTTTAGAAGTAGGAGATTCAAGTGGTCGATCAAGTTGCTCCTCTTCATTCTTACTAAGATAATCCGCGAGTAGTTCAGTGATAGTCTTACCTTCCACTAGTTGAGAGGGTGCAACATCAAGTGCCACCTCTTAATTAACAACATGCTCCGATGGTTTAGGTGGAGGCTTTTTGAGTGGAGTTCCCTCCACATTATCTTTTGGAGCACCCTGCAAAAGGTTAGATTCTTTCATGGCGGCTTTAATTCGCCCAACAATAAATTCATTATCATGGAAGTTATCTTGGCAATAGCAGAATATAGGGTGAACTTATTTATAGATCATATCAAGTGGTTTACTTTCTACCTATATATCTCTTAAACGAAATATCAACTCTTGGCAACTAGTAAAAAGCACAAATTGTAATGTGTCCTCCCCAGCAAGGCATTTAAACTCATCTCTATTATAGTTTGCTAGTTCAGTATCAAAATAATTATACTTACATTGATAATTGAGGTGATCTAGAGATCCACAATAATCACAACATAATTGATAAGAGGCACATAGTGTGGATGAATATTTGTCCACCCAAGTCAACCATTCTTTTAATATGCCTTGCCTCTTATGAATATCTCCCAAAGTCCTTTTCTTTGACTCCTCCATTATAGATTTCATCTATTGAAAGGTAGTTATCTCGGAAGACATAATTAGTAACAAATATTTTTATGGGTTTTTGGTTTGTAAACAAAAGCAAAAATACAAATGCCACAAATAAAGAAAGCTTAAAACTAAACCTAGCAAAACTAAAATAAATAAACAAAAGCTAAAAGACCTACATCGCTTAGCTCCCCAGAAATGGCGCCATAAAATAGCTTGATGGCTGCAAGTGCATAGATCATTTGTATCTAGTTTCTAAATAAAGATATCGACCCCACAGGAAGCAGGAGTCTGAAGTCTAATGATTCTTTGAACTAAATACTAAAATAGTAATGCTAAATAACACTCTAAGTAACAAGATAAAATGTGAGTTTTGTGTAAAAGATATTTTTGGGTTTTCAAACAAGAGAACAATAAGTAAACTAAAGCTGTAAGTAAACAAGAGCATGCAAGTATGATTATGAAAGTCTGCAAGATGATGGAAAGAGTTCTCAGGGAGTAGTGGATCCACCGCTAATAATTAGAAAGAGTGATCAAAATTATTATAATGAATAAGACCATTTATGATATGTGTGGGAGGAGCTCCATATATGGACGAATAGCCAGCAACCGCTACACACATCATCCTCATAACCACATCAATCAATAACCAACATCCATTGTGTTACCGCGCTATTAAGGGATTTCTCTCGTGGCATGGACATGGCTTGATGTGTTCTCCTCGATTCTCCAAGTTAGTACGTAAAGAATGACAACTACTTTATAGTCACAATAAGTGCTATCATCCTTCCGTCTACCAACAAGTAATCCCCTTCATCGAGTCCCCATAGGAGGAAAATATTAATGAGGTGCACAACTCCCAACATCAAGACGAAGACAATTAAACTAGACACATAATGAACAATATCACATAATAATCTTTATCTCAATTCAATCTCGTACTAGGGGTTCTCCATCTCCCCAAGAACAAACGAAACTACTCACACATGAAGGCAATCAACTTCATGGATAGCATATGGATGAAGTATGATGATACAACTGAAGACAAGTGCAAATCCAAGATTCAATCTAGAATTACAACAAGTAACCAAAGGGGATCGGCCATGGATACGTTGTTGATGAAGATGACGATGTAAATCAATGTGGAGGCCTTCAAGATCCTAGTCCCTTCTCCTCTTGTGTGATGGTGATGGTGTAGATCTGTTTGGAGGTGGCTATGGTGGAGGCACGGCGGTAGGGCTCCGCCGTGGTGGAGGATATGGCTTGGTTGCTCTCTCTTGGGTCCTCCCTCCTTTATATAGGCCTTGGGGGTGCCCTAGGGTTCCCCCAATACCGTCATATGACTTAGGGAAGGTTCTAGAGCTTTTCTGGGGCAAAATCCCGTCATTTGCGACCTTTTTGGCAACTATATGGGTAGAGCTATACGACCAGAAAAATAGCTCTGGTCGTATAGTTGCTCGTCAAACTGTTTGTCCCCTTTAGTATTTTGGCCGAAATTTCTTCATACAAACTCTGTTTTGGGTGTTCTTGGGCTCGTTGAGTTCGTATTGTCAAGGTATACAACTAAGTGGTCTTGGATCTTTATTTTGAGAAGTTAGAAAAAATCACTTTTCCAACACCTCAAATGGCTAAGTCTGGTCGCTGCAGCTCCTCCATACTATGCTCTCTTTATTCCTTTTTCCTTTGTTTTATCCATAATCATAATCAACACCTACACACATGTCATAGACAAGGAAAGTGATAAAATTCTAACTAAGCTACTAAATGTGCGAAGCTCATATGAAAGTAAATGAGAAATAGAAATCACGCATATAAGGCATAGCTATAGCTGGAAGAAACATGATATGAGAGATAAATGGCTCATTTTATATGGCTAAAAGAAGTGGTATTTCACAACCATCAGTCATAGTAAAGGTTAAGTAGTTTACTTTCTGTTGATAAGTAATAGTAACAGTCATGGTGATGGTGGACTACAACACCATAGGCGCTGGTACCCTGGTACCCACGGCACCTGTCGTGGTATTGCCGACGAGTACACCATGGAGGGGTCCTCACAGAGCATGTTTAGAGAGGTGGGGAAGGCGGTGAGTTGACGGGTACGAGGTAACACAGCTTACCTAGGTTCAAGTCCCACAACAGTGGTGGAACTCTACTCCTTCTATAAATCACTATAACAACAATACACCGAGTTACAGGGATTGGTTCGCTATGCAAGGTGTTATGAATCATGCCCTAAAAGCTCCCACATGCCCGGCTTATAAAGGCGCCAGAACCTAGGGTTACAGGGAAAAGTCCTTGCTGGACAGGTCATAGAGTCCTACACTGATACTAACTAGTCTTCGTGTCTTGTACTAAAAGGCTCCGAGTATGTCGGTGACTTCTACGTAGCCTTCCTTTATCCGGCATGGGCCTCCCTTATGGATCCGTCTAACTGGGATGTCCAGCAGGCCATTGGCCGTGCTACCAACTGCAGGCCACCCGGGTTAGCCGGATTAGAGACGTGCTATGGTGATACCCATTTAGCATATCCCCAACAGCACCGGAACCCTGGCGCCGGATCCGGCGACACGGGATGGAGATCACAACACGAAGGACCATATCGTATCGCATTTACATTCAATGTTTATTGTTTGTTATGGTATTGCCGACGAGTACGCCATGGAGGGATCCTCACAGAGCGTGTTTAGAGACGTGGGGTAAGGTGGAGAGTTGGCGGGTACGAGGTAACATAGCTTACCTAGGTTCAAGTCCCACAATGGTGGCGGAACTCTACTCCTGCTATAAATCACTAGAATGGCAATACGCCGAGTTACAGAGATTGGTTTGTTGTGCGAGGGTGTTGTGTATCGTATTTGATGTTGTGTCTATGACGTCTGAATCTTGCTCTAAAGGCTCCCACAGGTCCGGCTTATAAAGGCACCAGAACCTAGGGTTATAGGGTAAAGACCTTGTCGAACAAGGTAAGGAGTCCTACACTAATACTAACTAGTCTTCGTGTCTTGTACTCCAAGGTTCTGAGTATGTCGGTGAATCCTACGTAGCCTTCCTTTATCCGACATGGGCCTCCCTTCTGGATCCATCTAACTGGGCCGCCCAGGAGGCCATGGGCCGTGCTACCAACTACAGGCCACCCAGGTTAGCCGGATTGGAGACGTGCTATGGTGATACCCATTTAGCATATCCCCAACAGTAGCCCCCGGAGGACTTTGAGATCTTGCGTTGTCTTGCCTATTGGTCTTGAATGCTCCATCTAGGTGATGTCGGCAATTCGTCAAGCAATATCTCGAAGGTCTCCCAAAGAACCCTACAATCCTCTCTGTCTTCATAATGTAGCCGGAGATTCTTCAAGTCTTCGTTTCTAGAGATGGATATTTTCCATCTTCGATGGAATCTTCAGATGTGACTAATCCACTGCAACAGTCAGAAGATGACATGGGCTATAGCCTACACTACCTCGAAACTCATAGAAGGCAGTGAATTAATCATTAGCTATTTTTATGCCTGCAAAATCAGAAACGTTAAAACGGCAAAGACGGAGGCAAAATTACCGCACATGTTCGTCTCCACATCGGCAATGCTATGTCCATTAGATCTTTTTGCACGAAACTTTGACGTTGGGTCTATATATTTTAACTGCGGCTTAGGCTTTTACTTTTACCCACATTCTCCCTCGCGTCATCTTCTTCCTCCAGCCACGCGACCGTTCGAGCTCTTCGATGGAAAACCCTAACCAGAGCCTTCCCCCTTCTCCATCTTCCTCCACCTACGTAATGGCCTCTAGCAGCAACACTCCCTCAACGGCGGCAACTCCCGAGGCTTCAATGGAACCATCCCAAGGAGTGACTTTCCCACTGGAGGGGGTCATCGTTCCTATCTTCGCCGTGGTGGAAACCACCGGCGGTGACCAAACACGGGTGACACCAGATGCTACAGAAGAAGATGGCGATTCCCACAAGGGAGAGTGGAGGGGTTCTAAACTCTCTGCCAAAGATCTGCAAGAGCTGATCGCCGAGGGATATCTCCCTGCGACGGATGGTTTGGTCTGGCGGCCGGCGCCAGCCGGCGAGGTGACTCCTTCTCCCCAAGCCGGAGAGAAGGTGTACCTCAAAACTCAGCTGGTACGTGGTGTAAGCCTGCCAGTCTCCGACTTCTTCCTGGATATTCTTCGCTACTTCTAGGTACTTCCCCACAACCTCTCTCCCAAGAGCATCCTCGTACTTAGTAACTTCATAGCTTTGTGCGAAGGATACCTAGGAATTAACCCTAGGTTAGATCTGTGTATCTATTTCATTACCATCAAGAGAGAGTCTGTAGAGTCCAAGGATGAACTGCGAATATATGGAACCATTAGCTTTAAGATCCAGCATAGCCAACGCTTCCCTAACATCGTGGGCCACGAGTCTTGCAAGAACTGCCAGCGCACATATTTTTATGGCCCAGACATTTCTCTGCCCAACCATCAAGAGACGTATCCCGACTTTGTCGATGGGGCCGCCATCAAAGCACCCACCTGGAGGTCCCAGCCTCCCTCCCATCGGAAGAAGAAGCCAACCGTGCCATAAGGCGGATTGAATGGCTCATAGACGGAGGTCTGACTGGCTTGGACCTAGCCATGTGCTGGTTTACTAGGCGGATCCAACCTCTGTAGCATCGTGCCGAGCTGATGTGCATGTATTCCAAGGATAGAAAGGATCCCATGCATATTTCATGGGACAACTTCTCCAACGACACCATCAAACTCCGTCTTAAGGACATGGTCAAGATGAAGGACAGGAAGCGTGGCTTCAAAATCATCTATGACATGTTCAAATGCGGCAAGTGCCCAGAGGTAGCATCTGTTTCCTTTGTTGCTAGTTATAT
This sequence comes from Avena eriantha, assembly GCA_910589775.1. NCBI lineage: Eukaryota > Viridiplantae > Streptophyta > Magnoliopsida > Poales > Poaceae > Avena > Avena eriantha. The sequence continues at coordinate 100,505,629 of OU342744.1, forward strand.
ATACTCTAAAGTTTTTCCGTCTTCAAGTCATCAAACTAAGATTCCTTCGTCCTACAGCTGGCGACCTTAGCGGCATATCAGATGGTCTCCTAGGTCTTTGATCCCAAGTTGAAGGATATCCAAGTAGTGTCTGACGATGATGCCTCCAAGGATCATCTGGCTCCGGCAGGGCGAAAGTGGAAGAGTCTCTAGAAAATCCACTTCCGCCTTAGAGGCGAAGAAGAAGAAATCTACCAGCATCCCCTTAGCTAGATTGTCTGCTGTAGTGTAAGTACATTCATTCTCCGACTTTAATTTTCATTGCACCTATTCAATTCTGTACTTATAATGAGTATGTTTCTAGAAGAAATCTGGCGTTGGTTTGAAGCGGACCTCAAAAGATGTCGGAGGTTCCAAAACTATTCGCGACATGTTCGCCAAGTCATCTCTCGCTGCTGCTCCCCTCACCCCTGCCATCAAGACTACAACAGGTCCCACCGGGCTTTCATCCCTCGTCATCCCTGAAACCTCTGTTGTGGAGATTGACATTGATCTGGCGGCGGATGTCTCAGGCTCTGCCGGCATGGATATTGTGATTTCCTATTTGGGATCCAGGTCCATGCTAATGGCGGTGGTCTTGGAGGAATCTCTTTCAACAAGCTCCACCTGCTTGGTCTTAATGGCAGCCTTGAATGCGGGTTCGGCAATAGTGATTTGCTTCTTTGATGCCGGCATCTCTGAGGCATCGACCTGGCTTTGGATCTCCTTGAACTCCTCACTGTATATGACTACTTCGGCGAAGGCGGCTTTGCTGAGCTTGCACTCCCGTGCCTTGGTGAAGCTTCCGTCAACGGTAATGATGTCGTTTGGTCCGGGTATCTTGAGCTTAATGTAGACAAAGCATGGCCTTGCGAGAAAGGAGTGGAATATGTCGCATCCTAAGATGACGTGGTACACGCTCTTGAAGGGCACCACTTCAAAGGTCATGCGCTCTTGGCAGTAATTGTTGACATCACCAAAGGCGACCGAAAGGGTGATGCAGCCTAGGGAATTAGCTTGTTGGCCAGGGACAATGCCATGGAACATGGTGTTGCTCTTCCTTAGCTGGGTCTCTGTCAAGTTCATTTTGTGTAGTGTATCCAGGTACATGATGTCGATGCTGCTTCCACTATCCACGAGGCACTTGGTGAACTCTGTGCCGTCAATCAAAGGGTTGATGACCATGGCATACTGGTTCTTTGTTGGGATAAGATCTGGATGATCATTCCTATCCCAAGTGATTGGAATCTCCGACCACCTGACATACTGGGGAACCGGAGGGAGTGTGGCCATCAGTATCCTCAGTGAGGTTTTCTGGGACAGGACGGTGGGAGTGCCAAGGAAAGTGTGGTAGACAACGTGCCTTCTTTTCGAACGGTTTTCTGCCCTTGCCATCGCCCTGGTCGGCAGACTTGGGTTCCACGTCTTCATCCATGTCACTTGAATCCTTGGACTCCTCTTCCTTCTTCTTCCCTTTGCCCTTTCTACGGGGTCTTTTCTTCCGACTTTGCTTGTAGCCGGACTTAGGGTCTTCCTTGAGGTCGTTGACAAACTTGCGTTGGCGATTGATGTGGGTGGCCTTGCCGTTTGCGTCGAGGTGGATGAAACACGGCATATCGTGGTACTCTTCATATGTTTGGGGAACGCGGGGTGCTGAGGGTGTTGAATCACTCCTCTACTGTCCATGGCTAGCCCCCCGGCCACGACCACGTTGTCCGCCTCCGCCTCTACCAGGGAATGTTGTGGCAACCATGGCAGCTGCTTGCTTCTCTTCGGGCGGAGTCTTCCGCTTGTTGTTATTGTTTTTCTGGCCTAGGTAGGGATTTCTATTGTCGGCAACAATCTGCGCGCGTCGTCATCAGCAGCGGTGAACTCGCTAGCCATGGCGATCATCGCGTTGAGATTGAGCTCGTTGTTGTCTTGCTTGTGCTTCAACATATGCCAAAGCAAAGTCCCTTTCTCCAGACCGTCGATGAAGGCGGCCATAGCGGTTTGTTCGTGTACCCCCGCACATGAATTTTTCATATCCAGCTAGCGGGTAAGGTAATCACGAGAGGATTCATCCTTTTATTGTACGCAATGTTGTAGGTCTCCAACAGTGCAAGGACGTTTGTACGTTCTCTCAAAGTTTTTTGTGAACGCTTCATGCATGTCCAACCAATTGCAGATTGATTTCTCCGGCAAGTCATCAATCCATTGGCGGGTGGTGCCTGTGAGCATGAGTGGGAGGTACTTGACAGCGACATTAGGGTTTCCCCCGGCCATGTGAATCGCTTCGTTGTAGTCCTGCAACCATACAACTGGCCTGGCAGTGCCATCATAAGGCTTGATGGTCTTGTCAATCCGGAGACCCGTGGGATAAGTTGTCACCCGTATTACCGGTCCAAAACAACGTGGCCCAAGGTATGGGAGCTTCCATGCTTCTTGGATCTTGTCCAGCTATGAACGTGCGTTGTACGGCTCCGGTTGCTTCCCTTTTCCTTCATGGGGAGGAGAGTTGTGGTGCGGTCTATTGGATCCGCCATGATGGCTATTGGGTGGCGACGGTGGTGGTGGTGGCGGTGGTGGATTAGCCTTCTTGTTGTTACCTCCATGCGACTCCTCACGCCTATCGCGATTGCTTGTCGGACGTGGTGCTTCCTTGTAGGATCTGCTCATGTGTCCTGCATTGCCACTGCGCTCTCCGGCATGCCTAGGTTGCTCACCCTGATCACATATGACAATACCGACCTGGGGATGCCTGGGAAGTGGCATGCTTGTGTGGTGGCGCGGTTGTAGTTCCTCATGACCCCGGGATGGTGGGGGTGGCAGCGATCGACGGGGCGAGCCTTTTCTCCGTTGCCGGAGGATATTGGTATAGTGTTAGCCCTATTACACGCATCCCTCTGTCTTTGCTCCGTGGAGCCTGTATGGGATCCCTCGTCATGGGGAGATTTTGGCCTTTGTCAGCTGTTTAGGGTTGACTGGCAAAGCTACGGATTGGACTCAAGCCTTTGCGAGGTGACCTTCTCCTGTTGCTTGCAAGCCTTGGCTACGAGGTCATAGACCCGAGCCATCGCTTCTAGCGACTTGTCCTGTTCAAGGAGGGTCTTGGAGACGGCCATGTTGAGGGCAGGAGTTGGCATTACTTGCCTCCCCTTTGAATCAATGTATGGGGTGGCTTTTGCCGGTTTAGATCCTTCCCATCCCAACTTGCGCTAAACGTCGGGGTCTTCGATGACGTGAGTTGGTGCCTTCTTTGCTTTGTGCTTTAACAACAACTGCTTGTACTCAGCCTCCATTCCTCTTGCCGCCTTGATAGATTGTTGCACTCTGGCCATGTCTTTGTCCAGCTGAGCGTCCTGTTCTGTGATGCACTTGGCTTCCACGAGGATTTCTGCACACTTCTCATCAAGCTCCGTAACGCTCCGAATATGGGCGACGGTAATGGGCTCAACAAGGAGTGCACCGTATATCGCCTTGTCGGTGAGAATAGCCAATAGGTTGCCGGCTGCAGATGTTGACGGTGGCGGTGGTGGCAGATTCGTTTGCTTGGCAGTACTAGGGCCTATGGTGTGTCTTGTGCCTGCTACGGGAGGATAGCCAGAGGAGGCATAGCGACCTTTTTTGCTGCTGCCGTTCTAGTCACCGCACTTGTGGGCGGAGCTCACTCAGGTTCCTATTCCTGACGGTCTTCTTCCATCACACTCCCGATGGCGACTAGCACCTGGCGGGAAGTGTTGGATTTCTTGGCGCGCTCCTCCTTCTCGATCTCCTGCTCGATCTCCCTCATAACAGCGTCGTAGTCTTCCGAGTTAGCGTCCGAGCTGCCACCATCCATGTTAATGTCAGCGTATAATGCGTCGAGGACTGAGTCAAAATTGGCTTCAGTGTTGTTGACGGCGGATGTGGAGGGTGATGGAGGTGGGCCCTTGTTGTTGATTCCTCCGGCTTCAGGACCAGGCATGGCTTGGGGTTCTCCTCGGTGTCCGCGTAGTCATTGACGAATGTGACCATCTCACCAAGGGTGAGGGGGCCGGCGGCCTGCCGCCTTCGGAGTGTATGCCGGAGGAGCATGCTGGGCATGAGCCCTTCCACGAAGTGGTAGACAAGTTCATCAACATGGTCACCCTCCAGGGTTTCCCTGTAGCATCCCAATTGTCTAACAATTGCAATGCTACTAGCCTAGTCTATATAATTTCTACTTCCTACATATAATTGTTGCATCATAATTATATCATGCTCATGTCATCATGCCACCTTGCATTTGAGCATCATATAAAACCCTTTTTCATTTGGTTCTTATCTCATATGCATTAGTAATTGTATTTGGCTCTTGATATATTGTATTTGGTTCTTGATAAATGCTTGATGCCCAAGTTGAGTTGGGGGCATATCTTTTATTCAACTCCACCACCTTTTCCTTGTCACCACCTTATAATTCCACCATCCTAATTATCCATGAGCTTTTACATTTTCCTTTGGCTTTTAAATCTAGCTCATGTGGGTTGGGATGATCCACTTCTATCTCCACATGCTCTCACACTAACATCATGTTGTTTTCACATTATTGATATGTGGAGCCACCTTTGCATGCATTATGAGTGGTACCCCTTTCTAGCTTCCATATGGAGTGTTTTGGAGTAGTTGCTCATGTTGGAATATTGTTGAGGATATTAAACACCTAGTGGAACATACACACTAGCATGTCCCATTTATATTCAAATATGACCATCTCCATCTACTCCACATGGGACATCCTTTTCAATTCATTTTAGCTTGGCTTTAGCTCCATATTTTTGGGATGCATGGGAATAAATGCCATGGGGTTTATTTTTGTTTTCACAAAATTAAACATGGCATCTCCTATTCATGCGTGGGCCATGCAAAGCCTCACCATTCCATTCTTTTGGTTTTTACTTTGATTTTTGGAGTGGATCTTCTCTTTTGAGCTCTCTTTTCTCTCAACCTTCTCACCTTGATCTTATTCCTTGCCAAGTGCATCAAGCCCTCCCTACCTCACCACATCTCCTTCATCCATGCATGATCGTGTGAGATCATATCCATAAACCCCATCTCTCTCTCTTCTACCATCACCATGTGTCCAACAAAAACCCTCTCACCCCTCTTCTCCGTCTCACCCCACCGTTGTTTGATCTTGTTAGATCATAACAAAACCCTAAACCCTTGCTTGGTCTTGTCTTGTCCATGCTCAAAACCCTAACCATCACCACAACCCCTCCTTGCTTTGTTCATGAGAAACCCTAACCTACCACCTTACCCCTACCCTAAACCCTCATCTACCTTGCTCTCACCATGCCGAGCACCCCCTAGCTGCTCTCTCTCTCTGCCAACCAGGACCCACCCCATCAACCCTAACCTAACCCGACCTACCCCAACCCTAGCCCGAGCTACCCCCAACCCTAGCACCATCTACCCGAGCCCTCCCCTCTCGGCCCCTCTCTTTCTCTCGCTGCACGAGAGCCCCACCGAGCATCTCCTTTCCCTCTGCTGGCCCAGCTACAGCCACCACCCCCCAGGTCGAGCACGTGAGGAGGAGAGAAGGGAAAGGTGGCCGAAGCCACCTTTTTCTCCCGAGCCTCCCCACGGCCTCCCCATGTGTGACTCCCTCTCCTCTCTGCCTATCTACTCCCTCCTCTCTGCCTGTCGTCACCCAGATCCACCAGGGCCTCGCCCTTCCCCTCCTTCCCCACCTACTGCTACCCCCTCTTCCATCTTTGTCGACCACCTTGGCATCGGCGTCCACCGACAGATCAAGGGGGCGGGCGAGGCGTTGTGGTTGTCGAGGAAGATCAGAAGGTCCCCGGCGTCACCCCAGTACATAGCAGCGAGGAGGAGGATCCCTAAACCTTGCTGCACATCGTCGACGCCCGAGCGAAACCCTAACACCATCGGCCGTCTGCATCGTCGTCGATCCGCCGCTCCCCGGCCCGATCTGACCCCACTGGCAGCCCTGCGGTGAGCTGCCCTTCCTCCCTGACACCCCCTCTCTCGCCTGCTCCCCTGGTCTCACCGAACTTTGTGCCGAGCGCTCTCGGTGCAACGGCGGGCGCGGGTTTCTGCTCGTCATCGCGTCGTGGCGCGGCTTAACTGGCCGCCTACCGCCCTCCTGTCAACATCCCCCACCCTACCGCAGCGGCTCCGCCTCTCTGTGGGCGCGCCGCAGGTCGCGGGTTCGATCCCCCGTGCTGCGCTCTGTCCTCTGTCGAACACCGTCCTGTCGTCAGTAATCCTGGAAGAAAAACAGTAAACGTGGGCAACTTTGCAAATAACCCCTACCCTTTTGGTTTCCTCAACCCGCACTCCACCTAACCCCACCTGTCAGCCGCTGTGGACTTTTACAAAAAGGCTCCCGCACTTCTGTAAACTCCACCCGCAGTCCCTAGCTTCTCCATGTGTCAGCCGCACTCACAACCACTGGCTTGTGGGACCGTCTGCGGCACGGGCCCGCTCGTCAGTGGCTGTGGCTGGCTGAGCGCGCGGTAGAAAAAGTTTCTGCGCGCGGTTTTTCGCCAGCTCAGCGCGGCCCCACATGTCGGTGGCTATGGCTAGCTCGGTCTGTGTATAAAAAGTTTGGCTGTTTATCTGTTTTAATAAAACAAATTCTGTAAATGTTTAAATATGGATTTAAATTATATTTTTAATAACTTTTAAATTGTAATTCCAAATAATATATGTTTTTGAATCATAAAAATGTGAGGAATTCAAATTTGCCATTCAAAATATTATTTGAGCACTTTAAATTTTTCGAAATTGTTTAAATGTAATAAAAATGCCTTTTTCTTAATTAATTAATAACTTTAATTCTACAACTCTAAATTTGACAAATAATATGCCTAAATCAATCAGCGCGACGAGCCCGTTCTGTCTATGCATTCCATGTTATGAATTAAAGCATGCATCATGTCATTATTAAAAATCAGAACCGTTTATGGCAATAAAGCTTGACCAAATAATTAATAAAATGATGTATTCTCGTCCCCACACCTCACCCTTGCCATGCTACATTATTGCCATGAAATTTGTGCATCATTCATCATGGCATGCTTGTTTGCTTGTCGCATTTTAATTCATACGATTGTGCACTGTATTTATGTTGGCCCTTGTTTGTTTGGTTCTTCTTCGAATAGACGCCGAGCAGGGGAAATATCAGGAATCCCGGCCTTTATTTTTAAACCCCACTGAAGCTTGTTCCTCCATCCCATGAGCCATTACTACAAGAGTTGTTTGAGCCATGCGAGTCGTAGAACAACATGGGTAGGGTATGTGAGTGTCTGATGGATAACGAGGTACCTAAACAACTTAACCTGAGTAGTAATGGGATAACTAATGAAAGAGGAACCGGTGAGCAATATCTGCTATTTGGTTTTTCATGCTCACTTGTGTCCCGTAGGACCCCGAGTACTTGATTCCTGTTCCTTGACTATTCGCACTATCCACATCCAGGAGGCCATGGACCCCCCTGAGCCAGTGCTTGATTCATTTCTATTTCTTGGGGCCACAAAGTAGTTTGGGGCTTTGTTACTATCCTGTACTTATGCCATGCTTTACTGTTTCACTTAAGATTGTGCGAGGAGCACCTATACTGTTTAGGATTGCGGAGTGTTTTCGCGGTATCGACAAGCCCAGTCACACTTTCGGGTTCCCAGTCGTTTACAGCCATTGGCGCAAACCTTGGGTCCGTCTCGGAGCCGGCCAACTTCGTTGCGGGTAGCTTAATGGGGTGGCCCCCTGAAATATTTCTGAATCCTGTGATCGCTTTGTCGTGAATGCCTCGTTGGGTTTTGATTTGGTTTTTCCGAGGTTGATCGAGTGTGTTGCTATTTGTGCACCCCTGCAGGGTAAATCTTTCTGAAAGCCGTGTTCGCGGTTATGGACAACTTGGAGCACAGTTTCTCGATCATAGAAAAGTATAACTAAAGTACCGCTTTTAATTTGACCAAATACCTGACTAGTAAATAGTGCAATACTCATGGAATGGTTAATAAAACTGCCAACGGATGGGTTGTTCGTCCGCTTTCTCGTTGGTAAGCGAGAAGGAGGATGGATCTGTTACTTTATACTGTTATAACTGTTGTTACTAATTAACGGACATCCGTCTATCTCTGGTTAGGCGGATGGTTAGCGAGTATCTATAGACTTGTTAGTTATTATCTTTTGCTACAATTGCGTCACCCCAGGTATATGTCCCCTTTAGAGGCATAAAGACTTGCTGAGTACCCCTAGGGTCTCACACGATAAATTGTTTGATTCAGATGAACAGGTGTATTCGCAAGATGGATACTGGGTGGAGGAGACAGATGATGTTGGCAACGATCACGCAGTGTAGAGATTCCGGGGATGGGGATCCTTGAGATCTGTGGGCGGGATGTGTTTATTTATGTGGCATCTTATGCCGATTTGCTTCTTATCCGTAGTCGGATCTTGTTTTCCGCTTCCGCCTGATACTCTGATGTTTGATGTATGAGGAGCTATCCTAAACTATTATCTCTATCTAGGATATTTGGATCTTGCCATATGGCGTTGCATTATTTCTATTTCTTTTAGATGGAATGGCTTTGAAAACTGTTGTATGGTAGCTTGCATACATACTCACTTGTGTATGTATTTTATCTCTTCGCATGTTGCTTACGCCGCTCGCTCTTGTCCCGATGTCTTGGAAGTGGTTAGGACGGCCCACAGGTCTACACGTGGGCGGTCCTCTGGGCCCCCGCTGTACTATTTTAACTACTTCCGCTTCCTCCAGGCTTGAACTTAGAGCGTAGGGTCCGAGGTAGTTACAATTGGTATCAGAGCCATCCCGCCCTTCAGGGTCTCACCCAAATGGTCGTTGTCAGTCTAGTAAATATTTTGGTAGCTATGTATACTAGGGAAAAACAAAACGTGAGAGTAGGACTGCTTCCATTTTTCTTCTTACCCACCCACCCACCCTTTTCTGGTAAGGAAGTGTAACATTTTCAATCCTCTTCTAAAAATTCAAACTATGATTCACGTGTTCTGGGTTCCGTAGTACCATAGAAAGTGTGTGTGTGTGTGAAATTCTTTGTCTATCTGTTGCATCCAACTTGTTGTCGCTATCTTCCTTTTGGTTATCAATTGTTGGTACATTCCATACCGACAGGCTTTTGTAAACTAACGCCATCTATCCGACTCTTGGTTAACCGGTGCCATCTTGTTAAGGGTGTTCTTCCTTCCAGCATGTTTTCATAGAATGTGGAGTTGCTAATCTCTATCTGATAAGTGGTTTTGCGCATCTATTGGTATTTTAATGCCAAAAAATGCGGGATTTTTTTTCTTTGATACATCTGTGTTTCCACACTCCTCTTCAGCCGTGTGTGAAACATTATCTATCTTCCTTTTATCGGCATGTTCATGCCAACTCATTCTTTTGTCACCAGCACTTGATCTGGGAGTTTTCCTTTTTCTTCAAATCTTCTGGGCTAAGTACATAACTCGCGTCGATCCGATGCTTGTGATTGTAATTTGGATTTCGACATAACTATATGACACTTATCATGAGTGGAGTATGGTTAATGCTATCGACACAATCCTCCAAATGGTGGCGGTTATCTCTTGTGATTGAGTTACACCGTGATCATATCTATGCATATTCAAGTATCTTTGGCAATCCGAAGTTTTCTCAAGGCACTACGATGGTCTATCATCTGTTTATCATGCTTCACATCTGTTTGGAACTCCATATCTGCAAAATTCTCTTTGATACGAGGGAATTGCATCTTTTCGCCTCTGATAGCTTTTCTTAAGGTATGAGCTATCATCGTTCCTTTATCCAAGATCTCTTTATCTTTGTAACCGGCGATACAATCGACAATGTGAACCAGGTGGCATTTCTTGTTCTCTTCCGAAGGACCAGATAATCTATTCTGCCAGTGCATCTTCCCAACATGAATCCTTGCTCGCAACGTCAATATTTCAAAGAGCGTCGAGCTCAGAAAGTGTTTTGAGCATTGTTCGTTCTCCCGCCTCTTGATCTTGATATTCTTGGAAGATTTTGTTCATCCGTGGTGGTATATCTAGATGATATGCTGGCCTATTCTATATCAATGGAAGAACATGGAAGATCATCTGTGTGTTCTTCTCTCAAGCTTCGTGAACACCGCCTGTGTGAAAGTTCTCAGAGTGTGAATCTTGACTTTTTGAAGTCACCTATCTCGACCACATCCTTCTGTTAAATACATTGCTACAATTCTGGAACCAGCAATCCCATTGTTAATTCCATCCTCCACCTTCAATCAAACCCGGAGTCTTTCCTTGTTGGTGAGTTATCATCGTCGTTCCGCTGAAGATTTCCTCAAGACTGCTAAATCTCTCTCAATCATTTCAAGAAGAACATGGAGTTCTTTTCACCTCTGTCTCGTCAAGTAATCTTTTGAAACCCTCTCGTTCCATCTCCTATCCTCAATCCACCGAAGGCCGCGAAGACTTTTCAGATCTTTTGTAATCCTTCTGTTCAAGTTGGTGCTATCTTTTTATTTATCTGTTGAATCTTGCAGCCGTTCTCCGTAATCTTTCTTCATATTTTTCCGGTGGTCTGGATCTTCCGACACGACGACAACATCATCATCCTTATCTATCTGGGATCCGGTGAATCATTTGCATCATATCTTTGTTTTCTTATGGAGTTCCATGAGTTCTTTTTGTCAAGATCTTTAGTCTGTCTTTGGGAGTTGGGTTACATGATTTTCTTATTCATGTACGGAGTAATGCTTTGAGTGTGGGGTGGAGTAGCTACCATACCACTACTCTTATCATTCGCTCTTGTACATTGGATGGGCGGATTAATGCAATTTCACACATTCCACGGAAGTTAAAAGTGGCCTTTATTCCTCGATACTTTTACTTCCGTCCTTGTTTTTCCAGAGTGCTCTCTCCAAGAAAGTAATCAATAATCTCTTGTTGGTGGTCTGTCTATTCTAGATGGAGCAAAATCTTCAATTATCTGGTGGGAACAAACGCAAACTCTTTTTTGTCCTCGTCTTTATACCGGTGCTCGACATTCCCAAACAAGATGGAAGGAAACTATCTCTCCCTTTGTTTCATCAATTCTTTTTCTATGGTAAAGCCAATTATGGTTGATGCCATTAATCACAAATCTTTCCACATTCCACTTCTTCTAAGGATTCTACCATAAGCTAGCATTCCCCTCTTTCTCTTGAAGTTATATCCGCGCATCTCAATTGCGTGATCCTTGGTTCTTACCGATGCAAGAAGAATCTAATCCGACAACGTCTAACTCAAAATCTTTTTCCGTGATGTCGAGGAACTCTATTGTTTGAAGGCGATATTGTTTCCGAACTTCCTTTCTCAAATCTGAGGGAAGGTACAATGCTATTTTCATAGTGGTTGATAACTTCTCCAAAGTCGCTCTTTTCGTCCGGCAAGGGCAAGAATCATCATCACTTGTAGCTTCCGATATTTAATCCTAACGGTGTGTCTTTTCTTTATCCATGATACATCGTCCTTTCTATTTCTTTCACAAGTCGTTCTATTCTTTATCATGTTTCTCGAGAAAACCGGAGCTATGTTCATCCTATCCTTCTTGTCTCACGGCAATCCTTCAACTCTTCTAACCAGTTGTTTCTCAAGCAAAACACAAGACTCGCAACAAGTCTAGCAAGTTTTGCAAGGTGTAGTGGTCGCACCATTCCGGGGTTCATCAACTTGGGAACGTGAGGGTCACCTTCGTTCCGAACACCCGCCTCTCCTTGTGTTGTTTTCTTTTTCCTAGGAATCTCGGGGCGAGATTCTTGTTTAGTGGGGGAGAGTTGTAGCATCCCAATTTTTTAACAATTGCAATGCTACTAGCCTAGTTTGTATAATTGCTACTTCCTACATATAATTGTTGCATCATAATTATATCATGCTCATGTCATCATGCCACCTTGCATTTGAGCATCATATAAAACCCTTTTTCATTTGGTTCTTATCTCATATGCATTAGTAATTGTATTTGGCTCTTGATATATTGTATTTGGTTCTTGATAAATGCTTGATGCCCAAGTTGAGTTGGGGGCATATCTTTTATTCAACTCCACCACCTTTTCCTTGTCACCACCTTATAATTCCACCAACCTAATTATCCATGAGCTTTTACATTTTCCTTTGGCTTTTAAATCTAGCTCATGTGGGTTGGGATGATCCACTTCTATCTCCACATGCTCTCACACTAACATCATGTTGTTTTCACATTATTGATATGTGGAGCCACCTTTGCATGCATTATGAGTGGTACCCCTTTCTAGCTTCCATATGGAGTGTTTTGGAGTAGTTGCTCATGTTGGAATATTGTTGAGGATATTAAACACCTAATGGAACATACACACTAGCATGTCCCGTTTATATTCAAATATGACCATCTCCATCTACTCCACATGGGACATCCTTTTCAATTCATTTTAGCTTGGCTTTAGCTCCATATTTTTGGGATGCATGGGAATAAATGCCATGGGGTTTATTTTTGTTTTCACAAAATTAAACATGGCATCTACTATTCATGTGTGGGCCATGCAAAGCCTCACCATTCCATTATTATGGTTTTTACTTTGATTTTTGGAGTGGATCTTCTCTTTTGAGCGCTCTTTTCTCTCAACCTTCTCACCTTGATCTTGTTCCTTGCCAAGTGCATCAAGCCCTCCCTACCTCACCACATCTCCTTCATCCATGCAGGATCATGTGAGATCATATCCATAAACCCCATCTCTCTCTTCTACCATCACCATGTGTCCAACAAAAACCCTCTCACCCCTCTTCTCCATCTCAACCCACCTTTGTTTGATCTTGTTAGATCATAACAAAACCCTAAACCCTCGCTTGGTCTTGTCTTGTCCATGCTCAAAACCCTAACCATCACCACACCCCCTCCTTGCTTTGTTCATGAGAAACCCTAACCTACCACCTTACCCCTACCCTAAACCCTCATCTACCCTACTCTCACCATGCCGAGCACCTCCTAGCTGCTCTCTCTCTCTCTCTCTGCCAACCAGGACCCACCCCATCAACCCTAACCTAACCCGAGCTACCCCAACCCTAGCCCGAGCTACCCCCCAACCCTAGCACCATCTACCCGAGCCCTCCCCTCTCGGCCCCTCTCTTTCTCTTGTTGCACGAGAGACCCACCGAGCATCTCCTTTCCCTCTGCTGGCCCAGCTGCAGCCACCACCCCCCAGGTCGAGCACGTGAGGAGGAGAGAAGGGAAAGGTGGCCGAAGCCACCTTTTTCTCCCGAGCCTCCCCACGGCCTCCCCATGTGCGTCTTCCTATCCCCTCTGCCTATCTACTCCCTCCTATCTGCCTGTCGTCACCTAGATCCACCAGGGCCTCGCCCTTCCCCTCCTTCCCTACCTACTGCTACCCCCTCCTCCATCTTCGTCGACCACCTCGGCATCGGCGTCCACCGACAGATCAAGGAGGTGGGCGAGGTGTTGTGGTTGTCGAGGAAGGTCAGGAGGTCCCCGGCGTCGCCCCTGTACATAGCAGCGAGGAGGAGGAGCCCCAGACCTTGCTGCACATCGTCGACGCCCGAACGAAACCCTAACACCACCGGCCGTCTGCATCGTCACCGATCCGCCGCTCCCCGGCCCGATCTGACCCCACCAGCAGGCCTGCGGTGAGCTGCCCTTCCTCCCTGACATCCCCTCTCTCACCTGCTCCCCCTGGTCTCGCCGGACTTTGTGCCGAGCGCTCTCGGTGCAACGGCGGGCGCGGGTTTCTGCTCGTCGTCGCGCCGCGACGCGGCTTAACTGGCCGCCTACCGCCCTCCTGTCAACATCCCCCACCCTACCGCAGCGGCTCCGCCTCTCTGTGCGCGCGCCGTAGGTCGCGGGTTCGATCCCCCACGCCGCGCTCTGTCCTGAGTCGAACACCGTCCTGTCGTCAGTAACCCTGGAAGAAAAACAGTAAACATGGGCAACTTTGCAAATAACCCCCACCCTTTTTGGTTTCCTCAACCCGCACTCCAGCTAACCCCACCTGTCAGCCGTTGTGGACTTTTACAAAAAGGCTCCCGCACTTCTGTAAACTCCACCCGCAGTCCCTAGCTTCTCCACGTGTCAGCCGCACTCACAACCACTGGCTTGTGGGACCGTCTGCGGCACGGGCCCGCTCGTCAGTGGCTGTGGCTGGCTGAGCGCGCGGTAGAAAAAGTTTCTGCGCGCGGTTTTTTGCCAGCTCAGCGTGGCCCCACATGTCGGTGGTTGTGGCTAGCTCGGTCTGTGTATAAAAAGTTTGGTTGTTTATCTGTTTTAATAAAACAAATTCTGTAAATGTTTAAATATGGATTTAAATTCTGTTTTTAATAACTTTTAAATTGTAATTCCAAATAATACAAATAATATATGTTTTTGAATCAGAAAAATGTGAGGAATTCAAATTTGCCATTCAAAATATTATTTGAGCACTTTAAATTTTTCGAAATTGTTTAAATGTAATAAAAATGCCGTTTTCTTAATTAATTAATAACTTTAATTCTACAACTCTAAATTTGACAAATAATATGCCTAAATCGATCAGCGCAACGAGCCCGTTCTGTCTATGCATTCCATGTTATGAATTGAAGCATGCATCATGTCATTATTAAAAATCAGAACTGTTTATGGCAATAAAACTTGACCAAATAATTAATAAAATGATTTATTCTCGTCCCCACACCTCACCCTTGCCATGCTACATTATTGCCATGAAATTTGTGCATCATTCATCATGGCATGCTTGTTTGCTTGTCGCATTTTAATTCATACGATTGTGCAATGTATTTATGTTGGCCCTTGTTTGTTTGGTTCTTCTTCAAATAGACGCCGAGCAGGGGAAATATCAGGAATCCCAGGAGTACTACCCAAATCCGTCTCTCGCTTCAACTGAGCTGCCAGGCAAGCACTACCACATGCTTGCATACATATAGTACCTATTGCCTCTATCTTATTCTTGCATCATTGAGTCACGATTGCATTAAATTGAATCCCAAGTACTGCATAGCCTTTATTTTTAAACCCCACCGAAGCTTGTTCCTCCATCCCATGAGTCATTACTACAGGAGTTGTTTGAGCCATGCGAGTCGTAGAACAGCATGGGTAGGGTATGTGAGTGTCTGATGGATAACGAGGTACCTAAACAACTTAACCTGAGTAGTAATGGGATAACTAATAAAAGAGGCACCGGTGAGCAATATCTGCTATTTGGTTTTTCATGCTCACTTGTGTCCCGTAGGACCCCGAGTACTTGATTCCTGTTCCTTGACTATTCGCACTATCCACATCCGGGAGGCCGTGGACCCCCCTGAGCCAGAGCTTGATTCATTTCTATTTCTTGGGGCCACAAAGTAGTTTGGGGCTTTGTTACTATCCTGTACTTATGCCATGCTTTACTGTTTCACTTAAGATTGTGCGAGGAGCACCTGGACTGTTTAGGATTGCGGAGTGTTTTCGCGGTATCGACAAGCCCAGTCACACTTTTGGGTTCCCAGTCGTTTACAGCCATTGGCGCAAACCTTGGATCCGTCTCGGAGCCGACTAACTTTGTTGCGGGTAGCTTAATGGGGTAGCCCCTGAAATATTTCTGAATCCTGTGATCGCTTTGTCGTGAATGCCTCGTTGGGTTTTGATTTGGTTTTTCCGAGGTTGATCGAGTGTGTGTTGCTATTTGTGCACCCCTGCAGGGTAAATCTTTCTAAAAGCCGTGTCCGCGGTTATGGACGACTTGGAGCACAGTTTCTCGATCATAGACAAGTATAACTAAAGTACCACTTTTAATTTGACCAAATACCTGACTAGTAAATAGTGCAATACTCATGGAATGGTTAATAAAACTGCCAACGGATGGGTTGTTCGTCCACTTTCTCGTTGGTAAGCGAGAAGGAGGATGGATCTGTTACTTTATACTGTTATAACTGTTGTTACTAATTAACGGACATCCGTCTATCTCTGGTTAGGCGGATGGTTAGCGAGTATCTGTAGACTTGTTAGTTATTATCTTTTGCTGCAATTGCGTCACCCCAGGTATATGTCCCCTTTAGAGACATAAAGACTTGCTGAGTACCCCTAGGGTCTCACACGATAAATTGTTTGATTCAGATGAACAGGTGTATTCGCAAGATGGATACTGGGTGGAGGAGACAGATGATGTTGGCAACGATCACGCAGTGTAGAGATTCCGGGGATGGGGATCCTTGAGATCTATGGGCGGGATGTGTTTATTTATGTGGCATCTTATGCCGATTTGCTTCTTATCCATACTCGGATCTTGTTTTCCGCTTCCGCCTGATACTCTGATGTTTGATGTATGAGGAGCTATCCTAAACTATTATCTCTATCTAGGATATTTGGATCTTGCCGTATGGCGTTGCATTATTTGTATTTCTTTTAGATGGAATGGCTCTGAAAACTGTTGTATGGTAGCTTGCATACATACTCACTTGTGTATGTATTTGATCTCTTCGCCTGTTGCCTACGTCGCTCGCTCTTGTCCCGATGTCTTGGAAGTGGTTAGGACGGCCGACGGGTCTACACGTGGGCGGTCCTCTGGGCCCCCGCTGTACTATTTTAACCACTTCCGCTTCATCCAGGCTTGAACTTAGAGCGTAGGGTCCGAGGTAGTTACATTCCCTTACCCTCATCCATCTGGCAAGGTATTCACGAGGAGATCCTCCTTCCCACTGAACGCATCTGGCCAGATCGAAGATGGTGATGACACCGACAAAGTGTGACCTTCGCATCTCTAATGCTTGGGGAAGCCAAGCGGATTTGCGGGGTCCTTCCACCGTTATATCCTGCACAGGGGTGGTTTGGGGGGCCTTGAATTTTAGCCGCCATACTCTAGAGAGAGGTAAGTCCCAGATTTTTTCGCGAATGTGTCCTGCCCGTAGGCGTCTGTGTGGGTCTTGAAGAGTTTTCGACTTCCTGGGACCTGGACCCGAGTTATTTTCGCCGATGAAGATGTGGATATCTCCGACTAGGACGACGGAGCAGCGGGTAGGGTTTGTCTTTGCCGGTACCCAGAATTTGTTCGGAGGGACGATCGGGAAGTTGCCAGAGAAAAGGATGCGCCCAATGGCTACGGTATCACCAATTCCTGTGAAGAGCTTGGACCTCGCCCGGTGTAGAGTTCTAAGCGCCTCTTGCCCCACGGTGGGCGCCAACTGTCGTGGTATTGCCAATGAGTACGCCATGGAGGGGTCCTCGCAGAGCGTGTTTAGAGATGTGGGGTAAGGCGGAGAGTTGGCGGGTACGAGGTAACATAGCTTACCCAGGTTCGACTCCCACAATGGTGGCAGAACTCTACTCCTGCTATAAATCACTATAATGGCAATACGCTGAGTTAAAGAGATTGGTTCGTTGTGCGAGGGTGTTGTGTATTGTATCTGATGTTGTGTCTATGACATCTGAATCTTGCCCTAAAAGCTCCCACAGGTCCGGCTTATAAAGGCACCAGAACCTAGGGTTACAGGGAAAAGACCTTGCCGGACAAGGTAAAGAGTCCTACACTAATATACTAACTAGTCTTCGTGTCTTGTACTCCAAGGCTCCGAGTATGTCGGTGACTCATGTGTAGCCTTCCTTTATCCGGCATGGGCCTCCCTTCTGGACCCGTCTAACTAGGCCGCCCGGTAGGCCATGGGCCATGCTACCAACTATGGGCCACCCGGGATAGCCGAATTGGAGACATGCTATGGTGATACCCATTTAGCATATCCCCAACATTGTTTGTGCATCTTGTTGTGTGCTAGTATTAGATACTCGGTGGTAGCCTAATAAGATGATCCCTAAACATAATACCAACGAAAGTGTTCTCCCTTAGTGTGCACCACCAAGAAAGTTCTCAGTTATGAGGCAGGTCATGATGATCGGGTGTCAGACATATATGCATTCGCATACGGTGGGTGTAAGCCATGTTGCACAGCAAATACATGTAAGGTTGAGTTGTCAAGCCTAGCATGTGTAGACATGGCTGCAGAACATGGATGATCGAAAGATCGAGCACGAATCGCATGAATGATGTGATTGACGTTCTAGTGTCCACCTTTGCAACTATATCGTCGGCCGTGACGATTGGGGGCGGTGTAGTGAATGGTGATCATGTAATCACTAAAACCTTTTTGGGGATAGTAGTTTTAGTGGAGTTATTGTTTAACTCATATAATTATAAACTTAGTCTAAAATCCTTTTACAATTGTAAATGTAGAAATGGCTCGCCGTGAAGCTTCCTTTGAGATTGCTGAATGGGTAGTTGCTGAAAAGATTAAACTTGATGGATCCAACTTCCCTGAGTGGCTTGTGCGTCTGAATGATCTCCTTAGTAAGAACAATGTGTTAGATTACATATGCCTCACGATGGATTTGGACGAGCCAAATGACTATGAGACCCCACGAGAGCGGGCAAACCGCCATTTTCGTCAAGAGATGTGCTTACATTCAAGTGATAATGCGCTACGAGATGGTGAATGAACTACATCCACTCATCGGTGATCTTGACCCATATGCGATGCTGGGTCAGTTGAGAGCGGAGTTCGTAAGCCATGTGCGCATGTGGAAGCACGAGTTGCTTGGAGATTTCCTTTCCATATAGATGGAGAAACACACTTGACTGGAGAGTCACTTGGAGCGCATGTATGATGCACACATAAGACTGGTTTACTTCGTTGACTACTGGATGACCGACTCCTTTGCCATAGGCGTGTTACTCCGGTCGCTGCCTCCCAGGTACGGAGGATACATCCGGACTTGCATCATGTGAGGTGATGGGGGAACACTGGATTTTCATGATTTCATATTACGTTTCAAGAACGTGAAGGTTGAACCATTGCCGGAGAGGTCATCGATGACAAAGGTATATATGATATACAGTTTATAAATATTATAATCTTGTAAACACTTATTGCAGTATTGAAGTATCTGATACTCGTTCTGTTTTGTGAAAATAGGTCCTTCTGCATGAGAGCTTCTTGCTAGAGAGGAGGTGACGTTGCGTGTTGATGGCGAGCATGATGATAATGGTCGGTGACACTCTCTCTCGATATTTATCATTTAGTTTATCCTTTTAGATAATTACTATAATCAATGGATTATGAACTTTATTAATGTGTCTTGCATCTCGCGAAATGGTTATTTATATGAGTTAGTAACAAAACAGTTGTTCTACTTTTATAAATAATTTTTATTCGTGTTCATATGATTTTTTTGATTATGTATGAATTATTCGTGTTATAAAACTAATTGATAATGCACGAGAAAATTCCATTCCTTGCAACAATGTTTCTTTTAGGCTTAATATTTACATCTATAATACTCCGTCAATCTCATGCTCTTCACAGCAATAGGGAGATTGACGTCGACCGAGCTTAAATAATATTAATTGGTGCCACCTCCATGTCCTTGGTGGTACGGACCTGAGAGTACTGGAAGCTCCCATAGATCGAAACTTATCACCCATCGAACTTGTGGATTCAGTGATGACTTGTTTACTTGAATGGCATGTCGTTGTCGCTAATAAGCTAGCGTTTGGTTTTAGCCTACGTGCGTGCGTGACACAAATTGGATCTTTGTGTGCGTGACAAAAAAATCGGTCACGCCGTCACTATATTCGCTTTCGTACACGTTGCTAGAATCTCTTCTGATCATCCAAATTTCATCTTGTGTCTAATAGTAATCTCAAGCCACGGAGGATGCGGATCATCAGATGGCTAAGCTTAGTCAGAGCAACGATATGGGAATAGCTGTTTACTACAACGGTTGCTACGACTTACGCATCAACCAAGGGTAAGAGCAACTCTAACAAAATCCCATAAAAGAGGTAAAACCATAAAATAGCTGTTTTTATGGTTTTGGATGCAAAATTCCTTAAAAACGCCAAAACTATAAAATAAATTTGGTGCCCCATAGATTCGGCTGCCGAAGTGTACATGCCCTGTTTTTCGCCGCAATGGGAGGGTGCCTTGTATACGCGCGGAACCCTTGGCGCTCTGAAGTTTCAGCTCGCGCGTTCCCTCCTTCTGCCACCACCGCCTCCTGCCACTTCCCCTCGTGATTCATGATGCCGCATCCAACTTCCCGCTGCCGAAAGGTCGTTCCGTGATCGCTCCCCCCATTCCACGCACTTTCTACCACGCAGCTCGCAGATCCGTGCGGCTGCGGAACTGCATGAGGTCACACGCGCCATGGATGCGTGGCGGAGCTCAGATTCACTCCCGCCGGAGCTGTAGGGGCCGATTTGGCATCCCCTTCCGCCACCCCTTCTATCGCCCCTATCATTGCCCTTCCACCGCCGCGCAAAGCTAGAATCGACCACATCCTGCCCCTTCCGACCCAAAGGTAAAATCCTGCATGCCCCGGTAGTCTATTGGAGCCATCGTCAGAGCTTTGACATGGGATTTTATTACGTGTAGAAGAGTTCAACCTTGAGCCCGCTTGTGTCGTTCTTCTTCTTCAACGACTCGTCGTCCTCGGATGACTTCGACCTTGAGGATTTGCTCTTCGACGACGACATTGAGCAAATAATAGTGATCCTCGTCGTCCGTGAGATGGAGGGAAGGAGAAGGAAGAAACGCCACGGATCGACCGTCGGCCATCTTTGCATCACGTACAACCGCGGTCTCGGGCATGACATGCTCATGCACGATTATTTCACCGAGGTACCCGTCTATCTGGCTCATCTTTTTTGTCGCCGATACCGAATGCGTAGATATCTGTTCGTCAAGATTGTTGAAGCATGTGGGGACAATTTTCATTTCCTTACTCCCTGGAGGAACGCCGCCAGATCGTACCAAAAGATATCGGCAACTATGCGGATGATAGCATACAACATTTCTACATACTACTACTATCTCTCGCATTTTCCAAAACCATAATCCATGTATTTGGTTCGGTATACCTTCGAGCTCTGAATGAATAGGACACGAAGAGATTGATGTGATACAATGCGAGGAGAGGTTGGCTAGGGATGTTTGATAGTATAGATTTTATGCATTGGACATGGAAAAACTGCCCGGCGGCATGGCATGAACAATACACCAGAAAGAGCTGTGATCCTACAATTTTTCTTCAAGATGTGGCCTCGGAGGATTTGTGGTGGCATTGATTTTTTGGTCTTTCGAGTTCTCTTAATGACATTAAGGTCTTACAAAGATCTCATCTATTTGCTAGGCTTGCGAGTGAAGATGCGCTGGGCATCCCTATACTATGGGCAACTATCTTTCCAATGGGATTTACCCTTGGTGGTCCACATTCGTAAAGACATTTCAAATCCATCAACAAGGAAATAATCTATTTTTGCCAAGGCACACGATGCATGTTGGAAGGACACCGAGAGAGATTCCGGTGTTTTTGCAAGCTATGTTTGCTATTGTTTGAGGGCCTGATCGTTTTTAGGACAAAAAAAACCTCAGTAGGATCATGAAAGCATGTGTGATTCTTCACAACATGACCATTGAAGACGAGAGACTTGAACTTGGAGCTGTTATATGATAATGTTGGTAGCCGTGTGAAACCAACAAGAAATCCAGACTGCATCCAAGCATTTTTGAGACCTACCGGCGGACTAAAGATAGTAGCACTCATACCCAGTTTCGTGATGATCTCATTGAGCACCATTGGCAGTTGCATAGACAATAGTTCTTTAGAGCAGGGACTGCTATTTCTTTAGAGCGGGGCGCCTATCGTGGCTACCGTGCTAATACTGATGTGGAGTGATGATATTTTTCTTCACTTTGTTTCTAACATGTGTAAAAGGAAGCACACAAAGTTATTTTTTCTTCACTCATATTCGGCAAAATAAACAATGCAATCGGAAAAATTCACTCGTTAAACTTGGTATGCAAAAAAAAGTTCTCATTTGTATCCTACTTGCAACTGAAAATCTTAGTTAAAACCGTACTTGTAACTCAAAAAAATTAGTTGTAACCCTACATGCAGAACCACACCGATGGGAGTGCGAGCGGTGCGTCCGCACATGACCCCAAATTTGGGGGCCCCAAATTTTCAAGTGGGCACTTGGTAGCAGGTAGCCCTTCAGCAGTGGCAAACCAGGGACGAGGAGCAGCGGCCGCCTAGGATTCTCGCTGCCGAGCACGGTACCCAAGTCCAGCGGCCAAGGGCAGTATCACCATGGACGCGGCTTGAAGTTTTCTGTTCTGGGTCGAAGGGTGGGCGGTATAGGAGAAGATGACTCTACCGACCTTGAACTTGGCCCTTGGGCTTAACCGTTTAAGTGGAAAGGCCCATCGATCGGGTCTGAACTGGGCGCTCCAACTCGTCTCAATCACACGTTCCACTAGAAAATCAAGACACGAGTCCGTAGTGTTTCAAAAATCAAGATCAAAACACCAATTAGACATTATATTTTTCGTTAGTTCAAATTTTATGTGAGGTAGGGCCCATTTTAGATTTTGGAACATGGCCCGGATTTGGTCGGCTCGGCCTGCCCACTTTCAACCGGAAAAATATCCCACTTGCATTGCAACAACACATGCAATTGAAAAAACTCAATTGCAACCTCACTTACAACTGCAAAAAAAAGACAGTTACAATACCACTTGCAACTAAATAATTCTCGGTTGCAACCCCACTGGCAACTAAAAAAATAATCAGTTACAACCCCAATTATAACTAAAAAAATCTCAGTTGTAACCTAATGAAATCTTAGTTGCAACCCAAAGAGACCTCCCAGCTCGCGCCAATAGAGGCTTCGATGGGCTAGCCAACTGGGCCGCCCAGTGTTTGTGTCAAACTACTTCACGTATACTCTAAATATGTTTCTTTTTTCTAATAGATTAGTACTTCCCCCTCCATATTTTTTCCTTAATAAACTGGCACTGAACCGGTTTGAACCGGCGGTCCAACCAAATGAACCGCGAATCGTGGACCGGTTCGGTTCGGTTGCCAGTCCGGTTTTGTAAAGTACACTTACAACTGAAAATATATCTTAGTTGCAACACCAATCAAATAAAAAGGTAAACCACTTAAAATTGGCAAATGTATGCAAAATGGCAAGCAGTGGCGCAGCAACCGTGCCGCAATTTGGGGCTGCCGTTGGAACGCTACTGCAAAATGGGGCAGCTGGTAAAATAGCGGTTGTTTCGCTGCCCCATTCAACAAAACAGGGCAGTTGGTAAAGTAGCAGTCGTTCCGCTGCCCCATTCAACAAAACAGCTGTCCCATCTACCGATTTTGCTGTCCTAAAATGGGGTAGTTGTTAGAGTTGCTCTTACGCATCAACCAAGGGTAAGAGCAACTCTAACAAATCCCATAAAAGAGCTAAAACCATAAAATAGTAGTTTTTATGGTTTTGACGGTAAAAAGGCCCTACGGAGATCCCTTAAGAACACCAAAACTATAAAAGAAATTTGGTATGTCATAGATTCGGTTGCCGAACCAGTATATCCCCTGTTTTTCGCCGTGATCCGATGGTGCCCTATAAACGCGCGAAACCCATGGCGTGCTGAAGTTTCAGCTCACCAGCGTTCCCTCCTTCCACCACCACCGCCTCCCTCCGCTTCCCCTCGTGATTTTTTACGCCGCATCCAACTTCCTACTGCCCGAAGGTCAGTAGCGACCGTCGCCCCAACTCTAAATGTGTTTCTCTTTTCTAACAGATTAGTACTTTTTCCTCCATATTTTTTCTTAATAAACCAGCA
The DNA here is from genome assembly GCA_910589775.1 of Avena eriantha. NCBI lineage: Eukaryota > Viridiplantae > Streptophyta > Magnoliopsida > Poales > Poaceae > Avena > Avena eriantha. The sequence continues at coordinate 100,529,284 of OU342744.1, forward strand.
CTGAGCCGGTTTGAACCGGCGGTCCAACCAAATGAACCGCGAATCGTGGACCGGTTCGGTTCGGTTGCCAGTCCGGTTTTGTAAAGTACACTTACAACTGAAAATATATCTTAGTTGCAACACCAATCAAATAAAAAGGTAAACCACTTAAAATTGGCAAATGTATGCAAAATGGCAAGCAGTGGCGCAGCAACCGTGCCGCAATTTGGGGCTGCCGTTGGAACGCTACTGCAAAATGGGGCAGCTGGTAAAATAGCGGTTGTTTCGCTGCCCCATTCAACAAAACAGGGCAGTTGGTAAAGTAGCAGTCGTTCCGCTGCCCCATTCAACAAAACAGCTGTCCCATCTACCGATTTTGCTGTCCTAAAATGGGGTAGTTGTTAGAGTTGCTCTTACGCATCAACCAAGGGTAAGAGCAACTCTAACAAATCCCATAAAAGAGCTAAAACCATAAAATAGTAGTTTTTATGGTTTTGACGGTAAAAAGGTCCTACGGAGATCCCTTAAGAACACCAAAACTATAAAAGAAATTTGGTATGTCATAGATTCGGTTGCCGAACCAGTATATCCCCTGTTTTTCGCCGTGATCCGATGGTGCCCTATAAACGCGCGAAACCCATGGCGTGCTGAAGTTTCAGCTCACCAGCGTTCCCTCCTTCCACCACCACCGCCTCCCTCCGCTTCCCCTCGTGATTTTTTACGCCGCATCCAACTTCCTACTGCCCGAAGGTCAGTAGCGACCGTCGCCCCAACTCTAAATGTGTTTCTCTTTTCTAACAGATTAGTACTTTTTCCTCCATATTTTTTCTTAATAAACCAGCACTGAGCCGGTTTGAACCGGCGGTCCAACCAAATGAACCGCGAATCGTGGACCGGTTCGGTTCGGTTGCCAGTCCGGTTTTGTAAAGTACACTTACAACTGAAAATATATCTTAGTTGCAACACCAATCAAATAAAAAGGTAAACCACTTAAAATTGGCAAATGTATGCAAAATGGCAAGCAGTGGCGCAGCAACCGTGCCGCAATTTGGGGCTGCCGTTGGAACGCTACTGCAAAATGGGGCAGCTGGTAAAATAGCGGTTGTTTCGCTGCCCCATTCAACAAAACAGGGCAGTTGGTAAAGTAGCAGTCGTTCCGCTGCCCCATTCAACAAAACAGCTGTCCCATCTACCGATTTTGCTGTCCTAAAATGGGGTAGTTGTTAGAGTTGCTCTTACGCATCAACCAAGGGTAAGAGCAACTCTAACAAATCCCATAAAAGAGCTAAAACCATAAAATAGTAGTTTTTATGGTTTTGACGGTAAAAAGGTCCTACGGAGATCCCTTAAGAACACCAAAACTATAAAAGAAATTTGGTATGTCATAGATTCGGTTGCCGAACCAGTATATCCCCTGTTTTTCGCCGTGATCCGATGGTGCCCTATAAACGCGCGAAACCCATGGCGTGCTGAAGTTTCAGCTCACCAGCGTTCCCTCCTTCCACCACCACCGCCTCCCTCCGCTTCCCCTCGTGATTTTTTACGCCGCATCCAACTTCCTACTGCCCGAAGGTCAGTAGCGACCGTCGCCCCAACTCTAAATGTGTTTCTCTTTTCTAACAGATTAGTACTTTTTCCTCCATATTTTTTCTTAATAAACCAGCACTGAGCCGGTTTGAACCGGCGGTCCAACCAATGAACCGCGGATCGAGGACCTCACCGGTTCGGTTGTCGGTCCGGTTTTTTAAAGTACGCTTACAACTAAAAATTTATCTTAGTGGCAACACCAATCAAATAAAAAAATAAACCACTTAAAATTGGATATATAGAGAGAGAGAGAAATCGGGAAAAAAGCCTATACACACAATAGCCCACAAAGGACAAAGGTCAACTGGGCTCATTACAAAAACAGAAGAACATACAGACAAAAAAGGCCATAGGCGGGCACGCCGCACTCGCGAGCTGGACAAAAAAAAAACAGCCCAAATAGACGCAAGCCGTTTTAGCCCGTTCGGTCACCCCATTCCCATAAAAAAAAGGCCTAGCCGTACGAATCTCCGCACAATATCTGATGGCTACCAAGTTGACTGAGCTCTAGCAAAAACCCAATATTAAAAGCTCCGGTATTCGTTCGCATCTGGTCGCCGAGATCTCGCACCATGCCAACTGCATTGCTGCAGCTAGCACAGACTGCACAGTGGTGCATATCTTGGCTTGCAGCTGTACACGCCCATGCATGGTCCCTCCTCGATGTAGCTAGTCCTACAAAATATATCGCGTGCTCCACGACCAGCTGATGCCGGCCGCCAATGTCACCAAACCCCCTCCTTTCTCCGTTACTTTCTCTCAAGCTCACACACCCTGTGGCTCTCCTATTTAGCCTGCCTAACCACGCACACTACTTCGCACATTGCAGCTCAAGAAGCACAAGACCAGCTACAATGGCAATGCCTAGGCTCCTCCTCCTCCTGGTCGCCATGGCTCTAGTGGGCTCCTGCAGCGCGATGCCGCCGACATCCGTGGCGGCCACCAAGCGGCGCCAGGCCATGGACGAGGCCGCGGCGGCGCGCATCCACGCGCTGCGGCCGCTGCGGGGCTCGGGCAGGGAGCTGGCGAGCCGCGGCGGCGTGGCGTGCGACAGCTGGGCGCTCGGCGTCGAGGCCCACAACGTGCGCGACTGGAAGACGGTCCCGGCCAGCTGCGAGGGCTACGTCGGGCACTACATGCTCGGCAGCCACTACCGCCGCGACTCCCAGGTCGTCGTCGACGAGGCCCTCGCCTACGCCGAGACCCTCGAGCTCGCCGGCAACGGCAAGGAGGTGTGGGTGTTTGACATCGACGAGACCACGCTCTCCAACCTCCCCTACTACGCCAACCACGGCTTCGGGTACGTATGAATGTACTTGCTATTTTTTAGCTGCATCTGAACAGGAACTTGCACTTATCTTGTCCTTCAGAATGCAGATAGAGTCAAATCTGACTGCACCATGTTAAAAAAAAAAAGACCTGAAAATATGGTTTGCACGACGCGACAGCACCATGTAAGCGTCAGTATGATTTGGACAGGCTAGTAGGACCAGTCAATTTATATAATGGCGAGCAAACAGACATGTCAGTCAGAGATAATGACCTGATGTGCATGTCATGGCCTGTATTTTTGTGTTCCTTTTCAGAGAACACACAGATGGCTTTCTTGGCATTATCTTAAGATTCGAAAGTAGTACCTCCCAACAAAGATCTTCGCATCCGTCCAATCGATGTGTTTGATCCATGATTCATGTTTATTTGATATTTGCCCATGTGGGTGTGCGGTTAAATATAGATAAGCTAGTGAGCTAAAGTAAATCGATGGGTTTTCTTGCAGGGGAAATGTATATCTGCAAAAACTATCATAGAAGAAAAAGTAATGTATAACACAGATTATGGAAAAAAAACAAATCAGAAAAAAACATTTTTATGATAGGTCATATACCCTATCTTAAACACGAGGGGGTATTCTAAAAAAAGACATGAGGTGGTCAAATAATTGTTTCACTAAAAATCTCTTTCGCTCGCGAGCTCCAGTGATCCTTCTATTTTTTTTAAAAAAAATCTAAAATTATATTTACAAGTTTTAGAAAAAACTGAAAAAAATCTGAGTATTGTCAATGAATTATCCTATAAGCATAAATCATAACACCGAATACATCGAATTGTGCACATAAAAAATATATGAAAGAATCCGATAATTTTTTTAGAGTTTTGGAAATATATGTTGTTCACGATACTCGAACCCATACTCTTTTATTTTTGTGTAGCTTAAAATAAAATCATTTTAAATTGATATTTTTGCGCGTTTGTAATAAACATCACTAAGTACATCCAAATTTCCCTATAATGTTATAAAGGTTGTAAACATGTTTTTCGAATTGTTAAAGATAAATGGATAGCGGTAGCCAAAAATCCCTACTCCTCTCCGCAATAACCAAGGCAGGATGAGCATTTTGTTGAAAGTTGAAACGCCCATATATAAGCAATAAGCATCTAGAGAAAACCATACACAATATGTTTCATGGTGGGGGTACTACGTGAGGTGCATGATGATACCACTTTGTAACACCCCGTCCATTCCTGGACCCGGGAGGTGTCACTCCTGGCAGTTTAATAGGATATCTAGACTGGCTCCACAGATCAACACTAGTCTTTTCTGCGTACTTTGTCCTCACTAGTGCGCACCCGGTACCCACTTCCCGGTCGGTCACCCATCCTAAAATTGATCTAGGCCAATCACGTTTAACCTTAGAGTTCTTGTCGAATGAGCTTCCGGAAAATAAGTTACAATTGTTGGTATGAGTATTATATCAATCCTATTAAGCCACGTGTCTGATCTTACATAAATTAAGTACTCAGAGTAGTGAAATTAAGAATTGTAAGTCTGACATCGTTTTGGTCCATCAAATAGTGGCGTGATCTAGACGACGAGTTTATGTCGGAGTATATGCATCGTCTGGTATTAATTTATAGTACCTTCTACTTGGTCACCTTATCATTGGTCTCTGTTCCGTCGACAACTTCATGCTCACGCGCTGGGTTTTAGGTACAGAGCTAGTAAAAACATACATATCGATGCATGGGGAACCTTTATTCTGTAGTGACATTGCAGCAGGCCGGCCTCGCAGCAAGTGAATTGCCTCGCACGCTATTTCTTTAAATTTACTAATGCTGAATGTGCCGTTAACCCATTGTGGCGCGTACGCAGGACCAAGCCGTTCAACGCGACGAGCTTCAACGCGTACGTGCTGGACGGGAGCGCGCCCGCGCTGCCGGAGACGAAGCGGCTGTACAGCAAGCTGGTGTCGATCGGCGTGAAGCCGGTGTTCCTCACGGGCCGGACCGAGGACCAGAGGACCGTCACCGTCGCCAACCTCCGCAGGCAGGGCTTCTCCGGGTGGATGAGCCTGCTGCTCAAGCAGCCCGGGTTCAAGGGCTCCGCCGTGGCGTATAAGTCCGGCGAGAGGCAGAAGCTGCAGGACGCCGGGTACGCCATCGTCGGCAACATCGGCGACCAGTGGAGCGACATCCTCGGCGCGCCCGAGGGCGCCCGCACCTTCAAGCTGCCCGACCCCATGTACTACATCGGCTAGACGTACTAGAGTAACTAGACCAGCTCCGGCTCCAGCGTGGCAGCATGCCGCCATTGATTGTATTGTATGCATGCTCCATGCTGCTGAACGAATGGACCCATGAGATGATGTTGTTCAATGCGTGGTCCATCTTCATTTGGATCTTGTACAGACCATGTGGGAACCTTATCAACGATCACCCGTTGCGGCGGATCCAGGATTTGAGTATGATCAGCTAATCTCTAACGCTTCTAGGATTTGGGATGATAATGGATACGTAAGTGAGATTGCTGATAGCATCAACAAAAAACGAGGGCAATAGCCTAGTGGTTGGGTCGCAGTTGGTACATCCTAACTAGTGCAGAGACGAATTTCCGGAATTCTCGCGCCGACCCGCTTCTACTGTATCGCAAAAAGTGTCTAGTTCCTCCTAGCATTGTTTCATTTTTTAACAATAACGCTCCTCGTGTCGCCTCCTCCGGGTGTCCGAGGACCAAACCCTAGCGCCCGCCGTCGCCCCTCCCCCCCGGCCTCTGATCCCCCTCTCGTCGCCTCCCGAGGCTGGCGGCCGCCGGTGAAGCTGGGCGGCACCGACGAAGGGGGTGGCGGGGACCTAGCGCCGCCCATGTCCAAGCACGCTGGTCTGGAGGGCGGCCTCACGGCTAGGTTTCGGGGGCTTGCAACGGCCGGCGACGCGGCCTGGAGGTGCAGCAGCACGGCAGGGCGGCCTGGGGTGGTGCGTCTCCTGCGGGCGAGGTGGAGGGCCCGTGGTGCGACGACGCAGGATCCAGGGGTTGTCCGATCTGGCACAAGGGAGGAGGCGGCGTGGCCGGGTGCGCGGCGTGCGACGGTTGCACTTTATGCTCCAGGCCTGATCTGGTCTCCTGGGCGGCTGTCGGTGCTCAGGTTGTGTGGTGCTTCTCGCGGTGGAGGAGATGGTGCTAGTGCTCCAGATGTGTGGTGGTGCTCATGGTGGAGGAGATGGTGATACGCTCATAGATGAGGTTGGTGCGACGGTGCGTGTGTGGGCATGGTCGGAGGGCTCGTGGTGGCGGTGGCGCTGGCTCGTTCTGGGCCTTGCGGGCCGCGGTCGTTGCGATGGCGCGAGGTGGAGGTTGGGGGAGTTCTAGCCCGCCCTGGTGAAATGGATCATATGGGCACCTAGAAGGGGGTGAATAGGTGCTACTCCGAATTTTAACTCTTTTTCAGTTTTAGACTTGACACAAAGGTAAATTCTCTAGATATGCAACTAAGATGAATTCCACTATATGACAATCTAGCTACTAAGCGAGTAAAGGCGGTTAGAGGAATGAGGTAACCGTAGTGGAGCACGCAAAGACAGATGATTTAATTTATCGTAGTTTCTTCCTTGTTAAGGGAAGTACGTCTGCATTGGAGGGGTGGACGGTACTAAGACCATCACGCCACCATAGGCCTCACCCTGTTCTCCGGTGGATCTCGCCACACTGGCTTGATCCACCTTTCCACTATGTGGTACCCTTTGAGGAGGATACCGATGCCTTTACAATGCTACCGGGGTGCATATCCACAACTGAATTCGAGGCTCCCGTGATTACAACAAGATGTCACAAAAAACAAGTGATCAAATAATGTAACCATGATCTAGAAATTCGAAGAAACTCCAGATCAAAATTCTCCCAAATGAATGGGAGAGGAAATGAAGATCTTGATTGGTGATGATGTAGATCGAGTCCTCCTCCTTCGATTCCCCAAAGATCAAAGCCTTCGGGTGGTGGAAAGTGGAGAACTCTTGAAGAATCGATTTGAACAGGAGTTAGCTTTTTTGTTGGATCCGAGAGAGTCTGAACTGAAGTTCTGAAGGGGTATATGTACCCCCTCACAGAAAGCTATCGTTGGAGCAATCCAGGACCAGATAATCTAGCCCTAGTGGGGGTGGATAATCCGGCGAGGGACAAAGGTCTGACCCGGGTCGGAGAATCCGAGGAAAACTCCACCCCCACTCACCGTGACGCGCCTTGGTGCCTTGGCGAAAATCCCTGGGGGCGGATTATCCGGCCAGAACAAATAATATGGCCCTAGTTGGAAAAATCCGGGGAAAACTCCACCCCCATACTGCTTGACACGCCTTGTCCACCTTTGACGATTGAGGCCGAGGCGGATAACCTGGCCCTTGATAGGGGCGGATAATCCGCCCCTAGAATATCTGTTTGCTGCATTTTGCTTTGTAGTTCTTTTGGGGAAACGCTGCAGTACTCAATACATTATTAAATAGTCCTTGATATTGTTATCTAACACATAAAACTATAGGGATCATAAAATGTTCTTTCACCTAGTCCGCCAAGGAGGTGCTGATGGTGGCTGCGGTCTTCGGTCCCGTTTGCGGTGGCGGCTGCCCGGGTTCGCTCTGGTTGCTTTGGTAGCTATCTCGCAAGTAGCGGTGATGATCCGGACGATGGCTTTCATCGCGGCGACGGGGAGCCCAGGCGTGGTGGCATGCAGGATGCTTGGTGATCGTCGGATGCGGGAGGGCATCGGTCTGCGGATTGGCGTGGTGGTTGGGATGGTCCTTGCGAGGTGGGTGTGTTACTGCGACTTATCACTGGGTGAAAGCCTTGTCCCGGCGGCTGACCGGGAGCGACGAGGGTGATGCCCTTGGGTGCCATGTCCTTCTTGAAGTTGTTGCCGAAGCGGTGTTCTCGCTTCCTCTCCCGGGTTTTCTGTGGAAAACCCTAGATCCCTTGTGGGTTCGGGGCGAGTGCGGCGATGTTACGTCGTTTGCCTCATGGGGCTTTGGATGTTCCACCAGTCGGAGGGACATGTGGAATGTGTCGGTTGTTGGTGAAGGCGTGCATCATCTTCGGCTGGGTAGGGCGCGGACCTGGGGCTGTCTTGAAGTTGGAGCGACGACTTCGGTATTTCACCTCCACCTTGTCGCGTTGAGGTGTTTGTGTTTTGGGTGTTGACGTTGTTCACTTAGGTGTTTTTGATCATCGACATGTGTGGTGCACGACCTCGGGACAGGCGAGTTATGTTTTGTGTTGTAATGGTTTTTGGCCAGTTTTCCTAAAAAATGAACCATTTCTTTTCTACTATATCAATGAAAGGGCAACTCGTTTGCCTCGTTTCAAAAATAAGTGATCTTTTGTTTAACAGATAAATGTGACAACTCACTAACTAGTAATATACGCTATATTAGCTCAACATTCCGCCGACCATGCTGCGTGTGTCTGTGTCACTGAGCTGGATGGAGGAGTCGACTCCCTTGTTTTGGCGAAGGTCAGGGGACCGCATCGTAATGTCAGTGACCCACCATACAAGGGAGATCTGCTGTAGGGCATGTTGATGTCGATGTTGAAGGCAGGCCGACCTCTAGGTGCAAGGCAGTGATGAAATACCACGTTGGGGTTGAATCACCGAACTGGTCACCACCGAACTCGGGGGATACTGAGAACCTCGGGTGTGGTGTCGTTTGACTTCTCCTGGAACAACACCGACGAACACAGTGAGAAGCTTCTCAGAGATCTGACGATGGCCTAGCTTCCCAATGGTACACCGTACTACCAGGCATGGAGCGGTCGATGGCTCATGGTCGCTCGAGTAGCGGCCATGTTGCGCTAGGTTGCTACTTGCTCCTTATGGCGACTACGCCTCCTCCTCGGCCTCCATCTTCTTCAACAACTTGTCCTTCCTCTCCCTCTGGCCTTATGTTTCGATTTTCCTTCACCCAGGTTGCTTCGGTCTAGCCCACCATCTTCAGCTACGGTGCTCTCGTTTTTCTCTGTTTTGGCTGTGTAGGATCACCGATGGTGGTGCGAGGATTGGTTAATTTTTTGGGCGGCATGGAGGGCCGATCTCGGGAAAATTGGCGGGAGTGGTGTGTAACACCCGTTTTTCAGTAACCTGGGTTATGGGTTGAAAGTGCAAAAATCAGGGGGAACAAAAAAAATTCTTGCTTAATGAAGCAGTAGTTGCTTATGAATTCATCTGCCTTTGTTTGTTCTTGTATTGCGATCAAGATACTTCTCTATCCTATCAAAGGTTTACAAAAGCTATTTACCAAAAGGAAATTTCTTGGCTTACTTTACATATTCTCAAATGTTCTGACTATTCAAACATGAGCTAAGATGACTTTCTAAAACTAAAATATTTTCCCTTCATTTATTGACAAAAATTATGGAGATCTATATGATACCACCTCCTTATGTTCTCAAGACAGAACCTTCCAAATATCCTTACCTCTAGTCTTTCCAAAATCTTTTATAAAGATATTTTGTTTCCCACTCTTGGTAGAAGTACCAAGGGACTCTTGCCTTCTTCAAAACATAAACCCTTTGAAAGCTTATCTTCTTTAGACCTTAAGTAATGCTTGTGTGTGTTGGTAATCTTCTTAAGATGTTTGTATGAATTGCCTTGATCTGTTGTATTCAAACATGATTGTCTTGACTTGTTTGATTAGGAGTTTGTATGAGCTGCTCTAGAAGCCCATCCTCTAGTAACAAAACAAACCCAACAATGCAATATATACTACGCTTGAGAAGGAATCATCAAAACCTCAGTAGGAGGAATATGTTCCTCCTTGTTATAAATTTCACTTTTTGGAACTTTGTCTAAGGCCCTTACTCTTGATTCTAAGGCAATGTACCAATCCCATCCTCTTCTTTGGGATGTACTCTTTCATCACCTCTATCTGCTATTGATCAAGGAACCTATCTACCTTTTTTCCCAAGCTAATCCTAACCCCTAGTCATTAAGCTGATCATATGTTTCCTTATCAGGTTCACTTTTGAGTCAGTCCCTTTTTGTAGGTTCCAAATAAATGGAGACCAAACCAAAGCATGTCACCCTTTTACTCAACCTACTCTTCAACCTCATTCAATTGGTGATGAGTTTGGAACCTTGCCATCCATCAATTCCACTAGATCTTGTGCTCTAGTAAAAAACCTAGAGTAGTCAAATTTGACTAAGTCTAAAACTGTTATCAGGATCCCATCTTTCAGCCTCCTTTTATAATCATCCATGGACACTTTTGTAAATGAATTTGGACTATCTTGCACACCATCATGAGAAATTACAAACCATACCCTTTTCCTTGACTAAATACTTCTTGGACCCACTTGTCCTTGATGGTTTTGTAGTCCAGAAAATAATCTGTTTTGTCGACTATTTCAGGATGTCAACTTTACTAGAAGCTTCCAACTCCATCATACCTTCTCAGGATCAATTCTTTGCATGGTTGTGATCTACTAAACCTAGTGTACCAACCCATACTCTCCTTGTTCTAATTATAGCCTTGTGCTTCTTAAACCATCATGTTTTTGGAGGCAAGATGATGATCTATTTTGGCACCCTTAAAAACAACTAAGTCTTAAATTATAAACACCCAAACATGGTCTGGACCAAATCTACGAACCATTGTAATCTACATTAGGTGGTATATCAACAGATCCACCCATGATCCAAAGGGAGCTTCAAGCCTCATAATCCAGCATGGTTTTGGTGATATGACGATGGTCTAGCCCTAGATCACCAAACTCCATCAAATTTCAAAATTCTCAAATTGATTTCTCCTCAAATCTGAACTAGTGATCCTTACTCACTATCCACTCACTCCTGATTGTGCATCACTACTACTATTGCCTCTTGGCATCTGATGATCTCAAACATCAAATAAAAAGGGGAAATCTACATGCATACCAACAAGTTTTTCTCCCTCTTTATTTAAATCTTTTGAGTGACCATCAAGCCTTGACCAATACTACTCCAAGTCCCACCCCTTTCTCTGGTCGTGGTATTGTAGCTTGACACTGTTCCTCCTTGTACTTAGTGCTTGGAGAGGAGGAGAGGGGAATTTATGCCATCCTTTGCATGTGAGCCTTAAAAAAAGGAGTAGCAGCCACATCCCTCTCTCCACACACTTATACTCATGCCACAACCCTCACACCACACTCTCCACCTCCCCTCTCGCCAACCAGAGAAACCCCCTATCTTCTTTTCCCTAGTGGAAAATGTCCACCATGCACCAACTCTCTCGGGTATTAAGCCCACATTCCACCCCAGCTACTCTCACCACTCTCATTACACTCCTCTGCCCTCACTCTATCCTCACTTAGATGCCCCAGATCTGTCCCCCTCTCTGCTGCCCCAAAGAAGAAGAGAACCTCCCGGGGTTATGCAAGCTTGTAAGTGAGGTGGTTGCCTACTCCTCCACACCCTGAACTCTATCTTGTTTGCATGTCCTTCTCTTCACTAGATCTTCCTAACCCCGCCCTTTCCTTGGGCCCACGTACACCGGAGACCACTGCCACCGTTCATATCCGAATGGAGCCTCCACCATAAGCCCCACGCTCTTGAGCACCTGTCGCTGTGCCAAATACACCCACGCCTTCCTCAGGATCAAACAGAACAACTTTCGTGAAGGGACCCCTACATAAAGAGGCCCCGGGTAACGAGAAACAGCCTCGCCCATGCTCTGCTCGATCTCTCTATCATCAAGCCACCGCATCCACAACACCGAAGAGACACCGGAGGAATAGACTTAGATCTAATCTCCAAACCCTTCTCCACCACCATAGCCATATTCCATCACTTATAATAGTAGATCTCATCTTCGATTGGCGACATTGTAAGACTATTTATTATCAATCTCATGGTTTCAATTGCAATGTTTATGATTGTTGATTTCATCTCTATGCGTGAGTAATTCTCCTTGGGCTAAGGGCTTCGGCCTAGCCATGTAGCTTTTGAGCATGTTATTTATCATAGATGGGATCATGTATTAGTTTGTATGACATGATGATTATTGTATCCTCTCTTGCCTTAGTCCAAGGACTTGTCAGGTACCCAAGACCCTGAGGATTGAGCCAGGTATAGGGAGTATAACTAATGACTAATCTGCAGGTTGGGAACCCCAGTGATAGAAGGGGTAGTACGACTGTATGTGAGGGATTTACTTGGGAATAACGGTGACGTCACTATGCAAATCATTAGTTCTCTTTCTTCTATGGATGAGACTAGTAGGTTATTGCTATAAGCAGTTGCAGAGGCAATAGAAATTATGGATGCACTGCCCACATATAATTATCTTGCTCTAACAATTATATGCATACTTTATTATTATCTTTTATTCCCATCAGATGTTTTGCACAGCTACAGGTGAAACTAAAAGCCCTAGGCCTTCTCTCTCCATCATCGACAACAACAAAAGATAGCAAACTCTTGGTCCGGTAAAACACAAAAATAATTCTAAAAATCCCGAAGGTCCGTTAAAGTAACTTCACTATGCTTTCTGCTTCTTGAGGATTCGTTAACTTAGGTCTACTAGGGAAAAAGAGCTATACTACATCCGTAATCCGGATCGAAGGTATCAAGCCTTTTTCTGGTGCCGTTGCTAGGGAAGCAATAGCTACCCTAGTGAGGTTAGTAGGAACCTTGATAGTTTTAATTCTTGTTTTTAATGTTGCTTTCAGTCTTTATTTGAAGAGCAAATTGTGTTTATTTCCTTCTCTCTTAGAGGAAGAGCAAAATAATGGTTACTATCTTTTCCTAGAAATAATATTACATTATGGGTGGAATCTAATTCTTTATTTATGACTAAATTTTTCCTACCTACAAAGACTATGCAACTAAGATCTAATATTACTGGTTTTAGACAGGAAGAACGTGAGCCACTAGCGCCTGCATGGGAGAGGTGATGGGTTCGTAGCATGGAAAACAAAAAATTTCTACCGCAAGAACGAACAAAACCCAGATCTAATCTAGATAAAAGCCAAGATCTAATCTATTAGACATGTGCAACTAGATAGATCTGTACTAACCCTTGTAGATCCGAAAGCGTTACGAGATTGGATCTCGTGGTTGATGTAGTCGATCACTTGCCGATCTCAAGATCAAGTGGACGATCCTTCCGGCGCCGCGTTCCGGCAGCGCTTCCGCAGTCGGTCACACGTGCGGAGTCGAAGCAGACCTTCCTCTCCTCGTTCCAGCGAGCAGCGGAGGTAGTAGATCTTCTCCACGGAATCCCAGCAGCACGACGACGTGGTGGTGGTGGTGGAGTAGAGAATTCTGCAGGGCTTCGCCTCAGCCTGAGCAGAAGAAAGGAGGAGGAGAGAGGCGTCTGAGGTTTGGAGTGGAGGGGCCAGGGGGTGGCGCCTCCACCCCTCTATTTAAAGGAGGGAGGCGCCATGGGGAGGTGGAGTCCTTGTAGGACTCCCCTCTCCCTTGGCCGGCGGATTGGGAGGGGGGAGGAGTCCTCCTCCCTCACTACTCCTTGTCTTGCCCCACAAGGATTCCTTGATCCTTTCTTGGTTTTCAAGCAAACTCCAAGAAATCTTCTAGAACCTTCTAGAAACCCCATACAAATACTCCGGAACATTTCCTAACTTAGAAAATGATCCCCAATATATGAATCTTATTCTCCGGACAATTCCGGAGCTCCTCGTGATGTCTCGAATCCAATCCGAGACTCCGAACAACATTCGGTCTCCAACGCACATTCCATATCTACTTAAAAACAACTTCGAACCTTAAGTGTGTCACCCTACGGTTCGTGAATATGTAGACATGACAGAGACACATCTCCTATCAATAACCATAAGTGGGACCTGGAGATCCATAATGGCTCCCACATACTCAACGATGACTTCGTGATCGATAGAACCATTTACATACGAGACCAATTCCCTTTGTCACGCGATACTTTACTTTATCCGAGGTTTGATCGTCGGTATCTCCATACCTAGTTCTACCTCGTTACTGATAAGTACTCTTTACTCGATCCATGATATGTCATCCCTTGTGACCCAGTCACATGCTTGCAAGCTAATCAGATGACATTCCACCGAGAGGGCCCAGAGCATATCTATCCGTCATATGGATGGACAAATCCTAATCTTGGTCCATGCGCTTCAACACATAATTTCAGAATACCCAATGACACCTTTATAACCACCCAGTTACGAAGTGGTGTTTGATGTTATCAAAGTACCCATCCGGTGATGGTGATTAACACAACCTCATGGTCGAAGGATTAGGTTACTATGCATTTAAAAGCTTATAGCAATACGAACTTAATGACTTGATCTTATGCTACGCTTACTATGGGTGTGTGTCCATCACATCATTCTCCTAATGATATAACCTTGTTATTAATCACATCCAATGTACATGATCAGGAAACCATGATCATCAATTAATCAACAAGCTAGTTCAACAAGAGGCTTACTAGGGACTCTTTTATGTTTACAAAACACACATGTATTAGTGTTTCCTAATAATACAATTATAGCATGGGATGTAAACATTCATCATAAACATAAAGATATAATAATAACCACTTTTATTATTGCCTCTTGGGCATATCTCCAACAGTCTCCCACTTGCACTAGAGTCAATAATCTAGATTACATGGTAATATACCTAACACCCATGGCGTTCTGGTGTTGGTCATGCTTTGCCCTAGGGAGAGGTTTAGTCAACGGATCTACCACATTCAGATCAGTGTGTACTTTGCAAATCTTTATGTCGCCATCTTGGACATACTCGCGAATAGCATGGAAACATAGCTTGATGTGATTCAGCTTGCTATGTGACCTTGGCTCCTGTGCATTAGCTATGGCACCTGTGTTGTCAAAGTAGATAGCCATCGGGTCCAACGCACTGGGAACCATGCCAAGTTCAGTAATGAATTCCTTCATCCATATGGCTTCTTGTGCAGCCTCCGAAGCAGCTATGTATTCTGATTCAGTTGAAGATTTCGCCACAACGCTTTGCTTGGCACTCCTCCAGCTCACTGCAGCACCATTCAAAATAAATACGTATCCCGACTGTGACTTCGAGTCATCTGGATCGGTGTTCCAACTAGCATCGGTGTAACCGTTTACAACAAGTTGTTCATCACCTCCATAAGAAAGAACCATATCCTTAGTCCTCTTTAGGTATTTCAGGATATTCTTGACCGATATCCAGTGTTCCATTCCAGGATCACTTTGATATCTGCTAGTCAAACTAACAGCATGTTCTATATCCGGTCTTGTACACAGCATGGCATACATGATAGAACCTATGGCCGAGGCATAGGGAATATTATTCATTTTCTCTCTATCTTCTACCGTAGCTGGACTTTGAGTCTTACTCAAGGTCTTACCTGACAACATGGGCACGAACCCTTTCTTGCTATCTTCCATTCTAAACTTCTTTAGAACTTTGTCTAAGTATGTACTTTGTGAAAGCGCTATTAGGCGTCTTGATCTATCTCTATAAATCTTGATGCCTAGAATATATGCCGCTTCGCCAAGATCCTTCATTGAAAAACTATTATTCAAATAGGCTTTGACACTATTAAGAAGTTCTATATCATTCCCAATCAACAATATGTCATCTACATATAGTACTAGGAATGCTACAGAGCTCCCACTCACTTTCTTGTAAATACAAGCTTCTCCATAAGTTTGTATAAATCCAAAGTTTTTGATTACTTTATCAAAACGTTGATTCCAACTCCGGGATGCTTGCTTCAGTCCATAAATGGAGCGCTGAAGTTTGCATACCTTGTCAGCATCACTAGGATCGACAAAACCCTTGGGTTGTACCATATACAACTCTTCCTCAATGTCACCATTAAGGAACGCCATTTTGACATCCATCTGCCAAATCTCATAATCGAAATATGCAGCAATTGCTAACAAAATCCTCACAGACTTTAGCTTCGCTACTAGTGAGAATGTCTCATCATAGTCAACTCCTTGAATTTGTCGGAACCCTTTCGCGACAAGTCGAGCTTTATAGACGGTAACATTACCATCAACATCTGTTTTTCTCTTGAAAATCCATTTGTTCTCGACAGCCTTACGGCCATCCGGTAAGTCCACCAAAGTCCACACTTTGTTTTCGTACATGGATCCCATTTTGGATTTCATGGCTTCGAGCCATTTGTCGGAATCTGGGCTCACCATTGCTTCTTCATACGTCGCAGGGTCATCAGCGTTGTCCACCAACATGACGTTCAAGGCAGAGTCATACCAATCAGGAGTGGTACGAACCCTCGTTGACCTGCGAGGTTCAGTAGTAACTTCGTTTGAAATTTCATGATCATTATCATTAGCTTCCTCTCCAATTGGTGCAGGCGGCACAAAAACATCTTCCGGTGCTGCGCTACTCTCAAATCCGAGAGAAGGTTCAATAACCTCATCGAGTTCTACTTTCCTTCCAGTCACCTCCTTCGAGAGAAACTCCTTCTCAAGAAAGGATCCATTCTTGGCAACGAAAACTTTGCCTTCGGATATATGATAGAAGGTATACCCAATTGTTTCTTTAGGGTATCCTATGAAGACGCATTTCTCCGCTTTGGGTTCTAGCTTATCAGGTTGTAACTTCTTTACATATGCTTCGCAACCCCAAACTTTAAGGAACGACAACTTAGGTTTCTTTCCAAACCACAATTCGTACGGTGTCGTTTCAACGGATTTAGATGGTGCCCTATTTAAAGTGAATGCGGCTGTCTCTAATGCATAGCCCCAAAACGATAGCGGTAAATCTGTAAGAGACATCATAGACCGAACCATATCTAAGAGAGTTCGATTATGACGTTCGGACACACCACTACGCTGTGGTGTTCCCGGCGGTGTCAACTGCGAAAGTATTCCACATTTCTTTAAATGCATGCCAAACTCATAACTTAGATATTCACCTCCGCGGTCAGAACGCAAAAATTTAATCTTCTTGTTACGATGATTTTCCACTTCACTTTGAAATTCCTTAAACTTGTCGAAAGTTTCGGACTTATTTTTCATAAAGTAGACATACCCATATCTACTTAAGTCATCCGTGAAAGTGAGAACATAACGATATCCACCACGCAATGCTACACTCATTGGACCGCACACATCGGTATGTATTATTTCCAATAAGTCTGTAGATCGCTCCATTATTCCAGAGAATGGAGTCTTAGTCATTTTTCCCATTAGACATGCTTCGCATCTTTCAAGTGATTCAAGAAGTCCATCAGAATGGAGTTTCTTCATACGCTTCACTCCAATGTGACCAAGACGACAGTGCCACATGTATGTAGAATTATCATTCAATTTTGTTCGTTTAGCTTCTATGTTGTGAACATGTGTATCACTACTATCGAGATTCAGTAAGAATAAACCATTCATCTCAGGTGCATTACCATAAAAGATATTACTCATATAAATCGAACAACCTTTATTCTCGGACTTAAAAGAGTAACCGTCTCGCAATAAACAAGATCCAGATATAATGTTCATGCTTAACGCAGGCACCAAATAACAATTATTCAAATTTAAAACTAATCCCGAAGGTAGATGTAGAGGGAGCATGCCGACGGCGATCACATCAACCTTGGAGCCATTTCCAACGCGCATCGTCACCTCGTCTCTCGCCAGTCTTCGCTTATTCCGCAGCTCCTGTTTCGAGTTACAAATATGAGCAACCGAACCAGTATCAAATACCCAGGCACTACTACGATTACTAGTAAGATACACATCAATAACATATATATCAAATATACCTTTCTTCTTGATGTTGCCATTCTTCAGATCCGCCAGGTACTTGGGGCAGTTACGCTTCCAGTGACCAGCACCCTTGCAGTAGAAGCATTCAGTTTCAGGCTTGGGACTAGCCCTGGGCTTCTTTGCAGGTGCGGCAGCTTTCTTGCCGTCCTTCTTGAAGTTGCCCTTGTTCTTAGGCTTGCCCTATCTCTTGAAATTGGTGGTCTTATTGACCATCAACACTTGGTGCTCCTTCTTGATCTCCACTTCAGCAGTTTTCAGCATGGACGATAGTTCAGGCAACGTCTTGTTCATGCAGTGCATATTGTAGTTCATCACAAAGTTCTTATAACTGGGTGGCAGTGATTGGAGGAGACGGTGAATCCGTAACTCATTAGGAATTGATATCCCCAACTCTTGGAGCTTGTTTGCGTACCCAGACATGGTGAGCACGTGCTCGCTAACGGAGCTACCCTCTTCCATCTTACAGTTAAAGAACTTTTCGGAGGCCTCATAGCTCTCCATGGCCGCGCGAGTCTCAAAAATTAGCCTGAGCTCCTTAATGGTCTCAAACGGGTCGTGGTGCTCAAAACGCTTCTGAAGCTCCGCTTCTAAACCGTACAGGATGGCACACTGAACTGTGGAGTAATGATTTTTCCGAGTGGCGTAAACATTCTTTACGTCATCGGTGGCATCTTCTGCAGGTGGGTCACCTAGCGGTGCTTCGAGCACATAGGTCAACTGACCAGCCCTGAGGACGATCTTCAGTCCACGGAACCAGTCCGTGAAATTGCTTCCATTGTTCTTAAGCTTTTCTTTCTCTAGGAACGCATTGAAATTGATGGAGGGGGTCGCCATAATCTACAACAAATTTGCAAGTAGTTTAGACTAAGTTTATGATAAATTGAGTTCAAATTTAATTCTTAAATTAACTAGGTGAACTCCCACTCAAAACAACATCCCTCACATTGTCTTAGTGATTACACGAACCAAGTCCACTACACCAAGTCTGATCTTCACGAGAGAAGATGTAGTTTCATCGGCGAACAATCTTCATGTTCATCATATCATTTATATGACTCATGCTCTACCTTTCGGTATTCCGTGTTCCGAGACCATGTCTGTACATGCTAGGCTCGTCAAGATTAACCTTAGTTTCCGCATGTGCAAATCTGGCTTGCACCCGTTGTATGCACACGTAGAATCTATCACATCCGATCATCACGAGATGCTTCGAAACGATGAGTCTTAGCAACAATGCCAACTAAGGGTGAACACTTTATTACTTGATATTTAGTGAGAGGGATCATATTATAATGCTACCGTCGCGATCTAAGCAATACAAGATGCATAAAGGATTAACATCACAGGCAATTCATAATTAGTGTGATATGATATGGCCCTTTCTTCTTGCGCCTTTGATCTCCATCTCCAAAGCACATACATGATCTCCATCATCACCAGCATTGCGTCAAGGTCAGTGGCGCCGCTTCATGGTTGTCCATCATCACTAGCAACTATTACAACTACTTGGAATAAAGCTATTACAAGATGAATAGACACGCAGGTCTTAACAGAATTAAAGACAACCATTAGGCTCCTGCCGGTTGCCATATTACAACAAGGATCATTGCATACATCAAATATAATCACAATCACATGATGGCCATATCACATCACAAAACCCCTGCAAAAACAAGTTAGACGCCTCTAATTTTCTTTGCATGTTTTACATGGTTTGGGGCTTTCGAATAAGAACGGATCTTACCTACGAAACTGAACCACAACGTTGATACAAGTGCTATCAAGTGCAAAGTGTAAATTGGATCTATACTATGGTGAGAGAGACAGACACCCGCAAAGCCACTTGTGCAAAGCAAGTTACACGTCAAGCGTGGAGCAAGTCTCATGTGCGATGACATGTAAGGTTAGCCTGAGCCGCTTCATCCCACCATACCGCAAGATGCAAAGTACACAAAGCAAAAGACGGCACGAGCACCAACGCCCACAAAACCATTGTGTTCTACTCGTGCAACAGATCTACGCATAAACCTGGCTCTGATACCACTTATGGGTTCGTAGCATGGAAAACAAAAAAATTCTACCGCAAGAACGAATAAAACCCAGATCTAATCTAGATAAAAGCCAAGATCTAATCTATTAGACATGTGCAACGAGATAGATCTGTACTAACCCTTGTAGATCCGAAAGCGTTACGAGATTGGATCTCGTGGTTGATGTAGTCGATCACTTGCCGATCTCAAGATCAAGTGGACGATCCTTCCGGCGCCGCGTTCTGGCAGCGCTTCCGCAGTCGGTCACACGTGCGGAGTCGAAGCAGACCTTCCTCTCCTCGTTCCAGCGAGCAGCGGAGGTAGTAGATCTTCTCCACGGAATCCCAGCAGCACGACGGCGTGGTGGTGGTGGTGGTGGAGTAGAGAATCTACAGGGCTTCGCCTAAGCCTGAGCAGAAGAAAGGAGGAGGAGAGAGGCGGCTGAGGTTTGGAGTGGAGGGGCCAGGGGTGGCGCCTCCACCCCTCTATTTAAAGGAGGGAGGCGCCATGGGGAGGTGGAGTCCTTGTAGGACTCCCCTCTCCCTTGGCCGGCGGATTGGGAGGGGGGGAGGAGTCCTCCTCCTCCTCCACTACTCCTTGTCTTGCCCCACAAGGATTCCTTGATCCTTTCTTGGTTTTCAAGCAAACTCCAAGAAATCTTCTAGAACCTTCCGGAACATTCCGAAACCTTCTAGAAACCCCATACAAATACTCCGGAACATTTCCTAACTTAGAAAATGATCCCCAATATATGAATCTTATTCTCCGGACAATTCCGGAGCTCCTCATGATGTCTCGAATCCAATCCGAGACTCCGAACAACATTCGGTCTCCAATGCACATTCCATATCTACTTAAAAACAACTTCGAACCTTAAGTGTGTCACCCTACGGTTCGTGAATATGTAGACATGACAAAGACACATCTCCTATCAATAACCATCAGCGGGACCTGGAGATCCATAATGGCTCCCACATACTCAACGATGACTTCGTGATCGATAGAACCATTTACATACGAGACCAATTCCCTTTGTCACGCGATACTTTACTTTATCCGAGGTTTGATCGTTGGTATCTCCATACCTAGTTCTACCTCGTTACTGATAAGTACTCTTTACTTGATCCATGATATGTCATCCCTTGTGACCCAGTCACATGCTTGCAAGCTAATCAGATGACATTCCACCGAGAGGGCCCAGAGCATATCTATCCATCATATGGATGGACAAATCCCAATCTTGGTCCATGCGCTTCAACACATACTTTCAGAATACCCAATGACACCTTTATAACCACCCAGTTACGAAGTGGTGTTTGATGTTATCAAAGTACCCATCCGGTGATGGTGATTAACACAACCTCATGGTCGAAGGATTAGGTTACTATGCATTTAAAAGCTTATAGCAATACGAACTTAATGACTTGATCTTATGCTACGCTTACTATGGGTGTGTGTCCATCACATCATTCTCCTAATGATATAACCTTGTTATTAATCACATCCAATGTACATGATCAGGCAATTAATCAACAAGCTAGTTCAACAAGAGGCTTACTAGGGACTCTTTTATGTTTACAAAACACACATGTATTAGTGTTTCCTAATAATGCAATTATAGCATGGGATGTAAACATTCATCATAAACACAAAGATATAATAATAACCACTTTTATTATTGCCTCTTGGGCATATCTCCAACAAGAGGATGAAAGAATGCATGAGAAACTGTCCCAGTCATGGGATAGAAGATTGTATAATTTTCCATTTATTTTATAATGCTCTTAACCCTGTGTCTAAGTCTATGCTTGATACTGCAGCTGGAGGAACATTTATGGGTAAACATATTATCGAAGCAAAGCAGTTGCTAGACAATATGCAAGACAACCATGCCCAATGGCATGTGGATAGATCAAACACGAAGAAGGTGAACTCCGTCTCACCACAAGAAAATGAAGAACTCAATGCTAAGTTGGATGAGCTCATATTAGCCATAAAAGGTAAGGAATACCAGGTAAGATCTATCCCAGAATCAAATATTAAAGAAATAGACTTCATAGCTCGTAATGATTATAACCCTGCTTGGAAGAAGAATTATAATCCTAATTTTCAGAAACATTATTCTAGTCCCGCAGGTAACTCTAGTAATAATATGGAAACAAGTAATGGTAGTCTCCAAGAAACACTTAAGTCCTTTATGGACTCACTAAATGAGCAAAACAATATCCTTGTTAAAATTACGGAGAACAATGATGCTATGCTTGGTAAATTATCTAACCAAGATGTAAGTTTGAGGAATGATTTGTAGGCCCTCCAAGAAAGAACGAGGATTGTTGAGGCACAACTAGGTAAGATAACCGAGAGTCAAACTCTCATTCTAGCTAAATTTGCAGGTAAAGCTGAGCCCAATCCTGTTGAAGACCTCAAGATGATAAGAATCGAAAGGGAGGAGCCTAAAGAACTTGATTATAGTAATACTCCTTCACCAAATTACAGCGTTGAAGATCTTGTAAAAAGGATAAATATCAAGATTTCGGTAAGTGAAGGAAATGAGGAAGCCATGTACCAACACTTTGTTAATCAGTAGCAATAAAGGTACGTGAGCTTGAGGGAGAATATAAGAAAGTTACTGAAAAACTACCTGTGAAGCTTGATGATATGTTTGAGCCTACTATTAAGATTAAAATTGGGACCAATGAGATAGCTGCACTTTGTGATGTAGGTGCAAGCATCTCAACAATTCCAAAAAGTCTTTTAATATGTTAAATCTTGGCTCTTTTGAAATCACCGAGTTAAAATTGCATCTAGTAGTTTCCACCTACAAACAAGCTGTAGGGATTAAACAAAATACTTTAGTATACATTAAAGGTTGTCCTGCTCTTATTGATTTTGTTATTGTTGACATGCCTGAAGATGCTACTGCTCCTATTATATTAGGCCGTCCATTCTTAAGAAATATTAAGGCTTTGATTAATCTACATGAAGGGAACGTGAAGCTTCAATTGCCTTTGCGGGATCCTTTTGTTATTCATTTTCCCATGAAGAAGAAAGCCAAGCAAGATGAAAAGGAGGCCATCACTTTGAAGGCCAATTATTTTGGAGTGGGTGCTCCACTCATCTGGCCTGAGTGAGCAACATCAAGGTTAAGCTATTGACCATAAAAGAGCGCTTTGTGGGAGGCAACCCATGTGAAATAAAGGTTTGAATAAAAATTTTAAGTTTTAGTTTAAGTTTTATGTTTAATAAAGAGTGCTAAAAACTCCAATTGAGGAGAGGAAGTTCAGTAGTCCTAAAAATCCCGTTTTATACATGTTGATGTTGGTCGACTATATTTACTGTCATATTTCTGTCAAAAACAAGGTGTCTCGCTAAGTTTCAGGTTAAAAAAGAATTCTCGATGAAATATAATTTTTTGAATGTCTACAGAAGGTTTAATGACCAACTATACGATGGGAATAAAAAATTCCGGTCGTATAGTCTGGCCGTATAGATATCTTGGCCATCGACAATTTTTCTTTCATAGGTACTAAAGGTTTAACGACCAACTATACATCGGGAATAAAAATTCTGGCCGTACAGTTCCGGCCATATAGATATCGATGCCTTCGTACAAATTTGTTTTCTAGGTACAAACGGTTTGACGACCAACTATACGGCAAGAACAAATTATTCCGGTCGTATAGTTATGGCCATATAGCTGTGCCGCCAGGTGGAAACCCTAAACTTTTGACTTCAGACCAACTATACGGCGGGAACAAATTGTTCTGACCGTATAGTTTGGCCGTATAGTTGCGTCCGACCACAAAATCGCCACGGGAGGTACCTCCAACCAAAAAAATTCAATCCTTTTTCTCTCTTCTACCTTCAAACTCTCTCAAAACCTTAAGGGATCTTCATCTCTACTCACCTTCGTTCGATTTCCTCGCACATAAGTGATCTACGATATGTTTCTGCTCCGATCCTCCAATTACTTTTTGCAAATTCATCTTTGATTTGTTGTCATTATCAATCTAGGGTTAGACCTACTATAAACTAATTGCCATGATTCTCTTGCCTAGATTATTATTTTGAGGGGATTCTTTAGTGTGCTATGATGAGGAATATGTTATGCTTATTATTGTTGGATCAAAAAAAATTATTTTTGTCTTTCTTTATTATTTTAGATGATGAACACAAGGATAAAAACTCATGCTCGTGCCTCCGCTAGCACTTCTCGGGCTGCCGCTCAAGAACGCATGGGGATACGGTTCAGGTATGAGCTCCAACGTGATCACTTCAACAAGATCAAGAACCGAGAAGTGAAGGCCACCAAGTGGGCTTGCCCCATTATATTGATTCAACTCGGTATTTCTAATAACTTCAATTTACTTTGCAATAGGGTTGGCCTGTAAAACTTTGTATTCAATGATGTGCCTACTTATCGCCGGTTAACTCTTGAATTTCTAAGTTCTTTGCAAAGCACTGTTAAACTATGGCATGGAGAGGACATGGTTTCTTTCTGACTTATGAACAACAATTATGTTTTACCACTAGATGAATGGTGTGCATTTTGTAATTTTCCAAACAGTGATGCTAATGCCCTACGTGTATCCTTTACTGGCTTAGACCCTTTCCCTAAACTTTATTATAATGGAATAAGTTTCTGACGAGGGATAAACTCATCAATACCTATTGTTATAGACTTGGGTTTTGGAGAAGGAGGGAGTGCTTGAGGCATCAATCGGCTAGCAAACAAGCACACAGGGATGCAAGGTTTACCTAGGTTCAGGCCTTGTAGAGGTCCCTGCTCCTGCTTGTCTGCTCTTGGAATTATTGAGGGAGTCGAAAGTTACAGGGGATGCGCAAATGCAATATGGCGAGGTTGTGAAAACTAGGGTTGTGATTGTCCTCCTCGCCTCCCCTTATAGCCTTTATATAGATAGGCTAGGTCTCAGGTAGTAGGTCAAGTCGGTTACATGTTAGGGTTTGTCCCTTTAAACTTTCTATCTTAAGCTCCGCCTTATGCCGCAAGCAACCAGAGTCTCCGTGGGTCACCCGAATCCTGGATTGGGCCCTGGTAACGCCATGGGAATCTGCCAGACTGGACCGTATATGCCAAGCTCGAGTACCTATAAGGTATGCCCACGTCAGTAGCCCCCGAGTGTCTGGTTGAATCGCAGATTCGAGTGGAGACTTATGAAGTCTTTCTAGTGCATAGCTGAGCATATTTTCGAGTGCTCTGATTTGTATCATAGGGATTGTTGATATACATGCCTGATTTATCCGATGTATCAAGATCAGTTAACTTCCTTAGGGCAAAACAATGCAATCTACGCAAACGCGAGTTTCCGGACTCGAATTCAGAAAAGTGCTGCTGTAATTCGACTCAGACCACGGAGGTCTTATAGAGTTGAATCCTAGTGTGTAAGTGTGAGCACTCGATGCGACCATCAAGTATTATTCATCGTACCTGTAGGTACGAATTGTTTCTAGTAGAGCGCAGTAGATGTGTTTCCAGGCCTTATTCAGGTCCTATCTTCATGATGTAAGCACGACATCCAAATTTTTGTCATCACGGAGATGATTCGGGTGACCCAGGAGACGTAGTCTCTTTGCAGGGAAAATATGAGGCGTAGTGGCCAGAGCATTCGAGTGTGGATGTTATCAATACACAGTGTAATGTATAAGAAAAAAATCATAGGGTGTGCGTCCAGCACTTCCTATGAGAGTATCCCCTGAGTGCCTATTTGAGTCGTAGACTCGAGTAGGGACTATAAGTATTTTACGACTGTTGTCATCTTTTTCTTGTTTCAGTCGAATGTGCTTTCAGTGCTCCCTATGGGAGTAACCCGAAGTCCACAGTTGAATCGTAGATTCGAGTGAAGGGTTTTTCGTGATGCTTGGATGTCTTTACAAAGTTCTTCAGGTGCGCGGCCAGTGCTCCTGTTAGGAGTATCCCCCGAGTGCTTGGTTGAGTCGAAGACTCGAGGAAGGACTAGAGTAGTCAAAATGTGCTCATCCTGGAGTTGATGACGTTAGTACTGACAATGAGATGACCTCAGTTGCCCGTGTGAGCGGCTTTGACGGGACGTGACGAGTAGTGGGTCCTATTTTCTAACTTGGACTTGACCAGACATGCGTAATATTCTAGTTTAACTATGTCTCCTCGATTCTCGCGTGTAATGGGAGGAGTGGGGCGATGGTTCGTGGGTTACCCTTGCCACGCGTCGACCTCGATGTGTGCCACGCGTCAATTTGGTTTTCTCCTGGCCATTGGATGGCATCTGCTGTGAGGTTAAGTAGGGGTTCACCGTGCGGTAATTTCCCCACATCTTCTTCTCGCTTGCGCACCTCCACCATTGATGCTCATGCTGTTCCATTGCTCGCATCTCCTTTGTGGCACTGGACCAACTCTGTACCTTCCCCAGCTACTTCCTGCGCTCGCACCGCCAGCACAAGATGGGCAAGAAGAAGGGAGCCTCCGCCGCTGGATCTGTGGTTGCCGTTGTTACGGTCAGGAAGAAAGGCGCCACCACTGTGGGCACCAGCGCTCCCGCTAGTGCTGGAAAGAAGAAGGGCGCGGGGACTCGCGTTACCAATGGGTCATGGCGCCCATCCATTATCAAGCCATCAGAGTTGTTCACCCAGCGTCAGGAGGGAGCACTCCGTGTCGCGGAGGATGACTCTCGCGTTCCCGGTGATGAGGTAATCCCAAGTCCTCCTGCGGGTTTTCGAGTGATGTTCCTTGCATTCATCATTCACGGTCTTTCTCTCCCCCTTCATCCGTTTGTTAGGGGTCTTCTTTGCTTCTACGGACCCCATCTGCACCAGCTGTCCCCAAACTCTATCCTCCACATCGCCTGCTTCATTGCTCTTTGCGAGTGCTGGCTCGGAATCGAGCCATACTTCGGCCTCTTCAAAAAACTCTTTAAGCTCAAACACCAGTCAACTTCGGGTTCGGTAGTCTACGATATAGGAAGCTGCGGGATCCATGTCGACTCCAGCGTCACCTATTTCTCCATCAGTCTCGCTGCATCTATCCAAGGATGGAGGGAGAAGTGGTTCTACAACCGCGACCAGAAAGCCTATGGAGAGCACTACGGACTCGCACCCTTCAATCCGGTGGCGGCCTGCAAGAGGAGGAGGTCCTGGAAGAACGTTGTGATGCCCGCCGAAGTCGAGGAAAAAGACCTTGTATCAGCGTGTCTACGACCTCGAACACCGCATAGGCAAATAAGTAGGCAGCACAGAGCTCATTCGCACTTGGATGCGTCGCCGAGTACAGCCTCTGCATGCCAGGGTACACCAGATGTTACTCTGGATTGTTACTGGTGATGTCACTCGCATCTCTACGGAGGACATTTCTTCTGGTGAAGTGGACAGGAGGTTGCGACTGCTGACCAAGTACACCACCAAGGAGGATCTCCTGGGTGACTCAGTCGTGCCTCCATTCTGTGCCAGCAATCCTCCGCCTGAGGTGGATTTCTCTTTGAAGTTTCTTGATTTTTCGATTGCATGTTAGGTGTTTTGTGTACTGATGCTTCTTCTGATTGTAGGACTGGAAAGTAGCTGCCAATTTACCTCCTTAGCCTGAAGGAATTATTCCACGCGAAGCGGAGGAAGAGGACGAGTCGGGCTCCACCGAACCTATTGGAGAGGAGCAGGAAGCCCCCGAGTCCAGTGGGCACGGGACTCGCAAGCGTTCCCGCAGCAAGGGATCGGACGCTTCCTCACCGATGACGCCGGAGGGTCCTCCTACTACTATGGAGGAGCCAATCCCTGTTGTGCCTGTGCGCGCCATGGCTCGTCCCACGCGGAAGAAGCTGAGGTTGCCAAAGGAGTCGTCTGGTGATTCCTTTGACCTCGAGAATTTTGATGGGTAAGTCTTTATATTTGCAATTTCGTCTTGTTTTTATCAAAGTTTTTCCCTTATGAAGTGGTGCTGGGTATTGTGCAGTCAAATAGCATCACCGTCCTCCAACAACTACCAATTTGTGAAGGAGTCTGGAGTCGCAGACTCCAAAAACAAGGAGGTGGTGGTACGGTCTCCCTCTCCTCCGGTGGCGGCCCACTCCGGTGCCAATTCATCGAGTTCTCCCCATGCTGGGGGGCACCAGATGGTTGCATGGACGTCGACTCGACAGGAACTTTCGGAGTCCCTGGAGGAACATGTAAGTGTCTCTTGCCGCTGGCAGTCAAATTTTTGCTAATGATGACGCTCCTTTTTCTTTGGTGTAGCCTATTTTGAAGAATTTTGCTCGCCTCGCCGAGCAGATCGTTTTGCTGGGTCGACAGCAGGCTATGCTGGATAACCACCATCGTGCCGTCGAATGTTAGTTCTATACTTTTCTTTTCACTCTTCTTGTGTAGAGGTTGGTGAGCCTCAGGTTTTGCCCTTTTTTTGCTCCCTGTAGGTGAGCATAATGAACTTCTTCGTCGCGTCACGTCCCTCCAAAAAGGACTTACCGCGGCTGAGAAGAAACACGAAGAGGCAGTTGAAGCTCTAAAGGAGTTGCAAAAGCGCGAGGAAGAGTTTCGCTCCTCCGCCGCTGAGAGGGAAAAGTTGTTCGTAGAACAACTCTTCTCTATCGTGAAAGCGCTCTCAGGTAATATACTTTCTTACTTGCGTTTTTTCTAATGTATTTTTCCTTCATGATGCTGTGTTGATACATGTTTTCTTCAGATGACGCCGGCATGAGCTTTTACACCCAGGCTTTGGCCCGCGTGGATGCCTTGGCCGGTGTCGTGGCCGTAGTCGAGGACCGCAGCGTCTGCCTCCGAGACACACTTGGAAAGGCCAAGGGTGTGTTGAGTCTTCTTCGAGAGGAGATGGCTCCGAGGGCCAATTTAATCGAGAATCTTGACGGCCTGGTGGAGTCCTTCGCAGAGGGTGTCCCGATGGACTTCAAGAATTTGCAGAGGTCGGTTGGCGTGACCATGGCACTCGCAATGGCGCAAGCCCACGGCGTGGAGCTAGACCCCAGCGAGATCTCCGAGGCGATGCCGGTCATCGCGGATAGCCAGCATGTAGTGTTCTAGCCTTTTGCCACTAGTTGTAGTAAGTATGGGCCTCGGCTCATTGATACAGTCGCCAATTACTCTGGGGAGCTACGGTGAGTGAAGGTGGCAAAGGCTGCGGCATCTGGGGCTACAACTGGGAAGTTTGTGGCGTCGGAGACTGCCACAGATTCGAGGAAGCCCCCGAAGTCGAAATCGAAAAAGCGGAGCATTTCTTAGCTGCCTTCTGTAATAGCTTAGCTTTCCTTTTGATGAACCTTATTTTGTGGGGGTACCCCTTTTGATACTTTGTTGAACTTGAGTGCACTTCTTGTTAATGTATAGTTGGTATTGTTTGCCTCTTGTGTGGCTGTAATATGGTCCTTCGAGTGGTCCTCCTGACTCTCCTCCCACCGATGAAACTATGGCATAACCATGTTCAAAAGTGGAGGAGTTGTCGCTGCTTACGCAACTGCGCGATCGCGTGAAGCAGTTGGAGCGAGAGTTGCCTGTGATCCGCGGTAATGCGGACGTATGGAAGTCGAAGGTTGAGAAGGCCAGCGTGCGCGAGAAGTATCTCCTAGATGAAGTTGCACAGTTGAATGAGCAATTTAAGTGTTAGCTCTCTATCTTCTTATCCTTTTCTTTAGCCATTCACGGTGATGCTCTATCTTATGTTCTGCTCTTGGTTCTTGTAGTTGTTAGCACTCGTCATCCGCAGGATGAGAGGAATCGGGTTGCCATTCAAATGAATGACCTGACCTAGGAGCAGATGCAGGCTCGTGGGTACTTCTGGGTAGATTATGACCGCGCAGTCGCATTGGCGACGCTGCAAGATCGTGCATCACAGGTGCTTCAGTGTTTGAAGAAAGCGCAGTCGTGCCTGAGGCATATCTTTCAGGCGATGTTTCCCCTGGACGTGGTGCCTTCAAGCTTGCTAGCTTTGCTGGCGAAGTTTAAAGATATCAGCGCAGTCCATGAGTGCGTGTGCCAACAGCTGGTCCCAGGTGGCAAGGCTGTGTTGGCGCTTCTTCGATTGCATCGGCCAGATGTGGATATCGCAGTTGTTGCTACTGGTCCACCGCCTCGCCAGAAGGGATGACATGGAACATGGTGCCACATTACCAGGCGGTTGATCGGCTAGCCAAAGATATTGTCGATTTCTTTGACGAGCAGACCAATGTTCTTCTATTGCAGTAGTAGGATAATATGCTCCCTGCACATGAAATGCATATGTGTTGTAAAGTTCATAGAATTGTGTCGGGTGTATTTTTTATACCTGTTGATACGTAAACAACTTGCTAGCTTGTATGTTTTTCGAGTGTATTGTAATCTACAGTTCCTTTTCGTTAGCCTGGCGTATATTCATCTCAGCACCTTGCCAACTTGTCAGGTGCGTTACAGCCGTGTTGGTGCTATTAAGGGTTTGATTGGTAGTGCATCAGCTACTCAGGATACTGTGTTGTTCGTGGAATGAGGTGTAAAGGGTGGCGCAGCGCCCGAGTAAAATAATTGCAAGAAAAACAGAAAAAACACAAGGTTTGGGGCACTTAGATTTATTTATTCGCAGAATATGATGAGGTACAATGTGTGGCTAAGTGGCCTGGTTGAGCAGTCTTATTTGTAAAGTCAAAAACATCTAAGGGTAGAAACGGCGTAGTTGCGCTACGTTCCAGGGATTGGAGTATGCGACTCCGCTGTTGAAGTTTTTAAGGCGATAGGTGCCACTTGGGATTACTTCGGTAATCACATAAGATCCTTCCCAAGGGGACTCAAACTTGAGGTGCCCTTGTTGCTTCAGTCGCAAGACCAGATCTCCTTCGACGAAGGATCTGGGGCGTACCCTTCTGCTGTGGTAATTGTAGAGGTTCTGCTAGTAGATCGTAGATCTCTCCGCTGCAATCTCGTGTGCCCCATTGAGAAGGTCGACGGAGTCCTCGAGTGCGAGGGTTGATTCTGCCTCGCTATATGCTACTACCCGTGGGGCCTTGTAGCGCACTTTTGCGGGTAGTACCGCCTCGGCGCCATGTACCATGAAGAATGGAGTGTAGCCCGTAGCGCTGTTTGGAGTTGTGCGTGGGCTCCATAGTACTGATTGTAGCTCGTTCGGCCAGCACCTGGCAGCTTTTTCGAGTGGCCGGAGGAGCCTTTTCTTGATCCCGCTGCAGACGAGGCCGTTGGCCTTTTCGACTTGACCGTTGGTCTAAGGATGCGCCACAGAGGCATAGCTAATGTTGATTCCCAGGTTTTCGCAGAAATCCTGGAACTCCTTGGAGGTGAAGTCCGTCCCATTGTCCGTGATGATGCTATGTGGCACCCCGAAATGGAAGATGATGGACTCGAGGAATTTGACAGCGCTGGCTCCCAATTGGTTTGTCACCGGCATGGCCTCAATCCACTTGGTGAATTTGTCGACCGCGACTAGGAGGTAGACCTACCCTCCTAGTGAAGATCTCTGGAGCTTGCCTACCATGTCGAGTCCCCATTGCGCGAAAGGCCAAGCCACGGGTATTGGCCTGAGCTCCGTGCCAGGTGCGTGTGGTTTGTCCATGTATCGCTAGCAGGTGTTGCAATGCTGGACGATGTCCTTGGCATCGCGCATTGTTGTTGGCCAGTAGAATCCAACTCGTAGAGATTTAGCGACAAGGGCGCGACTTCCGGCATGGTGCCCGCAAGTACCTTCATGTTTGTTGAGGAGGATTGCTCTACCGTCCCCGTTGGATACGGACCGCTGAAGGAATCATGTGATGCTACGTTTGTAGAGTTTGCCATTGATGAGGGAAAATGCCTTGGATCGCCGTGCTATATGACGTGCATCAGTCGGGTCTTCTGGCAACCTTTTGCTGAGAAAGTATGTGACATATGGTTGCGTCCAGGATGGCTCGATCATCATGACCTCCATGGGTCCTTCAAGTCCTGTGTCTGGCCCCATGTTGTCGAGTGTCGTTGGCTTGTTGGGTGGCATAGCCCCGAGTCCTTTGACGCACTGGTTTTATGCTCTGGAGCCTTTGGTTTGATGGAGTGCTCGCAGATGCGCTCGGGAAATACTTCTGGTGTCACTTGGGAACAAGTGGAGCCGATGTTGGTTAGTGTGTCCGCCTCCTCATTGCTCTCGTGGCCGACGTGCCGCAGCTCGCAGCCGTCGAAGTCTCCCTCGAGTGTGTCGTAGAGGTCGTGGTAGGTGATCATGTTGTCGCTTAGAGCATCACACTCATTCATTGTTTGATTGACCACCAGCTTGGAGTCGCCGTAGATGACGAGTCTCTTGGCGCCGCAGGCTTTGCCATCCGCATCCCGTGGAGCAAGGCTTCGTATTCAGCTTCGTTGTTGGAGGCGGTGAATGATGGCTCAAGATATCTCGAGCTCGTTGGGGAACCCCAAGAGGAAGGTATGATGAGCACAGTAGCAAATTTCCCTCAGTTATGAAACCAAGGTTATCGAACCAGTAGGAGCAAGGAAACACCTCCAAGGTGTTGTTTCCAACTTGGAATCCTGCACAACACAACCACAGAACTTTGCCCCAAACTTACAGTGAGGTTGTCAATCTCACCGATTTTGCTGAAAACAAAGGATTAAACGTATTGTGTGGAAGATAGTAATTGCTTTGCAGAAAGTAAACAGAAAATAGTAAATAGTTGTAGATTGATGGTAAAAGAATGGACCGGGGTCCATAGTTCACTAGTGGTGATTTTCCTTAAGATAGATGACATGTTGGGTGAACAAATTACAGTGGGGCAATTGATAAACATCGAGAAAGCATACATGCATATACTAATCATCTCGACTCCTATGAGATTTAATTGGGCATTACAACATTATACATAGACCGTAATCCAACTGCATCTATGACTAATAATGCACCTTCAGGTTATCATCCGAACCCCCTCCAGTATTAAGTTGCAAGCAACAGATAATTGCATTAAGCAAAGTGTGTAAAGTAAAAATACGATTGTTCTATGAACAAAGGATTGTTGTTTTATCCCTAGTAGCAACAACACATCTTGTACCTTAGAGATTTCTGTCACTTCCCCAGATTCCTAGAGGCATGAACCCACTATCAAGCATAAATACTCTCTCTTGGAGTTGCTAGCATCTACTCGGCCAAGATAGCTACTAACAACAGAGAGCATGCAAGATCACAAATAACAAAGACATGATAGAATCAATAATCAATCTGAAATAGCATCTCAATATCCATCGAATCAACGCAAACACAACATGTAGGATTACAAATAGATGATCTTGATCATGAACGAAGCTCACAAGATCTAAACATGGTAGCACAAAGGAGGAGAACCAACCATCCAGCTACTACATGGACCCGTAGTCCAAGGATGAACTACTCATGCATCACACCGGAGGCAGGCATGGTGATGAAGAAGGCCTCCAGGGTGATCTCTCCCCTTCGACAGGGTGCCGGGAAGAGCTTCAGATCCCTCCTGATCTAGGGATGGAGATGGCGGCGGCTACAGACTCTTTCGTGGAATTTTGATCGGGTACTTAGGATTTTTGTCCCGAGGGCAATATATAGGCGAACGAGCAAGGCCGGTGGAGTGCCAGGGGCCCACACCCCATGGTGGTGTGGCTAGGGCTAGCCACGCCACCACCAGGTGTGGCCGGCCTGGTTCCCCTCTTCGTCTCCCCTCCGGACTCCGTGTTCCTTCTGGTAAAATATTGACTTGGGCTTTTCTCCCGTCCAATTCTGAGAATATTTTCTTACTACCTTTTATGAAACCAAAAACAGCAGAAAACAGGCAACTAGCACTGTGGCATCTTGTTAATAAGTTAGTTCCAGAAAATGTGTAAAAATACTCCAAAGTGTGGACAAAACATAAGAAAGTAGATATAAAACAAGCATGGAACATCAAAAATTATAGGTACGTTTGCAACGTATCAGTGAACTGCATTCGCAGAACATACCTCATCTTGTCACCTCGTGGTGATGTCAGGATGACGCCCGCGCCAGCTCCCTCCTTGTGCTTGGACCCATCGAAGTGCATTGTCCATAGATAGGACATGTCTGGCTTGTCGGGGAGCTGGTGTTCCATCCAGTGTACGAGGAAGTCCGGCAGAACTTGCAACTTGATCGCGTCTCGCTTCTCGTATGTGATGTCTCATGGAGACAGTTTGATTCCCTAGAGCGCGACTCGTCTAGTGGCATCGGGATTGTTGAGTATGTGCCCAAGTGGGCGTCGTTCACCACTACGATTGGGTGCTCCTAGAAGTAGTGGCGCAGTCGCCTGGCTATCATGAAGACGTTGTAAGCCAACTTATGATAGTGCGGGTACCACTGCTTTGTTGGTGTGAGCACCTCGCTGAGGTAGTAGACTGGGCGTTGTACCCCTTGGACTTTATTTTCTTCGGCTCGTTCTACCACGAGCACAGTGCTAACCACGTGGTTGGTGGCGGAGATGTATAGTAGTAGCGGCTCTTTTTCGCGAGGTGTCACCAACACCGGCGAGGTGGACAGTAGACGCTTGAGGTCTTCGAATGCTTCTTGTGCTTCGTCTGTCCACTCGAATTTGTCAGCCTTGCGGAGAAGTTGGTAGAAAGGCAGTGCCTTTTCGCCCATGCGACTGATGAATCGACTGAGCGCCGCGATTTGCCCAGCCAGCTGCTAGACACCTTTTACGTTCTTTGGCTTCTCCATGGCTAGTATGGCCTTTATTTTCTTCGGGTTGGTCTCGATCCCTCTCGCGGAGATGAGATACCCGAGCAGCTGCCCAGATGGTACGCCCAAGGCGCATTTGTCCAGATTTAGTTTGATCCTAGCAGTCAAGGTTATTGAAGGTCTCGCGGAGATTGTCAAGTAACGAGGCTTCCTCCTTGGTTTTTACGACTATGTCATCGACATTGACTTGGATGTTGCGACTAAGTTGGCTCTTGTGGCAGGCCTGCATGCACCGCTGGTAGGTGGCTCATGTGTTTTTCAGCCCGAATGGCATCGTTGTGTAGCAGAAGACACCAAAGGGCATGACGAACACCGTTTTCTCCTGGTCTTCCTCCTTCATTCGAATCTGATGATAGCCTGAGTAGGCATGGAGGAAGCAGAGATGCTCGCATCCCATGATGGAGTCGATTATTTGATCGATCCGTGGCAACGGGAAGTGGTCCTTCGGAAAATGCTTGTTCAGGGAGGTGAAGTCTACGCACATCCGTAGGATATCCGTGTATTTTTAGGAACGAGCATGGGGTTTGCGACCCAGGTGCTTTCCTTGATCTTGCATATGAAATTAGCGTCGAGGAGTCTGTTGACTTCCATACCGACCACTTTTTCCCTTGGCTCCGATAGTCGCCGATTGTTTGTTTGACGGACCTTGCTTCAGGATTCATGTTGAGTGCATGCTCGGCGAATTCCCTGGGAACTCCTGGCATGTCTACTGGACACCAGACGAAGATTTCCCAGCGCTCACAGAGGAATTCGACGAGCGTGAGTTCCTATACGGGACTCAAGTTGTTGGCGATGAGGGTCGTCTTGGTTGGGTCCGTTGGATGGACCTGGACTTTCTTGGTGTGCACCGACGTGTCGAAGGATTGGTCGGGTGAGCTTGGCTTTCTCGAGGGAGGCAGACTATTGTCTATCGACTCCTTCAATCGCGCCAACTTCTCCTGCATGCTGAAAGACTGGGATATTCTGTTGAATTCCCTATCGCAGCTGTCGGACCTCTCGAAGCTTCCATTGATGGTGATAATGCTGTTTGGGCCCGGCATATTCATCTGCAAGTAGGCATAGTGTGGTACTGGCATGAACCTCGCGAAGGCGACACGTCCGAGGATGTAGTGGTATTGTGAGGGCAAGTCGACGACTTTGAATTCAATGCGCTCTCACCGAAAATTTAACAGCGTGCCGAAGATGACGCCGAGGCTGATCTTACCCAGGGGATATACGCCTTTCCTTGGGACGATTCAGTGGAAGGTCGTGTCTGAAACTTCCAAACATGTCATAGGGATTCGCATTGCACGCAAGGTACTTGTGAACATGAGATTAATGCCGCTTCCGCCGTCCATGAAGATGTGACTCATCTCGAAGCCTCCGATCTGCGCCTCGAGCACTAAGGGACAGTGGCCTGGGTGAGATACTTGGCGTGCGTGATCGCGTTTGTCAAAGGTGATGCATGACTCGCTTCCACTGAGGTACTCAGTGGTAGAGGGAGGAGAGTTCATCGCCAGGTTGACTTGGCGAGTGATTGCTTTTTGCACTCGATTTGAGGGGTGTCCTTTTTGGATCATCCCCATGTTCCCCAGTGCTCGAGGGTATGGCTCGCCTCCATGGTTCTGGACTAGCGCAGCCGCAAGTGGTGGTGGCCTGGGTGGTGGTGGAGGTGCTCCATGAGCCACAGCGCCCGGTGCAACTCCGTAGCCCTGATTTATCGCGTCACAATTCATCTGGGCGAGGCCTTCGTGGAGCTTGAGGAACTCACGGCAGTCCTTTAGTAGATCGCTGGACTTTTTCTTGCCGTCGTTCTTGTTGATGTAGAAGTGTACGTTGCACGGTCCGGACAATTTGTCCTGGATGGATGTTCCAGGTGCCTCATCGCGAGTGCGGCGCTGCCACACTTGTGTGGTTTTTCTGCTGTCGCGGTATCCACCACTGCGATATCCGTTGTTGCGGTTGTCGTCGCGTTTGTCAACATAGCCAGCCGCGACCATGTAAACCTCTTCGTGGTCCTTGTGGCCGCGCATTCAATGTTTTCCTCGGCGGTCGCGCCTGCGGCCGAGGTCGTGATCATCATCAGAATGGACACGGTTTTTTACCGAGTCCTCTCCATCGACCCACCGATTCACGATCTCCATCAGGTGGTCAATTGTCTTGGGCTTCGAGCGGCCTAGATCCTCCCTGAGCTCTCTATGGTGCATGCTGCCGTTGAACGCATCGATTGCGTGGTCCTCAGAGATGTCTTCTGCAGAATTTTGTATGATCGACCATCTCTGGATGTATGAGCGCAGCGACTCGCCGGCCTTCTGATAGCAGCCTCGTAGTTCTTCGATTGATGCGGGCCTTTTGTAAGTGCCCTTGAAATTTCGCATGAAGCTGTAGACCAGCTCTTCCCAGCTGTGAATGGATCTGTGCAGGAGATTGTTGAGCCACGCACGGGCGGTACCTTGCAGCTGTAGCTGGAGGCATTGCATCGTCGTGCTCGTGGTTCCGCCGTGCAGCCTGACGGAGGACATATGATCCTCCAGCCAGATCTTTGGGTCCTGTAGGCCGTCAAATTTCGGGTTCTCCGATGGGAGTTTGAACCCCTTAGGCATTCGCTTCTGCCTAATGGCTCTGCTGAAGCAGCTGGCGCCACAGAGCTCGATCTCGTCATCCTCCGAGTCAGTCAAACAGGCACGCCCCGCGTGCATCTTGTCGACCTTGCGCTGTGTGATGTAATCATGCGCGTCGTAGTCACGGTCGTGCGGCTGTGAGTGGCGACGTTGAGACAAGTTGTAGCTATCATCGCTGGAGGAGGGTGAGGAGTAGCGTTTTGCCAGAGCCTTCTTCTTATTCGGCTCTGGTGTTGGATCCTTGGTGAGGGCATCTTCGACTAGCCCCAAGCCTATGATCGTAGATTGGTGCATGGCAGCTCGCGGATCCCCTGCCGGAGGCTGGTTATTGAGGAGGTACATGGTGGTTGCTCTCATTGAGCTTGATCAACACGCGCTCTTTAGTGCGCTCGTTCGCCGTGAGATGCGGATCTCGTCCCGTCCCATTGTTGGTAGGTGCACCATTGGCGGGACCACCATTCTCTACTGGAATGTCGATGTTGGAAAGACCGGTACCGGTGTTGTCACGATTGACGCTGGTGTTGCATGCGTTGATGACGGCGCACATGTAGTGATTGGGGAAGCTATTGCTTCTGCAGTTTTCAGATCCGGAGCCATAGGCTTCATCTTCTATGGCTAGGCCACCTAGATCGGATTCGCGACTGCTGTCACTATCCGTGCTCCCAACAGTTGTCGAGGCATTGAGCTTCTTAGGGTGCCGATCGGCAGTGGAAACCACTATGCTGGAGAAATCACAGGAACGGTTGGCTGGTCAGGGAGGCGAAGCGTGCCCAGCTGACAAACTTGGAAGCGTAGGCTCCTGATCGCTAGGCCGATCCCTTCGCCCACGGACTCGAAAGCCGGGCGAGTGGCCGGCGTGTGGATGGTGAAGTCGAAGGCACCGAAGAGGAGGCAAATCTCTACTGTTGCAGAGTTGTAGATCGCGGTTGACGGGGCCGAAGAAGCCACGACATCAGCACTCCCAATTCCTGCAGACGGCGCCAATTGACGAGGGTTAAACTCATCAATGCCCATTGTTATGGACTTGGGTTTTGGAGAAAGAGGGAGCACTAGAGTCATCAATCGGCTAGCAAACAAGCACATAGGGACGCAAGGTTTACCCAGGTTTAGGCCTCTAGAGGTCCCTACTCGTGCTTGTCTGCTCTTGGAATTATCGATGGAGTCAAAAGTTACAAGGGTGCGTAGATGCAATCTGGCGAGGTTGTGAAAACTAGGGTTGTGATTGTCCTCCTTGCCGCCCCCTCCTAGCCTTTATATAGATAGGCTAGGTCTCGGGTAGCAGGTCGAGTCGGTTACAGGTTAGGGTTTGTCCCTTTAAACTTTCTATCTTAAGCTTCGCCTTATGCCACAAGCAATCGGAGTCTCCGTGGGTCACCCAAATCATGGATTAGGCCCTGGTAATGCCGCGGGCTTCTGCCAGACTGGACCGTATATGCCAAGCTTGAGTACCTGTAAGGTATGCCCATGTCAGTTTCACTTCTAGAGTAAGAAAGGGGAATAATATTCAACATCCTACAATTTGCTATTTGTTCTATGTTATTGCTAACCCCTTGCAGGTACGAAATGAGTTCATGAGACTCAATGAGGAGGACATCTTAGTCCTTTCAAAAGCTGCTTTCAACAACTGTGACTTGTCACTCAACTTGGGTGAAATTCTTGTTCGCTACCTGGAGCACCAATCCTCCCAAAGCCAAGGACCAACCACAGGTGGAGGCGTCATCACCGTGCTTGCCATTACCCTAGGCATCGACTTAGGTGAGTTACAACCTGTGTTAGGCGAGCGACGTGTTGGTTTCTCTACTTTAAAGGCTTGTGGAATGCTCACTAGGAGAGGTGGTGTTTGTTACTTGCATATTGCTGGAGCTGGGTGTCTCTA
This sequence comes from Avena eriantha, assembly GCA_910589775.1. NCBI lineage: Eukaryota > Viridiplantae > Streptophyta > Magnoliopsida > Poales > Poaceae > Avena > Avena eriantha. Next base: position 100,568,030 of record OU342744.1, read on the forward strand.
CCCCGCTCCTTTGCCTAATGGTCCTTTCTTTATCGAGGAAGAACATTTGCTATATGACTTGTAGTTTGAGAAACACCAACCCGAGGAGGAGATTCCGGATGAGGACCAAGAAGCGGAGCAAGAAGTTCCTTATCAGGAGGAGCAGCCACCAACCCAGTTTGCTACATACCAAGACTTCCAAGAACTTGGAGGAACTGTGGAAAGGATGCATAGCCTTTCCTTGAACCTCCAAGGAACAACTAGTAATTTATCAACTCAATTTGCGAATTGGAGTAACGACTTTTTCTCGCCACCACAATGATTTGAAGGGATTGCAAAAGCCTAAGCTTGGGGAAGTTTCCTCATTATCTTTATTTGGCATTAATTTGCTTTCATTTATTTCGAGGTTATGTTTTTAATTCGAGTTTATAAGCACTCGTGTTGCTTTCCCCAACACTTTATCTTTAGTTATTTATTTTGTTTTCGAGATTTTCTAGCCGAGCTTTGCCGCCAATTTTCTATTCTTTAATTCCCTCTCTCAAAAACAACAAAAAGATTTCTCTAGTTATCTTTATTTTCCCTCTTTCTTTTCTTTTCGCCTCGAGGTTCTCATGTATTTGCTGGAAGAGTGATTGACTTCGAGTTTCCAAGAAGCAAATCAAAAGGGAAGAGAGAAGTGGAACCAAACATGAGAGGTATGCCTTATGACTCCCCACTTTTGAAGTTTGAGAAACCCATGTTAAGATATTATATTGGTGGAGTGAGTCTTTATATTGTAGTAAAATTTTGTTTGCATGGGTATTTAGTTGGGTATGTTTTGTTCCAGCTCTTGTAGTTAACCAAGTCTTGACTAAAAATTTGCTAAACAATTGTGATAAGAAAAAGTCTCACAACTAAAGGCTTGGGTGTTGTAGTGTTTAGTCTTGAAGGCTTATTTCTAGAGACACTCAACACCACAGAAAATGATGATTGACTTAATATCTCTCTTTAAAAGGATTTGTTCAATTGAATTAATGTTTAGAGGTTTTTGCAAGCATGCCAAAGATTGACTTGTGAATCATAAGAATGATATAGCTTTATGCGTGTCAAACTTCATTGGATGCCAACAACTCCGCTACCTACGAACGATCTTCATGGAGGAAACTCCTAGATTTCGGCTATGAGTTGATTAAACATATGTAGCAGCAATGCTATAATGAGTAAGATTCTTGGCACTCTCGGCTACATGTGTTCATGATGGAATCACTCCTCTGGCTGATATGAGTAATCATTGTGCAAAAGGAACAAAAAGCTTAGTGATTCCACGAGTGTCCATCACAACCCAATAAACTAAATAATTTTTTTGGCATGCTCTCAATTACTTAAGAACTGAAATTCTTGAAGGAGAATGAATAGAATAGTAGCACTTGAAAAGTATTTACTTATTTATGTGGGATAATTGAGATACTCAATTGTATATGTTTTTCATGACAACTCTCACACTCTCAATTTTACATGATTATACTTTATTGTTCAAAGGCAAGCCTATGAGTTGATTACATGATATGGAATAAGGTTTACTCATTTGAATCATCCATGTTAACAATAATTTTGCTGCGTTATAAGGATGCATAAAAACCCGTATGATATGCTTGTCATTACTCTATCTATGCTGAAGTTTTTCAGATTTATAAAATGGAGGAAACATGAGACTACCAATCATGAGTAAGATCATCATCTCATTATTTCAGTTTAAATGCTAAGTTCCTTTTTGATTTTGGTTTTCTTGCTCGAGGACGATCAAGTTTAAGCTTGGGGAGTTTGATGGCTGTAAAATATATCCATCTACGTCCACATTTAAACTGGATATCATTCATATTTTGATGAAATATCTCTCTAAACCCTGTCACTAATGCCTAATGATCAAAGGGGTATGCAATCCTTTCTTTCTATTTTCCCTACGCAGATAATGACATTTGATGATGGGAATCACTACATTAAAGTTTAATATACGAGATTTCCAATAACCCGAAGAAACCAGGAGTCGTGAAGTGGAGATAGACGCTTTAACAACCAACTATACAGCGGGAATAAAATTACGGTCGTTTAGTTCCGGTCGTATAGTTGCCGCCACACCGCTAGGTCAAACATAACAACTTCCGTGAAGGGATCCCTATATAAAGAGGCATCGGGCTACGAGAAACAGCCTCGCCCCCTTCTCTGCTCGATCTCTCTCTCGTCAAGCCATCGCATCCACAACACCGAAGAGCCGCCGGAGGAATAGACTTAGATATAACCTCCAAACCCTTCTCCACCACCATAGCCATATTCCACCACTTGTAATAGTAGATCTCATCTTCGATTGGCGACATTGTAAGACTATTTTCTATCAATCTCATGGTTTCAATTGCAATGTTTATGATTGTTGAATTCATCTCTATGCGTGAGTAATTCTCCTTGGGCTAAGGGCTTCGGCCTAGCCATGTAGATTTTTTGCATGTTATTTATCATAGATGGGATCATGTATTAGTTTGTATGACATGATGATTATTGTATGCTCTCTTGACTCAATCCAAGGACTTGTCAGGTATCCAAGACCCCGAGGATTGAGCCAGGTATATGGAGTATGAGTAATGACTAATCTGCAGGTTGGGAGCCCCAGTGACAGAATGGGTAGTACGGTTGTATGTGAGGGATTTACTTGGGAATAACGGTGACGTCACTATGCATATCATTAGTTCTCTTTCTTCTATAGATGATACTAGTAGGTTATTGCTATAAGTGGTTGCGGAGGAAATAGCAATTATGGATGCACTTCCCACATATAATTATCTTGCTCTAACAATTACATGCATACTTTATTATTATCTTTTATTCCCATCAGATGTTTTGCACAACTACAGGTGAAACCTAAAGCCCTAGGCCCTCTCTCTCCATCATCGACAACAACAAATGACAACAAATTCTTGGCCTGGTAAAACACAAAAGAATTCTAAAACTCCCGAAGGTCCGTTAAAGTAACTTCACTACGCTTTCTGCTTCCTGAGGATTCAATAACCTAGGTCTACTAGGAAAAATAGCTATACTACATCCGTAATCCGGATCGAAGGTATCATTTCCTATAGCATGCACAGCTAGTTCCTTTCTCAGAGTAATTTTCATTATTTTCTGGGAATTTATCTACCAAAACATGTGTTTTCCAATCAATAAATAATATCAGGAGTTCCACAAGTCCAAATGAATTAAATCCAATTTCTACTGATAGCTATTAAGGTTATATTTCACGTGACCTTGGTCCCATACCAAATAGACCAATATTTCTAAAGTAGTATAAATAACTCTTTAACACCAGATCTGACTTTGGGAATTTCATAAGGGCATTCTGTTAATTATTTGAGGTGAGTCCAACTTACCTTGATATGGGACTCAAATATATACAACCCTCTCTAAGGACAAGTTTATTTGACTTTCAGATAATCTTTGATTAATTAAACACCAAAACATGAGTTAATATCACTAGGAAATTCATAACTAAATAAATAAAAATGATAAAATGATGAAACCACTTCTCGTGGTTTTGATATTTCAATTCCTACCTAATGATACCACATTTGTGTACTGGTACCATGCAGATCTTGATATTGACTTAAAACCCTTTATTAAAATAATGATTAGCATTTAAATCACAAACAAAGCTCTAAAAAGGCAAATAAGATGAATCCAATTTCCATGTGTTTAAAATTTCAAAAACCTACTGAAGTATGTTGATGTATTGATCTTTTGTTTGATGTATTGTACTGGTACTTGTTTTCCTTGTGTTGATTATGGTACTTGTTTCTTTGCATGTGTGATCCGTGACGACGATAGTTGCGATTGCATCAATGTCAAGAAGGAGAACATATTGGTTATTATTGTTTTCTAAGAACAAGACTTGGCACATATTGCTACCAGGCAAGCTGCCTACTTGTTCATAAGCTTGTCCTACTATTTTACTTATGCATATTTTATCTACCTATTTATGCAAACTGCATTATTTTATTATATTGTCATCTATATCTTGTAGTGGCTTGGATCCTCCAAGCTATGACACCATGGTACTACTAAGTACAACCCATACCCTACCTACTTATCCCCTAATATTTTAGTTTGTGGTTAACACCATACCCCTTTGGAGACCCTTTTTGCCAAAGCAAATCTATAGGTTGAGAAACCCTCGGAAAGTTTACAAAAATGTTTTATGGTAAAGCCTTGATAGGGATTGCCTTACTAAGAGGAGTTTTGAGGAAAGAAAATGTTTTGTTTTACAAATGGTACAGAAGTGGAGAAGGAGGAAAATGTTTATGAAAACACACTTGTTTCTATGTAGTTTACCAGAACAACTAAACTGTGCAACCATATTATCCTGGAATGCGATAGAGCTTAGCTTGAAGTTAGTTTGTCCTAGCATGGGATACCTCGCAACTACTTATAAGGGATCATCTACTTTGAATGCCTTGTCGCACTTACTGATAGGATCATATGTCGGAAACAATGATCTAGGGGATATGCGAACCATCCTTATAGGAAGCCATACGATACTATGAGCCTCTCACTGAAAGTGCCCACTAGAGAGGAGTGTAAAATGCACTATGGTTGGTCTTGGGACCCGATGTTACGGTGTTAAGAGGAACACCTCATAGGGTAGGGCCCATGAGGTGTAGGCTTTCCAAGAGTTATGGTCGGTTACTCGACCCACAATCCATGCGGGATCAGGACAAGGTACCCGAATGGTGTGGGTAAAGCGCACAACCTCTATAGAGTGTAAATCTATTCGAATAGCCGTGTCCGTGGTAATGGATGATTGGGAAGGTTACTGCTTAGCGGTGTTGGTTTTGTTTTCAAAAAGGATTTTGGAAAAGCAAAAAGGCTTTGAAAATGTCTTGGCCAAGGAATGACCAGAAAAGAAGGAAAGGTGTGGTAGTCGGGTAATGTTCGAAGTGGAACGTGTTCTGGTCATGGAATGACAAGGAAGGGGAAAATGGGTGACCCCATCCTAGTGGTTTTCAACTTTAACTTTATTCAAATGTTTTAAAAAGTTTTTTTAACAAAGATATGGAGACGCTATATCTACAAGAAAAACTAGTTTTCGAAAATAATCTCACATGGAGCCTTCCTATTACCACATCCATATTGCATATCCTCTTATTATTGTTCTCTTAAGGTGGTTTGCAAATATATTCAAAAGTACTCCCTGACATTGTCTCCATCTATTTACTTGGTCAGATTTCGAGAAGGAAGGTGACGTTGATGACTATGCGAGTTAGGACGTTCTCCCAGTCAGTTGCCTGTAGGGTTAATGTGTGACTTGGGCTCGACGCTTCGATGAAGTTCCGCTGCTGATGATTGATCTTAGCCAATCAGTGCGTATGTAAGGTGTAGCCCTGATGGCACTGGGTATGACTTGTAACCGTTTATTTATGAATGTTTACTTTGACACCCAGCGTGTTGGCATCGGCCAGAAAACGCTGGATAAAAGTTGGGTCAAATCCGACGAAAAATAGGGTGCACGAAACACGAGTGGGCAAAAAATCGCCGTTTCGATGAAAAAAAACATCCAGGTGAGTCACTCCTGGGAATGAGAGTGGAGGTGTTCTTATCCGTGAGAAGAATTATTTGAGCGGGTTTACGTTGCCAGTTTTCCCCAATCGCTGCCACGCACCAGATTCCGCTCGCATGGATGTTGTTTATGTGCTTCTCATTCGTGATCGTAACAAAAAAAAAGAAGTTCGCACGTACTTTTGTTTGTTTTGAAATCCGCACGTGGAGTATGTAGATCCAGTCAAGACGGGACGGGATCGCACGAAGAGGCGTCGATCGGCTTGGCGCAAGTGTGACAAGAACTGAACGATGCAGCGAACCGTTGTGCCGGACTTGGGCCAGGCAACGAGCGAGGGTTTTGGGCGAGATCCCCGATCCATGCAAAGGCCGCGGCCAACGAACGCGGATGCGGTGCCGGTATCTCGCTCGCGGCGTCCACACGTCGGCGCGATCGAGATTCCGGTTGAGCAAACGGCGCGCAGCGCGATTCTCTCCCGCAACAGAATCCCCCCCCCCCCCCCCCCCCCCCCCCGATCAATCCCCTGATACGGCACTGCCGTAACGGCAGGCCGTTTCTTATCTTATCACGCGGTAGCGGCATCCCATATATAGCCTCCAGTCCCGCTCGGAATATACAGCTGCACCCATTAGTATCCATCCGACATTCGCGCCGGCCGGGCAGATCCAGTCTCCACCACCAACGAGATCGGATCCATGGCGCCGTCCGCCATGGACACCACCAGCAAGTCCAAGGAGCAGCAGGACATCGACGACTGGCTGCCCATCACCTCGTCCAGGAACGCCAAGTGGTGGTACTCGGCCTTCCACAATGTCACCGCCATGGTCGGCGCCGGCGTCCTCAGCCTGCCCTACGCCATGTCCGAGCTCGGATGGTACGTAACGTTTGTTCACTTCTCTTCTATATATATATATATATATATATCTGTTGCAGTCATGGGTCCCTGCATGCGTTTCTCGACTCTGTATGACGATCGACCGATCTGTGAATCTCAGGGGTCCCGGCGTGGCGGCGATGCTCCTGTCGTGGGTGATCACCCTGTACACGCTGTGGCAGATGGTGGAGATGCACGAGTGCGTGCCCGGGAAGCGCTTCGACCGCTACCACGAGCTGGGCCAGCACGCCTTCGGCGAGAAGCTGGGCCTCTGGATCGTCGTCCCGCAGCAGCTCATCGTCGAGGTGGGCGTCTGCATCTGCTACATGGTCACCGGCGGCAAGTCGCTCAAGAAGTTCGCCGACGTCGTCAGCCCCAACGGGCCCCAGATCCGCACCAGCTTCTTCATCGTCATCTTTGCCTCCGCACACTTCCTCCTCTCGCAGCTCCCCAACTTCAACTCCATCTCGCTCATCTCCCTCGCCGCCGCCGTCATGTCGCTCACCTACTCTACCATCGCCTGGGTCGCCTCCCTGCAGCACGCCAACGCCCGTGGCGTCGCCGCTGTCGTGGACTACAGCATGACGGCGTCCACCTCGGCGGGGAGGTCGTTCAACTTCCTCAATGCCCTGGGCGACGTGGCATTCGCCTACGCCGGCCACAACGTCGTGCTGGAGATCCAGGCCACCATCCCGTCCTCGCCGGACAAGCCGTCCAAGAAGCCCATGATGCGCGGCGTCTACGTGGCCTACCTCGTCGTCGCCCTCTGCTACCTCCCCGTGGCGTTCGTAGGGTACTACGCCTTCGGCAACGCCGTCGACGACAACATCCTCATCACCCTAGAGAAGCCCCGCTGGCTCATCGCCTCAGCCAACATGTTCGTCGTCGTCCACGTCATCGGCAGCTACCAGGCACGTCGTGCATATCTACATAGATTGCACTGCATATGTTTTCATAATATTATTGTTGTACTAATCACGGTGTGCGCGTGCCTGCATTTGAGAGCGTGCAGATCTACGCCATGCCGGTGTTCGACATGCTCGAGACGTTCCTCGTGAAGAAGCTGCGGTTTAAGCCCGGGTGGCCTCTTCGTCTCATCGCTCGGTCGCTCTACGTTGGTGCGTGACTTGACATTTTTTTTACAGTGTCACAGATTCTAATATATGTTCAGGTTTTTACCATGATTGATTCTGTGCAGCGTTCACCATGATGGTCGCCATCGCCGTCCCCTTCTTCGGCGGATTGCTAGGGTTTTTTGGTGGTTTTGCGCAAGCCCCCACAACCTACTTCGTAAGGCTATATAATTTCTGTCTGTTAATTTGCACTAACTAGTTGTTATTTTAGTTAGTGAGATATATATGTACGTTACCTACAAAAAAAAGATCTACATGTACGTTTTGGTTTCTGAATTAACCGGACGTACTGAAATTGCTCCTGCAGCTACCCTGCATTATGTGGCTGTGCATCAAGAAGCCAAAGAGGTTTAGCAGGTCCTGGTGCATCAACTGGGTAAGTCTCAGAAACTCTGCGCATAACCTGCCTCCTGATTTCTCGCTAACGGTTCCAACTGATGTTTTACCGATTGGATGCAGATTTGCATACTCGTCGGGGTGCTTCTGTCCGTGCTGGCGCCTATCGGAGCCCTCCATTCCATCATCACGAACTACAAGTCCTACAAGTTCTTCTCATGATCTGCTGGAACAAGTCTACCTACCTAGCTAGCTACTTAGTAGAGCATTAGATGCAGAGTGTGTTATTCGGTCATGTTTAATTAGGCCAGACAAAATATTCGTGGGTTTGTGGATGATGCTGACTCTGTTGGCGTTGGTGTGTGAAGTCAAATGTCTAAATGGAGGCGTTATTTAGCCTTTGCTATTTGGGAAATGTCAGCTCGATCTAGGTATATCAGGTAATCTTCGAAAAATTTAAGATTTTCAAATACAAGTACTTTCTATCTAGACACTATTTAATACCAGATACATTCAAATTTAGACAAATTTGCGATCTCTTTTTCGAGACAGAGAGAGTACAATATCATCATGTAATCGTAGCCAAGCATGTTTGAGAAAAAAATATACTACTATGTTCAGTAAGTCATCACGACCAAAGAGGTAAAATGGGCACACCTATGCGTGTTATTTTTTACTGAATTGAACTTAAACTGTTGAACCAGAATAATCTTGCGTAAGAAAGAAAAAAACTAGAGGAGCCGGTAAAATCAGCAACGGCCATGTGCCAATGCAAGGAGGGAGTTCACATGGAGTATCAGCTGTGACCATTATTTTCTAGCGAAGAGTTTATTAAATTTCAATTTGAACATAATTACCATGAAGCTTGTCGCTCACGAATTAGCTAGGGGATCAAACCATAATGTTGAACTGGCCTCTAGTTGTCGGTGATAGGTGGATTTTTGTCTGGACATCACGTGGGCCCAGATCCATGATTCCTACCCATGAAGACATCCACGCTCGAGACTCGAAGACCTGCGCCTAGAAAATCTTAACCTACCAAACTTTGACACTACAAGATGGCTCTCTATAGATTCTGGAAGACCAAATGTACATCCAAGAGAGATGGAAGGTCAACTTAACGTGCATGGTAAGATGAAGACTTGTCGTGACTAAGAGTACACCACCAGCGGTCATATATACTTGGATATATTCACCCGAAAGGACACGCCATTATCGCTCAAGTTGTAACAATTAGTCTTGGTCATAAACCCGATTTATCTCCTCTCTCCGGGTCCTGTTATAAGTATGATCTCTTCATCACCTTAAGAATAAAGTTTGAGAGAATCTCCCCGTTATACACATATATTTTTCTTTGAGATCCAAATCTGCTGACCCAAGCCAATTGCGGAATAAATAAACATTCTGATCTTCAGAAGTGAAGATATCGTGTGATCGTGAAAACAATCTTTCGTCAGTTGGCACGCCAGGCAGGGGTGACCATGTCACGCAGATCAGATCCACTACGAAGGTGCCCAATGGTGGTCACGACCAGGACGATAGGATGTTACTTGATGCGGACTAAGACAACCAGCGTTGTGGAAGCCCAGACCGGATCCTGGGGGGCTGAGCAACCAATCTACAGTCGTTACCCTGAAATAACAATCAGCTTCGGGTGATGGGCGGCGAGATTCTTCCCGCTTAACGTTAGATGAGCAGATCACCATTTGGAAAGCTCCAGCAGTGGGGCGGATAGCCCTGCGGGCTTCAGGCCACCCTAGCCCCCGGCAGCAGAGCGCTATGAAAATGAAGGCAAGTGCAGGAGAAGGATAAAGTACATCAACATGTTGGGACATTCTTACGATGCCCATACACAACATCCTCACCCGGGGAGTTCGGCATATCGCGCCGAGGCACCCAGCCTCCCGCTTTGTTAGCTGAAGAAGATCAGAACTTCCCGCTCTACATGGTGCCCCGGTTGCCCTAACGCCAGATCTCCAACCCGAAGGACTGTGGCCAGGTCTATGCATAGGTTGGTTCAGATATCTGATATAGAAGCAATACAAACAGCGAACCTGGACTTAGGAAGAAGATAGATTGCACGAGGTGTTGCTGCTTCACCGTGTGGGATGCCCTCAACCTCATAGGGAGACATTAAGACATGACATGTCCATGGGAGCGCAATCGCTGACGGAGCGGTCGCCAGGGCTTGACCGGTCGGCTCAGACGTCTACAAGATGGATACCATTGTTGCGGCATACAAAGGACACCTAGTTCGGATTTCACAAAACCGGATCCCATGGACAAAACCAATCCAGGAAAATATGATGATGGGTTGAGTGCGAGACCGAGCAGGGACGCTCCAATCCCTTCGTTGATTTAGTAGGGGAAGATGTGGAAGCCGACCTTACCGTGCCCTGTAATCCCCCTCCATACGAGCTCAATCACCTATGGACTACATCGATGATGAGCGGGGCTGACATAGAGATAGCTCGCGCTGCCATGCTCGAACCCAAAAACACAATGGGACCTTACATCTAGCCACATCTATGCCAGGACACTCGGCCCGATCCTACCACGTACAAACATGCTACTTAGAGACGGTTATAGCCTATAGGCCTCAACTGGTTTCTCGTTCCGACACAAGTGCATAGTCTCTAAGGGTGCACCAACCTGATCCGGTTTTCCGTTCTGGCTCTAAGATACACGACCCCGGTCGGTGCAAAAATGTTAACACCTCTAAGATGTACGACCTAGAGACGGCTATTAGTCTTGACCTCTTGTAGACGACTTCTAGTAGAGACCGCCTCCAATAGTAAGTCACCCAAAGTCGGATTCAAATCAAGACCATCTCTAGAACAAGGATGCCTCAAAGTGGTGGTTATTCATGGCCACCTCCAACAGTATGTAACTTGAGGCAGTTGGTTAAAGTCTGTGCGTCTCCACCTACCCATCTCCGCCGGGCTACTAGCTGCCCGCCGACTAGATGTTGAGCGCTGGAGGGGTTCATATCCCACCTGTGCCTCAAGGTTCCGCCCTCCAGGTGTCCATCACGAACCACTTCTACCTCGAGCTCACGCCAAAGAAGCGGATGGATCCCCATTGGGATCCTGACAACTACGCCACCTACAATGCCGTCTTTGCTAACCGGCAGGAAAGGGAGCTCGCCAGGTACGAGGGTGACAGCCCACCCCCGGTGAACCACAACGAAGCCGGCCACCGCATGTGGTGGGCTAACTAGATTATCATTGGTGTGATGCGCTACATTGCCAACGGAGATCATCCTCGCCTGCGGTACCCGCAATTTCACCCGCCGTAGAGCAACGAGAAGGGTGGCGGTGGTGAAGTCAATGGGTGTAGCGGTGTCGTCATCCGGGAGCCCCCTCCCCCACGCATCGTGAATCCGAGGCCGGAGTGGCAGGTGCCCCCGGGATATTCCATGGTTCACGGTCCCTGGTTCCCTCGTACACAAGCCGGGGAAGGGCTGAGGATCTAGCCGCGTGCGCCTAGCAATGACAACGATGACGATGATGAAGATGACCCTGAAGCTGTGTACTATAAGGCTACACATGATTATGTCTAATAAATGTCTTGTGTGTTGGTCTCTCTACAACCCTCCCAAACTATGAAGATGTTGTATTCTTGTGAGTTCGCACAAGTGCTCAAGTGCTTATTTTTAATATTAATAAATGTCTTGGGTGTTGGCCACAGCAAGTTGCAAATAAAGGTTTAACAATTTCCTATTGAAAGTCAGTTCATATCCAGATTAGCAGATCGGTTAAATGAAGAGATTTGTCTTGGGAACTATTCAGAATGCTCGGGAACAATACATTACATAAATGTTTTCTTCTGAGTTTTCAAAACACAGTTACATAAAATGTTTAATACATTATTTCACATCATTTCTTCGCGTGTGTCCCTTGCTGATTGCGCCGTAACCATGGAGCATCTTCATTATTTTAACAGGGTTTTTGGATTAGTGTTCACTATGAAGGTCGAAAATTCATGAAACTTATCATAATCTTCTGACATGTCTGTCTTATCCTCCACTCCCACAATGTTTCTTTTCCCTGAGAGAACTATGTGGCGCTTTGGCTCATTGTCTGATGTATTCTTTTGCTTATTTTTCCTTTCTCTCGGTTTGGTAGACATGTTATTCACATAGAAAACTAGAGCCACATCATTGGCTAGGACGAATGGTTCACCTAAGTACGCAAGATTGTTGTGATCCACTGTTATCATTCCATATTGCTCGTCTACCTTTACCCTGCCTTCTGTCAGCTTGACCCATTTACACCGAAACAAGGGGACCTTAAAAGTAGGTCCATAGTCAAGTTCCCATATCTCCTCTATATAGCCATAATTTGTGGTCTTTGACCCATTGTTGTTTGTTGCATCAAAGCGGACACAACTGTTTTGGTTGGTGCTCTTCTTATCTTGGGCGATCGTGTAAAATGTATTCCCATTTATCTCGTATCCTTGGAAAGTCGTTATAGTCAAAGATGTGACCTAGACAACAAGTATAGTTGATCTCTAAGAGTGTTGTTTTTGATGACATGTGCTTGCAACCAACCACCAAAAGTCTTCATGTGTTCATTTCTAATATATTCGTCATGCTTCCTAGGGTTGTTGGAGCGTACAATTTTCTTATGTTCCTCCATATACGTAGCCACCAAGGTGGAATTTTGTAGAACTGTGTAATGTGCTTCAGTGTAAGAATGCCCGTCCCTGCATATTATTGATTTCCTTCCTAGAGTGCCTTTTCCACTCAGTCTCCCCTCATGCCGTGATTGAGGAAGACCAATCGGCTTAAGGTCAGGAACAAAGCCAACACAAAACTCAATGACCTCCTCTGTTCCTTAGCCCTTGGAGATGCTTCCTTCTGGCCTAGTATGTTTATGAACATATTTATTTAAGACTCCCATGAACCTCTCAAAGGGGAACATATTGTGTAGAAATACAGGACCGAGAATGGAAATATCTTTGACTAGGTGAACTAGGAGGTGCGTCATAATATTTAAGAAGGATGGTGGGAACACCAACTCAAAACTGACAAGACATTGGACCACATAATTTTGTAAGCAACCTCGATCTTCGGGATTGATTACCTTCTGAGAGGTTGCATTGAGGAATGCACATAGCTTCATAATGGTTACTCTAACATAATCTGGTAGAAGCCCCCTCAATGCAATCGGAAGCAATTGCATCATAATCACATGGCAGTCATGAGACTTTAGGTTTTGGAACTTTTTCTCTGCCATATTTATTATTCCCTTGATATTTGACGAGGCCTTCATACTGCTCAAGCATTCAAAAAAGATTTCCTTCTCTTGTTTGGTAAGAGCGTAGCTGGCATGACCTTGAAACCATTGTGGATGTAGGCCTTCTAGGTCTTTCATACATTGTTGGTCCTGTCGTGCTTCCGATGTATCTTTTGCCTTCCCATACATGTCCAAGAAGCCTAGCTGGTTCACACAAAGATTCTTCGTCACATGCATCACGTTGATTGCAAAGTGGTCCTCTAGGAATTTCCAATAGCTTAGCTCCCAAAATACAGATTTCTTCTTCCACATAGGTGCGTGTCCGTCAACATCCTTCGGAACAGATTGTCCGCTAGGACCCTCTCCAAAGGTTACTATTTGATCCAAATCCTTGACCATATCAAATACATCAGCGCTAGTATGTTCCTTAGGCTTCGGCTGGTGACATGCCTGACCGTTGAAATGCTCGCCTTTCTTTCTTAAGAGATGCTTGGCCAAAAGAAATCGACGATGCCTCGGGTACACATCCTTCCTACAATGTTCCAAATATATACTTTCAGTCTCATCTAAATAGTGTGTGCATGCATTGTATCCCTTGTTTGACTATCCTAAAAGGTTACTAAGAGCAGGCCAATCATTGATGGTTTACGAAAAGCAATGCTCGTAGGTCAAATTCCTCTTGTTTGTGCTCATCCCACACACGTACACCTTCGTTGCTCTACAATTGTAGAAGTTCTTCAACTAATAGTCTTAGGTACACATCAATGTCATTGCAGGTTGCTTTGGGCCTTGGATCAGCACTAGCATCATAATGAACTTCCGCTTCATGCACAATCAAGGAGGAAGGTTATAGATACATAGAGTCAAGGGTCACGTGCTATGAATGGAGTTCTGCTCCCCAAAAGGATTCATGCCATCTGTACTTAGACCAAACCTTACGTTCATTACGTCATCTGCAAAGTCCACATACTTTCTATTGATTTTTCTCCACTACAACCCATAAAGGGGGTGTCTCAACATCCCGTCTAACTTACGTTCCTCTTTGTGACATCGCAACAACTTGGCATGCTCTTTGTTCCTGAAAAAAATGTTTCAACCATGGTATTATAGGAGCATACCACATCACATTGGCAGGAACCCTCTTCCGGGGGGCTCACCCTCAACATCACCAGGGTCATCTCTTCTGATCTTATACCGCAATGTAGTGCATATCATGCATGCATCCAAATTCTCGTACTCCTCACCGCGGTAGAGGATGCAGTCATTAGGGCATGCATGTATCTTCTGAACCTCTAAACCGAGAGGGCAGAAAACATTATTTGCTTCATACATACTAGTGGGCAATATGTTATCCTTTGGAAGCATATTCTTCATCATTTTCAATGACTTTTCAAATCCGAAGTTAGATAGACCATACTCTGCCTTCCATCGCAGCAATTCCAGTGTGCTACCCAGTTTTTTCAAACTATTTTCACAATTTGGGTTCAACGACTTTTTGTGATCCTCTAACATGTGATCGAACTTCTCCCTCTCCTTTTTATTTTCACAGTCTCTCTGTGCATCAGCAATGGTCCGACCAAGATCATTAACGGGTGATACATCCAAAACGTATCTACTTTCCCGAACACTTTTGCTATTGTTTCTTCTCTAATTTGTGTGATTTGGATACAACTAATGCAGACTAACATTATTTTCAGCAGAATTGCTTTGGTGTCTCGTTTTTGTGCAGGAAATCAACTTTCAGAAAAAATCCCAGAAAATATCGCAAAATCCCAATTTTACTAGAAGACTCATGAAGCCAGAAGACGAGACAGAGTGGGGCCACAAGGGGCCCACACCACCTGGCTGCGCGGGCCAGGCCAGGCTGCGCCAGGAGGTGGTGTGGCCGCCTCGGCCTCCGCCTCGACCTATCCTTTCGCCTATATAAGCCCCCTGACCTAAAAACAGAGGGGGTTTGACGTTTTTCTAGATAGAGTTCCGTTGCGCCGCCACCACCAGAACCCACGATTCGGAACTAGAAACTCCGTTCTGGCACCCTGCCGGGACATTGAATTGGAGGAGATCATCACCATCGCTTCTCCATCAACCATCCATGATTCCCCCATCCATGAGTGAGTAATCCCCCGCAGTAGGCTATGGGGATGGTAGGGATTGGATGAGATCGTTCATGTAATGGCATCAGATTGTTAGGGCATGGTGCCTAGTATCTATTGTTAGTGCTTTTTGACTTTGTTGCAACTTGTTATGTTTAATGCTTGTCACTAGGGACCAAGTGCCATGATTTCAGATCTGAACATGTTATTGATTCATAATGATAGTATTGTTTATGATCTTACCTGCAAGTTGTATACACACATTATTTTCCGGAACCCGAGGCCCCAAAGTGAAAGAAATCGGGATAACTGGAGGGGATGGCTATGATGTGAGTATCACGTGTGTTCACGGAGTGTTAATGCTTTGCTTCGGTGCTTTATTAAAAGGAGCACCTTAATTTCCAGTAGATTCCCTTGAGGCCCCGCTGCAACAGGTTGGCAAAACAAAAGATGTTGTGCAAGTTCTCATTAAGAGCACGTATGACTATATATAGAACACATGCCTATGATTATTTAAGACTTGGATGCTTTATCTTATTTATCTGCAAATGCCCTATATCTTGATTTTTACATGAATTGTATTGTCCATGCAACGCCCGTCCATCCATCCCTATGCCTACCGCACTTTAATCCTACTATTTACTGCAATTGTTACTACCGTCTTTACTTTTACTACTCCTATCACTTTGCTATTGCTACTACAAAACTGTTACTACTAATAAACTACTATGAGCAAGATTGTTTCCAGGTGCATCTGAATTGACAACTCAGTTGTTAAGGCTTATAAATATTCTTTGGCTCCCCTTGTGTCGAATCAATAAATTGGGTTTTACTTCCCTCAAAGACTGTTGCGATCCCCTATACTTGTGGGTCATCAAGACTATTTTCTGGCACTATTGCCGGGGAGCATAGCTCTATTTATCAAGTTCACTTGGAATCATTATTGTCCATTGCTATCCATTCATCATGGGTAAAACTCGTGATGGAAAAGTTCCTATATTACCATCCACTACAATGAGAGGTATAGTTCTGAACACCTCTGTTGCTCTTGATTCACCATCTGTGATAAGTAAGCTCCTTACACCACCACCACATATACATGCTACACATGTTGCTACTTCTGCTGAATCTGAAATTGCTTTTGATACTTATGATGATACTTCTACTGTGCTTGATAAGAGTGGTTCATTAGGTTCTTTCCTAGATGCTACAATTGCTAGAACTATAGCTGGAAATACTGAAACTCCTAATGAAGATACTACTACACCTGTTAGTTCACAAGAGCCTAGAGAGAGCTATAATCTTGATGACGGCTATATTGAAATGACTGATGAATTTATTGAAGAATGTCGAAACACTCATGATGCAGGTGCTACTAAGAGTCTTCTCGAGAGACATACTGTTTGACCTAAATTATCTCCTAATGCTAAGTTTGCTACATCTACCATAGACATCAAAGATAAGGATTATGATTTCTCTCTTGATTTATCCTACATAACCATTGTTGAGAAAGAACTCTTTTGTGTAAATGAAAATGAAAGTGCTGTAGCACATATGACTGAGCTTTCTACCATGAGCGGCTTATTTTCTGATGATATTAAGATGTGCACCTACTTTGTTGCTAAAATTTTCCCTTTTTCACTGAAAGAAGAAGCTAAAACTTGGTTTAATAATTTACCTCCTGGATCTATTGATAGCCCTGGTTGCTTGATTGATACTTTCTTGCAGAAATATTTTCCTCCTAGTGCTCGACATGCCATTTTGCAGGAACTTTTTGACTTTAAATAGGGGGAAGAGGAGAAATTGCATGAATCATGGGCAAGGTTTTGTGCTTTGATTCACGCACATCCTGGATATCCATTACCTAAAATGAGCTTCTTGACATATAGTATAATGGACTTACTGATGAATCTAGGACATACCTGGATAGTTGTGCTGATTGTGTTTTTAGGAAGAGAACTCCTGAAGAAGTTGAGGACTTAATGGCTAAAATAAGCAAGAATTATGATGACTGGACTTCACCTAAGTCAACTACACCTGAGTTAACTACACCTGAGCCAATTGTGCCTGAGCCAACACCAACACCAAAGAAGAGGGGAGTGATTGAACTAAATGATGAAGTGATGAAGGAAGCTAAGAAATGTCTCAAGGAGAAGGGTATTAAATCTAAAAATGTGAAGAATCTACCTCCTATAGAAGAGTTATGTAAGCCAATCTCCCACTCATCCACTATTCTAAACCTCCTGATCAATGCTTAGAAGAATTTGATATCTTTGTTGTTAAGCAAGATAATTTTAATAAGAGAGTGCAGAATCATTTAATGGAAAACTCTAGAGCTATTAATGAGTTGAGAGATATTGTGGAAAGAACCTCCAATGATGTTAAAATGCTTGTTAAACACTTCCAAATGGTTCAAACTCAAATTGATCAGCTTACTAAAGTACAAAAAGATTTGCTAGTTAATGCCTCTAAAGAAAAACATGCTTATGAAATTAGAACTAGGAGTGGAGCTCTTACTCGGGATCCTTTATATCCTGAAGGACATCCTAAAATAATTGAGCAGGATTCTCAACAAACTGAAAATAGAGGTACTTCTTCTAAGAGAAAGAAAAGGAAACATAAAACAGTTGTAGAATCTTCTAAACCTGCTAAAGATCCTAATAGTATATCTGTCTCTGATGCTGAAACTGAGAGTGGTAATGAGAAAAATGATGCTCCTAATAAAGAGTAAATTGAAGAAGAACCTGAAAGGCACACTAAGAATACTAAGTACACTAAGGAAAAATTTGTTGCTAATAAACATGGTAGTGAAAGAGAGCTCTGGGTTCAAAAACCAATGCCTTTTCCTGATAAGAAACACAAGTCAAAGGAAGACGAACACTACAATAAGTTTTGTGAGTGGATGAAAGCTTTATTTCTGCAAATTCCTTTGAGTGATGCTATTAAACTGCCTCCTTATTCAAAGTATATGAAGGATATTGTCTCTAATAAAAGGAAGATCCCTAATGAGGAAATTTCTACTTTGCTTGCTAATTATTCCTTTAATGGTAAGGTTCCAAAGAAACTTGGAGACCCAAGGATTCCAACTATGCCATGTTCTATTAAAAATAATTATGTTAGAACTGCTTTATGTGATTTGGGAGCAGGAGTTAGTGTTATGCCTTTTTCTCTATACAAGAGACTTCAATTCAAGAAAGTAATACCAACTGATATATCTTTGCAAATGGCTGATAAATCTACTACTATTCCTGTTGGTATATGTGAGGATGTTCCTGTTCAAGTGGCTCATAATTGCTTGATATTAACTGACTTTGTTGTGCTTGAAATGCATGAAGATGATAATATGTCTATTATTCTTGGGAAACCTTTTCTTAATATTGCAGGTGCTATCATTAATTGTAATCAAGTAAAGGTAACTTTTAGTGTTAATGACAAGGAGCATACTGTCTATTTCCCCAAGAAGATTGATAAGACTTATGGCCTAAATTCAATTGAAAATATTGAGGGCATTCAAGTTGGAGAAATATATTGTCCCATACCACGAGAAAACTATGAAATTATTATGATTGGGACCATTGCTATCAATGTTGAGGTAACATACTTATTTAGTGGAATACAATGTTTTGTTTCATATAAAATTGTTTTGGTAACAAGACCTGATCAACCTTGTTAACAAAGGGATTTTAATGAATAAAACAATGTTTTTCACCATGATTATCCTTGCTTACTTTTATTTTATCCATTTTAATTTTTGTTTTCATTTCTATTGCTAGTTGCTTGCATAATAGAGTATTTTAGAACTTCTGAAGTTTTATTTTTGTTATTGCATCGTTCCAAAATTATCTTTCTGCCAGAAAATCATTCATCAATACCTGAAAAATGCTCAAAAATAAAGTTTCTCGAAAAATTCCAGAAAATTCATATTAAATTTTTACGTCAAAAGAGGGGCAGAGAAGTACCTGGAGTGACCCAGGGGGGCCACCAGTCAGGCACACCACCTGGTGGCGCGACCACACTAGGGGCGTGCCTAGCCATGGTGTGGTGTGGGCTACCCCTGGCCCTCAACTTATTCTCCCACCTGCCACTTCTCTCTCTCCCGAGAAAATACCAGTTAATTGCTCAAACCGTGCTCCTATTGTTCTCGCTCGTGATTTTCTATCTCCTTGCTCAGCCCACCTTTGTTGCTGAAATTTGGAGCATTTGTTCTCCGGTATGTGACTCCTCCGCTTGTCCAAGTAGATTTGTGATTGGTAGATTATATCTGGAGTATTTTTCTACTATACGTGACTGGTTATATAAGCTTGCATGCTTGTTCTATGCTTAGAGAAATTGTTTTGATACATGTTTAGCCCTATTGCAAGTCCCTATAAGTAGTTCCTTTCATTATGTAATCACTTTGCAATTATTATTTGTGATGGTTGTCTAAAATTTCAAAAAAGGGAGAGATGGACAACCGTACTTTTGGAGAAGTATTTGAGAGAGACACACCTAGGAGGGCAAGGCCTTCTCAGTTTAGGCCATCATATAATGAAAATATTATTGCACCATGCTTTGGCAATGGGGAAGATGAAGGAGATGCGCACCCATCTACCTTCCCTTGTTTTGCCTTTTTGCAAGCTGCAGGGATCCTTGATGATTTCTTACTTCTTGTTCAAAGGGTTGGTCTAACCACTTACATGCAGGACGAGAGTGAGCAATATGCCGTGCTCGTCAAAACTTTTGTTGAAAGTTTCACTTTCACTAACACCCCTTATCGGTCAACGGTTTTGTTCAAAAATTATAATATGCCTATTACAATGTCATTGGAAAGATTTTGCAGCATTTATGAATGAGATATGCCCTAGAGGCAAATAATAAATAGGTTTTTATTGTCATATCTCAATTAGTTTATAATAGTTTCATATTGTGCTTTAACTGTGCCAATTAGAAACATTGGTACAGGTGTGGTATGAAACAACCAAGTCCCTAGTAGCCTCTATTCATACTAGTTCGTTGGTCATGAGGATGATCTGGGTTTCAAGATCATGGGAATTTATGCCAATTGACAACGGGTTCATATCATTGGAGAATGATGTGATGGACATTCCTCGAAGGATTGTAACACTACCAAGTCATATAGTTCATTGTTGCAATAGCTATACATAGACTCCTTTTCCTTAGACCGTGAGCTCATATTACTCACTATTTCCTGAGGCTGCTTAGACTCCATCAATCGCCACTTGGTAATACAGTGGTTATAAAGGTGTACGTTGGGTATTCCGAAGGAATAGTAGATGACATGTGACTTGATATGTCCATTTTGCATCACTATTCTATGTCATAATTCACTGTTATTCATTGATATATTTCATATTAAGAGGTGATACTTATGTTATTTCATCTGTTTTTGCATGGTTGATGACTTTTGGAGCATGGACCGCTGCAGTCAGGATTCTGATGGAAAAGGTGCTGTTTGGAGGCAAATTCACGAAGATCAGAAAATCCGGGAAAATATACGGAAAATCCTATTTTTCCAGAAGACGAAGGAAGCCAAAAGAGGAGGCAGAGATGGGCCACAAGGGGCCCACACCACCCCCTGGCACGGGCCACCCTAGGCCCCGCCACCAGGTGGTGTGGCCGCCCTGGCCCACCTTTGGCTCTCCCCTCTGGCGTATATATTCCTCTCGAAACCCTAAGACTCGGGGAGTGACCACGGAAAGATTTCGCTGCCTCTGCGGGGCGAAAAACACCGAGAGAGAAAGATCTCTCCGGCAGACAGATTTCTGCCGGGGGAATTCCTTCCCGGAGAGGGGAGATCGTCGCCATCAACACCACCATCAAGCTAGACTTCATCGGGATCATCATCATCACCACCATCATCACCATCAGCACCATCATCACCATCTCCATATTGTTGTAACAATTGGGTTGAATCTTGCATAGTTCATAGGGGAAACTTTCCCGGTGTTGATTACTCTTTGTAGTTGATGCTATTGAGTGAACCATTGAATTATTGTTTATCTTCAGATTGTTATATATCATTATTCCATCTCTGATCATGATCCATATGATGTCTTGTGAGTAGTTCTTTTTGTTCTTGAGGACATGGGAAAAGTCATGTTGTTAGTAGTGGAGTTGTGTTGAGAAAGATTCAATAGTTTGATATTTAAGTTGTGGTGTACTTCTTCTAGTGGTATCATGTGAATGTCGACTACATGACACTTCACCTATATGGGCCTAGGGGAATGCATTGTGTATTTGGCTACTAATCGTAGGGGTTGCCGGAGTGACAGAAACCTGAACCCCCGTTAGGAAACCATTGCACAAGGGACGTCAGGGTCTTAGAGTTTAAAGCTGTGGTTAGGTTTCTACCTTAATTACTTTCTTGTACTTACGGATGTTTGCAAGGGGTATAATCACAAGTATGTATTAGTCCTAGGAAGGTCGGTACATTAGCACAGGTTCACCCACACAACACTTAGCAAGCTAAAGAAGATTAATCAACTATATGAAGCGAAAGCACTTCACAGTCTTCCCATTTGTCCTCGAGAATTTTTGGTCATCTTAAGTAATACAACCGGCTTGTCCTTTGCTGCATAAAGGATTGGGCCACTTGCTGCATTTATTCCTACTGTCTTTGGTTTACTCGTACTTTGTTTACTTGCTTTATCAAAAACCCCTAAAAATCCGTTTGCTAAGTATTTGCAGAGAATTCCTGATCCATACCACTAGCTAGCACCTTCTGCTCCTCGTTGGGTTCGACACTCTTACTTATCGAAAATACTGCGATACACCCCGTATACTTGTGGGTCATCAAGACTACTTTCTAGCGCCGTTGTCGGGGAGTGAAGCGCTATTGGAGAGTGGAACTGATAAAGGAAACTTCTACTATGAGTATTGTTTACTTCTATTAGTTGCTTTATTTTCGCTATGGATAATTCGCTGAGTTTCTTATTTGGCAATGATAGTACCACTGCTAAGGTAGTAGATGAACCACCACCTGCTGAGAATGATACTTTTAAAATACCTACGAGAATTATTGATCGTGTTATGGATAAATACTATGTTGGGGGTGGAACTGTCCATCCCGGTGATCATTTGCTCTTTATACACGAATTATGCGGGTTGTTCAAGTGTGCAGGTATTACTACAGATCAAGTTAAGAAGAAGTTATTCTCATTATCGCTGAAAGGAAGAGTTGAGGAATGGTATAAGCTGCTGAAGAATGGTCAAGCTCTGAAATGGGAGGAAATAGTGCCTCTGTTTTATTCAAAATTTTATCCTCCTAGTGAGATTCATAAAGATCGGAATCAAATATACAAATTTTGGCCTCTTGATGGAGAGAGTACAGCTCAAGCTTGGGGGAGATTGGAGTTACTAATGCTCAAATGTCCCATTCATGAGCTCCCCAACAATATTATTATCAATAACTTTTATGCAAGGCTCCCTCTACATGATAAGGATTTATTGGATGCTTCTTGTGCTGGATCATTCACTCGCATGGAAGAAGAAGCTAAATGGGATCTTGTGGATCGTATTCAAGACAATGCTGAAGCATGGGAGAATGACAAAGGTAGAAAGTCAGGTATGAATTATGATTATGAATGCATTGAATCTTTTATGGGAACTGATAGCTTTCAAAATATTAAAAATGCTTATGGTCTAGACTCTCAAGCTATTGCTTCTTATTTAAGGCTTTTGCTTCCTATATTGAAGTGCCTAAAAAGAAGTGGAATAAGTATCATGAATCTTATAAAGATATTGCTAAGAGTGTTCCTGCAAGAAATACTAAAGTTTACATTGCTAATCATGTCTTACCTAAACCTTACATTGAGAAAATGTCTTTCCCAGTTAAGATGAAGGAACATTCTATGATAGCTAGTATGGTTAATGAAAGTACAAATAAAGTTGTTGAACCTGATAAACAAATGGTTGATGAACCTATAATAGCAAATGTGAAAGAGTTTGTTACCAAATATGGAGAAGAGGGACACACTATCCTTTGTAAGGATACCTCTAATATTGTTTCACAAAGTAGTGTTATGAGAACTAGTATTCCTGTGTTTTCTGTTAGAATAAGTGATCATTGTTACGATGGCCCTTGTGATAATTATATTGTTAAGTTTATGCATGATACTGAAAGTTACTATGAGAGAGGGAAAAGTGTTCTTATGCATCTCAATAATATCAAGTTTCCTCGTTTTATGCTGAAAGTTTTTATGTTGCACTTCTTTTGCCTTCCTATGCTTGTAGCCTCTGGTTTCAACAACTTTTTTGTTTACAAAGTTCCTTTGCATAGGAAGTGTGTTAGACTTAAATACGTGTATTTTTTCTTCTTAATGGTCTCTTTCACTTCAATTCATATTCTTATGTGAGCATCTTCAAAATTATCATGTCCATCTTAATGGCTATAAAGAAAGAGCTTTTTGGGAGACAACCCAATTTATTTTTGCTTTCAGTTTATTTTTGTTTCTTTGAGTCTTGGAAGTTATTACTTTGGTAATAACCTCTCCTTATCCTTTTTATTTGGTTTTTGTGTCAAGATCAATCTCTAATGAGAGAGAAGTAATATTTGGGGAAGTTGCTGTCCCGAAACAGATTTTTGTGCTTCACCTTAAAAATTCGTGAGAGATCTCTGTCTTTCGGATTGAGCTGTAATTTTTTGTGCTTCTGCCCCAAGTTGTTATTTAACTTTCGTTAGTTTTGCACTTTTTTATTTGAGCAACAGAAGATTTTCGAAAAAAATTGATATTTACCTGTTGGTCTGTTTTGATAGATTTTGCCACTCTTGCATTTGCTTCATATTTTCGATTTCCTTTTTGAATTATTTTTGGGTTTTCGGAAGGAGTTGCTACAGTAGCTTATGTTTTGAGGGTCTTCAGTTGAAGTTGGACTCAAAAGGTTTTATCACTTCACTTATACTAATGTTGCTAATGAGAACTGTGTGAAGTTTTGTCTGAAAGAAATTTCTAGGTAGTGGAGATAATGGTGTAATAATGAAGAGAAAGGTTTCATGACTCAAGTAATAAGTGTATGAAAATGAAGATATTGATGTTATTCGAGTGGTGACTCCATAAGAATCTACTAGATACCAAATTCAGAGACCTGCAGAGTCCGTTTTCAAATAGGTAACAGTTCTCGTAAGAAAAGTTCCGCGAAAATACTACCCAACTATATTTTTGCAGTTTTTAGACAATAAGGAAAGCCACAAAGTGAAAGAGGGGCGGAGCCGGAGTCTGGAGTGGACTCACCACTTGCGGCGTGGGCCCACCCCTGGCCGCGCCACAAGGTGGTGAGTACACTCCGGACTCCTGCTCCGACCCGTTTTCTCCCAGTATCTTCCTTTTGTTGTGAAACTTCATAATATATAACCCCCGGATGTCCCGAGGTTCGTATATCGTGTTTTCGTCGTGTTTTTGTTTCGATCTGCTTCTGCCAGGAACTATCTTTGAAAGCTTAGAAGCACAATGGTGTCTGCTAAGGATAAAGGAAAGGAGCCTATGGAGGAAGATCTCCAAGACCCCAAGCAGGGGCTGGTACCTTTAGTCTCTTGCCCTGCATCAACGGAAGCCCTACGAGTCACTAAGGAGTTCTGCAATAAGTACCGGGACTTGAGGAGGAAGGTGGACATGCTTCAATGGGAGAATAATAGGCTTCGCAAGATGCTGGAAGATTTCCTCACGTCAACTAAGAAAATATTACCACCACCACCGAAGGAGTAATTCGTCATCAGGTTTGACATCCCCTTGGTTTGTTCCAAGCTTGGGGGAGTGCTGCGATATCACATCACTATCTTCTACCTTTTTAGTAGAGTCATATCATGAATAGAGAAGTTATCATGTAGGATGGTTTGCATTATGGAAGTGTCCCCTCTCTCGTTAGATATGTATCCCTTGGTGTGATTTGCCGTTATGGATTATTAATGAGAAGTTCTTTCATTTACTCTTTTGTATATCTTATGTTAGTTTTCAATTCGTGGTTATATGATTGATCTTGTTGTTAGTATTGGTAGCACTTTGGGATCATTGAGTTAATTTAGTTGGTTTTGGCAAACCTGGCTCGGTCTGTAGCAACACTATTTTTGAGAGTTGCATGAAAAGATAAAAGTACTCTAAAGAAATATAATTTCATCATCTTTTTTTCTTGATTCACTCATAAGTCTAGTATTCTCTGGTTAAGATCTTTTGTGCTTCCGAGGAAGATTGCATGTTTGTTTTTATCACTTGTATGTTTGTTTGTTTCCTTCAACCCTTATACTTGCTACCCAGCCTTGCTAGCCAAAAACATGTACTGAGAGGGAATTCTTCTCGTGCATCCACTTCCTTAAACCAAGCCTTTGCCATTTGTGTCCACCATACCTACCTATTAGCATTATTGCTATTCCAAGTAAATTCTTGTTTTATCTACCTCCCAAATTAAACTTGTTATGTGAAAATTAGTGATTAAAGCTCTCACGAACTTGATGGCATACTTTACTTTCTCGCACTTAATAAACTTAAACCATTGTGCTCACCTATGTTGCGTATATGCTTGCACTTTGTAAGTTGTGAATTAGCAGAACCATGTTGTCATGGGGAACGCTTTCAACATTGCACTGGTACTTTGTACCTAGTTGATATCATGTTCTTTTGTCTATGGATGTCGTCGTTGTGAAATGAAAGGGGAGCTTGTAAGTCCATGGAGTTACGCATGTGTGTTAGAGAAACGCCTGGGCCGCTGGTCTAATCCATGCTGACATGGTGGAAACCTGTAGCGTAACCATAACGAGCATCTATGAAGCATTCTTCTTATAAAAAAAGAGTACGATATTGAAAAAAAGATTATGAAAAGAGGAAAGAGAGAAAAAAGCACCATATTCCCATGGAAAATAAGAAGATTGTTGAGATGTTTGTTGTCTGCTTGCCTTGTCATTTTGATATGGGGATTCTTCTGTATCATCGGGCAAGGGGTACCCTGTTGGCGGTTCTCTATGATACACATATGCTTACGATCACAAGAACTTACCGGTGACTAAACTTCAGTAGCATGAGGAGCAGCCCTCGTATTCAAGGGACATGAGATTCTCAATTTACAACTTGTCAAGCATATCCTCATATTTGATCACTTTAACCTTAATCACCTAAAGATGCCTATGATAGGGGCAATGAGAGCTGAAAGCTAGTAAGTATCATAATTTTTGGGAGCTCTTTATGAAACTTGCAATCCCTGCTTCCCTCTACGAAGGGCCTTTCTTTTACTTTCTAGTTGAGTCAGTCAACCTATTCCTCTCTATCTCAGCAAGTATTTTGAGTTGTTGTGTTTCATTCATTCATATGATGATTTATGCAATCATGTTTCTTATGTTCCTTGCTTTTCACTTTGCTCTTATCTTGGTGATTACTACTTTGAAAGCTATCATTGAAAACCAGTTATTTTGTGAACTCCAATGAATTATCAACTATTCTTCGACCAAGAGCTAAGTTTGCCATTACCAATTATGATTCACTTTATGTATCTTTATTGTGTTTCCTTTACTTATTGCAAGTTAAGTTATATAATAGTGAGTTGTCTTCTATTATGATCTATGTATTGATGAATGTGTTGCTTCTTGTCCGTATTCTTTTATCGACTCTTCACTCCATAAACCTGAGGCCATGTTTATTGAGCTCAGTTTCGCTTGGAGACAAGCGAAGCCTAAGCTTGGGGGAGTTGATACGTCCATTTTGCATCACTATTCTATGTCATAATTCACTGTTATTCATTGATATGTTTCATATTAAGAGGTGATACTTATGTTATTTCATCTATTTTTTCATGGCTGATGACTTTTGGAGCATGAACCGTTGCAGCCAGGATTCTGATGGAAAAGGTGATGTATGGAGGCAAAATTCGCGAAGAACAGAAAATCCAGGAAAATATATGGAAAATCCTATTTTTCTAGAAGACGAAGGAAGCCAGAAGAGGAGCTGGAGATGGGCCACAGGGGGCCCACACCACCCCCTGGCGCGGGCCACACTAGGCCACGCCACTAGGTGGTGTGGCCGCCCTGGCCCACCTCTGGCTCTCCCCTCTGGCGTATATATTCCTCTCGAAACCGTAAGACTCGGGGAGGGACCACAAAAAGATTGCACCGCCTTTGCAGGGTGGAAAACACCGAGAGAGAAAGATCTCTTCGGTAGACAGATTTCTGCCAGGGGAATTCCTTCCCGGAGAGGGGAGATCGTCTCCATCAACACCACCATCAAGCTGGACTTCATCGGGATCATCATCATCACCACCATCATCACCATCAGCACCATCATCACCATCTCCATATTGCTATAATAATTGGGTTGAATCTTGCATAGTTCATTGGGGAAACTTTCCTGGTGTTGATTACTCTTTGTAGTTGATGCTATTGAGTGAACCATTGAATTATTGTTTATGTTCAGATTGTTATACATCATTATTCCATCTCTGATCATGATCCATATGATGTCTTCTGAGTAGTTTGTTTTGTTCTTGAGGACACAGGAAAAGTCATGTTGTTAGTAGTGGAGTTGTGTTGAGAAAGATTCAATAGTTTGATATTTAAGTTGTGGTGTACTTCTTCTAGTGGTGTCATGTGAACGTCGACTACATGGCACTTCACCTATATGGGCCTAGGGGAATGCATTGTGTATTTGGCTACTAATCGTAGGGGTTGCCGGAGTGACAGAAACCTGGACCCCCGTTAGGAAACCATTGCACAAGGGACGTCAAGGTCTTAGAGTTTAAAGTTGTGGTTAGGTTTCTACCTTAATTACTTTCTTGTACTTACGGATGTTTGCAAGGGGTATAATCACAAGTATGTATTAGTCCTAGGAAGGTCGGTACATTAGCACAGGTTAACCCATACAAGACTTAGCAAGCTAAAGCAGATTAATCAACTATATGAAGCGAAAGCACTTGATAGTCTTCCCATGTATCCTTGAGAATGTTTGGTCATCTTAAGTAATACAACCGGCTTGTCCTTTGCTGCATAAAGGATTGGGCCACTTGCTGCATTTATTCCTACTGTCTTTTGTTTACTCGTAATTTGTTTACTTGCTTTATCAAAACCCCCTAAAAATTCGTTTGCTAAGTATTTGCAGAGAATTCTGGATCCATACCACTAGCCAGCACCTTCTGGTCCTCGTTGGGTTCGACACTCTTACTTATCGAAAATACAGCGATACACCCCCTATACTTGTGGGTCATCATGACTGCAAGACCGGGTTTTGTTCACCCACATGACGGGTAAAGATACATATGGCTGGCTTGGTGACATTACATCCATAAATGTTGCAACATGTGACTCGGTCACGGGGATGTAATGTCACGGTAACAAGAAAACAGAACTTGTTGTGAACGAGATTGAACAAGGTATGGGATACCAATGATCGGATCTTGCAAGTGTTGTATCGAGAAACAAAAGGACAAGGATGCTACATTTAGCGGTTCAAACGACATTGTCATCAAGAATGCATAGGGGTCACATGGCTATCCCTGGTCCCTCTATTGATCATTGATACAGATCATGTCTAGAGCATTCCCGAGCCATGAGAGGATACACTTAAGGGTACGATGAGAGAGATCATTCGTAAGACGGAATCACAGTAGAGAAAGAGAAAGCCGGAATCGTTATGCAGAGAGATCCGAAGTTGTTCGAAGAAAGAATAAGGACCAGAATCATTCCGGGAAAGATCAGAAGTCGTTCGGACGAAATCAAAAGGGAACCGAAAGGTGTTTCGGGTCAAGACAGATTTTGTAATATGTATTTTCATATTAATTAATGTAATTAATATTAAATATAATATTAAAATCTAATTTGAAGGGGTATTCCACTAATGGGCCAAACTTCAGGGAAAAAGGGTCCATGAGGGAAAACCGAAGGAGGGAAGGGCCAAGGGCCAAAGGGCCAAGGCCCAGGCGCCTCAAGGGGGCCCACACGGCCAGCCTAGGGTTGTGCATGGGTGGGGCCCACCCCTGGCCGGCTGGCCCATGGTGCCCTAAGGGCCCATGCGCCTCCCCCCTCTCCCTTGATTAGTCCCACATGGGAAACCCAAAGGGGAGGGCACACCCCCTCCCCCTATATAAAGGGGTGCCCATGGGTGGGATTGAACACACCCAATATTTGGAGAAGTCCTTTGGTTGACTTCCTCCTTCCCTCTCTCTATAGCCCTTGTGACCATGGCCCCAAGTTTGGGTTGTGTGATCAAGGCACACCTGCAGCATGTCGTTGCGCTGCTGGGATTCCTAGCCGGATATCAACTTTCGCACTCCCGGCAGGATCGCGGAGCCAGAGGTCTCATCGTGCACCGGATGTGTACGAAGACACAAGGCGCAATACTTGGCGTGCTTAAATGTCGTGAGCCGGAGCTGCTGCACGATGAAGATGAAGAAGGAGCAAGGGGTGACCTACGAGGAGCTTCGCGACCTTGAGGTCGGCTACGAGTACGACTACATCAACCATGTTCCCTGTGGAACGTTAACCGTGTATGGTCTACAAGGGTATGTATTCTATACGCATTGGTCGTTACCGCATTACTACATAGATAGATCCTAGGCAGTTTTGGGGTTCCAACATAGGAAATTTTTTGTTTTCTACTGCGGATCCCATTCAGTGGTATCAGAGCCGATCTATGAGTAGGAGTGTTGTACGGCCAGTACGCACAAGTTTTGTGCGGGCATTGATCCCTTGGTTGTTACCCTCTAACATGTACTTGTTTATATCGCGGTATTGTTTGATGAAGCGGCCCGGACCGACCTTACGCGTATTCGTACGCGAGACTGGTTCCACGCTCAACATACGGCTTGTATCGTATAAGTGGCTAGCGGGTGTCTGTCTCTCATTCGATAGTTGATATGGCATTTACAACGGAGGGCCCCAAAAGGGGTGTAATAGAGACAACTGTTGGATCCATGTTGTGGTTGGAAAGTTCGTAGTTTAGAAACGGTTCTATTGCGAAAGCCCTAACAACCACGTAAAACTTGCAATAGATAAAGTAGAGGCGTATAACTTTATTTTGCAGGGGGCATGTGATTATGATATGGCAATGGTCGTTACGAAGGTAAAGTAGTTTACTTTTCTGTTACTAAGTAGTATAGTAATAGTCATCGTTCCGATGGACGACCTGGTGGAGGCGTCGTGGACTTGGCGTCAAACCAAGGGCAAGATGGAGATCATGCCGGAGCACTCGATGGAGATCAAGGCGCAAGAAGGACCATATCATATCACATTATACATATGATGTTGGTACCTGTTTTACATCTTATTGTGTGCTAGTATTTAGATACTCAACGGTAGAAAATAAGATAATCCCTCTTGAATTCCAATGTTATGTGTTCCCCTTGTGTGTGCACCACCAAGAAAGTTATTCGGTATGAGGCGCCCTACGGTGAGTAGGAGTCAGACATATCTACGTGTGCATACAGTGGGTGTAAGCCATGTTGCACAGCGAATAGACACAAGTTAGATTTGGCGAGCCTAGCACGTTAGAGATCGAAAGATTGAGCATGAGTCACATAGATGATGTGATTGGCATTATTGAATGTCTACCTTTGATACTGCACTGATGGCCATGACGATCGGGTGAGGTGCAGAGGATAGGGATCATGTGATCACTAAAATCGTCCAGGGGATGACAATTTTGGTAGAGACCAATTATAAATTGATCTCTTATTATAAACTTAGTCTAGACGTCTGTTTGCAAATATCTTGGCAGATCTTAGCCTATCCCATTGAGGTCCTTTGCGACCATGGGAATATATTGCTTAATTTGGAACTTAGCAAAAGGGTCCAACTTCATAGATTAATACCCACGCCTGAGGGATATCCTCGTAAAAGGTGATCTTCTCTTCTTGATACAATAACCATTAGGAGATAATTCGATGACTCCAGAATGTTTGGAAAAAACAGTTAGCGATCTTGCATTAGAGTTGAGAACTCTTGGAAGGGCTTGATTGCAATGGAGGTCATAGATGAAAAAGGTATATGTTAGATATACAAAATTATAAATGTGGTTCTTGCAGAACTCGTTGCAGTTTACAAAGTATTTGATACTTGTCCCGTTTTCTGAAAATAGGATGATCTGCTTGAGAATTGCTGGATTTGAGGCAATGTGACTTGATGACGGCAAGCAAAATAGTTGATGGTCGACATCACCTCTTTCCTCAAAGTTTATCATTTGGATTAGTGGACTTGAATATAATTTGTAATCCTTGTTTGTATGTCTTGCTTATGGCGAGGCGATTATTCATATGAAGTTACAAACCAGTTTGTACTATTCTTATGAACAATACCATTATGATCACATTACGATAAATAAGTTATTCTCATCACTATGTTAATGATAATAGTTTAAGCATTTATAAAATATTTAGAATGCTAAAAGATATCCAAAGTTTAATAATCAAATGACACTATAGTTTAAGTCATTTTGTTATTGCATGTTCTTTATAAAGATCAGGGTCCTAGATGCTCAATCTAGAGACTTTGCAAAACCATGCCTCTTGGGCAGAATGACTAAAACTCCGCATTCTGGTAAAACGGTGATATGCGAACAAATGTTGAATCTTATACATAGTGATATATCGTATTTTCAACAAGTAGTGGAAATCATTAGTTAATTGTGGACTTAAGTGAATAAGTGTATTTACTTAATGAAACATGAAGTTTGAAATGATTTGAATTGTTCAAATGACTTCATAACTAAATGGGATATTGAATTAACTTAATTAACAAGTCTCTTCGATTTGATCGACATGACTAAAGTATTCAATTAAGTTTAGCATAAAAGGGGACTTGTGAAAGATGTTTCACAAATTATGATAATTGGATGAATTCAAACTGTGTTGAAATATCTAAACATCATAATCATATGTATTAATCAGGGTTATAGTTGTCATTTATATTTAGAGATGAAAATAAGCAAACACTCATTTGAAATGCAAAGGAACATCTAAAAGATTCGTGGAAACAACACCATAAGTGTTATGGCAAGTTCAAGTTTCTAGAGATTTCGACAAGTCGAAGTCGTGGCGAATAAACAAGTCTTTGTAGAACATTCTTAGGAAGCTATGAATGCATCTTCCACAAAGGGGCAAACCTGTTGTTGTCCAAAGTTGATGTGCCTTGATGAAGATACAGGTGGAAGAAAGTAAAAGATCAAAACAATGTATTTGACCTTACCTCCGGATTGTTGAGTGGCGCAGCGGAATTTGTTTCATGAATCCAAACTCTCCAAATAGAGGAGAAACTATTGATAATGATCATAAAGTTTCAAGTAAATACTTTTACTTAAAGAAAGTAGGATTCAACTATATATTCTACAAGTTTGTGGAATTATAGTTGATTCACTTGTCATGCTTTGAACAAGACATACCTATGAATTACAAAGAAGCGTGATGGACCTAAGTACGATAAATGAATGGTCATTGAAATCTCGTTAGTGGATTCTCGATTTGATGGTGATCAAAGAATTTTGGAATGTCCAAGATTATCGAGAGAACCTGGTTTTGAGTGAGAGCTAAGTGAAATCCCCGGATCTCAAGCATGAATGTCATATTTGAGTAGGAGCTAAGTGAAATCCCTGGATCTCAAACATGAATGTCATATTTGAGTGGGAGCGTAAAATCATTCTAGGATATGTGGACGACATATATGAATGATGTGATTGGTGTTAATAATATTTAAGTTAGATAAATAAGGATAAAGTTGAAGTTATTAAACAATAGGATCTATCGAGATAGATTGGTGAGTTTAATAAACATTGAATGTCGAATGCTTCCTGGACTTGATTCTGAAAGATGTTCAGAATGTCCTAAGACAAGATTCTGAAGAAGCTCGGAATGGAACAAGGTAAGAAAGAAGTTCTTACTATATGAAGCATTGAGTTAGTATTGCAAATATGATTGAAAGAAAGAAATGTGTTGCATCTCCTATGCCTCAGTCATAGGTTCTTCCATATAACCATGTTGTATACTCAACATAAACTGACCCGAGGTTCTAGTTAGTAGGACAAAGTCTTAACTATAAAAACGTGTCCTTGAGTGATTCCTGAGTTGACCACTGAACCAGAATTAAGTTTGTACTTAAATGGCAATAAGCAAAGTAAGTGGAATAGATGCATTTCATGCACTAGGATCTACATATATATAGAAGTATAAAGGCTCCATCTGATGTGATGTATAATGTTATGGCGGGGCTAGTTCGCTTTTAACATAGACTGATGTGTCCTAGGGCCCAGTGCCCATGAGAAAGCCCTCGAGGTTGATCTAAAGTCACTATAACCTCCTAGAATCCGGCCTTGTTCTGCTGCCATTACTACACTATGTACACAAAGGATAGCAAAGTGTGTTTCGAAGTTTAGATGACAACGGTGAAAACGACCGTCATCATAAACACTGTAAACAAAGTCTCACTTTGTCGCCAAACAAATGCTTCGACCCATTATATGATAATGGTGTGAATGTAAAATTCTGAAGACATCAACGATTTGCAAAAGACATAATGATCTGGTAAAATAGAACATGGACATAACATTTCCCATGAGCATGCATGATCTGTAAACGTATATGGTATATGCTTTACACGAGTAAAATGCGAGCTGGATTATTTGTACTCTAGTGCAAGTGGGAGACTGAAGGCGATATGCCCTAGAGGCAAATAATAAATAGGTTTTTATTGTCATATCTCAATTAGTTTATAATAGTTTCATATTGTGCTATAACTGTGCCAAGTAGAAACATTGGTACATGTGTGGTATGAAACAACCAAGTCCCTAGTAGCCTCTATTCATACTAGTTCGTTGGTCATGAGGTTGATCTGGGTTTCAAGATCATGGGCATTTATGCCAATTCACAACAGGGTCATATCACTGGAGAATGATGTGATGGACATTCCTCGAAGGATTGCAACATTATCAAGTCATATAGTTCATTGTTGCAATAGCTATACCTAGACTCCTTTTCCTTAGACTGTGAGCTCATATTACTCACTGTTTCCTAAGGCTGCTTAGACTGCATCAAGCGCCACTTGGTAATACAGTGGTTATAAAGGTGTACGTTGGGTATTCCGAAGGAACAGTAGATGACATGTGACTGCAAGACCGGGATTTGTTCACCCACATGATAGGTAAAGATACATACGGCCGGCTTGGTGAGATTACATCCATAAATGTTGCAACATGTGACTTAGTCACGGGGATGTAATATCACGGTAAGAAGAAAACAGAACTTGTTGTGAACGAGATTGAACAAGGTATGGGATACCAATGATCGGATATCGGACAAGTTGTATCGAGAAACAAAATGACAAGGATGCTACATTTAGGGGTTCAAACGACATTGTCATCAGGAATGCATAGGGGTCACATGGATATCCCTGGTCCCTCTATTGATCATTGATATAGATCATGTCTAGAGCATTCCCGAGCCGTGAGAGGATACACTTAAGGGTACGATGAGAGCGATCATTCGTAAGACGGAATCACAGTAGAGAAAGAGAAAGCCGGAATCGTTCCGCAGATAGATCCGAAGTTGTTCGGAGAAAGAATAAAGGACCGGAATCATTTCGAGAAGATCCAAAGTCGTTCGGAGGAAATCGAAAGCGAACCGAAAGGTGTTTCGGGTCAAGACAGATTTTGTAATATGTATTTACATATTAATTAATGTAATTAATATTAAATATAATATTAAAATCTAATTTGAATGGGTATTCCACTAATGGGCCAAACTTCCTAGGGAAAAAGGGCCCATGAGGGAAAACCGAAGGAGGGAAGGGCCAAGGCCCAGGCGCCGCAAGGGGGCCCACCTGCCCAGCCTAGGGCTATGCGCGGGGTAGGCCCCACCCCTGGCCGGCCGGCCCATGGTGCCCTAAGGGCCCATGCGCCTCCCCCTTCTCCCTTGATTAGTCCCACACGGGAAACCCAAAGGGGAGGGCACACCCCCTCCCCCTATATAAAGGGGTGCCCATGGGTGGGATTGAACACACCCAATATTTGGTGAAGTCCTTTGGTTGACTTCCTCCTTCCCTCTCTCTCTAGCCCTTGTGACCATGGCCCCAAGTTTGGGTTGTGTGATCAAGGCACACCTACAGCACGTTGTTGCGCTGCAGGGATTCCTAGGCGGATATCAACTTCTGCACTCTCGGCGGGATCGGGGAGCCAGAGGTCTCATCATGCACCAGATGTGTACGAAGACACGAGGCGCAACACTTGGGGTGCTTAAATGTCGTGAGCCGGAGCTGCTGCATGATGAAGATGAAGAAGGACCAAGGGGTGACCTGGAAGGAGCTTCGCGACCTTGAGGTCGGCTACAAGTACGACTACATCAACCACATTCCCCGCGGAACGTTAACCGCGTACGGTCTACAAGGGTATGTATTCTATACGCATTGGTCGTTACCGCATTACTACATAGATAGATCCTAGGCAGTTTTGGGGTTCCAACGTAGGAAACATTTTGTTTTATGCTGCGGATCCGCTTCATTATAGGCATAGGCATGACTATGATAGTGAAGAAGATCCAAGGTCAGCCCACTAATTTGCTGGATCTCTACCGAAGTGTAACAAATGACGATGACCGCATAGCTCAGCGCGGGAAGATAAAGAACATTCAACTCCCAGCTCTTAGATATTTTGCTTATTATCTTGCCACTAGCATTCTTGGTAGGGAAAACACTAGTAATATTTCTAATTATCATTTAGCCTTTCTTGCTGCTGCAGTTAATAATACAACCAAGTATAATCTCGGTTCTCTTGTTTCTCGCCATCTAGCTGCTAGAGGACCCATTTATGGGGGCATCATCGCTGCACGCATGGTTGTTGCTTTGGAACTTTCTATTGATCCTAATGATACTTTGTTGATCCCACAAAGGCTTGATCTTGCTGCTATGAAAACACATCACTTTGTTACTGCTGACTCTAGTAAAGAGAGTTTAGTTTACAGGACGTTGTTTACTGACGGAGATGAGAGGGAAATTATTTTGCCGCAGTCCACTTTGTTCAGTATTTGCAGGATGCCATGGTGGCGTTCCAAGGAGGAGGTGGACGAGCAGCTCCACTTGCTTGGTTTCCACGGGCAGCACCAGGGGGTGGGCCCTCTTACGACTACTCCGCGCCCTACGTTAGGGCACCATCGAGTTCATATCTAGACGAAGGCACTTCTTCATCATATATGGAGGCACTCCATCCTAGCCAGCTTGGGATCGATCCCCACTTAGGCCAAAAGCCTAAGCTTGGGGGGAGGTATACCGACATCACACTCATCTACATATCATGTTTAGTCGGTACTTTGCATATCCATGATTCACTTTCTTTATAGTTTTTGTTCTCGCTTTATTTCTGCTCTCCAAAACACGAAATACCAAAAATATTTTCGTTACTACTCTTTGTTTGCTTCTTTATCTTTTAGCTTTGGTTTTCTTCATCCTTTTTAGCTTCGTTCCGATTATTAGAAAAAAACCAAAAAGATTTTTTGCTTTGTTCGCTCTTTCTTTCGGTTCTTGTCTTTAAAAATCAAAAACCCAAAAATATTTGTTGTTCTTCTCTGGTTTTGTAAAGTTTGTTGCAGGTTCAGCGGTCCTCAGTGACTCCTTGGAGTTTGGTTTTATCTTATTATTCAAGTCACACAAGTGAAAGGCAATGATGATGTATGACAACTCCAAGTGTGGTAAGAGGCTGGTATGAACTCTATTTGTTTTCATTTTTGTACATATATTCATCATTGTGGGCATGCTTAGTCCGGTCATGTAAGGTGTATGTTATTTAATGGATGCATACTAGTTCTTGCTCTCTTATGATCAGTTCCAATCCACTAATAGTTTGTAGTATGTCATATAAAGCTTTGCTTGCATTGTTCTATCCATAACTTGGTATGACATTGTGGTATCCTCCTCTGGACGTTTAATTTGAATTGACTTGGCACACGCCCACGCATGCATATGACTAAACAAAAAGTCAGTTATGCCTCAATGGTTTATCTTGCCTCAGAGTTCTTGTGTCACTTTTATGCCACTATTAATTTTGTTTTGTCGCAAGCATGATTATGATAGTTACTGCTCTCTCGATTATCGCTCCCTTTCTACTGCTAGCCTTCACTTGCGCTGAGTATACGTTTTACTTGTGCATCCAACTCCCCAAAAACCAAAATTGTCAAAAAGAGTCCACCATATCCACATATCAGCATCTTTTCTATTCCATGCAGATTTATTATGCTTTGTTTCTTCCAATAAAAATATTTGCTTGTTATGTGAAAATTAGTTAGTAAAGCTCTCACAAACTTGATGGCACACTTTACTTTCTTGCGCTTAATAAACTTGAATCATTGTGTCCATCTATGTTGCGTATATGCTTGCACTTTATAAGTTGAGAATTAGAAGAACGATGCTGTCATGGGGAACGCTTTCAACATTTGCACTTATTATTCAGTTGATATCATGTTCTTTTTTTATAGATCCCGACGGTGTGAAATAAAAGGGGAGCTTGTAAGCTCATGGAGTTTGTATATGTGTTAGAGAAACGCCTGGGCGGCTAGCCTAATCTATGCCTAATCATGGTGGAAACTTACATCATAACCATAGTGAGCATTCTGTGAAGCATCCTCAATAAAAACCTATGCAAATAGCAAATAAAAAGATCGCTGAGATGCTCATTGTATGTTGCCTTGTCATTTTGATATGGGATAGCTCCTGTATCATGGGGCAAGGGGTACCCCATTGGCGGTTCTCCATGATACACATGTACTTACAATGACAAGAACTTACGCGTGACTAAAGTTGAGTAGCATGAGTTCCAAGACTCGTAGGCAAGTGGCATGAGATTTTTGACTTATAACTTGCAAGCACATCCTCATATTTGTTCACTTTAATCTTAATCACCTAAAGATGCTTATGATAGGGCAATGAGAGCTCAAAGCTAATGAGTACCATACTTTCAACATTTGGAAGCATTTCAAACTTTTCAAATCTTTTCTTTTACTTTTATGTTGAGTCGCCATTTATTCTTTGAGCACCTTCCCGAGAGCAAAGCTGTCATTCTTAGTGTAATGTGCTTGTCCCAAAACACGGTTAATTGTGACATAACTTTGACGCATGTAATCTTTGATGTTTTTACTTTTAGTCTTCACTTAAAACATTAGAGGTGTCTTGGCATTTATGTTTTGATCCAAAAAGAAAGGCAAGCGACATACCACTTTATCATATCTTCTTATGAGCATTACAATCCTACATATGCTTATGTGTCATGTTGCTTATTATTATTGAGTTGGAATCTCTTCATAGTTTGCATGACTACTGGGTAAACTTATTTGCATACTCTTTATTATGAATTTCCTAAGTATTTGATCATATGCTGAGAATATATACATCTTATGAAGCAAATGTGTTCGTGAAAGTTCTTTTATCGCACTCAGTTTTCAACTGAATTGCTTGAGGACAAGCAATAAGCTAAGCTTGGGGGGAGTTGATACGTCCAAACGTATCTACTTTCCCGAACACTTTTGTTATCATTTCTTCTCTAATTTGTGTGATTTGGATACAACTAATGTGGACTAACACTGTTTTCAGCAGAATTGCTTTGGTGTCTCGTTTTTGTGCAGGAAATCAACTTTCAAGAAAAATCCCGGAAAATATCGCAAAATCCCTATTTT
The DNA here is from genome assembly GCA_910589775.1 of Avena eriantha. Classification (NCBI taxonomy): domain Eukaryota; kingdom Viridiplantae; phylum Streptophyta; class Magnoliopsida; order Poales; family Poaceae; genus Avena; species Avena eriantha. The sequence goes on from OU342744.1 coordinate 100,606,867, forward strand.
ACTAGAAGACTCACCAAGCCAGAAGACGAGACGGAGTGGGGCCACGAGGGGCCCACACCACCTGGCCGCACGCGCCAGGCCAGGCCACGCCAGGAGGTGGTGTGGCCGCCTCGGCCTCCGCCTCGACCTATCCTCTCGCCTATATAAGCCCTTTGACCTAAAAATAGAGGGGTGTTCGAAGGTTTTCCAGATAGAGTTCCGCTTCGCCGCCACCACCAAAAACCGCGATTCGGAACCAGAAACTTCGTTCTGGCACCCTGTCGGGACGGGGAATTGGAGGAGATCATCGCCATCATCATCACCATCGCTTCTCCATAAAAAATCCATGATTCCCCCATCCATGAGTGAGTAATCCCCCGCAATATGCTATGGGGATGGTAGGGAGTGCATGAGATCGTTCATATAATGGCATGATTGTTAGGGCATGGTGCCTAGTATCTATTGTTAGTGCTTTTTGACTTTGTTGCAACTTGTTATGCTTAATGCTTGTCACTAGGGCCCGAGTGCCATGATTTTAGATCTGAACATGTTATTGATTCATGATGATAGTATTGTTTATGATCTTACCTGCAAGTTGTATACACACATTATTGTCCGGAACCCGAGGCCCCGAAGTGACATAAATCGGGATAACTGGAGGGGATGGCTGTGTTGTGAGGATCATGTGTGTTCATGGAGTGTTAATGCTTTGCTCTGGTGCTTTATTAAAAGGAGCACCTTAATTTCCAGTAGATTCCCTTAAGGCCCCACTGCAATGGGCTGGTAGGATAAAATATGTTGTGCAAGTTCTCATTACGAGCACGTATGACTATATATGGAATACATGCCTATGATTATTTAGTACTTGGATGCTTTATCTTATTTATCTGCAAATGCCCTTTATCTTGACTTTTACATGAATTGTCTTGTCCATACAACGCCTGTCCATCCATCCCTATGCCTGCAGCGCTTTAATCATATTGTTTACTGCAATTGTTACAACTGTCTTTACTTTTACTACAGCTATCACTTTGCTATTGCTACTACAAAACTGTTACTACTGATAAACTACTGCGAGCAAGATTGTTTCTAGGTGCAGCTGAATTGACAACTCAGTTATTAAGGCTTATAAATATTATTTGGCTCCCCTTGTGTCGAATCAATAAATTGGGTTTTACTTCCCTCGAAGACTGTTGCGATCCCCTATACTTGTGGGTCATCAACGGGCTCATCATGTGCCTCTTCTTCAGTCTCCCCTTCAGCTTCCCCCATGTAGGTATCATCGTATTCAGGGAACCCATGATAGTTGTCATCATCATCATCTACTTCTTATTCGCTGTCTTCCATTATAACTGCTCTGGTCCAACAATTATAGGTATGCATGAAACTAGACCGAAACCGGTGGATGTGAAGGATTTTTGAGTTAGAGTCATCCTTCTTATTCTTAAAGACACTACATGGACCGAATACAAAACCATTCCGCTTGTTCGCATCAGCCACACGGAGGAATTCATGCATGCCATTAATGAACTCGCCAGCGGGTCGGTCAGTACCGTGCATCCATTCCCGGACCATCTACATTATTATATAAGTATATCAAAAATCATTAACATCATGAATAGAGATTAGTGACCAATTTACTACAATTTGTTCATCACATTAAAACAACAATAAACTACAACAAATGTGATTATATATGACGCTCATTCTGTGACGATTCAGCAAAAAAGTCAGAGATTCATCAAAATTGCGACGTTTTTTCCGAAAACATGACGTTTTTTTACTGAACCGTCATTGAATGTGCATCACAGATAATCACATATGTTGTAGTGATGTTATTATTGCAAAAATAAAAAATTATGCACTAATTTAAAAAAATCTAGTCCATACTCATTTTGATCAGTTACTAAGTAAATAACATCTATACATATGCAAACTAACAAGTTAATGTGAGCTTCTAGATCACTAAATTAGAAACACTATTTAAAAAAACATATTTCCTCACTTCATTTACTTTTGAAATCTAAAAACTTGAATTTTGAAAAATTTACACGCATCAATTTTTGAATTGGACAAAACAATTAACATGAAACATGTGAAGTTTTTAATTATTGATCTACCAGTGAAAACCCCATTCCATTCTGAGCTCTAAACTCTAAAATTACACATTGCAATTTTTAGTAACTTTTTGCCTAATCAAAATTTGCCTAAAATTACACATCTAAAATTCCCTCTACTTCTAGAGCATAAAATCTCTCTATGCTTGTAGAGCATTGAGATAAACTAACAATGATAGATGAAATGATGAAATTGTAACCTTTTAAAACCTTAGATTTAGGGGTTGCCACCAAATCATGGAGAAAAATAGGCATAAACTCGACTTGCTTGGAGGAAAAATGGTAGGCTCGGGCACGGAAGAAGCCGAATTACATAGAGCAACCAATAGTCCCGGTTGGTATTACGAACCGAGACTAGTGATTGACCTCTAGTCCCGGGTCGTGATACCAGTCGGGATTACAGGCTCTCGCACGTGGAGCTAGCTGGCGCGAGCCCTCTAGTCCCGGGGCGTATCACGAACCGGGACTAGAGGCCCGGACCGACCCGGGACTAGAGTTGTCCCAGCCTCCTAGCCGTTGTAGCCGGGACAAACCGGGACTAGTGGTCACACTAGTCCCAGAATCTGCTCCGACCGAAGCACTTGTTTCTACTAGTGTTTATACGGATCTGAATGTGTCAGATCCTTTGACGAACCGCTAACGTTTGAAAAGCACGAGCAACACTAGAACATCGTAGGTGTTGGAGTGCTAAATCTAAACTAGATTATTGATCTTAATGTAATTGGGAGAGTGTTGAAAATATGACATAATAAGGCAATGGAAAGCACTTCATGGCGTCATTTGGTTATTTTTAATTTTGTGCATGTGCTCCGCGTCAATGGATTTCTGTTGCTCCCCCGCTAGGGATATAATAGCACCATGCACCCATACCTCATGCATGAGGCGGAGCATGCGGAAATGCATTCCCCCCCTTAAGTTGGGCCCCGGCACCATCTTTGTCGTTGATTTGTTGGAGCTTCGTGCTAACAGTTTCACACTTTGCCCCTTCCACCTCCTTCTTCAAGTCCAATTAAATTTTGCACAACGCCCCCTCTCCTTTCAAGGTTTCTCACATTCTCGTTTTGGATTCACAGATGATTCACAGATGTTTGTTTAAATGGAACTTGATAAAAAATCAACCCCTCATTTGATAATATTTATTTTGATACTCTTTATTTAACAATTTTTAGACACTCTTAATTTGGTTCATCTCAGTTTTAACCACAGATTCACATAAGGTACATTTAAGTTTCAAATGTAACTAAAAATTAAATCTTGAACAAAGATTAATCTCAGATTAACCACAAATTCATCTCAGATTAAGCACAAATTTGTCTCAGATTAACCATAGATTCATCTCAGATTAACCACAAATTCATCTCAGATTCACAAAAGACATGAAAGAAACTTCACTGCGAACTTGAATCATAGGAAATTTGAAACAAATGATTCATACAAGTTTATTTTTTTGATGTTTCATACATAGATGCATAGAAGATTCATACCATGATCCATTGTAAATAAACTTTTTTTGATGTTTCATACATAGATGCATAGAAGATTCATGCCATGATCCATTGTAAATAAACTTTTTTTGATGTTTCACACATAGATGCATAGAAGATTCATACGATGATTCATACCGAGATTCTTGCAAGTTCACGAGATCCATACCAAATACATAGTAATTTAATACATATCCATATGAGATTCAAGCACTCCACATAATATTCGAGAACACAAGTCTATGAAGCATCAATATTGTTTCGGTTTCATAGAGCAAGTCTCATGATTCAACATCAGTTTCATAGAGAAGTCCATGAATCAGATGCAGATCAGGATCAAACTCAAGGAATCTGAGCAGAACGAAATAAAACGGAGAACAAAATATCGAGATCGAAATCTGATATTGCAATAGAAAAAATCGAGATCGAGATCCACTTCCTGGAGTCCCCGCTGCCGCCGGAGCTCGGCGGGATGCCGAGCCTCAGGGTTCTGCAGCGTGATACCCGACACCTTCCTCGCGCTAGAGCAGCTGCAGGCGCTCGATCTCTCCATGAATAGCCTGACCGGACCCGTGCCTCCGGGGTTCGGCCTCAAGTTTTAGAAGCTGGTGTCCCTGGATTTGTCCCGGAATGGCTTCTCTGGGTCGTTCCCGGACGGTGTCGAGAGGTGCCTGATGCTGCAGAGGTTCAAGGTCTAGGGCAACGCCTTCACTGGGGATCTCCCCGCCGGCTTGTGGTCGTTGCCGGATCTGCATGTGATTCGTGCCGAGAACAACCGGTTCTCTGGCCGGCTGCCCGAGTTCCTTGTCGGGGTGTCGCGGCCCGAGAGGCGTGGCGGCGGTGGGAGGAGAGAGGGTGTGGCAGCGCTGGGAGGTGGGAGGTGGGCAGGGGCACTGGGAGGTTAGGTTTTTTATTTTATCCAAGTGTAGTGTATAGATATTTTACACTTTTGCAAGGGTTAAAATGCAAAATTGCGTGAAGGTTTGACCAGTGGACCTTTGCACGCATCTCAAATAAACTGATGGCTATGATGGTGCCTAGGCCCTCTTACATGTGGGAAATCCGTATTGGCGAAGCGTGGCAGATCTCAAATCCCTCGGGATAATGGCTGATTATTTGCAAAAATAAAATAGCACCACGACCACGAGGCGAAGCAGCTTTAGTTAGTGAAGCTAGCTTTGTGTGCCTGCTGCTCCACGTCACTCGATTCCTGCTGCTCCCTGCGCGGGAGTTAATATATAGCGGCAAGTACGTGGGCGAGCGTGGCATGGCAGATCTCAAGTTCTCACACCAATATACTGGATAGAGGCCCCTCGGATCCTTTAAATTGCAGCAAGCCGCTGCGTGAGCTTGTCCATCAGTTCACCACGTTGTCCAAGATGTTGAGCAAGCTAGTGTGCGCCGGCGTGTCGCTCCTCCTGGTCCTCCTCCTCCAGGCGAACCTGGAGCTGGGATGGGCAGCAGCCTCCTCTGACTTGGAGTCGGAGCTCTCCTTCCGCCGCTACGAGTCCATCTTTAGCTTCGGCAACTCGTACACCGACACCGGCAACAACCCCGTGGTCTTCGCCGCCAACTCCGTCTCCAACTCCGTGGTTCGCCCTCCCTACGGCTCCAAATTCTTCCGCCGCCCCACCGGCCGCTGCTCCAACGGCCGCCTCATCATCGACTTCATCGGTACGGTAGTCTCCGATCCTCACTCTCGGCCGGCTCTCATCACCTGACCTGATCATCTCATCATCGCGTTTGCCATGCGTACGTCGTGTCACATGTGGAAAACGGGCCTCTAGTCCTGGCCCGTAAGGGGCTTTAGTCCCGGTCCTGATAATCGGGACTGGAGGGGCGGGACTAAAGGCCCACCCATTAGTCCCGGCCCTTTTACCAGCCGGGACCAATGGGCATCCACGTGGCTGTCTCTGCGGGCGCTGGGTGCCCCCCATTAGTTCTGGTTCGTATTACGAACCGGGACAAATGGTTCTCTGCCGCGGCAGAATTTTAGGCACTTTCTCTGCCGCGGCAGAGAATTTAATTTTTTTTTTTCATTTCAAAATAGTTCTCTATGCTACCACATACCGTACATGTTCGTGCATACATAAGATAACTTCTCTTAAGATCGAGCATACAAATATATACATGATAGTTATACATGGAGATCATAATTATAGGGACTAGAGCCCGTCTATTCAATTACACGGTCGGGGATCATCGGCGCCTATTCACACTAAATTCTCCGACGTCATCTATTATCTCGTTCATCAAGAATCCTGCCAGTTCTTCAGCAATTGCTACTACGCGTTGCTGTGGTAGGAGCTGATCCCGCATTTTCTCGAACTATATAAGAAAAGGAGATCAATATGAATATCAATTATGATAACAAAAAGTAACGGTAATAAAAATAATGTTATGAATGTATTGCTTACATCAACTCTATAATCATTCAGCTCACTGATAAACGTGCGAATGAACTCACAAACGTAGAATCCACATAGATTCGTCCCCTATGGCTGCCTCGCGCACTTTACAAGAATAAAATTCAATCAAAATAATAATCCAGTATCATAATTGTATTGAAACTAGAAGTAAAGAGATGTGCCTACTACTTACCGAGACCGGCTTAAACGTCAGGTTCTCAGTAAAGTCACCCGTAACCGCACTCTTGAACTGGTTCCAAAGCCTACCCGGTAAAGAAAATGAATGAGTTATTTATTACGTGATATCTTAGGAAATCAACGAAAGAGACCGCTGTAGCGCGAAAATTACCTCTGTAGCATGTCTTGCATGTCACTAAACTGTTCCAGGGGTATCTTTAATGAGTCCATGACTTCAACTCTTCCTTTATCAAGTTGAATGTCCATGAGAATCCAGTGGAAATTGTACACGTTTATATATACATTAGTAACTCATCAATTACACTTAACATCGAGTAAGCAAAAGAGAATATGTACAATAGAGTAAGACACTCACGTGAAATTGTAAGGAAACAGCATGTGGTCACAGAAATTTTGCTCAGTTAGAAACCTTAGAAGGTTTTCCTGTGTGTCCTCGGGTTTATCCTTTAGCGTCCGACAATGTATTTTATCTGGGTCAATGAACCCAACACTGAAGATTGACCTTCTTTTACATTCCATGATCTTCATTCTGCATAATAATAGAGTACAAAAGGATATAATTAGGATAATTACATGCAATGAACTGAACAACTGAAAAAATGAACAGCTTATATATAGACAATGAATTCAACAACTTACAGATAATAGCAACTCATGAGACTTTTGTCGAGGGCGTCGAAAGTGTATAACTGGAAGAGTTCTGAAAACTCAACATGGACCTCTTCTTCTCGGAAGTAGTAGTCATGTGGGACTTTCGCCACGATCATTATTCTCTCCTCCTTTACGACTTTCAAGTACCATTTATGTAAACTCCGCATTTGTGTTGGCAGTTGTTGGAACTGCTCAAAGCTGACCAGAGGCTTCCTTGGGACATATGTAGGGACTACCTGAGCCTTGGGTAACTTGTCGTCCTGGGAACCTAGCAATTCCTCAACAGTCACATTCATAGCGGCCGCAAGCTTCTTAGCTTCTTCCATATCCTGCTGGGGAGTGTCATAGGATACCACCTTGAGGGGTGGGGTCGATTTTTTGGCCTGTTCCCCGAGCTAGGGGACGTCCTTTCTTTTCCCGGTTGCACTTTGACTTGATAATTTGCTCCCGCTTGCACTTCTACTTGATTTGCTCTTCTTCACTTCCTTCTGAAGTGTGCGTCGATAGTCATCTGGCTTATGGTGCAAGTCATATTGCGATTTTGTGTTCAGAAAAGAAAGTGCATACGCTTTTTGCTTCTCGGTGTATACCGGGGCGGGCTCGGGTTTCTTCTTTTGAAGCTGCGCAACACATTCGGCCTTTATGATCATGTCGGTTTCCTCGTCAGTACGATCGTATGGTCTGATAGGAAGATTCTTATGAGGTACTCTTGGGAGGGGTGACATTTGTCGTTTTGGGCTCCTGCGTCGTTTAGTACTAATCAGAGGCTGCGGCGGAGATCGAGATGGACTCGGGCTGTGGTGGTCATAGTCATGGGGTGGGCTTCTTGGAGGTGATGGAGGTGAAGGTGACATGCGACCACTCGGAGGCGGTGTTGGCTTTGGCGTCCAGCCTGCAAGCTTGATGTTGTTCTTGTCCCATAGAATGATACCACCCAGTACTTCTCCGAGTGTCCTCTCACCTTCAGGTCCAGGGATGTCAAGCTCCATTGAGTCCCACCCCATTGCGATTTCATCCACACCAACTTTAGCATAGCCAGCTGGAATCTCACGGCCATGCCAGCGTGCGCCAGATGGACAAGGTAAAGCACATCCAACCGCCACCTTGATGGATAGGTTCTTCACCTTCTGATGGAGCTCACAAGATGCATGCTCCTTGATTCCATCCACGGGGTAACCGGGACCGCCATCTACCATACGTGCATCGTCAGAAGGGACCTCCGATTCAGCCACGCTGCTTTTCCGCTGAGATGGGACAACGGTAATATCGAGTACAGGATCTTGCAGGCGCGCTGCTCCTCGAAGTTCGTCAATCTGTTGCTGATGCATTCGAAGTGTTCCTAGCAACTCGGTGAACCTGTCTCCCTCCTCCTCCTGCCATCGCCTCTTTGCTCTCTCTCGGCTCCTATAAGTATCTCTGTCTTTGGGAAACCCCATCTCCCACGTATAACTAGGGCCAAGGCCTCGTACACATCCTCCGCGTTCGTCATTCCCGAGGACCTTTGTCAGCAAGTCTTTCTCTCTATCGAGACTTTGTTGTCCCCGCTTTAATCTCCTTCACCACTTTCTGCCATGTATCCTGGGGTATTCTAATCCCGTCACTACAAATAAGGTCCCCTGTACTTTCGTCATACTCACTCCCATGCCCAAGGAACCAATTCCTTGCCCTCAGATCCCATTCTTCGCGTATTGGTTCTGGAGTGATCCCTTTAGCAAGAAGCTCATTCTCTTTAGCATCCCACTTTGGCATGGCAGTCGCGTAGTCCCTGGCCCCAGGTGATGGTGATATTTCTTCATCGCAGCATTTTTCTTGTTTTTCCCGACATTTCCATAGCAGGTTGTGACTCCTTGTACTTTACAAATGCATCCCAGTTAGCCTGCTTCTTCGTTAGATAGCATTCAAATTTAGGAGTCTTCTTCGTCTTCTGATACTTTTGCCATAATGCTTTCTTCCAGTTCTTGAATAGTTTGGCCATCTTCGTAAGAGTCCACGGCTTGACTTTCTTCCTCAATGCAGCTGTGTCGGCATCATCCTCACATTCTGGCAGGGTGAAATGTGTCATGAGGTCATTCCAAAGACCCTCTTTGCACCTGTCGGAGACATATTCACCCTCTTTCGCCCCTTTGGTCTTATTCCACTCTCGAACGGTGATCGGGATGCGATCCCTAACCATAACTACGCATTGTTGTTTAAATACAGTTTTAGCCTTTTCGGGTTCCACCGGTTCACCCCGTAGTGATACCCACGTAATTGTATAACGCGTAGATGCGTCGAACTTTTTGGCCGGGCCTCGTTTGGAATATTTTTTGCTCGATGTGGAGGCCTAAGAGAAGAAACATTGGTCAATTTATATATATATATACAACTCAGTTAATGCATCTACTGATCACCAGACTTCATATATACCTCGCCGTCAGCTTCTCCACCACCGGAGCCGTCGGCTTCTCCACCACCGGAGCCGTCGGCTTCTCCTTGATCATTTCGGTCGACCTCCTCTCCCTCACCGGAGGGGTTCAGATAAATCTACGGAGATTCGGGTGGATCAACATGGGGGGTGTCGTTGATCATATCCTCGAGAATTTCTTCATGTGCTAGGTCTCTCTGGATTGGATCCATAGTTTTCTACAAAATGCACACAATAACATTTTTCATTCAATATTGCTGCATAAAATAATACTAAACAATAATATGAACACGCAATTTGCTACCACCCTAAGTCCGGGGGCCCGCGAGCACTACCACATTAACCCTAAGTCCGGGGGCCCGTGAGCACCATAACCCTAACCCTAAGTCCGGCTGCCCGCGAGCACTACCACCCTAACCCTAAGTCCGGTGGCCCGCGAGCACCACCACCATAACCCTAAGTCCGGGGGCCCGCGAGCACTACCACCCTAACCCTAAGTGCGGGGCCCGCGAGCACTACCACCCTAACCCTAAGTGCGGGCCCCACGAGCACTACCACCCTAACCCTAAGTGCGGGCCCCACGAGCACTACCACCCTAACCCTAAGTGCGGGGGCCCGCGAGCACCACCATACTATATACTACACTAACATATTATATAATAAACTAATTAACATACTACACTAATATATACTACTAAAAAATAAAAAATACACTTTATATTACACTACTATATACTACTAAAAAATAAAAAAATATACTACACTAATATATACTACTAAAAAAATAAAAAATACACTTTATATTACACTACTATATACTACTAAAAAATAAAAAAAATCTACTACACTAATTAACATACTACACTAATATATACTACTAAAAAAATAAAAAATACACTTTATATTACACTACTATATACTACTAAAAAATAAAAAAATATACTACACTAATTAACATACTACACTGATATATACTACTAAAAAAACTTTATATTACACTACTATATACTACTAAAAAATAAAAAAATATACTACACTAATTAACATACTACACTAATATATACTACTAAAAATAAAAAATACACTTTATATTACACTACTATATACTACTAAAAAATAAAAATATATACTACACTAATTAACATACTACACTAATATATACTACTATATTATAAAAAAAATACACTATATTACACTACTATATACTACTAAAAAATAAAAAAAATTACTACACTAATTGGCCGGGGGTGCCGCCCCGGCCTGCTCGCCCGCACCGCCGCCCCGGCTGGCCTGCTCGCCCACAGTGGTCGGCGCCGCCGCGCGCCGGCGTACACGTACAACTGCCGCGCCGTCGATGCCGGATGGGAGAAAGGGGAGGGGCGCGATACCTGCTGGCCGGGGGCACACGCGCGGCGGCTGGATCTGGCTAGCTGGTGGCGGCGTTGGAGTGGGGGGAGGACGCGCTGGTGGCGGCCGGATCTGGCGGTGCAGTGGTCGGGCAGCCTGCCGGCGTCCTGTGCGTCGTCATCCTCACGCGCTTCGTCTCTGCAGCAGAGTGTGGTGGTTTGGGGAGAAGAAGGGGCGTGGGAATATAAAGGGGATATACCTTTAGTCCCGGTTCGTATCACGCACCGGGACTAAAGGCTTTTCGGCCAGCCCAACAGGCGCGCGCCAACGCCACACCTTTAGTCCCGGTGTGTAGCACGCACTGGGACTAAAGGTCCCTTTTTCAAAAAAATCACCCTCGGGCGCGCCTGTTTAAAAAAAATTCAATTAGCATATTATTTAAACATTTGAATTTTACAGTTTTTGCATACTTATGAATTTGAGAAAAATTTCAACATGAAAAGTTCTTGAATTTGAATAAGTAATCCAAATATATTTTCTGTTTTATAAAATAATTATTCTAACTAGTGAAACTAATAACCATTTTGCCATTTTCAATTTAAAAATGCATTAAATATTATATTTTGCATATTTTTAAATAAGTGATTCAAATCAATTTTCTGTTTTATAAAATAATTATTCTAACTAGTCAAACTATTAACCATTTTGCCATTTTCATGTAATTCCGACGCTCCGGTGGTCTTCCTCCGGCGAAACCCTAGACCGGGGGCCCCGGATCGTCTACCCCGCATTATTTTTTCCCGCCCATTCTCTTCCGGATCGTAGCCCCTTTAGGGTTTAGGGTTTTTGGTTTAGGGTTCCCTCCTCTGACTTAGGGTTTAGGGTTTAGACTCATATCTGCCGCCTCTCTCCACTCTATCTCATGGCTTCCACCATACATCTAACCCTAGAGAGGCGGAGATGGAGTCTTTCACGGGCTAGCAGGAAAATATTTTCCGAGGCGAAACTTCCGAAGATGCCATAGGGCGTGTGCACCAAGGTCATCTTCGAGAAGTTCCGCCACGGGAGATTTCCCAACCCTTTCCTCCATCCATGGGGATGAAACTCTCCATCCATGTTGGCTTGGTCGTTGCCATAGCACATCTAGACTCATATCTGTCGCCTCTCTCCACTCTATCCCATGGCTTCCACCATACCTCTAACCCTAGGGAGGCGGAGATGGAGTCTTTCACGGGCTAGCAGGAAAATATTTTCCGAGGTGGAACTTCCGAAGATGCCATAGGGCGTGTGCACCAAGGGCATCTTCGAGAAGTTCCGCCACGGGAGATTTCCCAACCCTTTCCTCCATCCATGGGGATGAAACTCTCCATCCATGTTGGCTTGTTGAGTTGCTTGCCATGGCGTATTGATGCTCCTTTTATAGGCACGACGCCGCTTCTACTTTGTCTTCTTCCTCCGATAGGGCGTCGTGCGCTACATGCTTTATCTCATCGAGCAATGCGTCCACCCACGCGTACTTATCCTACCGACAGCTTTAGTCCCGGTTTGAGCCCCCACCCGGTACTAAAGTTTACCCACGCGTCCTTGTCCCACCGACAGTTTTGTTAGATGACACAAAAACCACCTTTAGTCCCGGTTGCACCCACCAGCCGGTACTAAAGGTTAGCCACCCCCCAGATAAGGCCCTCCTAGATAAGCCTCCCCCAGATAAGCCCCCCCCCCCCATCTTTTGTCCCGGTTTGAGCCCCCACCTGGGATGAAAGTTTCCCGCGCCACTGCGTTCCCGCGCTTTCCACCAGTTCCCACCTCTGTCTTCCCGCCATTTTTTCAGTATATATATGTACGCTTGGCCTCCATTTACATATCACATCTAGACTCATCATTCTCTTCCCATGGCTTCCATCGTATCTCTAACCACCCGGGAGGCGGAGGCGCTTTGCGCCTCGAACTACCCCTACCCACTACGGGGGACAGGCTTCGTCCGGGTTTCTATCTTGCCATTGAAATGCTTGCCTTTCTTCTTTAAGGGATGACTGGGCGGAAGAAAACGACGATTGTACGGGTACACATTCTTTCTACATTTATCCAGATATATACTTTCAGTCTCATCTAAACAGTGCGTGCATGCATTGTATCCTTTGTTCGTCCGACCTGAAATGTTACTAAGAGCAGGCCAATCATTGATGGTTACGAACAGCAACGCTTGTAGGTCAAATTCCTGTTGTTTGTGCTCATCCCACACACGTACACCTGGTTTGGCCCACAACTGTAGAAGTTCATCAACTAATGGCCTTAGGTACACATCAATGTCGTTGCCGGGTTGCTTCGGGCCTTGGATGAGCACTGGCATCATAATGAACTTCCGCTGCATGCACAACCAAGGAGGAAGGTTGTAGATACATAGAGTCATGGGCCAGGTGCTGTGACTGCAGTTCTGCTCCCCAAAAGGATTCATGCCATCGGTACTTAGACCAAACCATAAGTTCCTTGCGTCACCAGCAAAGTCCGGGAAGTCTCTCTCGATTTTTCTCCACTGCCGACCATCAGCAGGGTGCCTCAACATCCCGTCTTTATTACGGTCTTCCATGTGCCATCGCAACAACTTGGCATGCTCTTTATTTCTAAACAAACGTTTCAACCATGGTATTATAGGAGCATACCACATCACCTTGGCAGGAACCCTCTTCCTGGGTTGCTCGCCCTCAACATCACCAGGGTCATCTTTTCTGATCTTATACCGCAATGCAGTGCATACCGGGCATTTATCCATATTCTCGTATTTCTCACCGTGGTAGAGGATTCAGTCATTAGGGCATGCATGTATCTTCTGCACGTCTAATCCTAGAGGGCAGACAAGTTTCTTTGCTTCGTACGCACTAGAGGGCAATTGGTTATTTCTTAGAAGCAGCTTCTTCATTATTACGAGCAACTTTTCAAATCCCGAGTCAGTCAGACCGGTCTCCGCCTTCCACTTCAACAATTCCAGTGTGCTACCCAGCTTCTTCTGGCCATCTTCACAAGTTGGATACAGCAATGTGTTATGGTCTTGTAACATCTGCTCGAACTGCAACCTCTCCTTTTCTGTGTCGCAGTCTCGCCTTGCATCACTAATGACCCGACCAAAATCATCAACGGGCTCATCTGGTTCCCGTTCTTCACCCCCTTCTTTTTCATTATCTTTAACTGCGGTATCATCGTATTCAGGAAACATAGATCGGTAGTTGTCATCATCGTTCTCTTCTTCATCGTCGTCTTCCATCATAACCCCTCTTTCTCCGTGCTTGGTCCAAACATTATAGCCGGACATGAAACCGGACCGAAGCAGGTGGCTCTGAATGACTCTTGAGGAAGTGTGAGCCTGCTCATTCCGACATTCAACACATGGACAACACATAAAACCATCCCGCCGCTTGTTCGCCTCGGCCACGAGGCGAAAAGAACGCACGCCTTCTCTATAAGCGTCAGAGCGTCGGTCACCGTACATCCATGGGTGGCTCATCTACATCATACAACCATGCATATATATCAAACGCAATCACGATGCTTAAATTAGTACCGCGGAGTCAAAACGAGAAAATAGTTGCTAACCTTTTAGGACACTTCAAAACAAAGAGGAGAAACCTTAAGTGTCGCTCTGGCACCTCATATCATATTTTGTCTTGTGTGAACTCAAGTGGCATCGCTCTAATAGGCATTTCACCGAACACCTCTAGTGCATATGAAGAAAAAAAGTTAGCACAAAGTTATACCCACCTCTCACATAGGAAAAAAACGGGAGAGAGTGGAGGGTTGGGTGCATATATATAGGGTCAGACCATTAGTCCTGGTTGTAGATACAAACCGGGACTAAAGGTTCTGCTAGGAGCACGCACGTCGGTCCAGACCTATTTGTCCCGGTTTGTATCTCAAACCGGGACTAATGGTTCCTTACGGACCGAGACAAAGTGTCTCGGCCTCCTCGAGCCGTTTGGTTCGACCATTAGTCCCGGCCCGAACTAAAGGGCCATTTTCTACTAGGGTGTGCAGCTCAGCGCCTTGGCCTGCCGCTCGTCCCGCCTTCCCTGGCGCACAATGGCAGCTTCCTCCGAGGCGCCAACTTCGCCGTCGGGGCCTCCACCACTCTCGACGCCGCTTTCTTCCACGACGGCTCCAATCCCGGCTTCAAGTTCCCGCTCAACACCAGCTTGGGCGTGCAGCTGGAGTGGTTCGAGTCGCTCAAGCCGGAGCTCTGCCGAACCACCAGAGGTAATTAATTATTCAGCTAGTATAATAATTAGTTTGCATTGCAACGGAGATCGAGTAACAAAATCATGTTGTGCAACGCACGCAGACTGCAAGAAACTATTCGGCAGATCCCTCTTCTTCGTGGGCGAGTTCGGGGTCAACGACTACCACTTCTCTTTCATGTCAAAGAGCATGCAACAGATCAGGTCGATCGTGCCTGATGTCGTCAGGACCATCTCCTTGGCCATCGAGGTAATCTACTAACCAACAAACATTGTAGTACCAAGATATAGGTAGCTGTGGAAATATTTAATGGTACAAAATTAATTAACAGCGGCTGATCAAGCACGGGGCGACGAGCTTCATCGTTCCCGGGACGATCCCGTCGGGGTGCGTGCCACAGATTCTCAACTTCTTCCGCAAAGACGACCCGAAAGAGTACAACTCCACCACCGGTTGCCTGGAAGGTTACAACAAGCTGGGAATGCACCACAACTTGCTCCTGCAGAAGGCCCTCAAGAAGCTCCAGAGCAGGTACTACCCTCGCGTCACCATTGTCTATGCCGACCTCTTCGGCCCCATCATGGAGATGGTGGAGTCGCCCCGCAAGTTCGGTAAGCACCATGCTACTAGTACAACCGATCGATGTTAATTTTCAGGCATACATTACATTCTGTAGCCCGTTGCTAGCTTGGGGGAGATGATGGTGGTCGGTTGACAGCTTTGGCTAGAGGTAGAAGAAGAACTCACGCACGCAACACACAGGAGAGGAACACACACAGAGTCTGCTGCACACGCACTTAGTGCTTTTCTCTGTTCTCTCACTTCACCAAAATACAAGCCGGTTACAACCTTTTAAAGGGAAATATGCAACACACGCACGCACAACGGCCTGATCCGTTTTCTACTCCACTACACTACAGGAATGGCGCGGTGCGCCGACGGCCGGCCCGTACGCCGACGGCCAGTTGTCGGGGCCCTCGGCGTAGCGCCGGGCCAGGCCAGCCCCGCTTCCGAGCCTTCGGCGTAGCCTCGCCGTCGGCGTAGCCACCGATACGCCGACGGTGGCCCTCGGCGTACGGGATGTCCGCGTGGCACTTGCCGGATTGGCTGGACGGATCCCTAACGGAGCCATCAATACGCCGAGGGTGACCGTCGGCGTACCGCCGTACGTTTATTTTATTCATACGCCGAGGGTCATCGTCGGCGTACCGCCGTACATTTTTATTTATTTTTTCCACCAAATTATAAATTTATTTTATATTTGTATTTATTTATTAGTATCAATTATTTAGGTTCTATTTTATCAAATCGACGGATTCGTAGCCTCCAAATAATAGTCTCCACGCCCACATGAAATGTCGAATCTTCTCACACCTTGAGAAATTTGCATGTTTGTAAGTGTTATTATCACATGTGTCTGAAATTTATATATCACACTTTTAGTGAAGTTGTTCAGAGATTCAATCCTTATCACTAGGGGGTAGACGATCCGAGGCCCACAGATCAGGGTTCCGCGGCAAACCGCGCTCCGGGTCGTAGGAAACCCTCAAGAACTTGCATGTGGCCATTGTACATGCATGGAGGTGTGGTGTTGTGTTGAAACATGCAAAACCTAGTCCCCGGGTTGCATGAATGTGTCCCCCTTCGCATGCATGCGCTGTAACCTAAAAGGAAAGGTTCTGGACTTATATAAGGGGAAACTCCCTGTTTCGGTGAAACCGGGTAGGATATTGCCGCACCTTATGAACCAACATGGTTTTACATCATCATATGACCTAAACAAACACAAAAAAAGAGAGAGCTACGCCGGGCTACCCCTGTCAAAGGAACGTCTATGGGGGGTAGACGATCCGAAGCCCACAGATCAGGGTTCCACGGCAAACCGCGCTCCGGGTCGTAGGAAACCCTCAAGAACGGGCATCTGGCCCTTGCACATGCATGAAGGTGTGGTGTTGTGTTGAAACATGCAAAACCTAGTCCCCTGGTTGCATGAATGTGTCCCCCTTCGCATGCATGCGCTGTAACCTAAAATGGAAGGTTCTAGACTTATATAAGGGGGAAACTCCCCGTTCCGGTGAAACCGGGTAGGACACTGCCGCACCTTGTGAACCAACATGGTTTTACATCATCATATGACCTAAACAAACACAAAACAAGAGAGAGCTACGCCGAGCTACCCCTGTCAGAGGAACGTCTATGGGGGGTAGACGATCCGAGGCCCACAAATCAAGGTTCCGCGGCAAACCGCGCTCCGGGTCATAGGAAACCCTCAAGAACGGGCATGTGGCCCTTGCACATGTATGGAGGTGTGGTGTTGTGTTGAAACATGCAAAACCAAGTCCCCGGGTTGCATGAATGTGTCCCCCTTCGCATGCATGCGCTGTAACCTAAAAGGGAAGGTTCTCGACTTATATAAGGGGGAAACTCCCTGTTCCGGTGAAACCGGGTAGGATACTGCCGCACCTTGTGAACCAACATGGTTTTACATCATCATATGACCTAAACAAACACAAAACAAGAGAGAGCTACGCCGGGCTGCCCCTGTCAGAGGAACGTCTATGTGGGGTAGACGATCCGAGGCCCACAGATCAGGGTTCCGCGGCAAACCGCGCTCCGGGTCGTAGGAAACCCTCAAGAACTTGCATGTGGCCCTTGCACATGCATGGAGGTGTGGTGTTGTGTTGAAACATGCAAAACCTAGTCCCCGGGTTGCATGAATGTGTCCCCCTTCGCATGCATGCGCTGTAACCTAAAAGGGAAGGTTCTGGACTTATATAAGGGGGAAACTCCCTGTTTCGGTGAAACCGGGTAGGATACTGCCGCACCTTGTGAACCAACATGGTTTTACATCATCATATGACCTAAACAAACACAAAACAAGAGAGAGCTACGCCGGGCTACCCCTGTCAAAGGAACGTCTATGGGGGGTAGACGATCCGAAGCCCACAGATCAGGGTTCCACGGCAAACCGCGCTCCGGGTCGTAGGAAACCCTCAAGAACGGGCATGTGGCCCTTGCACATGCATGAAGGTGTGGTGTTGTGTTGAAACATGCAAAACCTAGTCCCCGGGTTGCATGAATGTGTCCCCCTTCGCATGCATGCGCTGTAACCTAAAATGGAAGGTTCTGGACTTATATAAGGGGGAAACTCCCCGTTCCGGTGAAACCGGGTAGGACACTGCCGCACCTTGTGAACCAACATGGTTTTACATCATCATATGACCTAAACAAACACAAAACAAGAGAGAGCTACGCCGAGCTACCCCTGTCAGAGGAACGTCTATGGGGGGTAGACGATCCGAGGCCCACAAATCAGGGTTCCGCGGGAAACCGCGCTCCGGGTCGTAGGAAACCCTCAAGAACGGGCATGTGGCCCTTGCACATGTATGGAGGTGTGGTGTTGTGTTGAAACATGCAAAACCTAGTCCCCGGGTTGCATGAATGTGTCCCCCTTCGCATGCATGCGCTGTAACCTAAAAGGGAAGGTTCTCGACTTATATAAGGGGGAAACTCCCTGTTCCGGTGAAACCGGGTAGGATACTGCCGCACCTTGTGAACCAACATGGTTTTACATCATCATATGACCTAAACAAACACAAAACAAGAGAGAGCTACGCCGGGCTACCCCTGTCAGAGGAACGTCTATGTGGGGTAGACGATCCGAGGCCCACAGATCAGGGTTCCGCGGCAAACCGCGCTCCGGGTCGTAGGAAACCCTCAAGAACTTGCATGTGGCCCTTGCACATGCATGGAGGTGTGGTGTTGTGTTGAAACATGCAAAACCTAGTCCCCGGGTTGCATGAATGTGTCCCCCTTCGCATGCATGCGCTGTAACCTAAAAGGGAAGGTTCTGGACTTATATAAGGGGGAAACTCCCCGTTTCGGTGAAACCGGGTAGGATACTGCCGCACCTTGTGAACCAACATGGTTTTACATCATCATATGACCTAAACAAACACAAAACTAGAGAGAGCTACGCCGAGCTACCCCTGTCAGAGGAACGTCTATGGGGGGTAGACGATCCGAAGCCCACAGATCAGGGTTCCGCGGCAAACCGCGCTCCGGGTCGTAGGAAATCCTCAAGAACGGGCATGTGGCCCTTGCACATGTATGGAGGTGTGGTGTTGTGTTGAAACATGCAAAACCAAGTCCCCGGGTTGCATGAATGTGTCCCCCTTCGCATGCATGCGTTGTAACCTAAAAGGGAAGGTTCTCGACTTATATAAGGGGGAAACTCCCCGTTCCGGTGAAACCGGGTAGGATACTGCCGCACCTTGTGAACCAACATGGTTTTACATCATCATATGACCTAAACAAACACAAAACAAGAGAGAGCTACGCCGGGCTACCCCTGTCAGAGGAACGTCTATGGGGGGTAGACGATCCGAGGCCCACAGATCAGGGTTCCGCGGCAAGACGCGCTCCGGGTCGTAGGAAACCCTCAAGAACTTGCATGTGGCCCTTGCACATGCATGGAGGTGTGGTGTTGTGTTGAAACATGCAAAACCTAGTCCCCGGGTTGCATGAATGTGTCCCCCTTCGCATGCATGCGCTGTAACCTAAAAGGGAAGGTTCTGGACTTATATAAGGGGGAAACTCCCCGTTCCGGTGAAACCGGGTAGGATACTGCCGCACCTTGTGAACCAACATGGTTTTACATCATCATATGACCTAAACAAACACAAAACAAGAGAGAGCTACGCCGAGCTACCCCTGTCAGAGGAACGTTTATGGGGGGTAGACGATCCGAGGCCCACAGATCAGGGTTCCGCGGCAAACCGCGCTCCGGGTCGTAGGAAACCCTCAAGAACGGGCATGTGGCCCTTGCACATGCATGGAGGTGTGGTGTTGTGTTGAAACATGCAAAACCTAGTCCCCGGGTTGCATGAATGTGTCCCGCTTCGCATGCATGCACTTTAACCTAAAAGGGAAGGTTCTGGACTTATATAAGGGGGAAACTCCCCGTTCCGGTGAAACCGGGTAGGATACTGCCGCACCTTGTGAACCAACATGGTTTTACATCATCATATGACCTAAACAAACACAAAACAACAGAGAGCTACGCCGGGCTACCCCTGTCAGAGGAACGTTTATGGGGGGTAGACGATCCGAGGCCCATAGATCAGGGTTCCGCGGCAAACCGCGTTCCGGGTCGTAGGAAACCCTCAAGAACGGGCATGTGGCCCTTGCACATGCATGGAGGTGTGGTGTTGTGTTGAAACATGCAAAACCTAGTCCTCGGTTGCATGAATGTGTCCCCCTTCGCATGCATGCGCTGTAACCTAAAAGGGAAGGTTCTCTACTTATATAAGGGGGAAACTCCATGTTCTGGTGAAACCGGGTAGGATACTGCCGCACCTTGTGAACCAACATGGTTTTACATCATCATATGACCTAAACAAACACAAAATAAGAGAGAGCTATGCCGGGCTACCCCTGTCAGAGGAACGTCTATGGGGGGTAGACGATCCGAGGCCCACATATCAGGGTTCCGCGGCAAACCGTGCTCCGGGTCGTAGCAAACCCTCAAGAACGGGCATGTGGCCCTTGCACATGCATGGAGGTGTGGTGTTGTGTTGAAACATGCAAAACCTAGTCCCCAGGTTGCATGAATGTGTCCCCCTTCGCATGCATGCGTTGTAACCTAAAAGGGAAGGTTCTCGACTTATATAAGGGGGAAACTCCCTGTTCCGGTGAAACCGGGTAGGATACTGCCGCACCTTGTGAACCAACATGGTTTTACATCATCATATGACCTAAACAAACACAAAACAAGAGAGAGCTACGCCGGGCTACCCCTGTTAGAGGAACGTCTATGGGGGGTAGACGATCCGAGGCCCACAGATCAAGGTTCCGCGGCAAACCGTGCTCCGGGTCGTAGGAAACCCTCAAGATCGGGCATGTGGCCCTTGCACATGCATGGAGGTGTGGTGTTGTGTTGAAACATGCAAAACCTAGTCCCCGGGTTGCATGAATGTGTCCCCCTTCGCATGCATGCGCTATAACCTAAAAGGGAAGGTTCTGGACTTATATAAGGGGGAAACTCCCCGTTCCGGTGAAACCGGGTAGGATACTGCCGCACCTTGTGAACCAACATGGTTTTACATCATCATATGACCTAAACAAACACAAAACAAGAGAGAGCTACGCCGGGCTACCCCTGTCAGAGGAATGTCTATGGGGGGTAGACGATCTGAGGTCC
Source organism: Avena eriantha (assembly GCA_910589775.1). Classification (NCBI taxonomy): domain Eukaryota; kingdom Viridiplantae; phylum Streptophyta; class Magnoliopsida; order Poales; family Poaceae; genus Avena; species Avena eriantha. The sequence continues at coordinate 100,627,884 of OU342744.1, forward strand.
ACAGATCAGGGTTCCGCGGCAAACTGCGCTCCGGATCGTAGGAAACCCTCAAGAACGGGCATGTGGCCCTTGCACATGCATGGAGGTGTGGTGTTGTGTTGAAACATGCAAAACCTAGTCCGCGGGTTGCATGAGTGTGTCCCCCTTCGCATGCATGCGCTGTAACCTAAAAGGGAAGGTTCTGGACTTATATAAGGGGGAAACTCCCCGTTCCGGTGAAACCGGGTAGGATACTGCCGCACCTTGTGAACCAACATGGTTTTACATCATGATATGACCTAAACAAACACAAAACAAGAGAGAGCTACGCCGGGCTACCCCTATCAGAGGAACATCTATGGGGGTAGACGATCCGAGGCCCACTGATCAGGGTTCCGCGGCAAACATGCAAAGTATATACTAATAATATATAGTAATAATATAGTAATAATATAATATAGTATAGTAATAATATAAAAAAGTATAAAGTATATACTAATACTAGAAAATAAATAAAAAACCTAGCTACGCCGACGGCAGCCCTCGGCGTATCCTGGCCGTCAGCGTAGCGTTATCCCTTTTTTTTAGCCCGCGGCCTACCTGGGCCACTCACCCCCGACCCTATCCCCAACCCGTCCCGACCCCGCCGCCACTCAACCCGCCCCCGACCCCGCCGCCACCAGCCGCTGCTCCCCGAGCCCGGGGCCGCCGCCGCCCCTCCTCCTCCCGACCCCGCCGCCACCCCTCCTCCTCCCGACCCTGCCTTCGCCCCTCCTCCCCCCGACCCCACCGCCACCCCTCCTCCTCCCGACCCCGCCGCCGCCCCTCCTCAACCGAAGCTCGCCGCCCCTCCTCCTCCCGACCCCGCCGCCACCAGCCGCTGCTCCCCGAGTTCGGGGCCGCCCATCCTCCTCCCCGAGCCCCGCCGCCTCCTCCTCCCAGAGCCCCACCCCAACCTGCGCGCGCCCCCGACCTGGCCACTGACTTCTCCGGTGCCTCCTCCTCGTTCTAGAGCTGGGTCGCGCCGCCCCCGCGTAGCCGCCACCGCCAGGAGCTCGCGCGTCCACCTGCCTCCCTCGTCCCCGGCGCCGCCTCCCTCGTCCCTGAGCTCGAGCACCTCCGACCGCCTCCCTTGTCCCCGAGCTCGCCCGTCGTCGCCTCCCTCGTCCCCGACCCGCTGCGCTGCCCTCTAGTCCCCTCGTTCCCGAGCTCCCTGACCCACTGTACCGCCCCCGGCACTGCATCCCGAGCCCCAACCCACGACCGTCGCCAGGGCCCTGCACCGCATCAACCTCGTCGCGGCCGAGCTCCGGTAAGCAGGCCCCCGATTCTAGAACTTTAGTCCCCGACTCTAGTCAGTTTTAGAGTAGAATTTAGGCCCTTGGCGTAGGAGTATAATTTAGGCCCGGTTAATTCTGCATTAGCCATGTTAGTCAGTTTAGGAGTAGAATTTAGTAAAAAAGAAGTGGAAATAGGTGTTTGCTAGTATGTGAGTAGAAATGCTAGAATAGGAGTTTGCCAGTAGTTTGTATAAATAGTAATTTGTGGTATGTTAGTAGAAATAGGAGTAGAATTAGAAATGCTAGAAATAGGAGTAGAATTAGATATGCTAGAAATTGGAGTAGAATTAGAAATGCTAGAAATAGGAGTAGAATTAGATATGCTAGAAATTGGAGTAGAATTTAGTATATTTAACCATTTGTTCATGTTTTTGCAGCTACCGGAGGGTGAGCAGGGGGTGTTTCGACGGCAGGGTCCCGGATCATCTTTGACGATTTGATCGCGCTTCGAGGGTGAGAATTTGCTCGCCTCTCTTGTACCTAGGTTTATTTTCGTGTCTAGATCACCAAGTCTGTCGCGTCACCTAGGCGTCATCCCGACCGTAAGCGTTACGCGACTTAATATGCATTAGTGGTCTCGCATATTTTGAACCGTAAGGCTTACGGCTTTTATCGGGCAGTCGACGGATTCGTAGTTGGGTATGGTTCTCCCTGGCTCTACCTCGATTCAAGACAGGATTTCGGTGACGCCTCCTCGTTGTTCTCCGGATGCACATCCTCTTGGCTTTTTGTCAAGACGTGTATCGGGAGAGCAGTAGGGAGGTGCTGCCGAAATTCTGCTCGGATCGGGGTAGAGCCAGGGAGAACTTACCCAATCTACGGATCTGGCGGCTAGTTAGGACCCTCTTTTCCTATTAGACATGTAGGTTGATGAATGCGTAAAAATATGAAGCATTTAATCTTCTGTTTGATATAAAATGTTATATTTGTTGTTTGGCTCCCAACAAAGCAGAAGAGGATGGCTGATAATGGGTGGATGTATAGTGGCCGTATTAGTGCGACTAATAAAACAGACGATTGGGTATGGAACACTCATTTGTTAGTGAATGAGTTAGCGCGTGGTTCGAAGGCAATGGTTCGGGCACTTTGTCCCTGCGCTCATTGCACTAAGCGTCATCGTCAGGGAAAGGATGACATGTATAAACACCTTCTGCAATATGGGTACATGTCTAACTATGTCACGCAAGTCGACTTTGCTCGGTACGAACGTGACAGGGGTGAGGTGATGCGTCAGCGGCTCAATGGCAGTGAGCACGATGGGATTAGAAACTTTCTAGATGATCTCATCGATGCTGACCAGCCGGATTCGCCACCTCGACGGGAGGAACCACCAGAACCAGAGGAACCACCAGAACCAGAGGAACCGCTAGAACCAGAGGAACCGGAGCCAACCGCGAAGGCCTTCCTTGATATGATGGCCGTGGCTAAGAGGCCTCTGTACGAGGGTGCAAAGATTTCTCAGCTCGATGCCATCTCTCAGTGTCTAGCCGACAAGTGCCAGTACTCCGCCACCCGTTCTCACTTTGAAGCTAATCTGATAACATGTGGTAACATGTTGCCCAAAGGGCATTGTCTGCCTAAAACCTTTTACGAAACAAAGAAACTCATGAAGGAGCTGAACATGGATTATGAAAAGATAGATTGTTGTCCAAAAGGTTGCCTTTTGTTTTGGAAATAGTTTGCGGATGACAAGTACTGCTCCATTTGTGGGGCCTCTAGGTATGATGAGGTAAAGGGAAAGGATGGTCAGATGAGGCAGCCGAATGTCGCTCTAAAGATTCTTCGGTATCTCCCATTCATAAAAATAATCTAGCGGCTTTACTTGAGCGAGGAGACTGCCAAACAGATGACGTGGCACAAGAAGGGGAAGAGATATGAGGACGAGCATGGACAGAAGAAGATGGGACATCCGTCTGATGGTAAGGCATGGAAGAACTTCGATGACAAATACCCCCGGTGGGCAGAAGAGGCTCAGAATGTCAGAATTGCGATAGCAACAGATGGCTTCAACCCATATGGTTTGTCGACGGCCGCGTACAGCTGCTGGCCGGTGTTTGTTATTCCGCTTAATCTCCCCCCGGAGTATTAATGCAACGGAAGACCATGTTTCTGTCGTTGATCATTCCAGGGCCCGAGTACCCGGGGAAAAATTTGAGTGTCTACATGCAACCGATTGTGGATGATTTGAACCACTCCTGGATACACGGGACGTTGACATACGACCGAGCATCAAAGAGAAACTTCTTGATGAAAGTTTGGTTGCAGTATACCATGCATGACATGCCCGTGTACGCCCTAACGTGCGAATGGTGTACAACTGGTAAGTGGCCATGCCCAGTGTGCAGGCACCGACTTGAGTTTCTTTGGCTAAAGTCGGGTCGCAAGTATGTTGCGTTTGACACGAATCGACAGTACCTCAAAAGAAAGCTTCCGTTCAGAGAAGACAAGAAGAACTTCAAGAAGGGCAAAGTTGTGCATGAAGTAAAAGAGGTACCAAAGTTCGATGGTTCAGTTGTTGATGCCGAGCTACGTGCTCTCGTGCCTGCGGCGCCGGGAACTGGCCATCTATTTGCGGGATATGGTGTAACGCACAACTGGACTCATGTGGCAGCCTTAACGAATCTTGTGTATTACAAGGACCTTGAACTTCCCCATAACATCGATGTGATGCACACCGAAAATAATGTCGGGGAGTCCCTTTTTCACACAGTACTGAACATTCCTGGAAAGTCAAAGGATAATGTCAAGGCTAGAGTCGATGTTGAGAAGCTTTGTGATAGGAAGAGATTACACATGCAGCCTCCTACTGTCTGTCGAAAGAATTGGTTCAAGCCGCATGCCTACTACTGCCTTGATAATGTCCAAAAGAAGGAGTCATTTAGGTGGCTCAAATATGTCGTGATGTTCCCTGATGGTTATTGTTCGAATATAAGTAAGGGAGTCAATCTTTCGACGGGACAAGTCACCGGGCTCAAGAGTCACGACTATCATATATGGATTGAGCGGCTGATGCCGGTGATGGTTCGAGGGTATCTCCTCGACAAAGTCTGGCGAGTGCTTGCGGAGTTGAGCCATTTCTTCCGCACGCTCTGTGCTAAGCAGATATGTCCTCTGGTTATTGAGAAGCTGCAAGTTCAGGTGCCGGAGTTGCTATGCAATTTGGAGATGATCTTTCCGCCAGGCTTCTTTACTTCGATGGCACATCTCACTGTGCACCTCGCAAACGAGGCACTCTTGGGGGGCCCGGTGCAATTTCGTTGGCAGTTTTGTATTGAGAGAGAGTTTAAGTATATTCGAAAGATAACTGGAAACAAAGCCGAGATTGAAGCATGCATAGCTGAAGCAACATGCCTTTGGGAGATGGCAGACGCCGCGACAACCTACTGGCCCGATGATGTTCCCACTATGCATAACCCGGTCTCTCGTTACAATGTCGACCTGCCCAAGAATGACCCCAATCTCGAACTATTCCAATTTCCCGGTGGCAAGGCCGGTAAAGGACTAAAATATAGCTTGCCGAAGGAAGAGAAGGATTGCATAATGCTCTATGTGCTTATGAACATGAAGGAAGTGGTCGATTTCATTAGGTAAAATGGTAAACAACTTCTTATTTTCTCGGTTTAATGCTCTATGCAGCTAGTAACTCGGTCTAATGCTTATTTTCTCCTTAGCGACTTCACGGATGAACAGTGGTCGGGACCGACGGATCCCTCTCCCATGGAGTTGGACACTCTATTGAAAGAGGGTGCTCCTGGAAATAAAAAAAACTTTGTGTCCTGGTTCATGGAAAAAGTAATTTCTAACATGTCCCTCTTACCTTGCAATATCTGACTTGTCCCTCTTATTCCACGTAACTAATGAACGGAACAAACCTGTAGGGAGCTGATCCCAACGTTGAGATGTCAGATGAGCTGAAATGTGTTTCCCAAGGTTGTAACCGTGACGTCATGAAGTATGAGAAGTATGATGTGAATGAGTTTCGCTTCCATACAGAGACGCACCAGAAGGGGCGACCGAATGCAAAAACGGTAAATACTGGGGTCTTCACCAGAGGAGCCGATTCCCTTGATTACTACGGAAGGTTAGAGAATGTATACGAGCTGACCTTCAATCGTACGAACGTACAACTCAATCTTGTTGTGTTCAAGTGCCACTGGTTCGACCCAAGGGGTGGACTGAGAAGTACCCCTTCCATTGGGTTAGTTGAAGTTAGGCCTTCAACCACCTATAGCGGAGCCGACGTCTTTGTTGTTGCTCACCAAGCCAACCAAGTTTATTATTTGACCTACCCATGCCAGAAAGCGGAACTCCAGGGCTGGGAAGTCGTGTTCCAGGTATCGCCACATGGTAACCTACCGATTCCCTCCGAGGACGATTACAACAACATTAACCCTGTAACGTACGAGGGAATTTTTTATCAAGAGCAAGAGGATGTCGGGCACTTTGATTTAGAACCGGTTGATCTTGAGGACCTTGGGAACGATGCAGAAACTCGGGGTCAGTCAGTGGTGAATCTACATGATATAGATATGCTCGAGAAGTTTCATACAGAGAATGACAACGATGATGAGCCTCCACCCTTCGATGAGAATCCAACTTTCTACTCAAAAGATAGTGATAGTGAGAATGAGAATGGGAATGAGAATCAGAATGATAGTGAGTATTTATTATGTCTTTGTGCTTAATTGTTTTCTTAATTGCATTATGCCTTTATGCTTTGTGTATACATTTTATTATGTCTTTGTGCTTAATTGTTTTCTCTTATTAAATGCAGGTGATTGAAAAATATGAGCAGCGGCAAGGCAAGCTCTTCGTCCTTGCTTAATGCGTGCTGAAACAGCGCAAGAAAAAAGCTACACGGAGTGGGAGACGGCCAAATCCCAATCCACGTTACCCCGATCTTGCTGGTGCGGGAGGAGGACGAGGTCGAGGTCGAGGAGGAGGACGAGGACGAGGTGGCAGGGGAGGAGGCGTGGACTTTGACCCACCACCCTCCGCTTCTGGCGACGTGGCTCCTGAGTTCTTCCTGACAGAGCAGCCTTTTGGGGACGAGGCGGAGCCAGAGACCGAGAGGGAGGCAGATACCGAGACGGAGTCTAGAGACGAGGCGGAGGCGGAGGCTGACACTAGCTACGAGTTGGTGCCGCCAAAGAAATTGCGGAATCGTGGGGAATCGGGAGTCCCTGAGGAGAGGTTAGAGCCTAGGACCCAGGAGGCGAAAGCCCTTATTATTCCAGATGGCCTTGAGTAAGTGTACTAATTTTGCAATTTAAAACATGTAATTTCATATTGGTCATAAATAATTTGGCATGTGTACTAATGTTTATTATTGTGCAGCAATTGGACATTTCCTCCGGGGACCAAGCCTCGCCTTCCTAACAGCCTGGTTGGAGCTCTGATTAGGAAGTTCTGGCCGGGCTATCACATTTCCCCCGATGGTGTCAGGGGGCTAGCTACTACTTGGGCGGACTACCAGACTACTCGTGTCCCGGGATTTCGCACAGCTGCTGATGCTGTCATCACCAAGTTTTGGGTAAGGCATATTTCTCGAGTTAATACTTGATGACCCCACCGTGCTAACTCATGACTCTTACAATTGTTTTTTATGCATGATTGAAGTGCTTTTATCGTGTGGCTGAGGAGGACCAGGAGAAGGCGGACAAGACTTTGCTTGGGGCTTGTGTGAAGTTGACACCCCAGGTGTGGTACAACCAGAAGGTCACGGCCGCTAGTCACTTCTGGGCCGACAGGGGCGTGAGGATCAGGAAGGAAGACATTGTCGGTAAGAAGTCTAATCCTGAGTACTCGATGACGCCAGAAGAGTATATGTCGGTGAGTAAAATGTCAATGAGATTCTACATTGCTGCTAAGTTGCCATTGCATTGTCTGGAGTTGAGTATTGCATTTTCAGGTTGTCCCCGATTGGGCTGAGCCGCATCGACTCGCATGGGAGGAGCTGGTTAGGACGAGGTGGCTCAGTGAAGACGAAGAGTTTGCAGCCTTGTCGAGGCGGAACGCGGAGAACCGAGGCGATGGTGGAACACACTGCGCGGGAAACCGCAACTTTGACCGCTTCAAGGGGAAGGTGGTATGTATATACATGGAACGACCTGCATTTATTTCTCGTCATGTTCGTACTTCATATGCATAATATTTCTTTTCGCGATGCAGGTGGCCGAGGCACAACCCGGGGAGGTGATTCATGACGTCGCCGTCTATGAGATGATGCGGCGAAAGAAGCCCGATCCTCGCAGCCTCAGCCCTCGTTACCCGAGTACTACGGCACTGCCCAGAACAACTTGGTGGACTACAACACGATGGTGAAGGCTCGTCACCTCCATGTGGATGACCCCATTCACGCGGAGATCGACGAGGAGTCGTTGGTCCTGTCGGGGCACGGATTGCAGCATGGACGTCTCAAGATTCTAAATAAGAAGGTCAAGCCTACCCTCACCACGAGCTTCACGCGTCTCAAGGCTACCCACCCCGCCGACGGCCCCCCTATCCCGCCTCGTAGCCAGCCTCGTCGATCCACCTCCAGAGATGATGTAAGTTTTACTCATTTTTATCATCTTTATGACTTTTGTTTCTGCATGGCTAACTGCTGACGACATTCCTTGTATTTGAAATTGTAGCCTGAGTTCGAGGCGGCCTACGATGCCGCTCATGATGAATATCAGGTGGCCTTTCGGCAGTATCTGGAGGCGAATGCGATCTACATGCAATACGTAAATGTAAGTTTGAACCTTTATTTTTGCAAAAGATACAAGTCCCACTTCCCCTAGTTTGTTGTATTACGGCCTGACATCTAAACTATCTTGCAGGCGATGTTGATGAATATTCAAACTGGACAGAATACGGATTTAGGGCATGTGCCTCCCATGCCGGGGCAGCCGCCATGCATGCCATCGAGGGACAGTTTCGCTAGGACATACTACGCATCGACATCAGTAAGTTCTTTGCTAGCCCACTGGTTATCGCTTTACTTTGCCTCGCAAGTTGCTAACATGTAGGCAACATGTAGGGAACGGGAGCTTCTGGGAACCAGCACTTTAGCCATGCCTCGCCGGATGGGCGTCAGATCACACCGCTTCATGACAATGGTCCTTCTCCTGGCCATTCTGCTGGTGGTTCTCCCAATCCTCACCCCGACACTTCTCCTACTACCTCACGAGATGGTTCTTCTGCTGCTTCTACTGGACGCCACCCTCGCTAGAGGTCGCCTCTTTTCACCAGGGGAGATCTCGGGTACACCCCGTCTCCTCCAGAGTTGTAGGGTTTTATTGTCTATGCATGTGTGACGATGTTGATACATGTATGAATGATGTGATCATGTTGATACATGTATGAATGATGTGATCCTGTTGATACATGTTTGAATGATGTGATCTTGTTTGATACATGTATGAATGATGTGATTTTGTTTGAATTTTTGTGAAATACATGTTCAATATTGCTGTGAATAATATTGCAAGAAATAAAACTGCAGCGAAACAGAGGAAAAAAATTCTAGGCGGGGCCTACGCCGAGGGCCATGCCGTCGGCGTAGTACCTCCTCTATGCCAAATGGTACACGATACGCCGAGGGCCTAACCGTCGGCGTAGCTGTCTGCCTGGCACGGCCAGCGCCTGCCACGTGCTACAGCTATGCCGAGGGCCTAACCGTCTGCGTATGCCTAGGCCTACGCCGAGGCCCGCGGCCGTCGGCCCAGCTGCCTTCCTGGGGCGCCCACAGTCTGCCACGTGCCGACGCTACGCCGAGGGCCATGCCGTCGGCGTACCCACTGCGCCGTTAGCAACCGGTGTAACGGCGGGCTCGCCTTTCGCCGACAGCTACTACGCCGAGGGGCCTGCGACGGCCGTCGGCAAAGCTTACGCCGAGGGCTAAACCATACGCCGACGGTTTTTTTGGCTCCACCGAGGGAGAGGTCCGCCGAGGAGGCTACGCCGACGGCAGCCCTCGGCGTAGCGTAGGCCGACGGTCTAGCTGCCTACGCCGAGGGCTTTCAGCCGTCGGCCTAGCTGGCGCATCATGTAGGGCTAGCTACACACACGTTCACCTTGAGTGACAACCAAGTCTGCATATTCTTTGGATTCCCAACGTTCAGGGACCAAGTCTCAACTGATTGCTCCCGTCTCTTCCTCCACGCAGATATGCCACAAGACTCGGATGCTCCAGCTCTAGCAGCTAGCTAACACTTATCCATGCAGATGACTCCTCCAACGGCACACACACATTTGCCACTACAACACATGCAGGCACCATGTGACACACACATCTTGGCATGACTAAACCTGATGCTCTCTAGTCTAAACTGCATGCATTATTGCTAATCAACTAATCATCAGCTTGCATGTACACGTATGATCACTTCTACTTGTGTGTACTGCCGCAGCTACTACAACTACATGCATAAACTAAACTTAAACATGAACTTAACAGGGATAACAAGGTTAACTCCAACATCGGTCACAAATTTGCAGGGTTCGAAAAGGATGTTCTTACCATGTGTTGCGGGGGGCCTGGGGCACTTATTTGCGGCGATGATGGTGCAAACGTGTGCAAGAGACCGGCGGCTCGCCTCTTCTGGGACGACGTCCACCTCACGGAGAAGGCTTACAGCTACATCGCCCAAAGCTGGATCCCCAACATAGAAACCCCAACCACAAGACAGAGCAGTTTGTAAGCTGGTCGATCGGACTCCGCTCCAAGATCAGCTTGGTCGCTCGCTCGCTCGCTGGTTGAGCTAGTTTTTTTATCCTGCGAGATTGCAACATCCGGACAGGAAGACTAGGGCTACTTGTGTTGGCATGCCGGTCTGTTGAGCCATCGACTCTGTGTAACCTAGCTTCCACGGGTGAATGAGACGTAAGAAGTTCTCGTACGCCTAAGATCTAGACGCTTCCAATAAATTACCCATGTACTGCTAAATAGTGCAAGGTGGCCCGTTTGCTCCATCGACTTGTGGGTGACCCCGACGCACTCCGTCTCTTCCAAACCCTTGTTCCCCATTCTAGACCTTGATTCGTGGATGTTCGTAGCTAGGATTTGCGAGCCGAGGACGCATGAGGGATCGTGGGCAGTGTGCGCAAGCGAGTGGAGCTTGGAGACGGAGAGAGGCACTACGCCATGCAGGGGGTGCTTGGCAGTGGTGAGCTTTTCGCGGACGAGCGTGTGGAGCTCGGCGGCGAGCGGCCCCATGCGAAAGTGCAATGGTGCTCGGCGGCGGTCAGCGTCTCGCAGGCAAGGGCGCACTTGAGTGCGTGGGTGCTTGGAGGCGGTGAGCTATTTGGGGCAAGAGAGGGGAGCGGTGAATGGATTTCGACAACGGGAATAGGAGGTGAGTTCATCCATACAGATCCCCATGACCACGTGATTTTATCACTGTAGTTTCAGGGAATTGGACTAGTTCGAACCCGATAATGTGTGGAATCGTGATCTGATTCCCCATCCACTTTTGTGTGAGGGGACAATTTTTTAGTGTTGCGCACTGCATGTTCATGGGTATGTAGCCCTTGAAGTAGTTTTTTCATCCTAATCATGGGCAGATCTAGGCATTTTCTCCAGGGACACTCATGTAACTATTGGTTTGATGTGCAGTCGGGAGAAGGAGGGATTTCCTAGATAATTTCTGGAGTAGGAAGAAGGGGTTTGCTAAAAGGAAGCAGAAAGCAACCTGGCCTGGGGACAATGTGATTGTGTGCCTTTGCACGCGCAGGAGGGTTGGCAGCGCGTGCAGCGTGAGGCGCCTAGGCACCTGGTCGATAGGTCCTTTATTTCCCGAAATAGGTTGGTGGGCCGGTGGATGCTCTCCATATCTAGCGGGGCTGGATTGGAATAATCAGCCACCAATTGCTGGTTAGACCTATCTGGTGCTGACCCATTTTGATATACTCTTTTTGAGTTCTTAATAACTATAGCTCTATATATACGCATAAATCGTGCATAGAGCTGACAGACACTCACTATATTAATTAGACTGTTTCAACTTAATCTCGTTTTCCTTGAACGAGAAATTTCCTCTCCGATTTCTATTATCAAAAGCCATGCAATTCATTGCAAGGCCCTTTTCCAATACTCCCTCTGTTTTGTAATACAAGTATTTTTTAGCTTGCTAAAATATATTGTGAAACAGAGGCAGTAACAAATAAGGAGATGAGTTTGCCACTGGGACCAAGATATTTTTTTTAAAACAGAGCAAAAGCTTTGCCTCGTCCATTATTTTAATTAAGAAGAAAGTGCCCAGTTTTTGGAGAAAACCGAGTGAAAACCAACAACAACAGGGTCACGCCCCCACAAACAGCACACCCACACCCCACAACCAAGACTAATAAGTATTGGACAACATGATGCACCCACTCTAGCCAGAAGAGACCACAAAATGACACACCCACTCTAGCGAACACAAGAGACCACAAAGCGACATGAAAGAAACACTCCCGACACGACACCCCTACGCCATGCCAACAAAGACATGCCATGACATTGGGAGACCCCATCAAGTAACTGCAGATGCCCTTCTGTTGGATCCAGGGTAGGCAGCAGCCAAGGCGTCGAGAAAATCACAAACCTCTCTGGCGACGACAACTCCAGGCACAGGAACCACATGCCTACCTACGTCGCATTCAACACGGCGTCGACCTCCCGTGCAACCTCCGCGTTGTGTGCCGCCTCACCGTAATCACCGACATCTCCTCCTCTGCCACCACCGCCTCCTCCCGCTCTAGCGAGGCGACAAAGGCCGCCTCGTCCACCTCGGGGCATCGGCCGCGAGCCAGCTGGCCGATCCTTTCCCAAGTGGTGATCTTGCGGCTAGCCATTGTTGGTATGTGCGTGGCTTTGGAGTTGGTCGTCCCCCTCGCTATGTCGGCTACCTATATAGCCCCACGACGGGGCGGGAACTGAAACGTTGACGCGCGCGGGAAAACCTCGGCGGGAAAGAGTTCCCCCACCGGCCGGGCGGGAACCCTAGATGACGGTGTGGGTGGGGCCGGTCAAATGGGTCGGCCTACTGGGGGCACCCTGCACCCCAATGGACCGGAAAAAGGCCTCGTTTTGTGTCCACGGGCCGACCCGGACGGAGGTCAGCCTAGTGGAAATGCCCTAAAATGAGTCAGCCTATTGGGTGTACTGGCATGTTCTACGCAGACAACGGCTAGGCCTGTCCTCCCAACCCGCAAATGGGATGAAACGGAGAACTGTTGGATTAGCAGTGGAGATGCCCTAAGGGAAACTCTAATGACCCTGATACGTCATAAACATATCTATAATTTTTGATGTTCCATGCTTGTTTTATATCAACTTTCTTATGTTCTGTTTACACTTTGAGATATTTTTATACATTTTCTGGAACTAACCTATTAACAAGATGCCGCAGTGCCAGTTGCCTGTTTTCTGCTATTTTTGGTCCGAAGCTCTTCCTGGCACCATGTCGAAGGGGAGAGATCATCCTAGAGGCCTTCTTCATCACCATGCCAGCTTCCGGAGTGATGCGTGAGTAGTTCACCCTTGGACTATGGGTCCATACAGTAGCTAGATGGTTGGTTCTCCTCCTTTGTGCTATCATGTTTAGATCTTTTGAGCTCCGTTCATGATCAAGATCATCTATTTGTAATCCTATATGTTGTGTTTGCGGGGATCCGATAGATATTGAGATACTATGTCAAATTGATTATTGATTCTATCATGTCTATGTTATTTGTGATCTTGCATGCTCTCCGTTATTAGTAGCTATCTTGGCCAAGTAGACGCTTGCAACTCCAAGAGGGAGTATTTATGCTCGATAGTAGGTTCATGCCTCTAGTAATCTGGGGAAGTGACAGAAATCTCTAAGGTTGTAGATGTGTTGTTGCTACTAGGGAGAAAACAACAATCCTTTGTCTATGGGGCAATTCTATTGTTTACTTTACAAACTTTGCTTAATGCAATTATCTGTTGCTTGCAACTTAATACTGGAAGGGGTTCGTATGATAACCTGAAGGTGGATTATTAGTCATAGATGCAGTTGGATTACGGTGTATGTATTATGTTGTAATGCCCAATCATATCTCGTAGGAGTCAAGATGTCTAGTATATGCATTGTTATGCTTTCTCAATCTATCAATTGCCCCGCTGTAATTTGTTCACCCAACATGCTATTTATCTTAAGGAGAAACACCTCTAGTGAACTGTGGACCCCAGTCCATTCCTTTACCATTGATATACCATCTATTGTTTACCGTTTACTATTTACTTTCTGCAAGCAATTACTATCTTCCACACTATACGTTTAATCCTTTGTTTTCAGCAAAACCAATGAGATTGACAACCTCACTGTAAGTTGGGGCAAAGTTATGTGGTTGTGTTGTGCAGGATTCCAAGTTGCTAGCAATACCTTGGAGTTGTTTCCTTACTCCTACTGGTTCGATAACCTTGGTTTCATAACTGAGGGAAACTTGTTTATGTGCTCATCATACCTTCCTCTTGGGGTTTCCAACGAGCTCTACATATCTTGAGCCATCAAGCACTTTTCTAGCGCCGTTGCCGGGGAGTTAAGGACAGCTTCAATTTCTTCCTCCTCGTCAATCACTTTTTAGGGAGAAAGAAGATTCTTGCAAGGGGAGTCTCTCACAACCAATCTCTTTACTTTGTTTTTTTTCTTAGTTTTTTTTGTTTTGTTTGCTTGTTTATTTTTATCAAAAAACACACAAAAAAAGTTGTACTGGTTTGATTCTTTTATCAAAAACACACACAAAAATAGTTCTTTCTGTATTTGTCACCTCGTTCTTAGCCCACTATGTTGATCCCGAAGTTCACCCTGAAAGACCTTTCAATAGGTAGTGGCTCTATAATTGGGAAAGATAATATGGAAGAATTCTTTAATCATGTTAGCAAGCATGAGGATATTGAGGATAAATCCTTAGCAGAACTGGCTCCAAATTATGAAATTGTTGCAGCTTATTTAGTTCACATGTTGGAGGCTAGGTTTGTTAACCTTAACCACGTGATGCAAGTAATGTTTCTTAAACTTAAAGATATTGAGGATACTGAAAAGAGAGATTTTATTCTAGAAACTTTGCCTAAAGAATTCAATCATGTTGTTAAGGAAGATAGAAAGGTCTTTGATCATTTTAATATGATAGGCTCATGTGTAGATGTTATTGGTACACTAGAAAAGTTGGACAAAACCAAACCCAAAAATGGAGAGGAAATTAAAATACCAATACCTTCTAAACTTGTAGGAATGCACGAAGCCTTAGAAAATAATTTTGATTGGATTGTTCCTGAAAAGCCGTTTGATAAAAATAGTGAACCCAAGAGTATTGAGAGAGGATCTTCTAGAACTTATTTGGATGAGATACCTTGCCTCCTTGAAGATATTTCTAGTATTGATCTTAATGCTTCTTCATTCAAAAATACTTGAATCTTGCTTCCTATGCCTAGCTGAAAGGCGTTAAAGAAAAGCTCTATTGGGAGATAACCCAAATTATTTTTACTTTCAGTAAGTTTTTCTTTTGTTGAGTCTTGGAAGTTATTGCCTAAGTAATAACCTCTCCTTATCCTTTTTTTGGTTTTTTGCGCCAAGAATAACCTCTAATGAGAGAGAAGTAAGACTTGGGAAAGTTGATGTCCCGAAACAGAATTTTATGCTTCACTGTAAAAAATCGTGAAAAATCCCTATACATCGGCTTGAGCTGTAATTTTCTGTGCTTATGCCCCGGGTTATTATCTAACTTTCGTTAGATTGTAACTTTTCGATTTGAGCAATAGAAGATCTTCGAAATAATCGGTTTTTATCTGCTGGTCTGTTTTGACAGATTTCTGTCATTATTTGCATTTGCCTCTTAATCTCTTTCTCTTTGAGTTCTCTTTGATCACTTGAGCTTTTAGAAGGAATTGCTACAGTAGCTTGTGTTTTAATGAAAGTTTTACTTGTGTTGAAACTAAACCCAAAGACTTATTATCTTGAATACGCTAATGTTGCTAATGAAGATTGTGTGAAGTTTTGTATGAAGGAGATTTTTAAGTGTAGGGAAGAATAATGTGATGAGATGAAGTATGGATAAAATATCAAGCTTGGGGATGCCACCCGTGTCACCCCAAGAAATATTCAAGAGGTACAAGCGTCAAATCTTGGGGATGCCCAAGGCATCCCCTTCTTTATCAATAAAAATCTCAGGTTTTTCTTCCAAAACACTTCATTTTTATTGTTTCATGCACGATTGTGTTGTTCTTGGAGCGTCTTTGTTTTTGTTTTTAGTTTTCTTTTGTTTGGTTTGCTTAAATAAATTGGTTGGACCCCCGCATTCATATGTTGTTTCAAATAAGTTGATTGGTGTTGGAAAAGAGTATGAAGCTTCATGCTTATAAGTGGTACAAAAGGAGCTTATTTTGACTATGGCCTAGACTTTATCATGTCATGTTTGATGTTGCTTTGACCTTATGCTTAGTGATTATTACTGTAGCATGACTTGTTCCAAACAATTGAGATTGCCTAATGTGCCTTGAAAGGATCATGTGTTGTTTTAGCATACAAAAGCATAATATTGTGGTATTCTCCTTTGATGATTTATTTGGGTTGACTTGGCACATGCTTACACCATGTTAAGACTATAAACCAGTCACCTTAGCCTCTATGATCATTTAGTTTTTGACTTGTAATATCTTTTTATGCTTTAATTAATAATGTTTTGTCGATTTGCATGATTATGGCCATTATTGCTCTCTTAGTTGGTCTCTCACAGTCTTTTGCTAGCCTCCACCTGTACCAAGTATGAGTTCCACTCATGCATCCAACCTCCAAGAAAACCAAGTTATTTCCGAAGATTCCACCATAAATTCCTATGCATGGTGTGTTACACCATTCCAAGTATATTCATGCTTTTATCTACCTTCCAAATTAAACTTGTTATGTGAAAATTAGTGATTAAAGCTCTCACAAACTTGACGGCACATTTTATTTTCTTGCACTTAATAAACTTGAATCATTGTGTCCATCTATATTGCTTATATGCTTGCACTTTATAAGTTGTGAATTATCAGAACCATGATACCATGGGGAACGCTTTCAACATTGCACTTATTATTCAGTTGATATCATGTTCTTTTGTTTATGGATCCCGGCGGTGTAAAATAAAAGGGGAGATTGTAAGCTCATGGAGTTTGTATGTGTGTTAGAGAAACGCTTAGGCGGCTAGCCTAAGCCATGCCTAATCATGGTGGAAACTTGCAGCATAACCATAGTGAGCATTCTGTGAAGCATCCTCAATAAAAACCTATGCAAATAGCAAATAAAAAGATCGCTGACATGCTCATTGTCTGTTGCCTTGTCATTGTGATATGGGAAAGCTTCTGTGTCATGGGGCAAAGGGTACCCCGTTGGCGGTTCTCCATGATACACATGTACTTACAATGACAAGAACTTACTTGTGACTAAAGTTGAGTAGCATGAGGTTCGGTACTCGTAAGTGATGACCCACAAGTATAGGGGGTGTATCGCAGTATTTTTGAGGGAAGTGAAACCCAATTTATTGATTCGACACAAGGGGAGCCAAAGAATATTTATAAGCCTTAACAACTGAGTTGTCAATTCAGCTGCACCTGAAAACAATCTTGCTCATAGCAGTTTATCAATAGCAACAGTTTTGTAGTAGCAATAGTAAAGTAATAGCAGTAGTAAAAGTAAAGACAGTAGTAACAATTGCAGTAAACAGTAGGATTAAAGCGCAGTAGGCATAGTGATGGATGGACGGGCATTGCATGGACAAGACAATTCATATGGCAATCAAGACATAGGGCATTTGCAGATAAATAAGATAAAGCATCCAAGTACTAAGTAATCATAGGCATGTGTTCCATATATAGTCATACGTGCTCGCAATGAGAACTTGCACAACATCTTTTGTCCTGCCAGCCCATTTGCAGTGGGGCCTCAAGGGAACTACTGGCAATTAAGGTGCTCCTTTTAATAGAGCACCGGAGCAAAGCACTAACACTCCGTGAACACATGTGATCCTCACATCAAAGCCATTCCCTCCGGTTATCCCGATTGCTGTCACTTCGGGGCCTTTGGTTCCGGACAACAATATGTGTATACAACTTGTAGGTAAGACCATAAATAATACTATCATAATGAATCAATAACATGTTCAGATCTGAAATCATGGCACTCGGGCCCTAGTGACAAGAATTAAGCATAACAAGTTGTGACAAAGTCAAAAAGCACTAATAATAGATACTAGGCACCATGCCCTAACAATCTGCTGCCATTACATGAACGATCTCATCTAATCCCTACCATCCCCATAGCCTACAGCGGGGGATTACTCACTCATGGATGGGGAATCATGGATGGTCGATGGAGAAGCGATGGTGATGATGATGGCGATGATCTCCTCCAATTCCCCGTCCCGACAGGGTGTTAGAACGGAGTTTCTTGTTCCGATTCGCGGAATCTGGTGGTGGCGCAGCGGAACTCTTTCTGGAAAAACATCGAACCCCCCTTGGTTTTTAGGTCAAGAGGCAACTTATAGGCGAAGAGGGAGGCCGAGTGGGTGACCGAGGCAGCCACACCACCCCCAAGCATGGCCTGGCCTAGCCCGCGCGGCCAGGTGGTGTGGGCCCCTCGTGGCCCTCCTCCGTCTTGTCTTCTGGCTCCGTGTGTCTTCTGGTGAAATAGGATTTTTGGCATATTTTCTGGGATTTTTCTCAATAGTTGATTTTCTGCACAAAAACTAGACACCAAGGTAATTCTGCTGAAAACAGCGTCACTGTGTGTTAGTTCTATCCAAATCACACAAGTTTAGAGGAAAAACAATAGCAAAAGTGTTCAGGAAAGTAGATACATTTTGGATGTATCAACTCCCCCAAGCTTAGCTTATTGCTTGGCCTTGAGCAATTCAGTTGAAAACTGAGTGCGATAAAAGAAACTTTCACGAGCACATTTGCTTCATATGATGTATATATTCTCAACATATGATCAAGTACTTAGACAACTCATAATAAGGAGTATGCAAATAAGGTCACTCAATAGTCATTGCAAGCTATGAAGAGATTCCAACTCAAAAAAAAGTAGCATGAAACATAAACATAAGCAACATTGCAATGCTCATAAAAAGGTATGATAGAGTGGTATCTCGCTTGCCTTTGATTGTAGAGCAAACATAAATTCCAAGGCACCTCTGAAGTTCAAGTGAAGACTAGAAGTAAAGATATCAAAGATACAAGCATCAAAGTCATGACACAATTAATCCAAATTTTGAGACAGGCATATTACACTAAGAATGACAACTATGCTCTCAAGAAAGTGCTCATAGAATAGGTGGTGACTCAACAAGGAAATGAAAAGGTTTTGAAAAGTTTGAAAGGCTTCCAAATGCTGAAAGTATGGTACTCATTAGCTTTGAGCTCTCATTGCCCCTATCATAAGCATCTTTAAATGGTTAAGGTGAAAGTGAGGTCCAATGCGAGTTATATGCTTGACAGACCATAAACTGGAAATCTCATGTCCCTTGAGTACGAGGGCCGCTCCTCATCCTACTCAACTTTAGTTACCGGTAAGTTCTTGTCATAGTAAATACATGCGTATCATAGAGAACCGCCAACGGGGTACCCCTTGCCCGATGATACGGAAGAATCCCCATATCAAAATGACAAGGCAAGCAGACAACGAGCATCTCAGAAATCTTCTTATTTACCATGGGAAAATGGTGCTTTTTTCTCTCTTTCCTCTTTTCTCATCATCTCTTTTTTTCTCAACAACTATCTCTCTTTTTTTATAAGAAGAATGCTTCATAGATTGCTCATTATGGTTACGCTGTAGGTTTCCACTATGATTAGGCATGGATTATACCGGCGGCCCAGGCGTTTCTCTAACACACATACATAACTCCATGGACTTACAAGCTCCTCTTTTATTTCACACCAACGACATTCGCAAAAAAAAAGAGCATGATATCAACTGGGTATATATTTACAGGTGTTGAAAGTGTTCCCCGTGACAGCACGGTTCTGCTAATCCCTAGCCTATAATTTTGCAAGCATATAACTTTCATGGACAGTCACAATGGTTCAGGTTTATTAAGTGCAAGAAATAAAGTGTGCCATCAAGTTCGTGAGAGCTTTAATAACTAACTTTCTCATAACAAGCAAACATTTTATTCAGAAGAAAACAAGGCATACTGAATATGCACGGAAAAGCAAATGATGCTAATAAGTAGGTATGGTGGTCACTTTTGGCAATATTGGTTTTGGTGAATTGGAAATACGAGTAAAGCTCATACTCAGTGCAAGTGAAGGCTAGCAATAGTAAGGGAGCGACAAACGAGAGAGCAATAACTGTCATAATCATGCTTGCAACAAAACATGACTAATCATGGCATGAAAGTGATTCAAGACCCCTGAGGCAAAATAATTCATCGAGGCTTAACTGGTTATTGTTTTAGTCATATGCATGCGTGAGCATGTGCCAAGACAATTCAAGTGAAATATTCAGAGGGAGATACCACAGTGTCATACCAAGTTATGAATAGAACAATGCAAGCAATCATTCATATGACATGCTACAAACCATTAGCAAGATGGAGCTAATCATAAGAAAGCAAGAACAACTAAGCATCCATAAATAACATACACCCTACATGAACAGACTAAGCATGCCCACAATGATGAGTATATGTACAAAAATGAAAACAAATAGAGCTCATTACCAGCCGCTTACCACACCTCAAGTTTTCATTAATCCTCATTATTGTCCTGCACTTGTGTGGCTTGAATAATAACATGAAACCAAATTCCACTGAGGACTACTGAACCCTGCAACAAACTTCACAAAACCAAAGAAGAACAACAAATATTTTTGGGTTTTCGATTTTTAAAGGCAAGAACCAAAAGGAAGAACAAGCAAAGCAAAATCTTTTTGGGTTATTTGAATATTAAGACAAAGAAAAAAGGAAGAAGCAAACCAAGGCAAAAATAAAAAGAAGCAAACAAAGAGAAACAAATAAAATATATTTGGTCTTTTTGTGTTTTAGAAAGCAAAAGTAAAGAAAGAACGAAAACTAAAAAGAGAACAAAGCATGGATATACAAAGTACCGACTAAACATGATATGTAGATGAGTGTGATGTCGGTGTACCTCCCCCCAAGCTTAGGCTTTTGGCCTAAGTGGGTATCAACCCCAACGCAGGTAAGGGTTCCAAGCAGGCGGGTCATCATAAGAATGATCGTGGTTAGGCCCTTGGGAAGAAGAAGAAGAAGCTCCCCAATCATAGGTAGGCTGCTGATATGAAGACTCCCCTTCATTCGAGGGCTGGACCGAATCATCTGTAACCATCCTTCCAGTATCCTGCTCCTGTTGGGAGAGCTCCCCCAGATACGTATCGAGATCCTCCTCAGTGAGTTACCATCCTACCCTAGTTTCAAGGTTAAACAAAACAGGTACAGGCAAAAGAACAACACGTTCGGACTTACTCCTTCTCCAACCAGCCTTGAGAAAGGTTATTTCATAAGACAAATCACTCAAATTAGCCCAAGAAGGAACAAATTTATGTTGTATCATGGAATTAAGGTCAAGCCTCTCTATGGGAAACTATAGGTCTAGATGATGAGGCACTACACCATGGAAAGCTGATAAACGAGAGGCGATGAGGCCTCCACAAATTCCACCTTTCTCGTGGTTAGCAGCAAGAGGGAAAGCTATCAACACCCAAATTATAAGTCCTATCTCGTTTTAAAGCACCTGAGATGAATGCTAGATCATATGAGGATAACTTATTAGCAGTTTTCCTAGCGAGAACACACTTGGAAATAAAGTAGTTGAAGTAGTCGTACTCGTAGCCGACCTCAAGGTCGCGAAGCTCCTCGCAGGTCACCCCTTGCTCCTTCTTCATCGAGTAGCAGCTCCAGATCACGACATTTAAGCGCCCCAAGTGTTGTGCCTCGTGTCTTCGTACACATCCAATGCACGATGAGACCTCCGGCTCCCCGATCCCGCCGGGAGTGCAGAAGTTGATATCCGGCTAGGAATCCCTGCAGCGCAACGGCGTACTGTAGGTGTGCCTTGATCGCACAACCCAAACTTGAGGCCATGGTCACAAGGGCTAGAGAGAGAGGGAGGGAAGGAAGAAGTCAACCAAAGGACTTCCCCAAATATTGGTGTGTTCAATCCCACCCATGGGCACCCCTTTATATAGGGGGAGGGGTGTGCCCTCCCCTTTGGGTTTCTCATGTGGGACTAATCAAGGGAAAGGGGGGAGGCGCATGGGCCTCATGGGCCAGCCGGCCAGGGGTGGGCCCCACCCGCGCACAGCCCTAGGCTGGCCGGGTGGGCCCCTTGAGGCGTCTGGGCCTTGGCCCTTCCCTCCTTCGGTTTTCCCTCATGGGCCTTTATTCACTAGGAAGTTTGGCCCATTAGTAGAATAACCCTTCAAATTAGATTTTAATATTATATTTAATATTAATTACATTAATTAATATGTAAATACATATTTAAAAATCCGTCTTGACCCGAAATACCTTTCGATTCCCTTTCGATTTCCTCCGAACGACTTCAGATCTTTCTCAGAATGATTTCGCTCCTTTATTCTTTCTCAGAACAACTTCGGATCTCTCTATGGAACGATTTCGATTTCTCTTTCTCTACTATGATTCCGTCTTACAAATGATCTCTCATCGTACCCTTAAGTGTATCCTCTCACGGGCTCGGGAATGCTCTAGACATGATTTGTATCAATGATCAAAAGAGGGACCAGGGATATCCATGTGACCCCTATGCATTCCTGATGACAATGTCGTTTGAATCGCTAAATGTAGCATCCTCTTCCTTTTGTTTCTCGATACGACTTGTCCGAGATCCGATCATGGTATCCCATACCTTGTTCAATCTCGTTCATAACAAGTTCTGTTTTCTTGTTACCATGATATTACATCCCCGTGACTGAGTCACATGTTGCAACATTTATAGATGTAATCTCACCAAGCCGGCTGTATGTATCTTTACCCGTCATGTGGGTGAACAAATCCCGGTCTTGCAGTCACATGTCATCTACTGTTCCTTCAGAATACCCAACGTACACCTTTATAACCACTGTATTACCAAGTGGCGCTTGATGCAGTCTAAGCAGCCTCGGGAAACAGTGAGTGATATGAGCTCACGGTCTAAGGAGAAGGAGTCTAGGTATAATTGTTGCAACAATGAACTATATGACTTGATCGTGTTTCAATCATTCGAGGAATGTCCAATCACATCATTCTCCAATGATATGATCCCGTTGTCAATTGGCATAAATGCCCATGATCTTGAAACCCAGATCATCTTCATGACCAACGAACTAGTATGAATAGAGGCTACTAGGGACTTTATCGTTTCATACCACACCTGTACCAATGTTTCTACTTGGCACAGTTATAGCACAATATGAAACTATTATAAACTAATTGAGATATGACAATAAAAACATATTTATTATTTGCCTCTAGGGCATATCTCCTTTAGCTCCCACTTGCACTAGAGTACAAATAATCCATCTCGCATTTTACTCATATAAACCATATACCATATGCGTTTACAGATCATGCATGCTCATGGGAAACATCATGTCCACGTTCTGTTTTACCAAATCATTATGTCTTTTGCAAATCGTTAATGTGTTCCTAATTTTGACATTCACACCATTATCTTATAATGGGTCGAAGTATTTGTTTGGCGACAAAGTGAGACTTTGTTTCTAGTGTTTATGATGATGGTCGTTTTCACCGTTGTCATCTAAACTTCGAAACACACTTTGTTATCCTTTGTGTATATACTATAGTCATGGCAGCAGAACGAGGCCAGATTCCAGGAGCTTACAGTGACTTTAGATCAACCTCGAGGGCTTTCTCATGGGCACTGGGCCCTAGGACACATCATTCTACATTAGAAGCGAACTAGCCCCGCCATAATATTATACATCACATCAGATGCAACCTTTATACTTCTATATCTATGTAGATCCTAGTGCATGAAATGCAACTATGCCACTTACATTGCTTCTAGCCATTTATGTACAAACTTAATTTTGGTTCTATGATCAACTCAGGAATCACTCAAAGACATGTTCTTATAGTTAAGACTTTGTCCTACCAACCAGAACCTCGGGTCACATTACGTCGAGTATACAACATGGTTATATGGAAGAACCTATGACTGAGGCATAGGAGATGCAACACATCTCTTTCTTTCAACCATAGTTGCAATACTAACTCAATGCTTCATATAGTAAGAACTACTCTCTCACCTTGTTCCATTCTGAGCTACTTTAGAATCTTATCTTAGGACATTCTGAACATCTTTTAGAGTCAAGTCTAGGAAGCATTCAACATTTAGTGTTTATTAAACTCACTAATCTATCTCGATAGATCTTATTGTTTAATAACTTCAACTTCATCCTTATTTGCCTATTTGAATGTTTTTAACATTAATCACATCATTCATATATGTTGTCCACATATCCTAGAATGATTTCACGCTCCCACTCAAATATGACATTCATATTTGAGATCTAGGGATTTCACTTAGCTCCCAGTCAAAATATGTTAGCTACATATTATGATTTAGCCAAGCTGATTTGCTCCCACTCAAATCTAGGTCCTCTCAATAATCTTGGACATTCCAAAATTCTTTGATCATCATCAATCTGAGAATTCCAATTACGAGACTTCAATATCCATATATATTTCTAGTGTAAATCCAAAAGACTTAAGCATCACTACTATTGTAGTTAGCTCCTTGAATTTATCCAAACTTGTGACACATCGAGATTTTTGTCATTCAATAAGTTTCATTTCCTTCTTATGACTTTGCAGTCATTTAGAAATATCAAGTAAACTTGTTTACTTTAATAATATCAAGTAACATGTTACTTTGCAATCTTAAATGTAACTTAATATAGGATTTTATGACTCCTAGTCATTTCCTGCACTCAGGTCCATCACGCTTCTTTGTAATTTTGTAGGTATGTCTTGTTCAAAACATGACAAGTAAATCAATAATATAATTCCACACACTTGTAGAATATATAGTTGAATCCTACTTTCTTTAGTAAAAGTATTCACTGAAACTTTATGATCATTATCATTGGTTTATCCTCTATATGTAGAGTTTGGATTCACGAAACAAATTCTGTTGCGCCACTCAACAATTTGGAGGTAAGGTCTAATACCTTTGTTTTGATCTTTTACTTTCTTCCACCTATATCTTCATCAAGACACGTCAGCTTTGGACAACAACCGGTTTGCCCATTGTGGATGATGCATTCATAGCTTCCTAAGAATGCTTTACAGAGACTTGTTTATTCGCCACGATTTCAACTTGTCGAAATCTCTAGAAACTCGAACGTGCCATAACATTTATGGTGTTGTTTCCACGAATTTATAGATGTTCCTTTGTATTTCAAATGAGTGTTTGCTTATTTCGATCTCTAACTCTAAATGACAACTACAACCCTGATAAGAGATAGTATGTATCTAATACAAAATGATTATGATGTTTAGATATTTCAACACAGTTTGAATTTATCCAATTATCATAATTTGTGAAACATCTTTCACAAGTACCTTTTATGCTAAACTTAACTTGAATACTTTAGTCATATCAATCAAATCGAAGAGACTTGTTAATTTAGTTAATTCAATATCCTCTTTGTTGTGAACTCATTTGAACAATTCAAATCATTTCAAACTTCATGTTTCATTAAGTAAATACACTTATTCACTTAAGTCCACAATTAGCTAATGATTTCCACTACTTGTTGAAAATGTGATACATCATTATGTATAAGATTCAACATTTCTTCGCATATCACCGTTTTACCAGAATGCGGAGTTTTAGTCATTCTTCCCAAGAGGCATGGTTTTGCAAAGTCTCTAGATTGAGCATCTAGGACCCCGATATTCATTAAGAACATACAGTAACCGAAATGACTTAAACTATAGTGTCATTTCATTATTAAACTTTGGATATCTTTTAGCATTCGAATCCTTTTATAAATGTTTAAACTATTATCATTAACATAGTTATGAGAATAACTTGTTTATAATCATAATGTGACCATAACGGTATTATTCATAAGAATAGTACAAACTGGCTTGTAACTTGTTCATATGAATAATCGTCTCGCCAAAAGCAAGACACACAAACAAGGATTATATTCAAGTCCACTAATCCAAATGACAAACTTTGAGGAAAGAGGTGATGTTGGCCATCAACTGTTTTGCTTGCCGTCATCAAGTCACCTTTCTTACGAGGATATCCCTCAGGCGTGGGTATTAATCTATGAAGCTGGACCCTTTTGCTAAGTTCCAAATTAAGCAATATATTCCCATGGTCGCAAAGGACCTCAATGGGATAGGCCAAAATCTACTAAGATATTTGCAAACAGACATCTAGACTAAGTTTATAATAAGAGATGAATCTTATTTGCTACCGTTGAGTATCTTAATACTAGCACACAATAAGATGTAAAACAGGTATTAACATCATATGTATAATGTGATATGATATGGTGCTTCTTGCGCCTTGATCTCCATCGAGCACTCCGGCATGATCTCCATCTTGCCCTTGGTTTGACGCCAAGTCCACGACGCCTCCACCAAGTCGTCCATCGGAACGATGACTATTACTATACTACTTAGCAACAGAAAAGTAAACTACTTTACCTTTGCAATGACCAATGCCATATCATAATCACATGCCCCCTACAAAATAAAGTTAGATGCCTCTACTTTATCTATTGCAAATTTTACGTGGTTGTTAGGGCTTTCGCAATAGAACCATTTCTAAACTACGAACTTTCCAACCACAACATGGATCCGACAGTTGTCTCTACTACACCCCTTTCGGGGCCCTCCGTTGTAAATGCTATATCAAGTATTGAATGAGAGACAGACACTCGCTAGCCACTTATATGGTACAAGCCGTATGTTGAGCGTGGAACCAGTCTCGCGTACGAATACGCGTAAGGTCGGTCCGGGCCGCTTCATCAAACAATACCACGATATAAACAAGTACACGTTAGAGGGTAACAACTAAGGGATTAATGCCCGCACAATACATGTGCGTACTGGCTGTACAGCACTCCTACGCATAGATCGGCTCTAATACCACTAAAGGGGATCATAGCAGAAAACAAAAAAATTCCTACGTTGGAACCCCAAAACTGCCTAGGATCTATCTATGTAGTAATGCAGTAACGGCCGATGCGTAGAGAATACATACCCTTGTAGACCGTACGCGGTTAACGTTCTGCGGGGAACGTGGTTGAAGTAGTCGTACTCGTAGCCGACCTCAAGGTCGCGAAGCTCCTCGCAGGTCACCCCTTACTCCTTCTTCATCGTGCAGCAGCTCCGGCTCACGACATTTGAGCGCCCTAAGTGTTGCGCCTCGTGTCTTCGTACATATCCGGTGCACGATGAGACCTTCGGCTCCCAGATCTTGCCGGGAGTGTGGAAGTTGATATCCGGCTAGGAATCCTTGCAGCGCAGCGGCGTACTGCAGGTGTGCCTTGATCGCACAGCCCAAACTTGGGGCCATGGTCACAAGGGCTAGAGAGACAGAGAGGGAAGGAGGAAGTCAACCAAAGGACTTCTCCAAATATTGGGTGTGTTTGATCCCACCCATGGACACCCCTTTATATAGGGGGAGGGGGTGTGCCCTCCCCTTTGGGTTTCCCATGTGGGACTATTCAAGGGAGAAGGGGGAGGCGCATGGGCCCTTAGGGCTTCATGGGCCAGCCGGCCAGGGGGGGCCCCACCCCGCGCACAGCCCTAGGCAGGCCGGGTGGGCCCCCTTGAGGCGCCTGGCCTGCTAAGGTAGTAGATAAGCCACCACCTGCTGAGAGAGATGTTTTCAAAATACTTACAAGAATTATTGATCGTGTTATGGATAACTACTATGTTGGGGATGGAACTGTCCATCCCGGTGATCATTTACTCTTTATACACGAATTATGCGGGTTGTTCAAGTGTGCAGGTATTACTACAGATCAAGTTAAGAAGAAGTTATTCTCATTATCATTGAATGGAAGAGTTGAGGAATGGTATAAGTTGCTGAAGAATGGTCAAGATCTGGAATGGGAGGAAATAGTGCCTCTCTTTTATTCAAAGTTTTATCCTCCTAGTGAGATTCATAAAGATCGGAATCAAATATACAACTTTTGGCCTCTTGATGGAGAGAGTACATCTCAAGCTTGGGGGAGATTGAAGTTACTAATGCTCAAATGTCCCATTCATGAGCTCCCCAACAATATTATTATCAACAACTTTTATGCAAGGCTCCCTCTACATGACAAGGATTTATTGGATGCTTCTTGTGCTGGATCATTCACTCGCATGGAAGAAGAAGCTAAATGGGATCTTCTGGAGCGTATTCAAGACAATGCTGAAGCTTGGGAGAATGACAAAAGTAGAAAGTCAGGTATAAATTATGATTATGAATGCATTGAATCTTTTATGGGAACTGATGACTTTCAAAATATTAAAAATGCTTATGGTCTAGACGCTCAAGCTATTGCTTCTTATTTTAAGCCTTTTGCTTTCTACATTGAAGTGCCTAAAAAGAAGTGGAATAAGTATCATGAACCTTATAAAGATATTGCTAAGAGTGTTACTGCGAGAAATACTGAAGTTTATACTACTAATCATGTTTTACCTGAACCTTATATTGAGAAAATGCCTTTTCCAGTTAAGGTAAAGGAACATTCTATGATAGCTAGTATGGTTAATGAAAGTACAAGTAAAGCTGTTGAACCTGATAAACAAATGGTTGATGAACCTATAATAGCAAATGTGAAAGACTTTGTAACTAAGTATGAGGAAGAGGGACACACTATCCTTTGTAAGGATACCTCTAAAATTGTTTCACATAGTAGTGCTATGAGAGCTAGTATTCTTGTGTTTTCTGTTAGAATAAGTGATCATTGTTATGATGGTCCTTGTGATAGCTATATTGTTAAGTTTATGCATGATACTGAAAGTTATTATGAGAGAGGGAAAAGTGTTCTTATGCATCTCAATAATAGCAAGTTTCCTCGTTTTATGCTGATTTTTTTTATGTTGCACTTATTTTGCCTTCTTATGCAAGTTGCCTCTGGTTTCAATAACTTGTTTGTTTACAAAATCCCCTTGCATAGGAAGTGGGTTAGACTTAAATGTGTGTGTGTTTTTGCTTATTAATGCTCTCTTTCACTTTAATTCATATTCCTATGAGAGCTTCTTTAAAATTATCATGCCCATCTTAATGGCTATAAAGAAAGAGCTTTATGGGAGACAGCCCAATTTGTTTTTGCTTTCAGTTTGTTTTTGTTTCTTTGAGTCTTGGAAGTTATTACTTCGGTAATAACCGCTCCTTATCCGTTTTGTTTGGTTTTTGTGTCAAGATCAACCTCTAATGAGAGAGAAGTAATATTTGGGGAAGTTGTTGTCCCGAAACAGATTTTTGTGCTTCATCGTAAAAATCCGTGAGAGATCTCTGTATGTCGGATTGAGCTGTAATTTTTTGTGCTTCTGCCCCATGTTGTTATTTAACTTTCGTTAGTTTTGCACTTTTTGATTTGAGCAACAGAAGATTTTCGAAAAAATTGATCTTTACCTGCTGGTCTGTTTTGACAGATTTTGCCACTCTTGCATTTGCTTCTTTATTCGATTTCCTTTTTGAATTATTTTTGGGTTTTCGGAAGGAGTTGCTACAGTAGATTATGTTTTGATGTTTTCAGTTGAAGTTGGACTCAAAAGGTTTTATCACTTCACTTATACTAATGTTGCTAATGAGAACTGTGTGAAGTTTTGTGTGAAAGAAATTTCCAGGAAGTGGAGATAATGGTGTAATAAGGAAAAGAAGGGTGTTATGACTCAAGTAATAAGTGTATGAAGATGAAGATATTGATGATTCAAGTGGTGACTCCGGAAGGATCCACTAAATACCAAATTCAGAGACCTGCAGAGTCCGTTTCCAACTAGGTAACAGTTCTGGTAAGAAAAGTTCCGCGGAAATACAATCCAACTATATTTTTGCAGTTTTCAGTCAATAAGGGAAGTTACGAAGCGAAAAAGGGACGGAAATAGAGCCAGGGTGGCTCACACCACCCTGTGGCGCGGGCCCTCCCCTGGCCGCGCCACCAGGTGGTGAGTCCGCCCCGGACTCCGCCTCCGACTCGTTTTCTCCCAGTACCTTCCTTTTGATATGAAACTTCGTAATATATAACCCCTTGGATCCCCCGAGGTCCGTATATCGTGTTTTCGTCGTGTTTTTGTTTCGATCTGTTTCTGTCAGGACATACTCTTTGAAAGCTTAGAAGCACAATGGTGTCCGCTAAGGATAAAGGGAAGGAGCCTATGGAGGAAGACCTCCAAGACCCCGAGAAGGAGAAGGAGATCAAGAGTGAAGGTGAAGAGGAGCAAGGCCAACATCCGAATACCGACACTACCATTGCAAGCATTGGAGTGGTGGAAAATCCAGCCATTGGAGGGAAGCCTCCTCATCACTGTTCAGATCCCTGGTCACTTCCTCCACGCACCAAGAATCCTTTCCATACCCTTATCCATGAGCATCAATACTAGAATATGCCCAAAGGGAAATTACCCTCCAATTGGGATTTGCCTCGTTCTAGCCATGCAGGAAAAGAAGACTTCAAGGAGGAAGAGTGGGGAAAGAATAGCAAGAGCTGGAATTCTCAACACGACATGATCATGAGCCGCATTGAGCAAAACTCACAGCTGATTCGTAATCTCACCTTCGAGATTGAGGACTTGGGGAAGCTGATTAGAGAGCTCATCGAGAGGATACCACCACCACCTAAGGAGTAATTCGTCATCAGGTTTGGCATCCCCTTGGTTTGTTCCAAGCTTGGGGGAGTGTCGCGGTATCATATCACTATCTTCTATCTTTTTACCTTATTAGTAGAGTCATATCATGAATAGAGGAATTATTATGTAGGATGGTTTGCATTATGGAAGTGTCCCCTCTCTCGTTAGATATGTATCCCTTGGTGTGAGTTTCCGTTATGGAATATTAATGAGAAGTTCTATCATTCACTCTTTTGCATAGCTTATTTTAGTTTTCAATTCGTGGTTATATGATTGATCTTGTTGTTAGTATTGGTACCACTCTGGGATCATTGAGTTAATTTAGTTGGTTTTGGCAAACCTGGCTCGGTCAGTAGCAACACCTTTTTGAGAGTTGGAAAGAAAAAAGATAGAAGTACTCTAGAGAAAAATAATTTCATCATCTTTTTTTCTTGGTTTGCTCATAAGTTTAGTATTCTCTAGTTAAGATCTTTTGTGCTTCCAAGGAAGATTGCATGTTTGTCTTTATCACTTGTATGTTTGTTTGTTTCCTTCAACTCTTATACTTGCTACCCAGCCTTGCTAGCCAAAAACCTGTACTGAGAGGGTACTCTTCTAGTGCATCCCCTCCTTTAAACCAAAACCTTTGCCATTTGTGTCCACCATACCTACCTAGTAGCATTATTGCTATTCCAAGTAAATTCTTGTTTTATCTACCTCCCAAATTAAACTTGTTATGTGAAAATTAGTGATTAAAGCTCTCACGAACTTGATGGCACAGTTTACTTTCCTGCATTTAATAAACTTGAACCATTGGGTCCTTCTTTGTTGCGTATATGCTTGCGCTTTATGAGTTGAAGTTAGCCAAACCATGTATCATGGGGACCGCTTTCAACACTTCATTGGTACTTGTACCTAGTTGATATCATGTTCTTTTGCTTATGGATCCCGGCGGTGTGAAATAAAAGTGGAACTTGTAAGATCATGGAGTTTATATGTGTGTTAGAGAAACGCCTGGGCCGCTAGCCTAAGCCATGCCTAATCATGGTGGAAACTTGCAGCATAACTATAGTGAGCATTCTATGAAGCATCCTCAATAAAAACCTATGCAAATAGCAAATAAAAAGATCGCTGAGATGCTCACTATCTGCTTGCCTTGTCATTTTGATTATGGGATAGCTCCTATGTCATGTGCAAGGGGTACCCCGTTGGCGGTTCTCAATGATACGCATGTATTTACAATGACAAGAGCTTGCTCGTGACTGAAGTTGAGTAGCATGAGGATCGGTACTCATAAGTAAGGGGCATGAGATTTCAACTTATAATTTGTCAAGCATATCCTCTTAGTTGTGTCACTTTAACCTTAACCACCAAAAGATGCCTATGATAGGGGCAATGAGAGCTGAAAGCTAGTAAGTATCATAATTTTTGGGAGCTCTTTATAATACTTGCAATCCCTGCTCCCTCTGCGAAGGGCCTTTCTTTTACTTTGTAGTTGAGTCAGTAAACATATTCCCTTCTATCTCAGCAACTATTTTGAGTTGATGTGTTTCATTCATTCATATGATGATTTATGCAATCATGTCTTTTATTCCTTGTTTTGCACATTGCTCTTATCTTGATGTTTACTACTTTGAAAGCTATTATCAAAAACAGCTATTTGTGAACTCTAGCAAATTATCAACTATTCTTCGACCAAGAGCTAAGTTTGCCATTACCAGCTATGATTTACTCTATGTATCTTTATTGTGTTTCCTTTACTCATTGCAAGTTGAGTTATATAATAGTGAGTTGTCTTCTATTATGATCTATGTATTTGATGAATGTGATGCTTCTTGTCTGTATTCTTTTATCAACTCTTCACTCCATAAACCTGAGTCCATGTTTATTGAGCTCAGTTTCGCTTGGGGACAAGCAAAGTCTAAGCTTGGGGGGAGTTGATACGTCCATTTTGCATCACTATTCTATGTCTTAATTCACTATTATTCATTGATATATTTCGTATTGAGAGGTGATACTTATGTTATTTCATCTGTTTTTGCATGGTTGATGACTTTTGGAGCATGGAGCACTGCAGTCAGGATTCTGATGGAAAAGGTGCTGTTTGGAGGCAAAATTCGCGAAGATCGGAAAATCCGGGAAAATATACGGAAAATCCTATTTTTTCAGAAGACTAAGGATGCCAGAAGATGGAGTGGAGGTGGGCCATAGGGGCCCACACCACCCCATGGCGCGGGCAGGCCTAGGCCACGCCTGGAGGTGGTGTGGCCGCCCTGGCCCACTCCAGCTTCTCCCCTCTGGCGTATATCATCACCACGAAACCCTAAGACTCGGGGAACGACCACAGAAAGATTCCACCGCCTCTGCGGGGTAGAAAACATCGAGAGAGAAAGATCTCTCTGGCAGACAGATTTCTGCCAGGGGAATTCCTTCCCGGAGAGGGAAGATCGTCGGCATCAACACCACCATCAAGCTAGACTTCATCGGGATCATCATCATCATAATCACCACCATCATCACCATCATCACCATCATCACTATCTCCATATTGCTATAACAATTGGTTGAATCTTGCTATAGTTCATAGGGGAAACTTTCCCGGTGTTGATTACTCTTTGTAGTGGATGCTATTGAGTGAACCATTGAATTATTGTTTATGTTCAGATTGTTATACATCATTATTCCATATCTGATCATGATCCATATGATGTCTTGTGAGTAGTTCGTTTTGTTCTTGAGGACATGGGAGAAGTCTTGTTGTTAGTAGTGGAGTTGCGTTGAGAAAGATTCAATAGATTGTTATTTAAGTTGTGGTGTACTTCTTCTAGTGGTATCATGTGAACGTCGACTACATGACACTTCACCTATAAGGGCCTAGGGGAATGCATTGTGTATTTGGCTACTAATCGTAGGGGTTGCCGGAGTGACAGAAACCTGAACCCCCGTTAGGAAACCATTGCACAAGGGACGTAAGGGTCTTAGAGTTTAAAGCTGTGGTTAGGTTTCTACCTTAATTACTTTCTTGTACTTACGGATGTTTGCAAGGGGTATAATCACAAGTATGTACTAGTCTTGGATGGGGCGGTACATTAGCACAGGTTCGCCCACACAACACTTAGCAAGCTATTGAAGATTAATCGACTATATGAAGCGAAAGCACTTGACAGTCTTCCCATGTGTCCTCGAGAACGTTTGGTCATCTATAGAAATACAACCGGCTTGTCCTTTGCTGCATAAAGGATTGGGCCACTTGCTGCATTTATTCCTACTGTCTTTTGTTTACTCGTACTTTGTTTACTTGCTTTATCGAAAACCCTTAAAAATCCGTTTGCTAAGTATTTGCAGAGAATTCCTGATCCATACCACTAGCCAGCACCATCTGCTCCTCGTTGGGTTCGACACTCTTACTTATCGAAAATACTGCGATACACCCCCTATACTTGTGGGTCATCACCCCCGATCATCACGGCCGGCCTCATACCGAAGAACTTTCTTGGTGGTGCACACAAAAGGGGAACACGGAACATTGGAATTAAATAGGGATTATCTTATTTGCTACCGTTGAGTATCTTAATACTAGCACACAATAAGATGTAAAATAGGTATCAACATCATATGTATAATGTGATATGATATGGTGCTTCTTGCGCCTTGATCTCCATCGAGCACTCCGGCATGATCTCCATCTTGCCCTTGGTTTGACGCCAAGTCCACGACGCCTCCACCAGGTCGTCCATCGGAACGATGACTATTACTATACTACTTAGCAACAGAAAAGTAAACTATTTTACCTTTGCAACGACCAATGCCATATCATAATCACATGCCCCCTGCAAAATAAAGTTAGATGCCTCTACTTTATCTATTGCAAGTTTTACGTGGTTGTTAGGGCTTTCGCAATAGAACCATTTCTAAACTACGAACTTTCCAACCACAACATGGATCCGACAGTTGTCTCTACTACACCCCTTTCGGGGCCCTCCGTTGTAAATGCTATATCAAGTATTGAATGAGAGACAGACACCCGCTAGCCACTTATATGGTACAAGCCGTATGTTGAGCGTGGAACCAGTCTCGCGTACGAATACGCGTAAGGTCGGTCTGGGCCGCTTCATCAAACAATACCACGATATAAACAAGTACACGTTAGAGGGTAACAACTAAGGGATTAATGCCCGCACAATAGATGTGCGTACTGGTCGTACAGCACTCCTACGCATAGATCGGCTCTAATACCACTAAAGGGGATCGTAGTAGAAAACAAAAAAATTCCTACGTTGGAATCCCAAAACTGCCTAGGATTTATCTATGTAGTAATACAGTAACGGCCAATGCGTAGAGAATACATACCCTTGTAGACCGTACGCGGTTAACGTTCCGCGGGGAACGTGGTTGAAGTAGTCGTACTCATAGCCGACCTCAAGGTCGCGAAGCTCCTCGCAGGTCACCCCTTACTCCTTCTTCATCGTGCAGCAGCCCCGACTCACGGCATTTAAGTGCCCCAAGTGTTGCGCCTCGTGTCTTCGTACACATCCGGTGCACGATGAGACCTTTGGCTCCCCGATCTCGCCGGGAGTGTGGAAGTTGATATCCGGCTAGGAATCCTTGCAGCGCAACGGCGTACTACTGGTGTGCCTTGATCGCACAGCCCAAACTTGGGGCCATGGTCACAAGGGCTAGAGAGACAGAGAGGGAAGGAGGAGGTCAACCAAAAGACTTCTCCAAATATTGGGTGTGTTTGATCCCACCAATGGACACCCCTTTATATAGGGGGAGGGGGTGTGCCCTCCCCTTTGGGTTTCCCATGTGGGACTATTCAAGGGAGAAGGGGGAGGCGCATGGGCCCTTAGGGCTTCATGGGCCATCCGGCCAGGGGTGGGCCCCACCCCATGCACAGCCCTAGGCTGGCCGGGTGGGCCCCCTTGAGGCGCCTAGGCCTTGGCCCTTGGCCCTTCCCTCGTTCGGTTTTCCCTCATGGGCCCTTTTCCCTAGGAAGTTTGGCCCATTAGTAGAATACCCCTTCAAATTAGATTTTAATATTATATTTAATATTAATTAAATTAATTAATATCTAAATACATATTACAAAACCTGACTCAACCTGAAACACCTTTCGGTTCCCTTTCGATTTCCTGGAATGATTCCGGTCATTTATTCTTTCTCCGAACAACTTCGGATCTCTCTGCGGAACGATTCCAGATTTCTCTTTCTCTACTGTGATTCCGTCTTACGAATATTGCTCTCATCGTACCCTTAAGTGTATCCTCTCACGGCTTGGGAATGCTCTAGACATGATCTGTATCAATGATCAAAAGAGGGACCAGGGATATCCATGTGACCCCTATGCATTCCTGATGACAATGTCGTTTGAACCGCTAAATGTAGCATCCTCTTGCTTTTGTTTCTCGATACGACTTGTCCGAGATCCAATCATTGGTATCCCATACCTCGTTCAATCTTGTTCACAACAAGTTTTGTTTTCTTGTTACCGTGATATTACATCCCCGTGACCGAGTCACATGTTGCAACATTTATAGATGTAATCTCACCAAGCCGGCCGTATGTATTGTTACCCGTCATGTGGGTGAACAAATCCCGGTCTTGTAGTCACATGTCATCTACTGTTCCTTCGGAATACCCAACGTACACCTTTATAACCACTGTATTACCAAGTGGCGCTTGATGCAGTCTAAGCAGTCTCGGGAAACAGTGAGTAATATGAGCTCACGGTCTAAGGAGAAGGAGTCTAGGTATAGTTGTTGCAACAATAAACTATATGACTTGATCGTGTTGCAATGCTTCAAGGAATGTCCAATCACATCATTTTCCAATGATATGATCCCATTGTCAATTGGCATAAATGCCCATGATCTTGAAACCCAGATCATCTTCATGACCAACGAACTAGTATGAATAGAGATTACTAGGGACTTTATCGTTTCATACCACACCTGTACCAATGTTTCTACTAGGCACAGTTATAGCACAATATGAAACTATTATAAACTAACTGGGATATGACAATAAAAACCTATTTATTATTTGTCTCTAGGGCATATTGATGGCTCAATGCATAGCCCCCATAAAAGTGCTTGGTGCGTGGTGTTGATGTAGAGCTCGTTGGGAACCCCAAGAGGAAGGTATGATGAGCACAGCAGCAAGTTTCCCTCAGTTATGAAACCAAGGTTTAATCGAACCAGTAGGAGCAAGGAAACACCCCAAAGGTGTTACTAGCTGAGCTTTGGCAGGGCGCACTACCGGTGCTAGTAGTAACGTGGAGACCTGCACAACACAACCACAGAACTTTGTCCCCAACTTGCGATGAGGTTGTCAATCTCACCGTGTTTTGCGGAAAACAAAGGATTAAACGTATCGAATGGAAAGAAGTAAAAGTTTGCAGAAAGTAAACACAAAGCAGTAAACAGTTTGTAGATTGTATGTAAAAGAAAAGGACCGGGATCCATAGTTCACTAGAGGTGGCTCTCCTTAAGATAGATAACATGCTGGGTAAACAAATTACAGCGGGGACAAACACCGAGAAAGCAATACATGCATATACTAATTATCTTGAGTCCTTTGAGACTTGATTGGGCATTACAACATAATACATAGACTGCCATCCAACTGCATTTATGACTAATAATCCACCTTCAGGTTATCATCCGAACCCCCTCCAGTATTAAGTTGCAAGCAACAGATTATTGCTTTACGAACTGCGTGTAAATTAAACAATACGATTGCTCTATGAACAAAGGATTGTTGTTTTCTCCCTAGTAGCAACATCACATCTAGTACCTTAGAGATTTTTGTCACTTCCCTAGATTACCAGAGGCATGAACCCACTATCGAGCATAAATACTAACTCTTGGAGTTGCTAGCATCTACTTGGCCAAGATAGCTACTAACAACGGAAAGCATGCAAGATCACAAATAACAAGGACATGATAGAATCAATAATCAATCTGAAATAGAGTCTCAATATCCATCGGATCCCCGCAAACACAACATGCAGAATTACAAATAGATGATCTTGATCATGAACGGAGCTCACAAGATCTAAACATGAAAGCACAAAGGAGGAGAACCAGGCATCTAGCTACTACATGGATCCGTATTCCAAGGATGAACTACTCACGCATCACGCCGGAGGCTTGCATGGTGATGAAGAAGGCCTCCAGGGTGAATTCCCCTCTCCGGCAGGGTGCCGGGAAGAGCTTCAGATCCCTCCCGATCTAGGGATGGAGATGACGGCGGCTACGTACTCTTTCGTGGATTTTTGATCGGGTACCTAGGGTTTACGTCCCGAGGGCATCTTATAGTCGGAAGGGGAGGCTGGGGGGGTGCCTGGGCTGGCCACACCACCCCCGGCGCGGGCCAGGCCTGGCCACGCGGCCAGGTGGTGTGGCCGCCCTCTAGCCCCTCTCCATCTTGTATTCTGGCACTTGATCACTTCTGGAAAAATAGGCACTTTGGCTTTTGTCCCGTCCAATTCCGAGAATATTCATTTTCTGACTTTCCTGGAACCAAAAACAGCACAAAACAGGCTGCTGGCACTTTGGCTCTTGTTAATAGGTTAGTCCAAGAAATCATATGAAAATTAATCCAAAGTTGGAACAAAACACAAGAAAGTGGATAAAACCAAGCATGGAACATCAAAAATTATAGATACATTTGCAATGTATCAACATCCCCAAGCTTAACTCCTGCTCGTCCTCGAGTAGGTAAGTGATAAAAAGAAAGAATAATTTTTGAGGTGACATGCACCATCAAAGACTTGATCAAAGTATTTGTAAAACATTCAAAGTTGGGATCATAGTACTTCAATCATAGCATGAAAGACAAAGTTCTAGCAATAAGACAAAGAAACTATGATGCAACATGAAAAGGCACAAACAAAAGACTCATGAATAACAATGCTTTACAAGACGTTTGTTTGTTTCACATAAAGAAAACATAGCATAATAGTATTCAGCTTGTCCCTCAATAGAGTAGCAAAAATAAATGCATAGGACACCTTCAAAGTTCATAAGAGTGACTAGATACAATAGTTTAAAACAAGCAATAACAAGTTATGCATCAATCAACTAGTCTTGGGACAATGCACATAGAACTAAGAATGGCCACTATGCTCTCAAAGTAAGTGCATAAAGATAGAAGGTGGAGACTCAATATAATGGTGGAAGAAAGGCCTTTGTAAAAGGAAGTAGGGATTCAAGTCTCATAAAGAGATTCCAAAAATTATGGTACTTATAGCTTTCAGCTCTCATTGCCCCTATCATAAGCATCTTGAAGTGATTAAGGTTAAAGTGAACAAACTATGGTGTACATGCTTGACGAAGTATAAGTCAGAAATCTCATGTCCCTTGTATACGAGGGTTGCTCCTCATGCTACTCAAGTTTAGTCACTGGTAAGTTCTTGTCATTGTAAGTACATGTGTATCATTGAGAACCGCCAACGGGGTACCCCTTGCCCGATGATACGGAAGAATCCCCATATCAAAATGACAAGGCAAGCAGACAACGAGCATCTCAGCATTCTTCTTATTTACCATGGGAATATGGTGTTTTTTTCTCTCTTTCCTCTTTTCATAGTATCTCATTTTTCTTCTTTTTTCTCAATATAGGACTCTTTTTTTATAAGAGGAATGCTTCATAGACAGCTCATTATGGTTACGCTGTAGGTTTCCACCATGTCAGCATGGATTAGACCAGCGGCCCAGGCGTTACTCTAACACATATACATAACTCCATGGACTTACAAGCTCCCCTTTCATTTCACACCGA
The DNA here is from genome assembly GCA_910589775.1 of Avena eriantha. Classification (NCBI taxonomy): domain Eukaryota; kingdom Viridiplantae; phylum Streptophyta; class Magnoliopsida; order Poales; family Poaceae; genus Avena; species Avena eriantha. The sequence continues at coordinate 100,666,781 of OU342744.1, forward strand.
CGACATCCATATACAAAAGAGCATGATATCAACTAGGTACAAGTACCAAGTGCAATGTTGAAAGTGTTCCAATTGAAAGCATGGTTCTGCTAATTCCCGACAAATAAGTGCAAGCATATACAACATAGAAGACACAATGGTTCAAGTTTATTAAGGGCAAGTAAAATAAAGTGTTCCATCAAGTTCGTGAGAGCTTTAATCACTAGTTTTCTCATAACAAGTTTAATTTGGAAGGTAATCAAAAGCATGAATATACTTGGAATAGCATAAGCTAGTAGGTAGGTATGGTGGACTCTTTGTAATAACTTGGTTTAGGGAGTTGGATGCATGAGTGGAACTCATACTTTGTTGTGGAGGCTAGCAAAAGACTAGGAGCGACAAACTAAGAGAGCAATAATGGCCATAATCATGCAGAGCGACAAAACATCATTGATCAAAGCATAAAGTGATACTACAAGTTGAAAACTAAAGGATCATAAAGGCTATGGTGACTTTGGATAGTCGTAACATGGTGTGAGCATGTGCCAAGTCAACCCAAATAAAGCATCAAAGGAGAATACCACTATACTATGCTTTAATATGCCAAAACAACGCATGATTCATCCAAGGCACATTAAGCAATCTCAATTGTTTATAACAAGTCATGCTACAGCAAAGAATACTAAGCATAAAGCCAAAACAATATCAAGCATGGCATGATAAAGCATAGGCCATAGTCAAAAACAAGCTCTTTTTATCACATAAGTATGAACTTTCCTACTCTTTTCCAAACCAAACCAAACTATTTGCAAATCAATGTAAGAAAGAGGGGGTCCAACCAATTTATTCAGAAAACTAAGCAAACCAAAGCAAACGAAAAACCAAAACGAAAATGAAAAAGAAGACGCTCCAAGAAAAACACAACTATTCATGAAACAATAAAAATGAAGCGTTTGGAAGAAACCTCGGATTTTTATTGATGAAGAAGGGGATGCCTTGGGCATCCCCAAGCTTTGACGCTTGTACTTCTTGGATATTTCTTGGGGTGACACGCGTGGCATCCCCAAGCTTGAGCTTTAGTCCATCCTTCATCTCATTACTCATTCCTTCCATACACCTGAAAATTTTCCTTCATACAAAACTTCACACAATCTTTATTAGCAACATTAGTGCACTTAAGATAATAAGTCTTAAGGTTCAGTTCTAACACCAAATAAACTTCCATTAGAACACTAGCTACTTTAGAACTTCCCTAAAAAATCTCAATTCCCCAAAAGAACTCAAGAAGGAACCAACAAGAAGCAAATGCAGAAAATTGCAGAAATCTGTCAAAACAGACCAGCAGGTATAGACGAATTTTTTCGAAGACCTTTTGTTGCTCAAATCAAAAAGTGTTAAACTAAAGAAAGTTAGATAACAACCTGGGGCAGAAGCAAAAACAATTAAAGATCAATCCGACATACAGAGCTCTCTCACGAATTTTTACGGTGAAGCACAGAAATCTGTTTCGGGACAACAACTTTCCCAATCATTACATCTCTCTCATTAGAGGTTACTCTTGGCACAAAAAGAAAATAAAAAGGATAAGGAGAGGTTATTACAGAGGTAATAACTCCAAGACTCATCTAAAACTTTTGGGTTATCTCCCAATAAGTACTTTTCTTTAACGCCTTTAAGTTAGGCATAAGAAGCAAAGAAATAATCAAGTGTTCTCAAATGAAGAAGCATTAAGACCAACTTTCTTGCCCTTACCTCTCTTACTTTTATTCTTAACCTTGGGGAAAATATGATTTTTTGGTGGAGAAGAAAGGTGCATGGTCCCCTTTCCCACATCTATTATTGCTCCAAGGAGTTCTAATAGGGACCTTCGAACTGTAATTTGTCCTTTTCCTGCACATTCAATAACAAGATAATCAATAGAAATCATTTTCCCAAGGATCTTTGTAAACACTCCTTCAGCTATTCCAAGAGGTAATATGGTAGTATTATTAGTAAGAGATATTTATTTTCCTCCCTCAATGAGCCCCCAAGTATTCAGAGATTTATAATATCTTTGGGCATAAGGCAAAATTCAGACATGATATGACAGCGAGCTTGAAAAGTTTCAGTGTTCATCTCAATCTTTACTGTAGGGAACCACTTTGATGGTTCATAGTTTATTGTAACATAATCGTGATGCTCCCTAAGCGTATTATAGCAACTTTCTAATCTAGTAGTGCTAGCCTCAAGAGTGTCCAACCTAGCAAATATTTTTGCGAAAGAAATATCAGTTTGGCTAGGCAAGTTGTAAGTGAGGATCAATTTCTTTATAGCATTAATAGCATCATCCTCATTACATTGGAGGAAATCTCCTCCCACAATAGCATCTAAGGCATATCTATAGCAAAGAGCAATCCCAAGGTAAAAACTGCTAAGGAACAAACTTTGAGTCATTTTAGGCTCAGTTTTTTCATGTAGATCGGAGATTCTAGACCAAGCTTCATTAAATCTTTCCTCAATTCCTTTTTTAAAAGTGAAAATCATTTCCTCGGGTGACATAGTGACTAGAGCAAGGCTAGACATAGTGACAACTTAGGATAGGAACTAATTTTTTTGTGTTTTTCAAATAAGAAAGCAAACAAGTAAAACTAATTTTGTGTGTGTTTTTGACGAACAAAACAAGCAAACAAAGCAAAAAGAAACTAAGCAAAACAAAAACAACAAAGTAAAGAGATTGGTTATGAGGGACTTGATACATTGCAAATGTATCTATAATTTTTGATGTTCCATGCTTGGTTTTATCCACTTTCTTGTGTTTTGTTCCAACTTTGGAGTACTTTTCATATGATTTCTTAGACTAACCTATTAACAAGAGCCACAGTGCCAGCTGCCTGTTTTCTGCTGTTTTTGGTTCCAGGAAAGTCAGAAAATGAAAATTCTCGGAATTGGACGGGACAAAAGCCAAAGTGCCTATTTTTCCGGAAGTGATCAAGTGCTAGAATACAAGACGGAGAAGGGCCAGGGAGCCACCACACCACCTGGCCGAGCGGCTAGGCCTAGCCCGCGCCAGGGGGTGGTGTGGCCGCTCCCGGCACCCCCTCGGCCTCTCCTTCAGCCTATATATTGCTCTCGGGACGAAAACCCTAAGTACCCGATCAAAAATCCACGAAAAAGTCTGTAGATGCCGTCATCTCCATCCCTAGATCGGGAGGGATCTGAAGCTCTTCCCGGCACCCTGCCGGAGAGGGGAATTCACCCTGGAGGCCTTCTTCATCACCATGCAAGCCTCCGGTGTGATGCGTGACTAGTTCATCCTTGGACTATGGATCCATGTAGTAGCTAGATGGCTGGTTCTCCTCCTCTGTGCTTTCATGTTTAGATCTTGTGAGCTCCGTTCATGATCAAGATCATCTATTTGTAATCCATACATGTTGTGTTTGCGGGGATCCGATGGATATTGAGATGCTATTTCAGATTGATTATTGATTCTATCATGTCTTTGTTATTTGAGATCTTGCATGCTTTCCGTTGTTAGTAGCTATCTTGGCCAAGTAAATGCTAGCAACTCCAAGAGTTAGTATTTATGCTCGATAGTGGGTTCATGCCTTTGGTAATCTAGGGAAGTGACAGAAATCTCTAAGGTACTAGATGTGATGTTGCTACTAGGGAGATAACAACAATCCTTTGTTCATAGAACAATCGTATTGTTTACTTTACACGCAGTTCGTAAAGCAATAATCTGTTGCTTGTAACTTAATACTGGAGGGGGTTCGGATGATAACCTGAAGGTGGATTATTAGTCATAGATGCAGTTGGATGGCGGTCTCTGTATTATGTTGTAATGCCCAATAAAGTCTCAGAGGAGTCAAGATGATTAGTATATGCATGTATTGCTTTCTCGGTGTTTGTCAATTGCCCCGCTGTAATTTGTTCACCCAGCATGTTATCTATCTAAGGAGAGCCACCTCTAGTGAACTATGGATTCCGGTCCTTTTCTTTACATACAATCTATAAACTATTTGTGCTTTGTGTTTACTTTCTGCAAACTTTTACTTCTTTCCATTCGATACGTTTAATCCTTTGTTTTCCGCAAAACACGGTGAGATTGACAACCTCATCGCAAGTTGGGGAAAAAGTTCTATGGTTGTGTTGTGCAGGTCTCCACGTTGCTACTAGCACCGGTAGTGCGCCCTACCAAAGCTCAGCTAGTAACACCTTTGGGGTGTTTCCTTACAACTACTGGTTCGATTAAACCTTGGTTTCATAACTGAGGGAGAACTTACTGATGTGCTCATCATACCTTCCTCTTAGGGTTCCCAACGAGCTCTACGTCGAAAGTCGAGCGCATCAGGACTCCCCTTGTGAAGATGTCCTTGACTCCCTGACAACGGCGCCAGAAAATCGCTTGATGGCTCAATGCACGGCGCCTAGAAAAGTGCTTGGTGCGTGGTGTTGATGTAGAGCTCGTTGGGAACCCCAAGAGGAAGGTATGATGAGCACAGCAGCAAGTTTCCCTCAGTTATGAAACCAAGGTTTAATCGAACCAGTAGGAGCAAGGAAACACCCCAAAGGTGTTATTAGCTGAGCTTTGGCAGGGCGCACTACCGGTGCTAGTAGCAACGTGGAGACCTGCACAACACAACCACAGAACTTTGTCCCCAACTTGCGATGAGGTTGTCAATCTCACCATGTTTTGGGGAAAACAAAGGATTAAACGTATCAAATGGAAAGAAGTAAATGTTTGCAGAAAGTAAACACAAAGAAGTAAACAGTTTGTAGATTGTATGTAAAAGAAAAGGACCGAGATCCATAGTTTACTAGAGGTGGCTCTCCTTAAGAGAGATAACATGCTGGGTAAACAAATTACAGTGGGGCAATTGACAAACACCGAGAAAGCAATACATGCATATACTAATCATCTTGACTCCTTTGAGACTTGATTGGGCATTACAACATTATACATAGACTGCCATCCAACTGCATTTATGACTAATAATCCACCTTCAGGTTATCATCCGAACCCCCTCCAGTATTAAGTTGCAAGCAACAGATTATTGCTTTACGAACTGCGTGTAAAGTAAACAATACGATTGTTCTATGAACAAAGGATTGTTGTTTTCTCCCTAGTAGCAACAGCACATCTAGTACCTTAGAGATTTCTGTCACTTCCCTAGATTACCAGAGGCATGAACCCACTATCGAGCATAAATACTAACTCTTGGAGTTGCTAGCATCTACTTGGCCAAGATAGCTACTAACAACGGAAAGCATGCAAGATCACAAATAACAAAGACATGATAGAATCAATAATCAATCTGAAATAGCATCTCAATATCCATCGGATCCCCGCAAACAGAACATGCAGAATTACAAATAGATGATCTTGATCATGAACGGAGCTCACAAGATCTAAACATGAAAGCACAAAGGAGGAGAACCAGCCATCTAGCTACTACATGGATCCGTAGTCCAAGGATGAACTACTCACGCATCACAGCGGAGGGTTTCATGGTGATGAAGAAGGCCTCTAGGGTGAATTCCCCTCTCCATCAGGGTGCCGGGAAGAGCTTCAGATCCCTCCCAGTCTAGGGATGGATATGACGGTGGCTACGGACTCTTTCATGGATTTTTGATCGGGTACCTAGGGTTTACGTCCCGAGGGCATCTTATAGTCGGAAGGGGAGGCCGAGGGGGTGCCTGGGCTAGCCACAACACCACCCCCTGGCACGGGCCAGGCCTGGCCGCGCGGCCAGGTGGTGTGGCCGCCCTCTGGCCCCTCTCCATCTCGTATTCTGGCACTTGATCACTTCCAGAAAAATAGGCACTTTGGCTTTTGTCCCATCCAATTCCGAGAATATTCATTTTCTGACTTTCCTGGAACCAAAAACAGCAGAAAACAGGCAGTTATCACTATGGCTCTTGTTAATAGGTTAGTCCAAGAAATTATATGAAAAGTACTCCAAAGTTGGAACAGAACACAAGAAAGTGGATAAAACCAAGCATGGAACATCAAAAATTATAGATACATTTGCAATGTATCACATATCTCCTTCAATGAGTTGGTGTTTTCTCGGGAGAAAGAAGACAGTGGGAAGTGAGAGAGTGAGTGGAGGGCCAGGGGTGGCCCACACCATGGCTAGGCGCGCCCCTGGGGTGGCCGCGCCACTAGGTGGTATGCCTACCTGGTGGCCCCCCCGGGTCACTCTAGGCACTTCTCTGCCCCCTTTTCACGTAAAAATTTAATATGAATTTTCTAGAATTTTTTGGGACACTTTATTTTTGAGCAATTTTCAGGTATAGATGAATGATTTTCTGACAGAAAGATTTTTTTTGAATGATGCAAAAGCAAAACTAAACTAAAGATTCAGAAGTTCTAAGACACTCTAATATGCAAGCAACTAGCAAAAGAAAAGTAAACTAAGCGAAAGAAAAAACTAAAATGGATAAAATAAAAGTAAGTAAAGATAATCATGGTGAAAACATTTTGTTCATTAAAATCCCTTTGTTAACAAGGTTGATCAGGTCTTGTTACCAAAACAATTTATATGAAACAAAACTTTGTATTCCAGTAATGATTATGTTACCTCAACCTTGATATCAATGGTCCCAATCATAATAGTTTCATATTTTTCTCGTGGTATGGGACAATATATTTCTCCAACTTGGATGCCCTTAACATGTTCAATTGAATTTAAGCCATAAGTCCTATCAATCTTCTTAGGGAAATAGAAAGTATGCTCCTTGTCATTAACATTAAAAGTCACCTTTCCTTGATTACAATTAATAATAGCTCCTGGAGTATTAAGCAAAGGTCTCCCAAGAATAATAGACATATATCATCTTCAGGCATTTCAAGCACAACAAAATCAGTTAATATCAAGCAATTATGAGCCACTTGAACAGGTACATCCTCACATATACCAACAGGAATAGTAGTAGATTTATCAGCCATTTGCAAAGATATATCAGTTCGTATTAGTTTTTCCAATTGAAGTCTCTTATAGAGAGAAAAAGGCATAACACTAACTCCTGCTCCCAAATCACACAAAGCAGTTCTAACATAAATATTTTTAATAGAGCAAGGAATAGTTGGAATCCCTAGGTCTCCAAGTTTCTTTAGAAACTTACCATTAAAGGAATAATTAGCAAGCAAAGTAGAAATTTCTTCATTAGGGATCTTCCTTTTATTAGGGACAATATCCTTCATATACTTTGAATAAGGAGGCAATTTAATAGCATCAGTCAAAGGTATTTACAAAAATAAAGGTTTCACCCACTCACAAAACTTATTATAGTGTTCATCCTCCTTTGACTTGTGTTTCCTATCAGGGAAAGGCATAGGTTTTTGGACCCAAGGCTCTCTTTCACTACCATGTTTCTTAGCAACAAAATCTTCTTTAGTGTATTTAGTATTCTTAGTGTGCCTTTCAGGTTCTTCTTCAACTTTTTATTTATCAGGAGCATCATTTTCTTCATTACCACTTTCAGTTTCAGCATTAGAGACAAATATACTATTAGGATCTCTAGCAGGTTCAAAAGGTTCTACAATAGTTTTATGTTTTTTTCCTTTTACCCATCATGTGGGTGAACAAATCCCAGTCTTGCAGTCACATGTCATCTACTGTTCCTTTGGAATACCCAACGTACACCTTTATAACCACTGTATTACCAAGTGGCGCTTGATGCAGTCTAAGCAGCCTCGGGAAACAGTGAGTAATATGAGCTCACGGTCTAAGGAGAAGGAGTCTAGGTATAGCTGCTGCAACAATGAACTATATGACTTGATCGTGTTGCAATCTTTCGAGGAATGTCCAATCACATCATTCTCCAATGATATGATCCCATTGTCAATTGGCATAAATGCCCATGATCTTGAAACCCACATCATCTTCATGACCAACGAACTAGTATGAATAGAGGCTACTAGGGACTTTGTCATTTCATACCACACTTGTACCAATATTTCTACTTGGCACGGTTATAGCACAATATGAAACTATTATAAACTAACTAAGATATGACAATAAAAACCTATTTATTATTTGCCTCTAGGGCATATCTCCTTCAATGAGTTGGTGTTTTCTCGGGAGAAAGAAGACAGTGGGAAGTGAGAGAGTGAGTGGAGGGCCAGGGGTGGCCCACACCATGGCTAGGCGCGCCCTTGGGGTGGCCGCGCCACTAGGTGGTGTGCCTACCTGGTGGGCCCCCCTGGGTCACTCCAGGCAATTCTATGCCCCTTTTTTCACGTAAAAATTTAATATGAATTTTCTAGAATTTTTTGAGACACTTTATTTTTGAGCAATTTTCAGGTATAGATGAATGATTTTCTGACAGAAACATTTTTTTGGAATGATGCAAAAGCAAAACTAAACTAAAGCTTTAGAAGTTCTAAGACACTCTAATATGCAAGCAACTAGCAAAAGAAAAGTAAACTAAGCGAAAGCAAAACTAAAATGGATAAACTAAAAGTAAGCAAAGATAATCATGGTGAAAACATTGTTTTGTTCATTAAAATCCCTTTGTTAACAAGGTTGATCAGGTCTTGTTACCGAAACAATTTATATGAAACAAAACTTTGTATTCCACTAATGATTATGTTACCTCAACCTTGATATCAATGGTCCCAATCATAATAGTTTCATATTTTTCTCGTGGTATGGGACAATATATTTCTCCAACTTGGATGCCCTTAACATGTTCAATTGAATTTAAGCCATAAGTCCTATCGATCTTCTTGGGGAAATAGAAATTATGCTCCTTGTCATTAACATTAAAAGTCACATTTCCTTGATTACAATTAATAATAGCTCCTGGAGTATTAAGAAAAGGTCTCCCAAGAATAATAGACATATTATCATCTTCAGGCATTTCAAGCACAACAAAATCAGTTAATATCAAGAAATTATGAGCCACTTGAACAGGTACATCCTCACATATACCAACATGAATAGTAGTAGATTTATCAGCCATTTGCAAAGATATATCAGTTCATATTAGTTTTTCCAGTTCAAGTCTCTTATAGAGAGAAAAAGGCATAACACTAACTCCTGCTCCCAAATCACACAAAGCAGTTCTAACATAAATATTTTTAATAGAGAAAGGAATAGTTGGAATCCCTAGGTCCCCAAGTTTCTTTGGAAACTTACCATTAAAGGAATAATTAGCAAGCAAAGTAGAAATTTCTTCATTAGGGATCTTCCTTTTATTAGAGACAATATCCTTCATATACTTTGAATAAGGAGGCAATTTAATAGCATCAGTCAAAGGTATTTGCAAAAATAAAGGTTTCACCCACTCACGAAACTTATTATAGTGTTCGTCCTCCTTTGACTTGTGTTTCTTATCAGGGAAAGGCATAGGTTTTTGGACCCAAGGCTCTCTTTCACTACCATGTTTCTTAGCAACAAAATCTTCTTTAGTGTCTTTAGTATTCTTAGTGTGCCTTTCACGTTCTTCTTCAACTTTTTATTTATCAGGAGCATCATTTTCTTCATTACCACTTTCAGTTTCAGCATCAGAGACAAATATACTATTAGGATCTCTAGCAGGTTCAAAAGGTTCTACAATAGTTTTATGTTTCTTTTTCCTTTTCTTAGGAGTAGTACCACTATATTTAGTTTGTTGAGAATCCTGCTCAATTCTTTTAGGATTCCCCTCGGGATATAGAGGATCCTGGGTAGCAACACCACTTCTAGTTCTAATTCATAAGCATGTTTTTCTTTAGCAGCACTAAATAGCAAGTCTTTTTGTACTTTAATAAGCTGGTCAATTTGAGTTTGAACCATTTGAAAATGTTTAACAAGCATTTTAACATCATTAGAGGTTCTTTCCACAATATCCTTCAACTCAACAATAGCTCTAGAGTTTTACATTAGATGATTTTGCACCCTTTTATTAAAATTATCTTGCTTAACAATAAAAACATCAAATTCTTCTAAGCATTGATCAGGAGGTTTAGAGTAAGGAATATCACCTTCATCAAAATGTTGGAGAGAGTGTACCTCAAGAGTGGATGAGTGGGGGATTGGCTTACATAGTTCTTCTATAGGAGGTAAATTCTTCACGTTTTCAGATTTAATACCCTTCTCCTTAAGACATTTCTTAGCTTCCTTCATCACTTAATCATTTAGTTCAATAACTCCCCTCTTCTTCGGTTTTGGTGTTGGTGTTGGCTCAGGCACAGTTAACTCATGTGTAGTTGTCTCAGGTATGGTTGGTTTAGGAGGAGTCCAATCTTCATAATTCTTGCTTATTTTAGCCATCAATTCCTCGGCTTCTTTGGGAGTTCTATTCCTGAAAACACAATCAGCACAACTATCCAGGTATGTCCTAGATTTTTTAGTTAGTCCATTATAATATATATAAAGAAGCTCATTTTAAGGTAATGGACATCCAGCCTGTGCATGAATCAAAGCACAAAACCTTGCCCATGATTCAGGCAATATCTCTTTTTCTCCCTATTTAAAATCAGAAAGTTCCCGCAAAATAGCATGTTTATCACTAGGAGGGAAATATTTCTGAAGGAAAGTACTAATCAAGCAATCAGGGCTATCAATAGATCCAGGAGGTAAATTATTAAACCAAGTTTTAGCTTCTCCTTTTAGTGAAAAACGGAAAAATTTAGCAACAAAGTAGGTGCACATCTTAATATCATTAGAAAATAATCCACTCATGGTAGAAAGCTCAGTCTTATGTGCTACAGCACTTTCATTCTTAGTCCCACAAAAAGGTTCTTTCTCAACAATAGTTATGTAAGATAAATCAAGAGAGAAATCATAATCCTTATCTTTAATGTTTATGGGCAATGCAGCAAACTTAGCATTAGGAGATAATTTGGGTTTTATAGTACACCTCTCAAGGAGATTCTTAATAGCACTCATATCATGGGTGTTTTGGCATTCTTTAATAAATTCATCAGTCATCTCTATATAACCGTCTTCAATATCATAGCTCTCTCTAGACTCAGGTGAACTGATAGGTGTAGTAATGTCTTCATTAGGAGTTTCAGTATTTCTAGCTATAGTTCTAGCAATCGTAGCATCTAGGAAAGGACCTAATGAACCACTTTTATCAAGCACAGTAGAAGCAGCATTATAAGTATCAGAAGTTTCAGATTCAGCAGTAGTAGCAGTGTGTGTAGCATGTGTATGTGGTGGTGTAAGGAGCTTACTCATAACAGATGGTGAATCAAGAGCAACAGAGGTGTTCAGAACCGCACATCTTCTTGTAGCGGATGGTAAAATAGGGACCTTTCCATCACGAGACTTACCGATGATGGATGGATGGCAGCGAACAATAGTGATTCCAAGTGAACTTGATAAATAGAGTTATGCTCCCCGGCAACGGCGCCAGAAAATAGTCTTGATGACCCACAAGTATAGGGGTGTATCGTAGTATTTTGAGGGAAGTGAAGCCCAATTTATTGATTCGACACAAGGAGAGCCAAAGAATATTTATAAGCCTTAACAACTGACTTGTCAATTCAGCTGCACCTGGAAACAATCTTGCTCACAGCAGTTTATCAGTAGAAACAGTTTTGTAGTAGCAATAGTAAAGTAATAGCAGTAGTAACAATTGCAGTAAACAGTAGGATTAAAGCGCGGTAGGCATAGGGATGGATGGACGGGCATTGCATGGACAAGACAATTCATACGGCAATCAAGACATAGGGCATTTGCAGATAAATAAGATAAAGCATCCAAGTACTAAATAATCATAGGCATGTGTTCCATATATAGTCATACGTGCTCGCAATGAGAACTTGCACAACATCTTTTGTCGTGCCAGCCCGTTTGCAGCGGGGCCTCAAGGGAACTACTGGCAATTGAGGTGCTCCTTTTAATAGAGCACCGGAGCAAAGCATTAACACTCCGTAAACACATGTGATCCTCACATCAAAGCCATTCCCTCCGGTTATCCCGATTGCTGTCACTTTGGGGCCTTTGGTTCCAGACAACAATATGTGTATACAACTTGCAGGTAAGGCCATAAAAAATACTATCATAATGAATCAATAACATGTTCAGATCTGAAATCATGGCACTTGTGACCTAGTGACAAGCATTAAGCATAACAAGTTGCAACAAAGTCAAAAGGCACTAATAATAGATACTAGGCACCATGCCCTAACAATCCGATGCCATTACATGAACGATCTCATCTAATCCCTACCATCCCCATAGCCTACAACGGGGGATTACTCACTCATGGATGGGGGAATCATGGATGGTCGATGGAGAAGCGATGGTGATGATGATGGCGATGATCTCCTCCAATTCCCCATCCTGACAGGGTGTTAGAACGGAGTTTCTGGTTCCGATTCGCAGAATCTGGTGGTGGCGGCGCAGCGGAACTCTTTCTAGAAAAACGTCGACCCCCCATGGTTTTTAGGTCAAGAGGCAACTTATAGGCGAAGAGGGAGGCCGAGGGGGTGACCGAGGCGGCCACACCACCCCTAGGCGCGGCCTGGCCTGGCCCGCGTGGCCAGGTGGTCTGGGCCCCTCGTGGCTCTCCTCTGTCTCGTCTTCTGGCTCCGTGAGTCTTCTGGTGAAATAGGATTTTTGGCATATTTTCTGGGATTTTTTCTAATAGTTGATTTTCTGCACAAAAACTAGACACTAAGGTAATTCTGCTGAAAACAGCGTTAGTCCGTGTTAGTTCTATCCAAATCACACAAGTTTAGAGGAAAAACAATATCAAAAGTGTTTGGGAAAGTAGATACGTTTAGACGTATCAGTAAGTAAGGGGCATGAGATTTTCAAGCATATCCTCATATTTGTGTCACTTTAACCTTAATCACCTCAAGATCCTTATGATAGGGGCAATGTGTTGGAAATATGCCCTAGATACAAATAGTAGTAAGGACTATTATCATATTTCACATAGTTTATGATTAAGTTTTATATCATGCTATAACTTTATTGAGTGGAAACATCAATACACGTGTGATATATAAACAACCAGGGGTTCCCAGTGAAACTCTAGTCACTGGTTCATTGGTCAACAGATGATCATGTTTCCTGATCATGTGGCATTTATGCCAGTTGGAAATGGAGTCAACTCATTCTGAGAATGAGATGATGAACGAATACCCAGCCTAAACATCGTGACCCGATCATGTCAAGAAGTTCAAGTTACGATGATTAGAAATGGATCCTCATAGACTATTCCTTAGACCGTGAGGCTATATCAATCACTGTCTCCCGAGAGTGCTTTGATATCATCAAGCGCCACTTGGTAAAACAGTGGTTATAAAGGTGTGTTCAGGTACTCTGAGGAAACCGTTAAGGCAATATATGTCAAGAGCAGGATTTGTCCGTCCATGTGACGGGAAGATACTCAAGGGCCCACTCGGAGAGGTTATATCCAATAGCTGCGCGGCGTGTGATTTGATCACAGGGATATCACTTGTCGGAACGAGTCAAGTAGCGTTGTTCGGTAACAAGATTGAACACGACATGGTGATGTCATTGATCAGATCTCAGGAAATGCAAGTATCGAGAGACAATAAGACACGACTATCCCGGTTCAAACAACAAAAGATCTTCGTGGAACACACAGGGGTCACATGGCCATCCAGGTCCCTCTGTCGATAATTGGTGCGGAAGTGTCCTGACCATGTCTGGAGTGTTCCCCGAACCGTGGGGTATCACGCTTAAGGGCTTGATGATGCTTAGAGAGTGTTTATAGGATCGGAAGAATCGCCGAAGAATTATAGAGAGAAAACCGGAAGGGTTTCGGTGAGTCTGGAGGATGTCTGGAGTGGAGGTGGAAGTGTTCCATAACCACGGAGGTTGAATAATATGTGAATGAATGTTAAATATTGATTTAATCGTTTATTCATAATTATTTAATAAAGAGAAAATCAATTTAAAAGGTCAAAAGGCTTAATGGGCCAATTTCCAGAGAGGAAAGGGCCCAAGGGGGGACCACACCCCTAGGAGAGGCCTAGGTGGTGGCCGGCGGCCCTAGTGGGCCTGCCCCACGTGGGGCCCATGGGTGGGGGCTGGCCGGGGCGCCTCCCGACCTCTCCATCTCCTTTAGTCCCACCCCAGGACTTTGAGGGAGGTAGTACCTCCCCTTCCCGTATATATAGTGGGGGTATTTGGCTAGATAAATACACCCAATAATCAATAAAGGTCTTCTCACTTTTGGGAGGACCTCTAATTGATATTTCTCTCTCTTCCTCTCTCTCTCGTGACCGTGGTCCCAAGTTCGGACTGCGCGAACAAGAGACATCTTCACCGCGGAGCGCCATCGCGCTGCAGGATTCGGATCCAGGAGCTCTACTTCCGCAACTGCTTCTGGATTGGGGAAGCGGGAGTCATCGTCAGGCACTAGACGTGTGTAACTCCCCGCGAGGTGTCGCACTTGAGGCACTCAAGTCGTTGGAGCCACGGGAGCGCAAGGACTTCATCACAACCTTGAGGTCGGCTTCGGCTCGTCTACATCAACCACGCTCTCCTGAGCGTTGACAATGCTTTTCAGTCTTCAAGGGTAAGTTCGCGAAAAGCCTCTCCCGTTAGTGTATTACTAATAGATAGGTCCTGGCAGCATCAGGGGTTCAGGGGCGTAGGGTAAAATTTTATTGTTTTCATACGCGGAACCCCTACAATGGTATCAGAGCTAGATCTATGCGTAGTAATGCTAGTACGGGTAGAACACAGGAGATGTAGCGTGTGGGCGTTGATCTTTCAGTTGTTACCCTCCCACGTGTACTTGTGTATACCGCAGCAATGCTTGATGAAGCAGCCCCCAACCGACTTTACGCGTTCATTCGCGAGACTGGTCCACGCTTGACATACGGCTTGTACCGTATAAAGTGGCTTAGGGGGTGTCTATCTCTCTCGCATTAGTTGTATACCATTTGCAACGGAGGGCCCCGAAAGGGGTGTAGTAGAGACAACTACTTGATCAGCGTTTGCTGAAAGTTCGTAGGTAAGAACGGTTCTTGTGTGAAAGCCCATTTAGCCACGTAAAACATGCAAAGATAAAGTAGAGGCGTCTAACTTTGTTTTGCAGAGGGCGTTGCTTTGTGATATGGTTGTGGCGAAGGTAAAGTGATTACCTTATGTTCCGTAGTAGTAGATAGTCACGGAGGTGACGTACTACCACGCCGGAATGACACTAGTACCCTGGTGTCTACGGCGCCGTAACCCTGGCAACGGAATCTGGTGACGACGGATGGAGATCACGACGTGAAGGACCATATCACATAGCATTTACATTCAATGTTATTGTTTGTATATCTTATTGTGTGCTAGTATTAGATACTCAACGGTAGCCTAATAAGATGATCCCTGTTAAAATTACAAACGATTGTGTTCCCCCTTAGTGTGCACCACCAAGAAAGTTCTTCGGTATGAGGCGATCCATGGTACATGCATGGGTGTCAGACATATCTACGTTCGCATACAGTGGGTGTAATCCATGTTGCACAGCGAATACACTAAGGTTGAGTTGGCGAGCCTAGCACGCCATAGAAGCGTGGCCTCGGAACACGGATGGTCGAAAGATCGAGCACGAGTCGCATGAATGATGTGACTGATGTTTAGCATCCACCCTTGAACCCACATTGATGGCCATGAAGATCGGGGGAGATGTGGCTGATAGGGGTCGTGTTATCACTAGGAACCCTTACGGGGATAGGTGTTTCTGAGTGGAGTTATTATTAACTCATTTAATTATAAACTTAGTCTAAATTCCTTTTGCAATTATAAATGTAGAAAATGGTTCACCCCGAGATTACCTTCCCCATCAACGATTGGTTAAAAGGAGAAAAGCTCAAGTTAGATGGATCCAACTTCTCTGCATGGGTCGTGCGCCTTTTCGATCTCCTTGGTGAGAACAAAGTGGCTGACTACATGATCTACGAGATGTACTTAGAGCCACCCTATTCTCATGAGACCCAGGAGCAACGGGATCTCTGCTGCCGTCGTCGTGTGATGGCCACATTCATATTAGTGACGATGCGCCTCGGGATGGAGGATGGGCTATGGCCAATGGTGGGAAGTCTTAATCCCCGAATGGTTATGGCACATCTGAGATCGCATTTCGTGGAACAAGTGCGCATGTGGGAATATGAGCTGATGGGAGACTTCCTCTCCATAAAGATGGAGGAGGGCTCCTCACTGGACGATCACTTGTTGAGCATATACGATGCATACATGAGTCTGGCATACTACCTGTACAACTAGTTCGCAAGCTCTTTTGCAATGGGAGTTGTGATGCGGTCGCTACCACCAAGCTTTCAAGCACAGGTCAGGATTTGCATTATGAGAGGCGACGCGGAAACACTGGATTTCCACGAGTTCATATCACATTTCAGAGATGTGGTGGTTGAACCCGATGTCGCTGGGGTCATCAATGATACTTGTTCTGTTTTGCTGAAAATAGGTCCTTCTGCATGAGAGGTGCTTGCTGGAGAGGAGGTGGCGTTGCGTGTTGATGGCGAGCATGATGATGGCCAACGACGCTCTCCCTCGACATTTATCATTTATTTTATGTTTTTGGATAGTTATTGTAATCAAAATATTATGAACTTCTTTAGTGTGTCTCACACTTTGTGAGACGGTTATTCATATGAGTTTGTAACAAACAATTGTTATACTTTTATGAATGATTTCTATTTTTGTTCATATCTTGTTTGATTATACGTGAATTATCCTTGTTGTTTGAAACTAATTGATAATGCGTGAACATTGTAAAATATTGAAATGCCTTGAAAAATACCCAACTTAATGATATTTCATTATGGAATGAAAACCATTGTTTAAAATTCAAAGTTATGTGATAATATGTGAAAGTCATTCGATTTCTTATCACATATAAATCATGCCTAAGTTCGGCAAATTAACTTGAATACAATGTATTACTTGAATACAAAGTGTTTAATGAATTGTTAAAAGTAAATACATATTCGATGTATTGTGTTTTAACAAAATGGTAATTATCATTATATGATTGTTTAAATGTGTAAAGAAGTTTACCAAAGGAAACATGAATATGAAACTATTTGATTTGATCAAAGTGTTTCATCAACAAAGGGTATAAATACAAAAGAGAATCTAATTACTATGATTTGATCAATAGTAATGAAATTCAACTTTATAAAGAATGGCATAAAAATAATTATGAAATGCAAAGCGTTTAGAAACGTCAAAATGCAAAGCATCACAATGTGATATTAGATATCAAAGTGGGTAAATAGATGGCACCAAATAAATCGTTGTAGTATAGATATAGAGACCATTAGTTAAGAAATAGTTAGCACTCAATTAGAATGTAGTGAATCATTTGAATTCGTGAAAGCGGCTCCATATCTAGTATGGATCGTCGTAAAAGTTTTGGGGTTATTCGATATAACCAAAACAATAGCAAATAAGTCCTTGTAGAGTATTCATTGCAAACTCTGAATACAAAATCCATAGCTCAACTAAAAGAGAAGCAAAACTTGTGTTGCTTGGATTTTGGTGCATTCTTGGGAAAGCTCACTTTTAGTGTTGTTTCTCGATTATGGAGCAAATGGGAGATAGTGAAAAACATAATGAGGATTCAAATCCATGCATCAGAGTGTTGAGGAGTGCAACAGAAAACGTTCCTGGACGATTCTCTTCACAAAGGAAAGAATCAATAATAATGATCATTGTGTTTTCCCCACTGGTGTTTTCACTGCATGAAGTAGGATTCAAAATGTAACCCATATCTTGTATGGAGACATTTATGAATCATTTGTCATGATTCTTGGAATATGACATACCTACGAACTACTAAGGAAATAATGGTAAACTAGAATTATGAGAAATCCTAGAAGCAAAATTCACTTGAGATTAGAAAGCAACTCGTTACTGAATCTCACAAGTAAAAGGGGTTACTTGGAATTTCCCCAAGTGGCTGCAAAGCCATAGTGGAAAAAGGGGTGAATGACAAAGGCACAATTTGTCAAGTATTGGACGAATTCAAATGAATTTGATTCAAGTGTGCTGAATGTCTAGTGGATTTAAGACTAGTAAAAGTACTAGTATCTCATAGTAAATCTCCAAGTTTGATATTTGATCAAAGGATTTTGAAGTTGTTCAAAATAGTGAGTAGATATGCAATTTGCATGAAATTGAGTGGGAGTTATGAAAGCCTTCCTAAAACAATATGTGAATGACATATTTTTAAGTGGGAGCAATATAAGTCTCAAATTCAAATATGTAGGAACATAGTTTGAGTAAGAGTACTGACTCATACCCAAATATGATAGGAACATATTTTGAGTGGGAGCTTATAGAGTGATTCTTAAGTGTGTTAAGAATAAAAGCGCAAGTACCAATAAATAATGATTTATGAGGTGTAGAAGTTGATAATAAGTGTATTATGATATATGTAGTATTCCTTAAGGGATTCTGAAAAGGGTTTCAGAATAGAAGTTAATTAAGGAACTAATCCTTAATAACTCAAGTTAGGAATAGTATTAAGTTTAAACATCAATGGTTGAAAGAAAGAAAAGGATGATCATCATCCACTATGTCAAGACATAGGTTCTATCTTAGAAAACCATGATGATAACTTAACATAATATATGATCCAAGAAAGAACATTTAAAAAGGTGATTAAGTTTGAATCGCAGAACGTTGAGCTAAGTTTGTCCGCAGTGTCTAATAGAGAACTATAGACATATTTTCCAAATCCATAAAGGATGACATATCTTGAACATAAAGGGTTATGTTATAAGAGAATATGTTGTAAACTCCTGTAAATACCGATTAAAGTCAAGTAGGAAGCGAGGTGAACAAAACATCAAAAGTTGCACAGAGTGCACTAGTGTTTCGATGAATACATTTATAATAATAGATAAGGGTACCATCTAAAGTGTTCTATAATGTTATGGTGGGGCTAGTTCGCTTTTAACGTAGAATGATGTGTCCCAGGGCACAGTGCCCATGAGAAAGCCCTCGAGGTTTATCTAAAGTCACTGTAGGCTCCTGGAATCAGCCCTCGTTCTGCTGCCATAGCGACGATGCATACACACAGATGTTATCATGTGATGATAAAGTATTAATGTCAATCAAGGTGACATTAGTAAGTTGCAAAGGATTTGGGACTGTAAAGTACAGACCCAAGACTCAACCTCTTCCATGAGCAAGCATGTTCAGGGTACCGGATATGGTGCCAATTATTAAAGAACAAATGTAGCTAGTGAGCTAGTGTATTTGTACTCTAGTGCAAGTGGGAGGCTGTTGGAAATATGCCCTAGAAACAAATAGTAGTAAGGACTATTATCATATTTCATATAGTTTATGATTAAGTTTTATATCATGCTATAACTTTATTGAGTGGAAACATCAATACATGTGTGATATATAAACAACCAGGGGTTCCCAGTGAAACTCTAGTCACTGGTTCATTGGTTAACATATGATCATGTTTCCTGATCATGTGGCATTTATGCCAGTTGGAAATGGAGTCAACTCATTCTAAGAATGAGATGATGAACCAATACCCAACCTAAACATCGTGACCCGATCATGTCACGAAGTTCAAGTTATGATGATTAGAAATGGATCCTCGTAGACTATTCCTTAGACTGTGAGGCTATATCAATCACTGTCTCCCGAGAGTGCTTTGATAGCATCAAGCACCACTTGGTAAAACAGTGGTTATAAAGGTGTGTTTAGGTACTCGGAGGAAACCGTTGAGGCAATATATGTCAAGAGCAGGATTTGTCCGTCCATGTGACGGGAAGATACTCAAGGGCCCACTCGGAGAGGTTATATCCAATAGCTGCGCAGCGTGTGATTTGATCACAAGGATATCACTTGTCAGAATGAGTCAAGTAGCGTTGTTCGGTAACGAGATTGAACACGACATGGCGATGTCATTTATCAGATCTCGGGCAATGCAAGTATCGAGAGACAAAGGGAATAAGACACGATTGTCCTGGTTCAAACGACGAAAGATCTTCGTGGAACGCACATGGGTCACATGGCCATCCAGATCCCTCTATCGATAATTGGTGCGGGAGTGTCCCGACCATGTCTGGAGTGTTCCCGAACCGTGGGGTATCACGCTTAAGGGCTTGATGATGCTTAGAGAGTGTTTATAGGATCAGAAGAATCGCCGAAGAATTATAGAGAGAAAACCGGAAGGGTTTTGGTGAGTCCGGAGGATGTCTGGAGTGGAGGTGGAAGTGTTCCATAACCACGGAGGTTGAATAATATGTGAATGAATGTTAAATATTGATTTAATCATTTATTCATAATTATTTAATAAAGAGAAAATCAATTTAAAAGGTCAAAAGGCTTAATGGGCCAATTCCTGGAGGGGAAAGGGCCCAAGAGGGGACCACACCCCTAGGAGAGGCCGACAGCCCTAGTGGGCCTGCCCCACGTGGGGCCCATGGGTGGGGGCTGGCTGGCGCGCCTCCCCACCTCTCCCTCTCCTTTAGTCCTACCCCAGGACTTTGAGGGAGGTAGTACCTCCCCTTCCCCTATATATAGTGGGGGTATTTGGCCAGATAAATACACCCAATAATCAATAAAGGTCTTCTCACTTTTGGGAGGACCTCTAACTGATATTTTCTCTCTCTCCCTCTCTCTCTCGTGACCATGGTCCCAAGTTCAGACTGCGCGAACAAGATACATCTTCACCACGGAGCGCCGTCGCACTGCGGGATTCAGATCCAGGAGCTCTACTTCTGCAACTGTTGCTGGATTGAGGAAGCGGGAGTCACTATCAGGCACCAGACGTGTGTAACTTCCTGCGAGGTGTCGCACTTTAGGCACTCAAGTCGTTGGAGCCACGTGAGCCCAAGGACTTCATCACGACCTTGAGGTCGGCTTTGGCTCGTCTACATCAACCATGCTCTCCTGAGCGTTGACAATGCTTTTCGGTCTTCAAGGGTAAGTTTGTGAAAAGCCCCTCCCGTTATTGTATTACTAATAGATAGGTCCTGGCAGCATCAGGGGTTCAGGGGCGTAGGGTAAAATTTTATTGTTTTCATACGCGGACCCCCTACACAATGAGAGATGAAAGCTAATAAGTACCATAATTTTTGGAAGCTCTTTATGAAACTTGAAATCCCTGCTTCCCTCTATGAAGGGCCTTTATTTTTTACTTTTATGTTGAGTCTCCATCTTCTATCTTTATGCACCAATGGAGAGAGCATAGTGGCCATTCTTAGTTTAATGTGCATTGACCCAAAACTTGTTAATTGATTCATAACTTTGATATTGCTTGTTCTTAAATTATTTGTATCTAGTCACCCTTATGAACTTTGAAGGTGTCCTATGCATTTATGTTTTGCTATACCATGAGGGACAAGATGAATACCACTCTTATTATGTTTTCTATATGTGAAACAAACAAACGTCTTTCAATGCATTGTTATTCATGATCTTTTGTTTGTACCTTTTCATGTTACAACATAGTTGCTATGTATTATTGTTAGAACTCTATCTTTCATGCTTATGTTTAGAGTACTTTGATCCCAACTATCAATGCTTTACAAATATCTTTATCAAGATTTTAATGGTGCATGTCACCTCAATTTTTTTTATCACTTACCTACTCGAGGACGAGCAGGAGTTAAGCTTGGGAATGCTTGATACGTCGTAAATGTATCTATAATTTTTGATGTTCCATGCTTGTTTTATATCAACTTTCTTATGTTTTGTTTACACTTTGAGATATTTTTATACATTTTCTGGAACTAACCTATTAACAAGATGCCACAGTGCCAGTTGCCTGTTTTCTGTTGTTTTTGGTTTCAGAAAAGCTAGTAAGGAAATATTCTTGGAATTAGACGGGACAAAAGCCAAAGTCAATATTTTACCAGAAGGAACACGGAGCCCGAAGGGCAGCCGAAGGTGGCCACACCTAGGGCTGGCGCGGCCCCCTGGTCACGCTAGGCCATGGTGTGGGCCCCTCGGGCGGCGACCAACCTCGCCCCTTCGCCTATAAAAGTACCCTGATGCAGAAACCCTAAGGACCCGATCAAAAATCCACGAAAGAGTCTGTAGCCGCCACCATCTCCATCCCTAGATCGGGGGGATCTGAAGCTCTTCTCGGCACCCTGCCGGAGGGGAGAGATCATCATGGAGGCCTTCTTCATCAGCATGCCAGCCTCTAGAGTGATGCGTGAGTAGTTCACCCTTGGACTATGGGTCCATACAGTAGCTAGATGGTTGGTTCTCCTCCTTTGTGCTATCATGTTTAGATCATGTGAGCTTCGTTCATGATCAAGATCATCTATTTTCAATCCTATATGTTGTGTTTGCGGGGATCCGATGGATATTGAGATACTATGTCAAATTGATTATTGATTCTATCATGTCTATGTTATATGTGATCTTGTATGATCTCCGTTGTTAGTAGTTATCTTGGCCAAGTAGATGCTTGCAACTCCAAGAGGGAGTATTTATGCTCGATAATAGGTTCATGCCTCTAGTAATCTGGTGAAGTGACAGAAATCTCTAAGGTTGTAGGTGTCCTGTTGCTACTAGGGAGAAAACAACAATCCTTTGTCCATGGGGCAATTGTATTGTTTACTTTACACACTTTGTTTAATGCAATTATCTGTTGCTTGCAACTTAATACTGGAAGGGGTTCGGATGATAACCTGAAGGTGGATTATTAGTCATAGATGCAGTTGGATTACGGTCTATGTATTATGTTGTAATGTCCAATCAAATCTCGTAGCAGTCAAGATGTCTAGTATATGCATTGTTACGCTTTCTCAATCTATCAATTGCCCCGCTGTAATTTGTTCACCCAACATGCTATTTATCTTAAGGAGAAACAACTCTAGTGAACTGTGGACCCCAGTCCATTCCTTTACCATTGATATACCATCTAATGTTTACCGTTACTATTTACTTTCTGCAAGCAATTATTATCTTCCACACTATACGTTTAATCCTTTGTTTTCAGCAAAATCAGTGAGATTTACATCCTCACTGTAAGTTGGGGCAAAGTTTTGTGGTTGTGTCGTGCAGGATTCCAAGTTGCTAGCAACACCTTGGAGTTGTTTTCTTACTCCTACTGGTTTGATAACCCATGTTTCATAACTGAGGGAAACTTACTGCTGTGCTCATCATACCTTCCTCTTGGGGTTCCCAACGAGCTCTACATATCTTGAGCCATCAGACCCCCCCCCCCCCGCAACAGAACGGGAGGGTCTGAACAGACCGATGCCACGGCCCAACGACCACACGCAAATGGAGTTGGACCCGCAGAGTGGTCCATTTCAGCGCATTCGCGGCCCAAAATTGGGTCGTGTTTGCACGTGGGGGGTGGAGGATGGCTCGCGCATCCGACTGATGTCCTCCCCTAGCCCATCCCGTAGTGGCAGAACAACCACACTACAAGCAGCTACTCCCCCACACGCAGTCCACCGCCGCCAAACCCTAGATGCACCATGACTGATGACCCTCCCTCCGTGCCCTACGCAGTTGCCCCCGACCAGGCCCTGTTTGTACCACATGGATTAGCTTTGCCGGTAGCAGCAGATCCTCCACCACTAGTAGGATCTAAAGTTAACATCGTGGCTACTGCCGGTGCTGCAAGGGTGAAACTGGAGCTCACGATGGAGTAGCGGTCGGAGGATTCGAGGAAGGCGAGGCGTATGCCGGGATAAGAAAAGGGCTCGCGTAGCAGCGGTTGCCCTCGTCGAAGAAAAGGCCAAGGCCCTCGAGGTCGCCGCGGCTATTCGGGCCAAGACTTGGTACGCTCATTCACCTTTTTTTGTTTTTGTTCATATATAAATGCATATTTGCACCTCCTAACAACATATTTATTTTTTAGGTGTTCCAAGCTTTGGAACACTTTAAGACTGTCCAAGACAAGAAGTTCTTCACATTTCCCCATTGTTGGACGAAGCTCAAAGATTGTGAGAAATGGAAGGAGCTCTATTGTGGTGAGGGGGAAGGGAGGAAGCTTTGTAGTCACTGACGTCGATGAGCCAACCCCAAGTAGAGGTAATAAACTGAAAAGAACGAGAGGAAGGACCAACACAAAGCTCGATACCAAGCGTGACGCTTCATCACTTGCCATCCAAGAGATATTGAAGGAGATGATGACCGAGAAGGAGGTGTCTTTGGAGAAGAGGGAAGAAAGGATTCGCAAAGAGAGGGAGGACGCTGCAAAGAGCTACTATGAGATTCAATCCAAAAAGATAGAGCTAGAAGAGATGAATATCCACTCAAAAGCTAGAAAATTAGATCTCAGGCAAAAGAAAGTGGAGCTCTCCATACTCGCCGAGAAAAACAGGATCATGACCACCGACCTCGAAGCCATGGATCCAACGTGACGAAGTTGGTTCGAAAGGAAGACAAAGTTGATCCTTGATCTAGATGCATCATTTTCAATCTTTTATCTTTATTTTTTTGCATGTATGAACTATCTATGTGGTCCTTTTGGGTTTGCGGGACGGAGGACAAAGACCGTTAACAACTGGCCCTTTATTTCTAGTGGATATTATGCGTCCTGTTATTTTTAGATAGGTAAAAAAATACTAACGGACTGGACCGATGCGTATCACCCTTGGGAGCAGCGATATGGCTAGCGCGGATCTAGGCCGGCCGTATGTTCTCCCTGCCCGGCAAATGGAGCCAACCCGTCAAAAGGGTCGTCCGGGATGCTGGGGTCATTGGAGTTGTCCTAAGGGCATCTCCACTAGGCCGACCCAAACGCATGGCCGAAATGGTCCGTTTTTGTCCGTTTGGATCGGTCCGCGGTCACTTTGGGGTCGCGGTCCGACCTGTCCGGCCAACCTCGCCTATCGACACGACCCAAATGTCCACCGCAAAGCACACAATTTTAGTGTACGAACAAGACCATCGGTAGATAAATTTGAGACGGCATTCAATGACAAGGTTTTCAATCGAAGAAATTAAACATAGCGACAGACTAAATGAAACCCTAATCGACGATCTCGCTTCCGCTGTCCTCTTGGTCGTTATCTTCCTCAGCCCCGGCACCACCGGCCGCGTCCGCGCCGTCTTCCTCGGTCGCGGCGGCACCGTCTTCCTCGGCCGCGTCCTCGCTGCCGCTGTCAGAAATCTCGATGATTCCGGCACGGAGCGTATCGTTGATGGCAGAGGAGATGGTGCGTCCCGGAACCGCCCAAAATTGCACCCTCCCTTCGCGGTTGCGGTCGTCGGGGTGGACCTCGTGGAGGTGCTCGTGGCAGATGGCAAGCGCCGCCCGACGCTCTAGTTTGAATAACCTCGACCAATAGGAGCTCGAAGGCACGTACCGTGGCATGGCCCTCTTCCACTCCGGGAGTTCGAGGCGGCGCTCCTCGATTTGGCGTCCCAACTCAGCACCGCGCGGAACCGGCGCCACCGGAACCCCGTAGTGGCTGAGCTCGAAGCCTTCCGGGATCGTCGCGCGTGGCGGAGCGAGGATGCCATGGTGGGCGAACATCGATGCCTCGTAGTAATTCAGGGTGGGTCTTGCCATGGCTGCGCCGAGGAGGGAGAGAGCGATGGGAGGAGAGTGCGGCACCGACGAGGGCTAGGGCCTGTTTAATAAGTAGAGCGCGCGCGCAGGCTCTCGCGTCTTCACCCATCAATGGCGGCACGGGAACTCAGGCGGCGTCCCGTCAGTCACAGGTTGACGCGCCCGTCGGCATTGATAGAAAAGGCTACCGCATTTGCGTTTGAATCGGTGCCGCTGGTCTGAATCGGCGCCACTGTTGCGTCTCTCGCTGGCGGGTGGGCCACTAGCGCGCGCGGGGGACACGCCCTTAGCCAGCCATTGTCCGGGCCGACCTAGTGGTCACGCAAATTAGATACACGGATGGTCAAGTCGAACGCATAGGGACGGATGGGTCGTGCCGCTGCGATGCCGCGCACGTCGCACGTGTCCGCACGGATGGGTTCGGACACGCCATGATGGGTTGGGTCGAACCGGTGGCGCAGCTCTCCAAGCATAGTCGAGTGCCCTAAATAAAAGAAAAAAAAACTATTCGTGTTGTCGTACACCTTTGCCTTCCGCCCGGTCACAGCCGCCTGTCTCTGCCCATCCCCGCGGACGGCGGTGCTCCTCGTTGGCGGCGGCTGACGGTCCGAGGTCTCCCTCGAGTAGCCCACCTCCAAAGCTCGAGCAGCACCCGGAGACTCGAAACCGTGCTAATCCCCGTCGCCGGTGCAAAAAAAAATCCGGTGAGGTAGCACTTCCTTTCTAACGTGGCGGGTTTCAGAGGTCGGGAGTTTGCAGTAGCACTCGAGATGCCGTCCTTCTCTTCTGGCGCTTCTCCACAGAAGCAGCAGCACAACGCGCGGTGACCTCCCTCACCACTCATGCCCCGATTTTATTTTGTTTGTTTGGCCTATTCGCGTGGGGACTGAGCCTGTATTTTGGTTGGTTTCGGCAGGAGGAAGCAGCTCATTCGTCAGCAGAGGAAGTCGCTTCCCATCGCGTCAGGTTTGTATGCCTGCCCGCCAATCGTTTAGTTCCATCGCGCTCTGATTTTTGGGGTTAAGTTAGCGAGATTGAATTTGTTGTTGTTGATGATGGTGGGGTGGTTGTGATTGTGGTTGCAGTGGAGAAAAGGCTTGTTGAGGAGGTGAGGAAGAACGGCACTCTGATCGTTGTGGGCGAGACAGGGAGTGGCAAAACAACTCGTAAGTGTTATCACTGCGTGTTTTTCATTCCATTGCTCATTGTTTCTGGGATCAAGTAACTGCTGGAACACTAATGCTTGTGATTGTTGACTTGTGCAATTTATGGAAGTGATGCTACTTGCTAGTATCTTGTTAGTCTGGTAATGTTTCGACTAGTCATAACTCATGTGACAGTATATAAGAAGTAACATTAGTGAGACCAAATGAACATCCTGTCAATGTCAAATGAGGCCCCCTTTTCTCCACAACCTCATTGTATTCTTCGCGCCCTAATTTTTTTAATACAAAAATCATTATTATGAAATTGTTTGGCCAATACCGAGTACATTTGTGTATGTAGTTCTTTTTAGGGACATTCTTCATTGGGTTATTGAAGAAAAATCAAAATCATATAGTAGTCGGTTATTCTGTTACAAAATAATTGCTCCTCCTTTCATTTCAATCCTTTGAAGAATCATATGTTCCTTTTGTTTTGTCATGCAGAGTTGCCACAATTCTTGTATGATGCTGGGTTTTGTCAGGATGGAAAAGTCATTGGCATCACCCAGCCTCGAAGAGTTGCAGCTGTTACAGTAGCGAAGCGCGTCGCTGAGGAATGCAATGATCAGTTGGGCAGAAAGGTTGGATACTCTATTAGATTTGATGATTCCACATCTAATGCAACACGGATTAAGTACATGACCGATGGTTTGCTTCTAAGGTAATTTTGTATTGAAGGCCAATTCATTTATTGTTTTATTCTGCTTTATGTTAGCTCCTTGAGTCCAGCTGATATTTTAGCCACCAGGTTATTTGCTATTTAATTTTTTTATGACCAAAGTTATGTTACCACTTACCAGCATGATGGCTATGTCCATGGAATTCTGTTTATATGATATATGGAAATGGATAAGTCATTTATGAGTTAAAATTGGAGGAAGTGAAGAACTAAATGCATAGAACAAAGCCAACACTTCCATTTTATCGTTCCCAATTCCCATAGATTGGTGATATTCTAGATCTCCTTTTGCTATGTACTTACCCATCCTCTCCTCTATCTTCACTATTAAATGGGAGTTGGTGATGGTGGTTCGTCGCTCTCAACACTCAACGCTTGCCAGCAGATGCATCTTGACCGCCCGGTCTGGATCTAATTTCACAAAGATTCCACAGCAAAATATGGCAAGATCTTATAAACCACCACACAAACCAAATATCAGGGAAGAGATACACAATTAATGGGGCTAATTAATTATTTGTTTCCTACCTAATTCTACCGCATGTACTAACAAGTTTCAAAAAAAAACCACCCCATGTAACAAAAAATTTATTGATTTGAGGCAAAATTAAATAGACCAAATTAATTAACCTAATTATCCCCCTCTAACACAGGTAGCTGCACCCAACAAAAAATTTAAGGAATAACTCTCGCGTAAGTAGGTGTTGTTTCAGGAAAGAATTTGAAACAATCAGCATACTTGGTTCATAAAAATGCCATCCGCCGTAAAACTTGTATAATAATCTAGGGCTTGACTTCATAATCAAGACAAAAAGAAACAAACATATCGTAACATGAGAAGAAGGCGTGCATGGTTGGTTACTCCTGGTAGATCCGTAGATCAGATTTTAGAAAATGTGTTTTATACTAATTTCTAAGAAAATTAGTTTTTTTCATATTTTTCGTTAATATTTTGCTATAAAATCTTATTTGGCGGAAAACATTATTTTGCGGATCCCTATTGTTTCTTTCTTTTCGATCAATAAAAAAAGGCACGGTTCACGGACTTAGAGAAACCCATAGTCAAGCCCAGAAGAGATGTTTGGTTTGAGGTCCTCTGCCGGATATCAGTTGGGGCCTGCCGGCGAGGTGATACAGGAGTGTGCTCCAGCCATTGTGTTCTTACCCGCACCAAAGGCATCAACAAGTTGGAGGCGGAACTTGTGGGTTGCGTTGATGTCATTGATGGAAGCTGAGTTACTTCCCGGCCTCTCGTGTTGCCAACAATGTTAATGATGGCGCCAGAGACATGTTGTGGTGTCCACCGCAAAGATGTCAAGATTGAAGTTACACTTCCGCCAGCAAACTTCTTCATTTGGTTCCCACTGAGCGATGATTGCAGTTGCATGTTGCTGGATTATTATTGGTGTCTTGTAGCTGCTGGCGGGGCGGTAATTTTTAGGCGATGACACCATTGACTAGGTGTGACGTTGTTGTCATTGCCATATTTTATGAAGTTGAGTTTTGATGGGCTACAAAAAGGAATGGAAGTGGAAGCCCAATTCATAGGGCTCATGGCTTCCCATTCCCATGCCTCTTGGCAGCCCATCAAAATTTATAACTTCATAAAATATGGCAATGACGATGAAGTTGCACCTAGTCTTCGATGCCATCGCCTAAAAATTACCGTCCCACCACCAACTACAAGACGCCGAGAATAATCCATTAGCACGCTACTACGATCATCGCTCAATCGAAAACGGATGAAGAAGTCCGCTGGTGGGGGTGTAACTTCAACCTTGACATCTTGGCGGTGGATATCACAAGACTCTACCGCCGTCGACAACATTGCTGGCGACAGGGGAGGCCATGGAAACCTCAACTTCCACCAAGGCCATCAACACATGACGCACAAGTTCTGCCTCCAACTTGTTCATGCCTTTGGTGCGGGTAAGAACACAATGGCCCGAGCACTCCCGTGTCACCTCGTCGGCGCACCGCAATGGATCTCTGGCAGAGGACCTCAACCCGGCCATCTCTTCTAGGCTTGGGAGGATGAACGGTAGAGAGACTGAGTTTTGTTTGAATGTAGGAGGCGAACTAGTAGATTGGAAAAGAAGACTGTAATTTCTTTAAGGATTGCAACCTTTTCTGCTGTATGTGGTTCGTGCATTTTTTCCTGTCTTGAACAAAAAAAGAAACAAACGGCTCCGCAAAATAGACCGATATTTGTAGATGTAGAACAAGTATTGTTGATGAAATCTCTTCGTAACAAAGTCAGATGCAATCTCGTTGTTCCTCAAATTATTTGGTTGCCGTAAACTGAATCGGTTTTAACGTACTCATCTAATTCCTAGTGTCCTGCTAGTTGGCACTGAACGTGTTTTCCGCCAAACAAGATTTTGTAACAGAAAAAATAATAAAATTCCTTTCCTCAGAATTAGTCTAAAACAGTTTTCTAAAACCTGATGCTAAGAGTTTCAGCGTACGTCCACAACACCTGACCTGGCAGTCCTCGCCGCTGCCTCCTCGCGTAGATGGGTTAGTCTACACAATCGCAGGACAAAATATTTAGTTTTTCTTTTTGCTATTTACCAGCCAATCCGTTCAGGAGGTAACCAACCATGCATGTCTTCTCACGTTACGATATGTTCCTTTTCTTTTTTTGTCTTGCTTCATGAGAAGTCAAGCTCTGGATTATACAAGTTTTACAGTGGTTGGCATTTTTATGAACCGAAAGGTGCAAGGGTGTTGTTGGAAAATTAGATAATAACTTGCTCAAATTCTACAATAATACAGTACAGAATGCTAAAAAAAGGCATATTGGCTGCTCTTATAAGACACAATTATAACATCTATATTAAATAAACCAGCGGTAGTTTGAAATTTCTACATGGCTGATCACATGTCTAAGATTCCAAAGTACACTCATTCAGTTTTTTAACCTCTCTACACTTGGACACAGTAAATTTCCAATCCGGATACAACACAAGTACAGTGATTTTCACCTATATTATCTATACTCATGGCATAAAATGATTTCCTTTTGATGGAGAGCATAATGAATTGTTCCAATTTGCATGGTGAGTATCCTATGTTGCACATTTTGATTATTTCCACATGAAATCTTGATGAGAACTACAAATATTGCTCACGCACGATGGCTACAAGCCGAGGAAGAAAATTTTAGTACATGCAAATAAATAGCTAGGTCCTTACTTTATAGTCATATATACAAGTCAAATGTACCTTTTATCGAATACACTTCTAGCAAAGTGGAATCTTTATGTTTTAAGGATACTATGTGGCTATCTTTTTTACACACGTGAATATTCCTGTTTATCATATCGACATGCACTGTGAGGAATAAAGAAAAGACGGTAGCAACGCACGGACATTCAGCTAGTTTCAGTAAATTGTGACTGGTCATCCCTGCATGCACATTTTATATATTGAATTATTTTTCAATGGTGATAACTTAAATTACTTTGTTCTTTCTTGTTCTTGAGATTTTTTTATTGAAATATAGACAGCTAAATGTGTGTGTGACAAATTCTGCCATATGGCCATTTATTCTTATCTCTTTATAGTTCTGAATCTGTGAATTATACTTTCGTAATAGAAGCATTGCTTTGGCTTTTCAGGGAAGCACTTTTGGACCCGCTATTGTCTAAGTACAGTGTTATAGTTGTTGACGAAGCCCATGAAAGAACCGTCCATACAGATGTATTGCTGGGATTGTTAAAAAAAGTACAGCATTCCCGATCTCTTTGTTCCGATAAAATTGGGGAGACTTTGTCTGACAGACAAGACTCTCAAAGTTTGAGTATGAAGGCATGCCAGGGAATAAAATTTGCACCTCTAAAGCTGATTATTATGTCTGCTAGTTTGGACGCCAAGTGTTTTTCTGATTATTTTGGTGGCGCTAAAGCTGTACATATTCAAGGAAGGCAATACCCTGTTGACACACTGTATACTTATCAGCCTGAGTCAGATTATCTAGATGCTACACTAGTTACGATCTTTCAGGTGAGCAACTGAGCATCACCCTATTTGCATGGCAGAAGTAGATGGATTAGGGAGGAGAAAAGGAAATTGGAATCCATATAAATTAGCAGATAGGAAATAAAAATTTACTTCAGAAACCAGGATAGAGAATGTGTAATCTTGTCTGGGACTAATTTAGTATCTCCTGATTACCAGAAATATGGTACTCCCTCCGTCTCAAAATAGATGTCTTGGATTTGTCAAAAATTGGATGAATCTAGACACTATTTAGTATATAGATTAATTCAAATTTTGACAAACCTGCGACATCTATTTTGAGACGGAGGGAGTACAAATTTAGCATCTCCTAGTTTACGAGAACCTATTGTTCAACTGTGGTTTAATGTAATCAGCCCTTCGTTTATGAACTTTCATCTTTGGATGTTTGCTTTCTTAGATCCATTTGGAGGAAGGACCTGGAGACATTCTTGCTTTTTTAACTGGTCAAGAGGAGATTGAATCACTAGAGAGACTTATTCAGGAGCGTGCTCGTCAACTTCCACAAGATAGTAGTAAGCTATGGATTACACCTATCTACTCATCGCTTCCATCAGAGCAGCAAATGAATGCTTTTAAGCCAGCACCATCTGTAGCCCGTAAGGTGAACCATAATATTCTTTGAACGCTTACTTTTCCTATGCTTCACTTCGAACCTATCATATGCTTTTCTAACAGATGAATACTTCAGTGGCTACTCTTTATTGTTAGTGTAATGTTATGTTACTTGTATTTGGTTGGGCAATCCACTTCTGGACAAATATGTTCTTGCTAAGAAAAAATCACATTCTGTTAGTCTATCCAGTTGCAAAGAAAGATATGTGAGTGAACAAGCGGTTAATTAGTTGTCAGCCTGACATACAAACAAGTTATGTCCATTGAGTCGGCCTCGGCAGATGAACTTGAGCAGATTGGTGGCTGGCCAGACATAAACATGCTCCGAAAAAGTGGTGTAAGGACCTGAATTCCATGGTTGTTCTGCTAATGTGGTCCGTCTGGCATGAAAGAAATAACAGGTTGTTCCAAGGAGAAAGCTCCTGGTTGCAAAAACTACAATGGCTGTAGGCCTTTTTACTGTTTGTGTTGCTTGTGTTGTTGGCTTTTCGCAGACACCTGGCCTCTACTAGTGTAAGCGCACTTTTACTGTCTAATGCCCCAATATATATGTCTTCATAGAATAATATTTGCGACCCACTTCAAGATCATTCACTTCTGCCATCCACCTCTTTATTTCTCCTCTGCCCTGTGCCACCTCCATGCCCATGAGGCCCCTAGTTTTTTCTTTTTTTGTTGGACTCTCCGCTGCTACCTTTTTCATGTTTTCCGTCCTATCTCTCCGACTCTCAGGTCCTACCTTCATGCTATTGTATCGTGGTGCTTAGTGACTTTTACTGATAAGTGCTGTGGCCCAAGCCTCAGTTTTGCTCGACCTGTTCTTTTTTTTTTCATAACTTGGTAGTTGTGTGCCTTTATGCACCATATTATTTAGGAAGCCTACTAATTCTCAACCTCTATAATTGTGCACATTATATTTCCATCTCTATATACATGTGCTGTATCCCTTTAACATGGTTTTTGAAAACATTGTTTTCTTGTATCCCCTCAACATCCAACATGGGTTGCATGCTCCGCATCTCCAAATTTGACCTTCTCCAAGGTTCATTGAGCAATGCATTTTGCCTTTTGTCATTTTCCACATAGTTTACTTACAGTAAACATCACTTGTCTTGCAACATTTGCTAATGTCCAGTTTGTCTATCAGGTAGTTCTAGCAACAAATATTGCAGAGACTTCTGTAACAATACCTGGTATTAAATACGTTATTGATCCTGGGATGGTCAAAGCACGCGCCTACAATCCTGTAACCGGAATGGAGTCCCTAATCATCATCCCAGTCTCTAAGGCACAGGCTCTACAAAGGAGGTACAAAATTTCAAGCGTTTAATTCTTGTGTGTTTTCTCTTACCCTGCCATTCTATACTCAGTGGCCGTGCTGGACGTGAGGGGCCAGGGAAGTGCTTCCGTTTGTTCCAAGAATGTGAGTTTGATAAACTGGCGGAATCCACTGTTCCTGAGATTAAGCGATGTAACCTCTCGAATGTTGTACTACAGCTCAAAGCTCTTGGAATCGATGATATCATAGGTTTTGATTTTATGGAGAAACCATCAAGGTGAGTTTTTAACTTCTGTTTCCTTATTCCTGTTCACATGGTAAAAGAAATTTATGCCGTATCTGACTACAACATAGCGAAGCGTCATTCAAAAAGTGCATCTGACACGGCAGAAGAAAAACAAAAAAATTACTCATGAAATTTAACTGCAATGTTGAAACTTGATGTTTCGTTTCATGTGTGCTGCTGTGTTTAATAATACAATTGCTATGTATGCAAAAACTCAAATACGATTGCAATGAGAAGATACACGCTACTGAATTAGTTTGTAATGCTGTATTTGAAGTATTTTATTACCCGTCACATTCCAACCAGCTTAAAAGTTTGCCGGTAAACCAAACTTCTGCGCTGTACTTGTTAAGTTGTTGCGAACCTTAGTACTCCCTCCGATCCAAAATAAGTGTCGGAGACTTAGTGCAAGTTTTGTACTAAACTAGTACTAAATCGTCGACACTTATTATGGATCGGAGGGACTATGAAGTATGAACGCATTCACTGGAAACTTCAAACATATTTAAAAATAGCTTCACAGTAATCAGGAACGTTATGTTTAATGCATTCAGTGGAAACTTCATTTTTTAAAGATTTATGGTAATTCTACTGTAAGCTGAATTGCAAACTGCTTTGTATGGACTGCAAGTTTTGCTGATTATGTCAAACCTGCTGCAGGACGTCTATTTTGAAATCATTGGAGCAATTGATTTTACTTGGGGCTTTGACTGATGATTATAAGCTGTCAGATCCAGTTGGTAAACAGATGGCTAGACTGCCTTTGGATCCAATGTACTCCAAGGCATTGATAGTGTCAAGCGAATTCAAGTGTTTGGAAGAAATGTTGATTGTTGTTTCTATGCTTTCAGTGGAATCTATTTTCTTTACCCCGCGTGAGAAGTTAGAAGAGGTATTCTCGTGAATCCCGGCAACTGGTTTTTATGTGCCAGTTGGACATTATGTGACATTTACTGTACTGATGCCATTGGATTTATTCTAAGACATGTTGCAAGTTTGCAACACCAATCAGGGTAAAAACTATCAAAGGGAACCTTCCAGTTCCTTGTTACCTGTTTTTCTGCCCTGGACAAACAGTATCCTGGTGGCATGTGGTTGTTTTGAGTTTTTTTTAATGGATTTGAGTAGTATTTGTGATCATATGCTGTCTGAAGTTGAAAATCCTAGAAAGAATGGACTTTGGGTCGAGGCATGAGTAGAGTGGGTCTTGGATTTATTTATTTTCACTACATGCCTTTCAGGTTTGTGGTGAGCTGCTGATCATATATCTATAAATTACAGTGCTAACATATTTTTTGGAAAAGTCAACCTAAATTTCATCGAATGTTCACATACTAATATATTTCCAGCATTTAATTTCCGAGGGACGGGTGTTTAAACTCTATGCTGCAGTACTTATTTCAGTTATCTCTTAATGGAGTGGGTTTTCCCCTGTTTCTAGAAACATGCTAGCAGTCATTGCTCATAGTATTATTTAAGTTCCCAGAGGGCCAAATTTGTTCCTCGAAACATTCTAGCATTCATTGCCCCTATTAGTAAGTTACCAGAGGGCCAAATTTATTGGTGCTGCAGAATTATGAATGGTTGTTGAATGCTTTCATAGTTATTTGGTGAACATTACACTGTTTTATTGATGCCTATTGGAAGGCTACCAATAAGATCGTACCTTTAGCCTCATGATTCCAATTTGCATACCAAAGAGGAATTATAAGGTTGAACTTATATTTGGTTGGGCTCTTCCCCTGTTGCCAACGAATAATGCGGTTTTCTTTTTCTCGAGGAACTACAGGCGCATTTATTGATGTTCTTCACCTTACTCCCTTTTTAGGCAAGAGCTGCTAGGAAGAGTTTTGAAAGCTCAGAAGGAGACCATATAACTTTGGTGAATGTATTTCGAGCCGCTGCAGAATGCTTGGAGAAGAGCAAAAACGCAAATGCCAAAGAAAAAACAATGGAGAAGGCTTTGAACAGATGGTGCTGGGAGAACTTCATCAATTACCGCTCTCTAAGACATGCTCGTGATGTTCACAGGTTTGTTATTATAAAATTATTCTTGATGGGGGGATTTTTACCGGATCAGATTAAATGAAACATGATGATACACAGTTAATCATTCCCCTAAATGACGAAATGGGAAATACTAAGGCTGCTGTGGATTTGTAACCGTTGGAATATGAGTAGATTATCAGCCTTTTTTTCCGACCTTTTATGGTTGGTGCATGAAGGTTGGCATGGTATTTGAACCAGGAGGGTTTGAGTCCGAGACCCTTGCTAACGCAATTTCAATAGAAGACTAATTGCCACTTGCTTGAGCACAATGGCCTTCCCGGATGTTGTTTAATAATGATTCAGTTGTCTCAAGCATGCCATGTTATCAGTTGAAACGTGTGTAGGTTAATGGATTTAGCTTTAGAGTTTCTATATTGCCATTTCGGACTGTCAGCAAAGATTCAAAATTAAACCAAATATACATATAGACTTCAGAAACTGAGAAGTATTCCCAGTTTAGAAAATTCAGAGTACACAGTGAGCTGACACAAGAACTTACTGTCTACTGCAGCCAAATTCAGGGCCATGTCCAACAGATGGGGCTTAGCCTGTCATCCTGTGGAGATGACATGGTTCTGTTCCGCAGATGCCTCACTGCTGCGTTCTTCCTGAACGCAGCGATGCGGCAGCCAGATGGATCATTCAGGTACTGCTCCAGTCTTTGTGTTTGAGTTTTTCCAACCCGAGAACTCACTCACGATCTTCCTTTCCTGCATTGTGCAATCTTTTGTACTCGAACTCATGGTTTGAACCGTCGATTGGTAGGGCTCTTGCAACCGGCCAGAGCGTGCAGATGCACCCTTCGTCGGTGCTCTTCCGGACCAAGCCAGACTGCGTCATCTTCAACGAGCTGGTCCGGACGACCCAGAATTACGTGAAGAACCTGACCCGGATCGACCCCTTGTGGCTGGCTGAACTTGCCTCGCAGTACTACGCCACCGAAGACTAATTTTTTCCATTTGATCCATAGTCGTAGTTCCTTGTAAAAGTCATGTAGTAGTAAGATAACACATGATTGTCAAATGATCTCGATGCCAGGCCGCTGTAAGTTGGAAAGAATATTACTACTGTACATGCTGGTATTATCCAAGTTATTATCCAAACCGGTGTGAGTGCTTCTCTTGTTTTAAGGTGATCTTCCAAAGAAGGATTGGGCACTTCTAGCATAACACCTCTGCTCATTTTCGATTTGGTGACGAATTCATCTGCAACCAAAGTTATAATAACTCGTTTGAACAAACAGAAACATCGTGTGAAGTCAAGATGTTTTGTAAGGAAATTTATTGTTGACGTCAACATCATTTTTGTCCAATCTCTTACTCCCTCTGTCCACAAACACTTGTCTATAAAATTGGTCAAAATTTTAAAATTTTGACTTAAGATAAAAGGTAGAAGTGCACTTGTCTAATGGAAGGAAGGAGTAATTCTGAAATCGAACGTAATTGTTACTGTGGAATTCTGAACCCGAATAAGCACAGAGAAAGAAACGGCTTTGCCTACAGCAGTACTAGTCGGACCCGGTATCTGAGCCGTCCGATCACCATCCTACGGTACACGAGCATTGCTTGCCTAGGAGGAAAGGAAGGAGAAACAAAAAAAAAAAGGTCATATATACACAGCATAGCGAACAGCTAAAGCCAACCCGTCACAGCAGCACACCCGACACATCTCGCTCTCGCCGCCAGACCCCGCCTCCGCAGCCCTCCGCAGTCGCTCGCCGTCGGCGTCGCCGGAGGAGGTACAGCACCGAGGCCATGGCGCCTGAGCCGGAGGATGATATCATGAACGAGAAGAACCCCCGGCCTCTCGACGAGGACGACATCGCCCTCCTCAAGACCTATGTAAGCGCCTCCTCCCCCACACACAACGGGATCGATCTATCTCGTGCGCCTAGGCTAGAGCTCTTGGCCATCTGGGCTTCTCCGGGGCTAGGGATTCGGTTTTGCGGGCGAGGGATTCGTGCTCGGTGTAGATCTAGGGTTTCGACAGCTGCTGTATCTGGGGGGGAACTGTTGGGCGTGCGCTGCGTAAAGCTTGTGTAGTTACGACTTCGTGCGGGGATTTAGGGTTTTGACATGGCAGAAGAATGTTTGGCTTGGATTCTCGTGTTCTGCAGTGATATGCGTATATAGCGTCTGCTGAATTTCTGTTCGCCGATTTGGGTGAAATTTTCTGATTTTTTGGATGACGTGCTGTTCAACAGGGGCTTGGGCCGTACTCGAACACCATCAAGAAGGTCGAGAAGGAGATAAAGGAGAAGGCAAAGAATATCAATGACCTTTGTGGTACGTGCACATTGATGTGTTTTGACTGTCCCTAAATCTGGGTTAGCTGTTCTGCGTATTTAATCCTCAGAGATAGAATCTGCATTCCCGAATTTTCAGTAGTTTTGATTGTTTTGTACTGCTAGTTTACAGTGCTAGTTGCTAGTGCAATTCCACCTCCTTGCATTTAGCTCAGCTGAACTGTGCTTTTACTGAATTGCAGGGATAAAGGAGTCTGATACTGGATTAGCTCCACCAAGCCAGTGGGATCTCGTATCAGATAAACAGATGATGCAGGAGGAGCAACCATTGCAGGTGAATTTGCATGATGATGCTCATCAGTAGCATTAGACATTAGGGTGCTTATTATGACTACTAATTGTGTTGCACCATTATGCTTTCTTTGTCGCCTCTAATAGTAAGTTTCATCCTGTCATGAAGGTTGCTAGATGCACGAAGATCATAAGTCCTAACACCGATGATGCCAAATACGTCATCAATGTCAAACAAATCGCAAAGGTGCTTCAGCGTAGTACTATCTTATGTCAATTATATCCCTGGATGTTCAAAATTCAATTCTTTTTAATATTCATTTTGGGGTGTGACTGCAGTTTGTGGTTGGTTTAGGAGACAAAGTTTCGCCCACTGATATTGAGGAAGGGATGCGAGTTGGGTAAGTCTCCTCTTCTCTCCATGAGTATACTCTAGTATCCCTCTCATTTGGTTGTTTCCAGAATGCTTCTTGCATGTGATTATGCAAACTGCTTTTTAACTGAATACTAGGATAAACATGATAATTACAGCAACTTGTAGAGCTAAGCTACTTCAGTGATATGCAACAAATGACAGGAGTATAATTTGCTGCGAAGCATCTTAAGATGGCCTTTAAACTGATATGTGGTTATTGCCTCTGGCATGATTTAGCAAGTAGAGATAGGGTTGGCACAATATAAGAAAGCAACAGTATCTGAGGACTTGGCTACATTACTGATGCGTAACAGCTGAAGGTGTATTATTTGCTAAGAAGCTCCCTCATATAATCCTTAAATTGCAACACTGGTTATTATAGCAATTAGCTCTATGATTTGGCACAATGTAATAAAGAAGCAAAAAATGCTTTAGTTTCTGTGCAGAGGTGGCATATTACATTATCCTTCGTGTTGACATTTCTTAGTTGACTCATAGATCTAACTTCCAAGGTTGATTTGTTCTGCAACCAAACTGAACATTGATAACATGTTTTAAGGGTAAAGCTAAAGCACTGGTATACGTAATAATAGCACACTACTATTTTAAAGGGTAACTCTTAAAACGAACCATGGATAGATGCTAGCATGATTCAGCACTAGGATTTGGCATGGCACACTGTAAAGAAGCAAGTAACAATTTTTAAGCTTTTCTGCAGCAAGGGGCAATCGTATGTTATATGATTTACAGCTTGAGAGCATAATGTACTATGCTCTTGTGTACATCTGTGTAAAACATTGTGAAGTTCCATTCTTATAGGAACATTTAGAATGTTAGGCCAGTTATATGTTTGAGCACCAGGTCAGCTGCACAACATAGATGTACATTCTTCCAACTATATATAGCAGCATGGCATCCGGTGCTCTGTACTTGTTGCACCTTGCATTATTATTGCGTGCTGTACTCGTTTTGGTTTATAGGATCACAGTAGTTGGTTGCATAAAGCGTCCTACTGTTCTTTATGTGTTATTATTGGTTCATAGTAGCATACTTGTGTTGTTAAATAAAGTAGATGTATTACACTTTCAGTTCAGTTGTGTTGATTCTTGTCCTGTGTATTACAGAGTTGATCGAAACAAGTACCAGATTCAAATACCTTTGCCACCCAAGATTGACCCGAGTGTTACAATGATGACCGTTGAAGAAAAACCTGATGTCACATACAACGATGTTGGTGGATGCAAGGAGCAGATCGAGAAGATGCGTGAGGTTGTTGAGCTTCCTATGCTTCACCCTGAGAAGTTTGTCAAGCTGGGTATTGACCCTCCTAAGGGAGTCCTCTGCTACGGTCCTCCAGGAACTGGGAAGACACTTCTTGCTAGGGCAGTAGCCAATCGCACAGATGCATGTTTTATCCGTGTGATAGGAAGTGAGCTTGTTCAGAAATATGTCGGAGAAGGAGCACGAATGGTTCGTGAACTCTTCCAAATGGCCCGATCGAAGAAGGCATGCATTGTCTTCTTTGATGAAGTAGATGCCATTGGTGGTGCTCGCTTCGATGATGGTGCCGGTGGTGACAATGAGGTCCAGCGCACTATGCTTGAGATCGTTAATCAGCTTGATGGGTTTGATGCTAGAGGAAACATCAAAGTCCTCATGGCAACCAACAGGCCTGATACATTGGACCCTGCACTGTTGCGTCCAGGGCGACTGGACAGGAAGGTTGAGTTTGGCTTGCCAGACCTGGAGGGTCGGACACAGATCTTCAAGATCCACACTCGAGCCATGAACTGCGAGCGGGACATCCGGTTTGAGCTGTTGGCTCGCCTCTGCCCCAACTCCACTGGTAAGTGTCTGGTATTCTGGCATGACATGTTTCACATGATTGTTTGCCATACCATGTCATCTGCGTCATGAGCATCAGTTCTCATCTCTTTTCGTGTTGCAACAGGAGCTGATATCCGGAGCGTGTGTACGGAGGCAGGCATGTATGCCATCCGTGCACGCAGGAAGACCGTCACCGAGAAGGATTTCTTGGATGCGGTTAACAAGGTTATCAAGGGGTACCAGAAGTTCAGCGCCACACCGAAGTACATGGTCTACAACTAGGTGGCCTGGCGTTAGCTCCCTGTATCTTTGCCACTCGGGCCTCCTACGAGATTGTTGTTTGTTACTGTGCCTTTTTCTTGTCCCATAGAAACTGTCGAGGCATTTTCTGCATCAGATGCTGCTCTGGATTGTATCCTCGGAATATTGAAATGTCAAACTGGAAGGATGATGATGACGATGATGCCCTTTTCTTCTCTTCTCTCACATAAACGCTTGAGGTGCTAGATGTGTTGTATGTTTAGACTGCTACTCTGCATTATGTTTTACTTGGATCATATGTTACTTTGCAATGTGTTCCTCTGTTTAAGTTAAAGACGTTTTGGTACATTATAAAATAGCCTACCAAAACGTCTTATAATTTGGAATGGGGGTAGTGCCTGCTGGGAGCTCTGTCTTGGTGCCAGCGGCTGACTTCTTAACCGGTCGGCCACCCCTTGCTATGGCGGTACTGGCTACACCATTGACATTGGTTTGAGGGCTGTTGGCGAGGTGTGGCTCCATCACTGTCTTGTATGTGGGCTGGGCCGCATTAAGCAAAATCTGTAGTAACTAGATTTAAGGGTGCGTCTTGGTGCACGACCCTGTAATCTCCGTCTTAATTTACCTCGTATATTGCAACGGTAAACATTGAGCTGAGAAAACCCTGTGGCTCTCGCACTGTTTTTTATTTTATATAACGCTAAAAAAGGTGAAAAAATAATATGTTTAGTATTGTAGTTTTCTTGTGTTGACATAATGAAAGTAATCCATATCCACCAGGACAGTCGGCAAGTTCCGTATGTCCAGCCGTGTAAGCAAAGAGTCATCCCGTTACGTCACGTTGTAACAAAGCATTGATGAATACCACGCTTTCGCAACAAACCAAACACTTTTCTTTCTATTCACAACCATAGTACTACTGGTGGTCACTTGTAGGAGAAATTGTTTAGATGCTTGTATCTAATCTAGAGTGGACTCGTAGTTCTCGTTGTTAGACACATGGCGGACAAATGAGGAATGCCTAGGGTCAGAGTAGCGAAGCATAAGTGAATTATGTGGCGCACAACCCCGTGATGTTAGCACTAATATACATTGTATGTTGCGATGGTAGAAACCTAGAGGTTAAGAACATTCGTTGTCCAAATTGTTAACAATATGAAATTGTGTAACACCAAGTCATTTTTTCTAAAGAATTAACAATATTAGGATATCTAAAATAGGAAAACGAGCGGGCGAGAAGAAATTGTGTAACAACAAGACATTTTTTTGAAGAATTAACAATATTAGGACATCTAAAATAGGATAAATTTCTTGTAAGTTTTTTTTTCGAGTCAAATTTGTAAGGGGTATAGGCTATTTCTTTCAGCGACATATACTTTTCTGCCGAGAGGCCCAATTGGTAAGGTCCTATCCTGGCATAGGGTACGCATTGGCGCACGACCCCGTAGCTCTCGTGACTATTTTTTATTTGGTAAAACGCTAACAAAAACCGGTGGAAAAATGAAAAAAAATATTTATGATTTTTTTCACAAAACAAAAGTAATCCATATCCACGTGGCTAGTCCCCAAGTTCGAGTATCGACTAGCTGTGCAACCAAAGATCGAGCATCAGCTAGCTGTGCAACCAAAGAGAAATCACGCTATCTTGCACTAACTCCACACTTGCAACGAAACATCAGTGGAAGTATCAGCAGATGCGGCAGAACCCGTTGGTTTTAGTTATATGACACTTTTTGTCGTGTCGTCTCCCAATGCGGCCCTGCCATCAGCCAACGCTGCGGAGGCACACTCAAGCACATTGTACCACCACCGCCTATCATTCTAAAATGCCATCACCATCGATGAAGAGTTAAATGGTTCGACAGCTTGCCATAGGCTATGGGATGTAGATGAAAATAAAAGACCAACATAGCCTATGTAGTGTCAGGATAAGCTTGGAAGAACGAAAGAGAACGAAATGCTTAATGATCAAAAAGTGGCTGGTTTAGGCTATCTAGTGGTTAGATAAGGAGACAACTAAAGAGTATGAAAACCAGGTTACTATACAGAGAGAAACTCAAATAAATGGAGCATGATGCATCTTTTGAACCCACTTTATACTGCACATTGATATAGTAATTGTAGGCATTTACAAGTTAGGACTTCGGAAAAACAAGCGCTAAATAGGAGGTATTACACAGTCCAGTGAACCTAGTACCCAGTACAGGAAGAAAAACCACCTCACAAGTAGAAAAAGAGCTTAGCTTCTTTATGTACATATTGTTATACTAAATTATAATCGCCAAATAGGAGCGATCATATATTATCTAAGAACGCCTTAACTATGGAGCTGACTCCATATATGGTCATAGGGGAAAGGAAACCTTGACGGGACAGTTTTTATGTTTGGAAAATGACAGTCGTAGAGATCATGTGCTTTTCATAAGCTACATTGATATTGAGCCCGTGGAACTCCAAGTTGTCTTCACATTTTGTCAAGTATCATCCTCCCTTCAATTGTTAGAAGCTTCTGAACACTCTCTAACATGGAAGTTTGACAGCAAAACCATAAGCAGGAACAAAAACAGTAATTATGCAAGACATGTTTACATGCTATTCGATAGCAAACAAACTTGCTGATGATTGTGCAAAGTAGAATTCAAAAGTATCAGGGTGCAGGGTGGCACCTGTTCATTAGTTCAGAAAGCAGATGTTGCAGGCGTTAACATCACTGCCATTGCTCATGCTGGTCACTGCCACTATAGATCAAGAAAAACAGCAGAAGAGCTTTGGTCTATAGATCACGAAACCATACAGAAATTTAAGCAAGCTTAAGTGATACAGTGTTATCATAACCTAACCCCTCAAGGAAATGCAACAACTTATTGGTTGTGGCTCAAGTATGCCAAAACATAGTTTAGATATAGGATCTAAACATAAATATGGAAAAGCAGGTTCAGCCAAATTGTTATGCGTGCTATACTAAGTTGCAATGTATTGTAAATATGTGTGTGGAGATAAGTACACAACCAATCGGCACCAACATAGATAGATAAACTCCTAAATGTGGATTGGTCCATTCATGCAGAGGAGCAAGTTTTAACCACGGGAAGCGACACTGAATAAATAGGCAACACACATCTCTGAAACATATACTGGGAGCTTGCATTATCGGCAAGTCACTGTTGAACAATAAAGGTTCAAACTGAAGATATATATGTGAAAAGATCTAGCATGAGAACAAAGATGACATAACCATAATTAGATTATTAGGTAACATTAGCAACCGAAAGAATATAAAAACAAGACCAGCTACTAATTGGTCGCATTGAAATTCAGCAAAGTAAAAGTACCTTTATTTTTATGGCAGAAAATCCGTGCTGGCTAGAGGCTACATCTGAACAAAAAATTCTTAATCGAGGACTGCCTAAACATCCAGTAAAGTCAATATAAACATGTGTTTTTTACGAGCAAAGATCTCTATCAATACACTTCAAAAATTTGTAGCAGCGATCAATTATGTTAGCAGTTTGATTCTGCTCGAAATATGACAAAATTGTACTGCGGAAAAAATAGACATCGCATAGGTAGTTGCACTTACAATTAGCTCCCCAAATCCCTGCCCTGCTAATTTTCAATCCATTGTGTAGCAATTTCTGCAGGTTTCTTCACCATCATGAATATGTTGGATTCATCAATTATGTTAGTGGTTCATTTTCGCTTAAAATATAAAAAAGTTAACTAC
Organism: Avena eriantha; assembly: GCA_910589775.1. NCBI lineage: Eukaryota > Viridiplantae > Streptophyta > Magnoliopsida > Poales > Poaceae > Avena > Avena eriantha. The sequence continues at coordinate 100,711,084 of OU342744.1, forward strand.
ATAAATGATAGACATTCCATATGTAGCTGCACTTACAGTTCTTTGCCCAAAATTCGAGCCTTGTCTCTCTCCTCCCTTATTGGTAACTGGGCACCAATATGTGTATTCACATCCACCATGAGAAGAACTATCGTCCAATAAGAAGAACACACGCATATTAAAAAGGTGTTCAACGGTTGAGATCATCACCATTGGCACGCAGGAAGTTGAGAGATGGCACTACAGTTCGGCGGAGTACCGAAAGATGTAATCATCGACATAGTTGAGGAGGAACACCTTAATTAGCTTGATGACAAAATTCCATGGTTCTTAAAGAGGTGCTCAACGGTTGTGAATTGCTTCTTATATTCACCACACTACATCAAACTGGGAGAAAAATGTAGGTGTTTTACTCAACAACAAGCAACAAAAAATGAGGAGAGCAGGCAGATTTCTCTACAAAAAACTGACACGGCAGATCCAAAGAAAATTCCTGCTAAAGTTCTGAAGAAATTGTAGACGCAAGAAACAATTTCTGTAGTTTGAAGTCTAAAGAAAAATACAAATAAGCAAATTCAGAGACCAAAATGTCCAATCTGAGCACAAAAATAGCCGACATCGTTCATGGAGAAAGGCGCCATATGAGGGAAGGGAGGTGGTGCCCTAGGACAAGAGGGGCTTGAGAGGATCAAGGGTTAATCATGGAGGGAACACATTAAGCAAATAAGGGACCTAAATAGTGTTCCACGTCATTTGAAAGAGAAAGTGGAAGAATACTAAAATATCTCAAAACTCATATTTAGTATCACATAGCTAGAACACATCTAGAGGTACTGTAGCATCCCAATTGTCTAACAATTGTAATGCTACTTGTTCTAGTAAGATATTGGCTACTTCCTAGATACAATTGTTGCATCATAATTATATCATGCTCATGTCATCATGCCACCTTGCATTTGAGCATCATATAAAACCCTGGTTCTTTGGTTCTTCTCTCATATGCACTATTAATTGTATTTGCCTCTTGATATTGTATCTGGTTATTGATATATTGTCTAAATGCCCAAGTTGAGTTGGGGGTATATCTTTTATTCAACTCCATCACCTTTCTTTCCACCACTTTATAATTCCACCATCCTATTAGTCCATGAGCTCGTTTGTCTTTCTTTTGATTTTATCTAGCTCATAGGAAATAGGGTGGCTCTAGTTCCTTAAATTCTCTTGCTTGGCCTTGATTCTACTTCACGGGAATGCATTAGAATAATGCCATATCATTACTTTTGTTTTCACAAAATAAATCATAGCATTTATTATTTTGCATGGGCCATGCAACCATCTTTTGTCCCATTGGTTTTTCCTTGTTTTATTGGATCTTTCTTTGTGGACCATCTCCTTCCATTCCACCACCCCCATATACCCATCTATATCTTTATCAATTCTAATCTCTTCATGCATGATCATATGAGGCTCATTCCTTCTATTTCATTTCTTTCCTTCTTGGTTCCTCTCCCACCTTAACTTATGCTAGATCAAGCTCCACCTTCCTCTTGGTATGGTCTCATAAACAAATTTTAAAACTTAAATACCTAATAAAATCTAACCTAGCTATCTCTCTCTAATTTCTTCTAACCCTATTTTACACTAAACCCTAACCTTAACCTCACCTCTCTCTCTATCAGTCTGGCCCCACCTGGCCTCTCTCTCTCTCCCTGGCCCACACCCCAGCCACCCCTCTCTCTAACCCTAAACAAAACCCTAACCCGAGACTACCTCATCTACCTAGCCCGAGCTACCCCCCTCTCCTCTCTCTCTTCTCTCTACCGCGTGCTAGCCCCACCCTGCAGCTACTTCACACCGTCCCCACCTGCAGCCTCCCCTCTGCCGCTGCCCTGCCCCAGGACGAGCCCCAGCTCGCCCACGTGCTTGAGGAGAAAAGGGAAAGGGCCGAAGCCACTTTACCCTGAGCCGCTCCCACACGGCAACCCTCCTTCCTCTCCCTCCCTTTCTCCTCCTCTCACACGCCTTCTGCATCGCCAGATCCACCCTAAGCTCTGCTGCGCCTTCCCCTTCTTCCTCTCCGGCGCCCAACTCCTGCCGCCAGTCTCCGCCGTCTACCGCGACGCCCCTCCGTTCTAGCCGGCGAACTCGTCGTGGAAGAGGCCGAGGAGATCAAGGACGGCCCACTGCATCACCCTGTACACGCCGTCGCGAAGGAGGGAGCCCCCAGGGCCGCCAGATCCTCGCCGCTCCCCGAAACACTAGATCGCCGGAGCGCCAGCCTCGTCCACGATCCGCTGCACCCCTTCCCGTTCTGACACCGGCAACCTCCCCGTGGTAAGCTCCTCCACCTCCTAGACAACCTCCTCTCCGTCGTAAAGCTCTAGCGCCGCCGCCCTTTCCGCCGAACGGTCTCAGTGCGCCGTCGCTCGCCGTTGTCTGCACGTGGTACGCGCCGCGCAGCGACCTAACTAGCCTGCGTCCACCCTCTTGTCACTACCCCGTAAACCACCGCACTGGCTAGCCCCCTCAGCGCGGGCGCTCGCGACCCGGGTTCGAGCCCCTGCTCCGCGCGCGCGCAGACCTGCCGCCAGACGGCGGAGAAGAGAAACAGTACGCGGTGCCTTTTTTTGCAGATAGCCCCCTCTGTTTGTCTATGCTCAACCCGCACTCCCCTCGAGCCCCACCTGTCAGCCTCCTCCTTTTTACAAAAACGCCCCCGCATCTTTGCGCAACTAACCCGCGCTCCAGAGCAGCCCCACCTGACAGCCTCTGTGTTCTCCGATCGCTGTCACGTGGGCCGAAGCCGCTGGCCCCGCCTGTCAGCCTCAGTGGCTAGCTAAGCCCGCGGTGGAAAAGGGTTTTCCGCGCACGTGTGCCCCGCTAGCCGCTGGCCCACCCGTCAGTGGCTGTAGCTGGGTCGGGCTGAGTAACAAAAGTTTCCCCTGTTGTCTGTTTTAATCAAACCTTTTCCAAAATTGATTTAAATTCAAATTCAAATCAGATTTAAATAACTTTTCAAATACAAATCCAAATAATACAAATAATATATGTTTTGGAATCAGAAAAATGTGAGGAATTCAAATATGCCATTCAAAATAATGTTTGAACACTTTAAATTTTCGAGATGATTAAAATTACAATAAAATGCCCCTTTTCTTAATAAATTAATAACTTTATTTCTATAACTCCAAATTTGGCAAATAATATGTCTAAATCGATCAGCGCGACGAGCCCGTTCTATCTATGCAGTCCTTGTTCTGAATTGATGCATGCATCATGTCATTATTCAAAATCTGAACTGTTGATGACAATAAAACTTGGTTAAATAAATGACAAAATGCTTTATTTCTTGTATCCACACCTCACCTTTGCCATGCTACTTTAATGCCATGTAAATTGTGCATAATTCATCATGGCATGCTTGTTTGCTTGTCGCATTTTATTTCCTATGCTTGTGCACTTTATTTATGTTGGCCCTTGTTTGTTTGGTTCTTCTTCGAATAAACGCCCAACAGGAGAATTATCAGGAATCACAGGAGTACTACCCAGATTCATCTCTCGCTTCAACTGAGCTGCCAGGCAAGCACTACCACATGGTTGCATACATACAGTACCTATTGCCTCTATCTTATTCTTGCATCATTGAGTCGCGATTGCATTAAATTGAATCCCAAGTACTGCATAGCCTTTACTTTTAAACCCCACCGAAGCTTGTTCCTCCATCCCATGAGCCATTACTACAGGAGTTGTTTGAGCCATGCGAGTCGTAGAAAAGCATGTGTAGGGTATGTGAGTGTCTGATGAATAACGAGGTACCTAAACAACATAACCTGAGTAGTAATGGGATAACTAATGAAAGAGGCACCGGTGAGCAATATCTGCTATTTGGTTTTTCCTTGTGTCCCGTAGGACCCCGAGTACTTGATTCCTGTTCCTTGACTATTCGCACTATCCACATCCGGGAGGCCTTATGGACCCCCCCTGAGCCAGAGCTTGATTCATTCTTATTTCTTGGGGCCACAATTAGTTTGGGGCTTTATTACTATCCTGTACTTATGCCATGTTACTGCTTTATTTAAGATTATGCGCAGAGCACCTGTACTGTTTTGGATCGTGACCCATTTTCGCTGTATCGACAAGCCCAGTCACATTTTCGGGTTCCCAGTCGTTTACCGCCGTCCACACAAACCTTGGGTCCGTCTCAGAGCCAGCCAACTTCGTTGCGGGTAGCTTAATGGGGTGGCCCCCTGAAATATTTCTGAATCCTATGATTGCTTTGTCGTGAATGCCTCGTTGGGTTTTGATTTGGTTTTCCCGAGGTTGATCGAGTGTGTGTTGCTATTCGTGCACCCCTGCAGGGTAAATCTTTCTGAAAGCCGTGTCCGCGGTTATGGACGACTTGGAGCACAGTTTCTTGATCATAGACAAGTATAACTAAAGTACCGCTCTTAATTTGACTAAGTACTTGACTAGTAAATAGTGCAGTACTCATGGAATGGTTAATAAAACTGCCAACGGATGATGGGGTTATTCATCCGCTTCCTCGTTGGTAAGCGAGGAGGAGGATGGATCCGTTAAGTATACTATTATAACTGTTGTTCTTAATTCACGGACATCCTTCTATCATTGGTTAGGCGGATGGTTAGCAAGTATCTGTAGAATTGTTAGGTATTATCTTTTGCTGCAATTGCGTCACCCCAGGTTGTGTCCCCTTTAGCGGCATAAAGACTTGCTGAGTACCCCTAGGGTCTCACACGATAAATTGTTTGATTCAGATGAACATGTGTACCCGCAAGATGGATACTGGATGGAAGAGACAGATGATGTTGGCAACGATCGTTCGGTGTAGAGATTCCGGGAACGGGGATCCGTGAGATCTGTGGGCGGGATGTGTTTATTTATGGGGCATCTTATGCCGATTTGCTTCTTATCCGTACTCGGATCTTGTTTTCCGCTTCCGCCTGATACTCTGATGTTTGTTATATGAGGAGCTATCCTAAATTATTATCTCTATCTAGGATATTTGAATCTTGCCGTATGGCGTTGCAATATTTCTATTTCTTTTAGATGGAATGGCTCTGAGGACTGTTGTATGTGGCTTGCATACATACTCATTTGTGTATGTAGTTGATCCCTTCGTCTGCCGATTACGCCGCTCGTTCTTGTCCCGATGTCTGAAAGTGGTTGGGACGGCCGAAAGGTCTACCGTGAGTGGCCCTGGGCCCCACCGTACTATTTTAACCACTTTCGTTCATCCAGGCATGTAACTAAGAGCGTAATTCACCGAGGTAGTTACAGGTACTAAAGCTTCTGATCTGATTTACCTTGAGCTACATTTTCAACTTTTTGTACATTAGGTTAAACTTGAGTCCCAAGGTTCCAACCAGATCATCACCAAACCAAACATTTCCAGTGTCCAATGTATTCAAGACCTGAAGAATCAGACACCTCCTGAATCAGACAAGAAAAACAGAGTGGCATAGCTAAAAGTTGAACTACATGAGTGTAATGGAAATAAACACTGTATGTAGTCAACTATAGGTTGTCAAGATGATAAATTTCACAAAGCACAACTACAGGAACCTAGAGAAGCTTTGTCATGGCTCTTTTAGAATTCTAGTACTCCCCTCATTTCAAATTAATTGACGCAACTTTGTATAGATAAGCATTTTTTTAAAGGGGACATATTTAGACTAAACTACATCAATTAATTTGGAACGGAGGCATCACGTCTATACGCCTCTCGTCAAAACACCGACTAACTCTACATTACCAAACAAGTATATTCGTGTACATCCGGGAGAAAAACAAATCTAAAATAGCGCCTCACATGGGGGAGGAAAGTATCCCTTCACCTCACATGCGCCTCACATGGAAGAGGCTAGAATGATAAAGCTGAAATATGCAAGGAAAGAATCTAAAAATGAAGAGTATAAGCATGCTGGCAAACTCAACACTAGAAAAATACTACAGGGAGCATTTATATATAAAAAAATCTATAAAATTCCACAATATTGTATTAGTCAAGTTATCAATCATTTTAAGAAGCAAAATATTGCATATTGTAGAGCATGACTATCAGAAAATAAGAAAGGTGGATGGTCTTATTCATAAGCGCACTAAAAATATGATATGTATGCTTTCTTATGTCTATGTTGACCCATGGTTTTGACAAATGGCATGAAAATCAATTATCTAGTATAGAGACCTAGCGTCAAAGCAAGTTAAATTCACTACTATGCATCAAACGTCATACCCTCCATCTGCTGGGTCAGTCTTGGTTGCCCTCTCCAATGCGCGGCATCAAAAAGCTTTCCGGATCTCCTCAGGTCCTGACCAACTATACTGCTTCCAACATAGCTACTAGAGCCATACATAAAATCATCCTCAGAGAAGCTAAGGTTTGTTGGTGGTGTAGTTGTCGGCACAACTGAGAGAATTGTAGGGAGCTCATCCCATTCCCCAGCATAGAAATGGACAACAGGAGATAATAGCTGCCGACATGGTGTTATAGGGCTCTCTGATGGTCTGTTCTGCCTGTCTCGAGCCCGCTCAAGATCTGCAAGCACATTTCGCATTGTTCTGCATCTTATTGTTTTAGCATTTGTGTCCTGGAAGTGAACTATAGATGTACCCTGTAGAGGAATTTAAGAAAGAAATCAATCCACAGTTTATATATGACAAGGACAAGCAAAGAAATTTGTAAATAAATTTTGAAATAAGAAGTATTTAACAGATTATATAAACACCACAGTAGTGGATAGAATTTGAACACACCTTCAAGCAGGAAAAAATCCCAGCTAGGCTAGATCCACATCCAAGCTGCATCAATCATCAAAATAAAATTAATAATTCATGAAGACATTAAGAATAAAGTACTTAATGTGAGTCGTAGAGCTGAATTTTGATGTATGAAAACTATATGACTGCTAGTGCAGTAGGCATAGTCAAAAACCAATTTAGCAGTTGCTTTGGGTACATAGACATCAAGCTGAAATAAAATAAGTACCTAACACTAGTATGATGCAGAAATTCAGATAGTGTGCGGCACACATTCTGTTTCTATAGAAGCAAGAGCAGGGCCATAGACCTTGTACAAAGGTACATAACACCATTAAGATAAATGTATAAAATGACAAGTTGACTCCAGAACTCGCTTGCCCCTAAAACTCAGCTGCCCATCACGGATCTCATTTTTAACAATGTTCACAAGAGTAATGGAACTCTCCCAGTATTTGAGACTCCCTGAGAAAAGAAAAACAAGAATGAGTAAGTTTTTCCAAAAGTACATTTAGAGAGGAAACCAAATATTGCACATGGGTTACAAACTTATCATCATGCTCTAATGATGCTACTTCAGAAGGGGAAAAGGCTATCATATCAGCTACGCTAGCCTTCCCCTAAAAACACAACAAAGAATATCACACATTGTAACTTAGAATTAATAGCTTGAATATTTGAGCAATTGCTAGCAGAACCACACAAAATTTAGTGACAGACAGAATGATGTCAAGAGCCGGAAGAGGAGGTCATGTCCTCTTTAATAAACATGTGTTACAGCAGTAGACAAATTATACTGAATCCAGTATTAATCTACTGGAAAATAAATTAAGGGCATAATGATGATTACCTTACAAATGACAGCCATCGTTTTTTCTAGCTTGGATAATAGCTCGGCAATCTATAAACAAAAGGACAGTGGCATTATGCTCAATTTATGAAAGATGAGCTCCACTAAAAACAACCCAAATGTTTACTATGCAAAGTAAGGAAAAGTTCAGTGCAACTTAACGAATACGATGTTACCTGAACGACGCCCAAAACCAAGGTGGGACGGTGCTGCGGGTCTCCTGCCTCCTCGAGCAGCCCCTAATGCGTCACCACATCCTATGCCATCTTCATGTTCACATTCAGCGCATACCTGCAAGTACGTAAAATGAATAGGCATGAGGGGCGCCATGCCTTCTTGCACGACCCCGAGGCTCTCGCACCAGTTTCTATTGTGTATGACACTAATAAAAAAAGAAAAATGATAACTTGTCTGTTAATTATCTGTCACAACTCATATAGAAGTATTAGATCTGAGAAGGAATTACAGGGGGTGCTTTACAGATCGAAAATAATTCAACATCTCAATACTCAAGACGAAAAGTAGGCAGTCGAAAAAAATTGAGTAGTCAGCCAAATAAATATTAAGAAGACAGGGAATATTACTGGAAACAGGGAATATTACTGGTAACAATTTGGTTATAAAGAAAGCAGAGTGCACGAAGATGCCACTGGCATACACTATATACAAGCATGGTCGTAGAATGAAACTTAACTGACTACAACATCGGACCGAACACAGGAGGTAGAGGGATTGCAAGGCGTTATGATGCTTTTCCTCAAACAGAGACCACGAAATAGATGATAGGGAGTCGGTGGCCGCAACGAAGACTTAGCGTACTGGGAGGATGCTCCACTGCCCCATGGACGGCAACCAACGAACTTCCCCCATGCGATGGCGGCTCGGCGGCCAAGGCTATTTCCCCAAGCAACATGGGCCACGACATTTCTAAGGAAAATTTCCTTTTTGAAGTGTTCTACGGAAGTTGCAAGCTGTTGTACATAATTCACATAGTTTGTAATTTATCCATCTATACAATGCAGCGAAAACATCAGTTTTAATCTTCGATTAGGCTTGGTTGTGTGAATCGGCTGCATAAATCTGCTGAACTGACCTCTTTTCCTCTTTTCTAAGTGACAATTTATAGCTTGGCTTGGATGAAATGAGATGATGCACGGAGGAAAACAGAAACACAAAAGAATAAGCTAGCTACTTTATGCCATCTTGCAAACACATGATTTAAGGCAATCTGGAGTTCTTTGTTTCTGATTGACAAAGCTCCCAATATTCAGAGATACGGACAATAGTAATACAGTTCTCAGAAGAACTTCAATATTCATCTAAAAGTTGCAACCCATGAGCTCCTTGTACTGCACAAAAACAAGCATAATACAACCCATGTATCATATACTAATAGTTTTCTTTTGTTTCTTCTATTTTGAAGTACACGTGAGGGACAATACAAAGCTTAAGTGAATCGGTACAAAAGGACCTTTCATCACCTTTTTACTTAACATGTGACCTTTCATCACTTGAATAGACTGTGGTTAAAGCCATTGAAGGTCGAGGAAGTTCGAATAACACGAATCATATGGGTTTACCTTCTGACTAGCTTGCTAACTTCCCTAGGAAGCGGTGGAGCTTGCATTGAGGCCAATATCCGCAAAGAGAATTTAAAAAACTGAAGTTACTAAAAAAGCGAAATAACTTCAATTCAAAGTAGGCAGCTGAAGCAAACAGAGAAGTTCTAAGTGCATATTTTTTTGTGTAGAAAGTTTGAGTTTGAATAATTAGCGTTTAAGCCTGCATTAACTCCTTCACTTGTTTTATAAATAGTTTTGTTTAGGCTAAGTACTTCATCTAAAGTTTTGACACATTTTCCCTTCACTTGTGCGGGATGATAAGAAAGTTTTAGTTGACTAAGCACATGGTATGTTGGTAATTCAGGTGAGTACTTTTAGATTATTATTATACAAAACAAAATACCTTTTGACGAGTTGAGAGCCTAACCTGGGTTAGGGTTTTCGGTGGTGGCTAGGAGGAACTTCCTCTGGAGAAGATAACCCTTGGAGCACAGAAGATGGGGACCTTCAATAGTCCAGGCACTAGTATGGACCAGATGGGCCAGATAAGGCTGGGAGTAACCCAACAGTTATCCAACACTCCCCCTCAAGATGGGTGATAAATGTTGATCATCCCCATCTTGTCACAGGCAAGATTACACTCCTTTGTTCCTAGCCCTTTTGTCATACAATCTTCCACTTGTTGTCCTGAACTCACATAATCCAATTCTATAATTCTTGCATAATCTTTTCCTTAATAAAGAACCTATCAATCTCCACATGTTTGGTTCGATCATATTGGACTGGATTATTTGCAATGTTTATTGCAGATTTGTTATCACACCACACTCTCAAGCTCCCTTTCCTTAACACTTTTAGTTCACTTGGGTTTCTTACCCAGAGCATCTCACTCAAGCCTTATGACATAGTTCTATACTCCGCTTCAGCTGTAGATTTCGAGACAACAGATTGTTTCTTGCTTCTCCATGACACTAAGTTTCCTCCAACAAAAACACAGTATCCTGATGTGGATCTTCGATCATCCAAACAGCTAGCCCAATTCATGTCACAATAGCCATCTACTTCCATATGGCCATTACTCTTGAACCATAATCCTTTTCCTGGAGTTCCTTTTAAATACCTTAGGATTCTTTGAGCTGCATCCAAGTGTCCATTCCGAGGATCATCCATATAGCGACTCACTACACTCATTGCATATCCTATATTTGGTCTTGTGTCGCATAGGTAGATTAGTATTCCAACAAGCCTTTGATATGTCTCCTTGTCTACAAGTTCGCTGGACTCGGCTATTACTTTATTGTTTTGATCAATAGGTGTTGGAGCTACACGATATCCTAGCATGACCGATAGGTGTTGGAGCTGCACGACATCCCAGCATGCCCATATGGTTTAAGAGATCCAAGATGGTACTTTCTTTGAGATAGAACTATCCCATTTGAAGATCTAGCAACTTCTATTCCCAAGAAGTATTTAAGTTTTCCCAGATCTTTCCCCTCACAGGCTTGACCTAGGCTTTTTTCAGCCTTGCAATTTCTCCCTCATACTTTCCTGTGATGATAATGCCATCAACATACACTGGTAAAATGGTGATTTTCTGTCCATAATGTCTATAAAATAAAGTATGGCCTCCATTGCATTGAGCATATCCCATGCCACACACAACTTGTCTAAATCTATCAAACTAGGCCCGTGGAAATCGTTTTAGACCATATACAGATTTCTTTAGCTTGCATACTTTCCCTGCAGTTTCAGGTGTGACAAATCCCAGTGACATCTCCATATACACTTCTTGTAAATTATCATGCAAGAAGGCATTCTTTACATCAAGTTGATGCAACGTCCATCCAAAGTTTATTGCACATGAAATTAATATTCTAACATCACTAATTTTTGCCACCGATGCAAAGGTCCCATCATAGTAAATTCCATATGTCTAACTATATCCTATTGCCACAAGTCTTGCCTTATATTTCTCAACCTTCCCTTCTGAATTTTGTTTTACTGTATAAATCCACTTACATCCCACTACCTTCTTTCCTTCTGGGAGATATGTCATCTCCCATGTTTTATTTTTCTTCAATGCCTCTAATTCTTCCATCATTGCAGTGCACCGTCTTGGGTCCTGCCTGGCCGCCATCCAGTCTTTAGGAACATGTACATCTTGTAGTGAGGCAACAAATGCTCGATAGGAGGAAGATAAACCCTCGTAGGAGATATAATTCCCTATGTCATGGTCATCATAACTATGTCTTTTCACTGGAGCAACCTTTCATACCCCTTTTCTTACTACAATTGGCAAGTCCAAAGTATTGTTTGATTCAGCATGAGATTGACCCCCTTCAGATGAATCTGCACTTGTGCTATTTTCTTGTTCATGGTGCACTTCAACATGCTGCTCCCCTAACCCAAATCTTGTCATCGTTCCTGCTCATTTGCTTGTTTTTCCCCTGGTACGTTTCTTCTAGAGTAAACACGAGGATTTTGCTGCCATCTTTGTGGTGGTGTAGCTTTATCAACATGCTCTTGCAATACATGCCTATCAATAACCGCAGGGATATCCACACCAATAGGAATTGGCTATTGTTGTTGTTGGTCACCTTGTTGTATATCCTTATTTGCTGCTCTCTCCCCCTCTTGAGCATCACCAACTAGCCGCTAATGGTCAAGAACCTGGAACAAGTTGCTGAGATCACGTTTGTCGCCATAAAATGTTTCTGACTCATGAAACGTGACATCCATGCTTACAAATGTCCTCCTTTCTGTAGGACTCCAACACTTGTACCCTTTTGTCTGGAGGAATAACCAATAAAAATGCATTTGATGGTTCGAGATCTAGTTTGCCCACAGATGCCTGTGATCCCTAACAAAACATGTACAACCAAAGAGTCTGGGTGGAACAATAAAATCATTGTTATTTAGAAGAAGTTGGCATGGAGATTTCATACGTAATATCTTTGAATGCATCCTATTGATCAAATCAGTGGCAATCATAACTACCACCCCAATCCATAGGAATTTGGAAACATTCATTGTGAACATGAGAGACCGAGCAACTTCAAGAATGTGCCTATTCTTCCTCTTAGCAACTCCATTTTGGGGAGGGGTATCAGGACATGAAGTCTACTGTAAGATACCCTACAAAGATAAGAAATTGACATATTTAGTGCCATTGTCCATTCTAATCACCTGCACCTATACCTTGAACTGGTTGTTCACATAGGCACAAAAACTTTGAAAACATGTGAACACTTCATCTTTGTGATGCATAAGATAAACCCACGTCATTCTGGAATATTAATCAATAAAGGTCACAAAGTACTTCATGTCACTGACCGATACAATTGGACATGTCCAAGACTGCACTAGCACAAATGGGGATACACTTATGATCCCTCTACTAATATAAGAGGTTCTTGTATGCTTAGCATACTCGCACACATCACAACTTAAATTGGTTCGGTCCACCCCATTCATTACGTCAGGACAAACTTGAGAAACTTTGTCAAAATCCATGTGGCCCATTCGACAATGATGCCCATATTCTCCTTTCCTCCCATAATCGCAGCCAACATAGAACTTGACTCTTGTCCCATATTATCACGGTCCATGCGCCAAAGACCTATATGCCTGGTTCCAACCCCAATTTTCCCGCTCATCGACCTTTCCTGAATTAAGCACATATATTTATTAAGTATTATAGGACAGTCCTGATGGTCAATTAGGGAACTTAGAGACACCAAATTTATAGGAAAAGCAGGTCAATTAGTGCACTTAGAGACACCAATTTTACAGGAAAAGCAGGAACATGCAGTACTGATGATAGTTTTATGTTGGGTGTACACTGAACTGTTCCCACCCCTTCAATAGATTGCGCAGTGTCGTTTGTTGTTTGGATAGTGCCTCTACGTGTGGGAGGATACTAACTATAAGAATCAAACTCTCTAATATTCCCACTGACATGTTTGGATGATCCAGAATCTAGGATCCAATCAGAAATAACGTTATGAGTGGCTATAGATACTCTATCGGTATTACCTTCATGTATTACCTTCATTTCTGTAGACATAGTGAGAAAAGTTCCCAAGTGTCCCCTCCACTTGTTCTTCTTCCTTTGTTTGTCCATGTGATGTACTAGTCTTGGTATCTTCGGTTGCTGCCAGATGTGCTTTGGAAGATGCAATGTGTTGATGTCCATATTGTTGTCCATACTGCTGACCATACTGTTGTCTACCACCTCTACTATACTGCTATCCACAACCTCTACCATCACTTCTTCCTTTGTAGCTTCCTCTACCATTTGTGTATCCCCCTCTTCCCCTGTTGGGTGCCACAAAGGAGTTACACTCATGCTTCAAGTATCCCGTCAGTCCACAAGCAAAGCAGTCTCCCATATTCCTTCTTTTTATGGTGTAGAAGACATGACTAGGGACCGAGTCGTTGCCCTTTTCCATCTTCAGCCGCACTTCCTCTCTAGAGATAGCAGACACTTGTTTCTTTGAGTGAAGGAGTAGTGGTTCGGTGCAGCAAAGCAACCCTTCTACCCTCAAACTCTTTGTTAAGACCTTTCAGAAACTTCATGACTCGCTGGCATTCAATCCAGCTTGTAGCAGTAGCCACACACTCACCATGGACAAGTTCAAGATGATCAATATGATCTAAATATCCCCACAAATGTTGCAGTTCAGCCACATATGCCATCATAGTCTTATCTCCTTGTCCCAAGTCATCGACCTTATCCTCAATCTCAGCAATCAACATAATGTTCCCCTTTCCAGAGTAGATATTTGATAGAGTATCCCATACCTCTGATGCCTTTGTGAGTGCCTCCACCGAAGCAGCAATGTTAGGGACTAGAGTGTTCAACATCCATGCCACAATTAGAGAATTTATGGCACTTCACTTCTTCCACTCAAAGTTGCTCTTGTCTGTTGGTTCTACAACTTCACCTCTCACATGCTCATCCGGCCCTTTCGTATTCAGAATCAACATAGCCCTCCTTGACCACCGGAGACAGTTGTTTTCCAACTAGATGTCATTTGGCATCAGTTCAAGTTTCTGAACAACTTTAGTATGAGGAACGATTGCTCCCCCTCCAGCAGATGCTCCACTATCACCTTTGTTAGTGATAAGTTTCGCTAGCTTTTCTAGAGCCTTAGCTAAGATCTTGTTGTCCCCATGCTTCAACGCCCTGCCTTTTGTTCCTCCAGCCAGCTTGACTACAAAAATAACCTCTCGCAGTGCAAAGGACTCACCCGCATGACGCCCTCTTCCTCTCCTTGCTCATCACGACCTTGTTAACTTTCTCTTGCATCAACCTGCTCACTCCTTCTACATCCCCTATTGCAGCAACATGCTCACTGCTTCCACCCCCAAGCTACCACAACAGCCTAGCCTTCCAGATCCACCACAATTGTTGTCTTTGCCCTCACTGCCCTTGCACTGATACCATGAGGATAGAGTTTAGGCCTAACCTGGGTTAGGGTTTTCAGTGGCGGCTGGGAGGAATTCACTCTGGAGAAGATAACCCTTGGAGCACAGAAGACGGGGAACTTAAATAATCCAGGCACTAGTATGGACTAGATAGGCCAAATAAGGCTGGGAGTAACCCAACAGTTATCCAACACCACCCTTAGCTAAGAGAATGCAACATTGAAGATAATTGGTGGATTATGGCGGGTGCAAAGCACTTGGGGTTAATCATGCCGCGAGAGTAGGCCTTTGCTTTGTAGAGCTCGACTTGTATGTTACCTTGTAAAACTTCTATTTTAATGAGATGAGGCAAAATGTTTGCCTCCTTTTCAAAAAAGAAGCTATAACAAAGTCATATGGGTTGGCTTGATTTGTCTAGAGTGATGCGTTTCGTTTTCTGACAGAAAAAACTAAAAATAATGTTCGAAGTTTCAAAAGATTATGAAAAAAAATTAGGTGCAGGAGATGATGTATTCCATCAACATGAAAAATATCAACTCTAAATACATCGCATGCTAGGCCGTGCAAAAAAAAGAAGAAAAGTGAGAATCTAAAGTAGCCTAGGACATAAGGGGCGTGTTTGGTTACTCGGACCTATATTTCCCCCTTTTGGCACTTGGCTCGCTAGAAGCTGCATCCGGCAAGATAGGCTTGGGCCAACTTTGGTAGTTCGTTTGGTTGCCCACATCTATTTTTTGTGGGGAGTTGTTTGTTTGCATGTATTAGTGTTTTATTTCGCCGATGATGCAAGTAACTGTTATTTGGTTATGTGTTTTGCACGTATGTACCTAGGATATGATTTCCTATTTTAAATTGTGTGATCTTACCATCATATTTCATACAACACAAATAAGAGCACAACATACATCACGAAATACTAACACATTACATAGCCATCTTACTTAGCAGGATCAAAAGCAGCATCAACATGGGCATCTCATGCCCCTGAACCAACAGTGGTTTAACCCCGATCAAAAACCATCACAAGTTCAGTTGTTCACCATCACAATAGTACTACTACATACATAACTTAACATGTGAGCACATAAAACAGAAGGCCGCCGTCTAGCCATGATCAGGGCAGGTGTATTGCCCGGCGCCAGAGGAGCTGGCCTTATAGATCATCATATTCAGGGAATGGGAGGAGGGCCTATTTTTCTGAGTTCCTTAGAGAGAGTTATCTCGCGCCTCTAGGTATTCTCTACCTACCCACCTGTGTCGGTTTCAGGCTCAGCAACCCTACTCCTCGTAGTTGATCCGAATTTCTTTCCTTGATTGAGTCAATAAGGAAGAGGAAGAAAAGAAAAGGATCGATTACCTTTTTTAAGTGAAGTAAATAAATGAAAGGGCTATTTATGAGTTTATGTAGATGAAGTTTTAGTCGTAGTTCGTGTCAATTTGGTGTCAACTTAATCTACATATTTTACCTCTGTGATCGATTGATCATCAGTCTTTTTTTAGGTAAGTAGGCAAGGGTGTCTTGATCGAAAATGAACTTCAATTCCACCAAGCTCAAATTCTATGGAAGCAGTCAAGCTTTGTCCTGCTTTAAGTTCCGTGATGTGCGAGAAATGCATTGCTTTCCGGCAAACCAAACGCCTAAATTTCAAACCAAACGCCTAAATTTCAAACCGCAAGATGCGAGAATGACCTCCGTGAGCAACCAAACACAACCAAGCTGTTTCGAGCTGATATTTTGCACGACACCACCCATCAACTTGTAGAATTTGTTCCAGGGGAATGTTTTGAAACTTCAAAATATTGTTTTCAGAAAACCAAGGGAGCTACATGTAGCTCTTGTATTCCAAAGTCTAAGAGCATCTCCACGGCCATCTTCGAGCATTTCTGGTCCGTTCTCACGTCAGAGGGATTGGGTATTGGGTGTCCGAGAGCGCCTGCGTCTCATGGACGAGTAGGCACCGCCGCTCGAAGTCATGGACGGAGGACCCATCTTCTGAGAAATGCTCCATGGCCGCGGGGATTCGACTAGTGTTTGAACGGTTTAGCGGGAGAGGGCGTGAGGTGTGGACATGATATGAGAGTGGAGGTCTGCAATGACGTTGGCCGCCCCGCCTACATATAGCGAGAAAAGGACGAGAAGACCGGGAGGAAAGCGGTGGAAAAGGTGGGAAGCACAAGGCGGGAGAACACGCTTGCGATTTTGAGCGCCGACACCCCGATAGCACTTTAGTAAGAGCATCTCCAACAGCGGCGCTAAAAATTGGCGCTGTATAAGTCGTTTGGCGCGCGCTGTATCACGTTTGCCGCGCGCAACTCCGGTTGTCAAAAGACAGAAGCGCTAAAAACAGGTTATAGCGCGCGGGGCAAAAAAAAGCGAAATGACAGGCGCTGTAAATTTTCAGCGCGCGCGCAGGAACAACAAAATCACATACAAATGACAAAACAAAGATCAAACACACACAATAAATCAAGAATAAATAGTTCAAATATTCATACAACATCAACACAAATGAATAGTTCAAAGTACCGATACAACAACAACACATACAACAATCATACAACAAATGTATCTCAAAGAACATACAACAATCATAGGAGAACATCAATTTCCTCCATTCCAAACCCACCACTCTGCCATGACATCCTTTTGGAGATCATCATGTATCTCATTAACTCGAATGGCTCGGGGAAGATGGGCTTCTCGATGAAATAGCTTCTCATCAATTTGGCATGGCCTTCCAACCTCTCCCTCCACAATCTCTCTCGACCAATCACGGAACCACCATGCTTCGGGCGCTTCATCCTAGCGCGAACGGCCAAAATGATAGCAAGATCTTCCTCTTCTTCCGCATCCCATTCATCATCGGACTCTTCCTTCGACCGGCGGCGCACCATCTACATAGGGCGGCTACGTCTAAATAATATCCTAGAATGAGAAGGTATGGCAATGGAGGACATTACATACCTTGGTGGGGAGTAGCGCCGAGGGTGGCGCGGAAGCGACGGCGGCGGCGGTGGATGGCCGGGGCAGCGCCGGATCTGTGCTCGCGGAGCTCGAATCGGCGGGGAGTGGCGCCGGTGGTCGCGCGGAACGACGGGGGCGTGGCGGCGATCGTCGATTAGCGGCGGGGGAAGCTTCGGCGCGGCGGCGGCAACAAGTGGCGGCGCTGTCGGCGCCGGCGGGAGCTGTCGGCGCCGGCGGGATTTGGGAATGGGGAGAGAGAAAGCGCGGGCGGGCGGGAGGGGGGGGGGGGGGGATTTCAGCTCTGCGCACGAGTGTGCGTTTCCAGCGCGCCCAACCAGGAGCCCCAGACGTGGCGCTCGCGATAGCGCATATACTGCACGCTAGAAATTTTTTTACCGCGCGCGCTAATTTGCAGTCGCTGCTGGAGCGCCGAAAACAAGGTTCCACGCGCTAAACAAGCGGTTTATTGGACGCACGTAATTTTTAGCGCCGCTGCTGGAGATGCTCTAAGTCTTTGGGCTACGACTGAAGATCCCGTAACAGCGAACCCCCCATCATCGCGATCGCACGCACCACCTTTGACATCGTCCTCCGTCCTCGTACGTACGTGACGTCCCGCACGAAACGGCAGAGTGAGTGAGAGAGAGAGGAACGTTGACCTGAGACTTGGACCCGCTCCTCCGGGCTGCCATCAGCAGCGTCACCCGCTCGGCTCCACTTCCGCAGACAGCAGTTCCCACCACGCGCTGGCGTCGCACGATCTCTCGTCCCTTTCTTTGTTGACGATGAGGAGATGTGTTTCGAGGCCCCGGCCGTGCGCATGGGCCCCGGACCGGACGGACGCCGCGAGATGGCGCGCAAAAGCCCCGGCAGTTGCCCGGTGGCGCGCGCGAGACCGACCGGCTCCCGGCTTTCTCGCTCTCCGGGTCTTCCGCCGCCGCTCTAGTACTTGCGCGCGCTCTGCTTTCCCCTGCCCACCTGGCCGCCTTTTATGTCCGTGCCTCTCCCTACACATCTCCACGGCCCGCCCTCAGCAAGTGGAACAGTGTCGCTACTCGCTAGCTAGGGGAGTAGGCCATGGACGACGGGACGGGGCCTTTCGCGCGGACAACGGGTGCCGGCCGGGCGTTCGTGCACACACGGGGCGACTGGACTGGTGACGACGTCGCGGCAGGCCTGCCACCTACTAGTAGTAGTAGGAGTGAGCACCAAGGCTAGCCGCCGTGCGCGCGTCTGCTCGTCACCACGTACGCGCGCAGTGCGTAAACCTGCACTGCACCCGCCCGTCCGGTTCGCGCCAACTTTACAGCCACGCCGCGCACTGTACTACTAGTAGCGGTAGATGTGAATGGGACCGTGGTAGTTTCTTTCGCCGCGGAAAGAAAATCGCCGTGGAGTGGAGCGTGCGCGATCGGCCGGGACGGATAGAGGCAATTGACCCGTGCCCGTGCGGACGACCACCTCACTGCTTTTCAACTTTTCAATGTTCTCGGCACAGGGAGGCACGCGTTTTTTCCTCCCACCAAACATTGTTGAAACCAACGAGAGCCCCAGCAGAGAGTCGCCCTCCGTTCCGGGTTCCCGGGTAGCCACGGTTAACTGGCGCTGTCACGTAGTAGTACGTACTTCTCGTCAGGGCCCGATCGGGCCGCGGTCGTTTTTAAATCGTGGTTCGAACCGTGTCCAGCGACACGATTCATATGTCCGCGATGGTTAGAATTTTTTTTCTTTTTGCAGATTTATTATACACAAACTACGTAGACAAATGTATATTTTGACAAGCAAATAAGCTAGATTAGATAATCTTATTAAAATAGTGCTTACATATGAATATAGTTCGCGCTCACATGCTTAGTAAAAAATAACCAAACATCATTCAAATTACAAGAAACAAATAACGGGTTAACCGTTTTGGTTTCCTGCACATGTCCATATATACTCAACCAAATCTAGTTAAAGCCAGTAATGAATGTGCCTATGACGTAAATTTCTATACACTTGCATGAATTCTTCCGAAGATCCTATACCTTGCTCTGGCTCAACCAATTGACCCTGAAAATCCCAGCCTTGGTCCAAGACATCGTCATCACGCTCATCCTCCGACGATCATGTTGTGCATGATCACACACGCACTCATCACATTCCACATCCTCTCCATGCTCCAGGTACTAGCAGGATATCAAACAATAGCCCACCTTGGCTAAAGCACGTCAAATGATCGCTCCACATCCTTCCTAGCGGCCTCTTGCTCTTTCGCAAATCTCTTGCATTTCTCATCCCCATGGGTTACGGATTGTCTTCATAAAGGTGGATGAAGACGGATAGATACCATCAGATAGGTAGTAACCCATATCATATGGATTGCCATTGATCTCATAGGAAACCTGTGGGCCATGGTCTTCTGCCAGCCTAGCAAATACCGGAGACCGCTGTAGCACATTGATGTCATTGGTTGATCGAGCCATCCCAAAAAAGGAGTGCCAAAACCAGAGATCATGTGCTACAATAGCCTCTAGTATGACAGTGCAACCCTCCGCATTACCTTTGAACTGCCCTTGCCAATCAAAAGGACAGTTCTTCCGATGTCAATGCATGCAGTCGATACTACCAAGCATTCCAGGAAACCCACTACTCTCTTGATGGACAAAAGGCGGCCAGTGTCTTCGGTGTTTGGCTCTCTCAGATAAACTTTGTCAAACACCGTAATAACTGCGCTGCAAAACAGGTACATGCATGGCATGTGGACTCGCTAATACGCATGTAGTCGTCAAGGAGATCACCGGCACTCCATATGCAAGCTGTTGAATGGCAGCAAAACATTTCTACTAAGAGGAAAAGCCAACCTTACCAGTATAATCGTACTTGACCTCGAAGTAATCGTCATACTCCCTCACCCCATTAAGTATGTCGAAGAACAGGTTTCTGGACATCCGATGGCGGCGACGGAATGCCTTCTCTTTGAAGACCGGATTAGTTGGGTAGAAGTAGTCCTTGTAAAGGCGTATGTGCCCAGCTTCCTGGTCACGTTCATGGTTGGCTTCGCGCCGCTTCGCCAAGCCACCTCTACGCGCGCGGCGGGAGGAGGTAGTGGTCGTGCACCATCTGTGCAGCTGTCAACAGAATTTTGGTCTCACAGTCAGACTCCTCCTCAGACGATGACTCGACGAAATTCTTGTAGAAGAACTCGATTGCTCTTCGACTGCTACCTATCTGTCCAGTATATGGCCATCAATGGCTATGCTAACTCCCGCGGCGGACTAGATAACCAAGAAAGGACCGGCGAACGCACCTCAGGCAAACGACCAAACATGTTCTGCGCGACAAACTCCAGAGGTTGTGGTGCCTCTAGTTGATAGGCGAAGGTTGGGGCGGCGGGATGGCAAGCGGCGCGTCCAGTCAACTCCGGCAACGCACGTGTCCTGCGGTGGTGCTGCTCGATATCGCGGGGGCGACGGCGGCAGCAGGCAGTGGCAGCGGCGACAATTGCGCCTGCTCTGGCCGCGGGATATGGAAGGCGAGGGCTTGAGGGAGCTTGTGGCACTGGCAAGAGGGCCCGGGCAAACAAGCGGGAGGACACGCGAGGACAATCGCGTTGTCCGAGCCGACGCAACCGTTACTCAAATTTGATGCACGAATGGGTCAGTATGCACGCGTTTGTCTGGATGCCGCACCGCTAGGCCGCCGCGCAGTTGTCCACTGGTCCGCGTCGACACTTTTGGACGCGCTCGAACGAGTTGGGTCGGCACGGTGAAGATGCCCTTAAGTAGAACCCAACAGCAGCCGTTCGGTCGTAATTTTGCGCGCGGGTCAAAGGGAATAAAATGTCGTGCACACGTTACTGCGGAACAGGTACGTACGTAGTCCCTTCGTTTTAAAATATAAGATGTTTTAGCTTTATGAAAAGAGTGTATTTAGATCATACTCTAAATCTAAATGAAACTATACACTAGTAAAAGGATCTAGATACACTCTTTTCAAAAAGATAAAATATATATATTTTAAAACGAAGGGAGTATGTGTGTAGACACATTCGAATGGAGCAACCGTAGCGAGAGTATGGACTAGGTGATCCATCTCTAGCAATAGCAGTAGAGGAAAGTAGGTGCCCACCACGTCACCTAAAGAAGAAGATACTATAGTATTTTCTCTGTCCAGAAATAATTGGCTTGGCTTTTTCTGGATTCAAAAGTATCTATACACTAAAACATGTCTAGACAAATATGAATCTAGACTAATCCAAGTCACTTATTTTTGAACGGTGGGAGTAGCAATGTTGCTATACGGTGGTTTATCTCTTCATTTGGCCCCTCTAGTCTAGCAAATGTTTCGTGGTTATTAATTTAGGAGAGAAGGAATATTTAACAACAAAATAGTCTTGTACATGTAGCGGAAAACAAGCATTTTTTCAAACTCCACAAAGCATTTCATCGCTTGCTATGCCCTTTCTCATCTCCTTCGGGTGCCTAGGTATCCACCATTTGCTAAGTCCACGGACTGAGGACAAGCGGACTTGAACCATTGGCATCTGCCACATGGTAAACCACCGTCTCTCAGCTCTCCCCGGGCGGATTCTACCATAGAGGCCAACCACTGGGAAATAACTCGCCCCCACCCGCGAACACAATTTACAACTTTTATCGTATTGTGCTCTCTCCAAAAGATCAACTCTTCTCAAAATCTCGAAACAAAAGATGCCGAATTAGGATCCCTTCTAATGTGTTTCTTCTCTCTAACTCGGCAAAAACAATGTTGTGTAGCACGCTAGGAGAAAGCAGTTAATATCACATCAGTGATGATGCCCTAAGAAACATTGTGAATTGGATAAAAGGTGTGTGTTCAGAAATGTACAAGTACTTTGTATATTATTATATTGCAGAACTACCCAGAGATTTAGTTCCAAAGAAACCTAAAAAACATGTTTCAGTGGATTGTAGAATTTATTTACTTTACCTTCGAAACTTGAACCATGTAAAAAATCCTCTATTTTTTATACGCATCATTTCCTTTGAATCGAACTAAATGAATCGTATCATGAAAGAAATTTTTCATATTTCTCTATGTATCCTCTCCTATTCCTATGCAACAAACATGGCCAAATCAAAGGACCTAAGTTGCATAATAGCAATTTCATCTTACCTTTTTTACATTTGTTTAACCATGTATTTTAAGATTTTAGTGGTTTGCCTATTCATGTAAATCCATACACCTAGTTTCTCAAGGCTACCGTATTTTCGTGCTCTTGACCGAGCACACCAATTGGTGATACGGTGGCCGATTGTGCGGCAGTGCACAATAAGCAACTCAAGAAAAAAAGGCTACTGTATTTTCACAATCAAGTGTTCCGCGCTTCAAATCTATATTATTCTTAAAATATCCCAGTTGACATGTTTCTCCAATTAATTAATCAAAGAGGTCCCTAAAATCTCGTTGAGCAAGAGAACGTCTTAACATGTTTGATTAGAACTTATAATATGTAGTTTGAGAATAAAAAAAGAAGTCAAATTCAACGTTGACAACATTGGTATGCAAAATTCAGATCCTAATTGAAATAGCTACACCGTGTTTTGTAGATATATTTTGTTTGACCAAACTTACGAAACTGAAGACATAAGGACGGCTAGGATTGAACGATAACCATTCGGTTCAAAATGCATGAAAAGATATCGGTCAATCCTGGCCGTCCTTGTGTTTCCGGTTTCATAAGTCTCGAGAAGAAGGGGGACACCAAAGTGTGTTTTTCATCAGTTTCTATAGTTGTGCCAAGAATCTGGATTTCAATTTTGTGACATAAATATCTCATGTATTCTATCTATGTTGTTACTTTTTTTTCCTTGGTCACATCAAAAGAGTGTCTATTTCAGGTGGGGCATACTATCACAAGTGTAAACCAAGTCTGTCTAGAAACGCTGTCTCCTGACTCAACAGTCACACAAATCTTGTCAAATGTTGTGTGATTTGTCCTCTGGGATACCGTATGTTTTAGACCATGCCTAATTTTGCAACGGCTATATAGATTTATGAAATTATTATTCTGTAATTAAGGTCTGTCCTGTAGCGTGGTAGAGATGTTGTCATGGTGTTTTAAAGGCCATGAAGGCATTGCACTGCACCGCACGTACCCCGCCCGCTTGAATCGCAGACAGCTACTGTACGTACTATATAATAATAACTTATTAACGTGCACTACAAGGTGGGTTTGGAGTGCAACGGAGCGGTCAGCACGTCACCAGGCAGGTCGCCGGTAGAAAAACACGCGTGGGTTCTCATTTCCAGGTCTAATTCCAAAACGAACTGCCTGTAGACTGCGCTACTTATCAACGTGCCCTTGCTCCCTTGCCGAAAAATCATTGGTGCTTTTTTTTTTTGCGAGACGAAAAATCATTTGGTGCAATCATAGCATTGTTCACAGTTTGTTCTCTGTAATCTGCTTCATAAACTACCCCCCTCATGATCGACATAGTAGTCAATATGGACTGAAACCGAAGGTGCGTGAGCTTCCAAGACGATACACATGGCTGGCTGGCTGGCTGTGCATAGCTCACATGATGCAAGCCGAGCTAAACCACAATTACCTCCGTTTCACAATGTAAGAGCAATTCCAACAGACACGCTAAAACCCGACGCTGTAAAAATAACTATCGATATAACGCGCGTGGCACATTTTCGTCCTCCATCAGGCGCACGAAAATCTGGCGCGCGTCAATTTGCGCACCCGCGCGCCCCAAATTTGGTGTCCCGTCGCCAGCGCACGCTATCACTCTCCCTCACGCGCGAACGCCAACGGCCGCTGAAACTTCACCCGCACGCCCATTGCCTCCATTCCCCTTCTGTGATAGCGCCGGCGCCGCCGCGTCGATTCGCCGCCTCCGCCGCTCGCCGCCGCTCGCCCACGCGCGGAAACTGCAGATCCGCCGCCGCCACGCCTCCAAATTTTATTTTACTTTCGGTAGAGGAAGTGAGCGTATATTCGTGCTTGTAGAGGATATCGTATGATTCATCCGATGAGGAACTAGAGCTCGAGGAAGATGAGAACATATCGATGCTATTAGCTTCGCGCGAGACGAAAGAACCAAAGCGCGGTGGCTCAGTTTTTGGTAGGCGCAAATTGTGGAGGGAAAGGATTGAAGGGCACGAGAGGCTGATGAGGATGTATTTCAATGACAATGCCACCTTTCCCGAGGAGTATTTTCGTCGGCGTTTTAGGATGAGCACCGGCTTGTTCAAGCGCATTTGCGAAGAGATGACCAAGTTTGATCGGTTCTTTGAACGAAGAAGGAATGTTGCCGGAGAGCTTGGACATAGCACCTACCAGAAGGTGACCGCCGTCTTGCATATGATAGCATATGGTATTCCGGCTGACCTTGTTGACGACCATTTGACAATGAAGGAGAGTCAAGCCATTGAGTGTGTCAAGCGCTTTGACATCGCAATTGTGCGCGTGTTTGGCACCGTCTACTTGAGAGCTCCCAATGCCAAAGGCACAACTAGGCTTTTGGAGAAAAACAAGGCTTGGGGGTTCCCTGGAATGCTTGGCTCTATTGACTGTATGCATTGAAGTTGGAAGAATTGTCATGCGGCATGGCATGAACAATTCAAAGGTCACAAGAAGGATTGCATAATCATCCTTGAAGCTGTGGTGGATTATGAGACTTGGATTTGGCATGCTTTTTTTGGAATGCCCGGGTCCTGCAATGGCATCAATGTTGTTCAGCGGTCTCCTCTTATGTCAAGGATTGCATTGCGTGAAGGTCCACAAGTAGAGTTTGAAGCAAATGGCCACATATACAACTATGACTATTATCTTGCAGATGGCATCTATCCAAGGTGGCAAACTTTTGTG
Source organism: Avena eriantha (assembly GCA_910589775.1). Classification (NCBI taxonomy): domain Eukaryota; kingdom Viridiplantae; phylum Streptophyta; class Magnoliopsida; order Poales; family Poaceae; genus Avena; species Avena eriantha. Next base: position 100,736,490 of record OU342744.1, read on the forward strand.
AAGCCGGTTCACAAACCCAAAGGTAAGAAAGAAAAGGATTTTCATGCCGCACAAGCGGCGTCTAGGAAAGATGTGGAGAGAACATTTGGAATTCTGCAAGCCCAATTTGCTATTATGCGAGGACCGGCTAGATTTTGGGATCAAGAATGTCTTTGGTACATCATGACCACTTGTATGATCATGCATAACATGATCATAGTGGATGGTCATGGAAAATATGTAGATCACAGCCACCACTATGACTTGATGGGAATTCCCGTGCAAGTGCATATGAGAGAGCATAAGGTGACGCGTTTTATTGCCTCATATCATGTCATTCGCGACAACGAGATCCATGATAATCTTCAAAAAGATCTTATAGAGTGGTGGAAATAGTTTGGAGCACAACGTTGAGTCCTCCTTTTATTTGTTGTTGTATTGTTGTATTTGTTGATGAACAATTCCTATATTTGTTGTAGTATTCATGTACCATTTGGTTGTGTTGTAATAATAACTAGACAATTTTTTGTTGAGTTTATTTGGGTTTGTTTAATCATCTTGAACATATAGTTTGTTGTGAAATTTGTTTGCGCCGGCGCCCGTGCGCTGTATTTTGTGCATCTGCTGGGTCCTTTTCGTGCTCTATTTTCGTGCGCCGATTTTAGCGCGTCCGCCGGAGGAGAAATGTCGAGCGCACTGCATACCAATTTTACAACGCCAAATTTTAGCGTGTCTGTTGAAGTTTGCTCTGAGTCTTTCTGAAAAGCTATTTTAGTTTACTAAAATGGCTTATAGTATGGAACCGGGGAGTAGATATATACTACTGGAGTACTGTATAGCGGTTGCATCGTCTCATGTATCGTCTGGCTAGGATTTTATCCTTACTAATTTAGTACTCAATATCACGGAGGGCCTGTGCTAAAACGTGTAGAGAAGTTGTGCATTCGTAGGAAGGAGAAGCCGGATTGACCGTGACCGGCGAGGTCAGTCGGTCGCCGGCGACCGCAGGACGGCGAATATCGTTTCCCCGCCCGTACCGCGGCGGCGGCGGCTGCCCCTGCTCACGCCAGTTGGATGCTTCCAGGAGGCCGCCGGAGCACGTAGCCGAGAAGGCGCAATCAGGGGATAGATATAGCAAACGGCCGAGTCAAACCGCGCGACCTAAGCCTTGTCTCCTTCCGCTGACAAAGTCCACCTCCCCCTCATTCCACGCCCAGGATCCTCTACGCCGACCCGAGGAGGCTTCTGGGTTTGTTTTGCAGGGAATGAATCCACGACCGTGCCGCAGAAGATCCCACTCCACGATCAGCTAGCTGCCTCGCCACACTTCAAATACCGGCCACCACGAGCGACCTCCCCTACTACTACTCCTCTTCCTCCTCCTGCTCTGTTATCCCACACAGTCCCGTCGCCGCCTCTCCTCTCGTCAGCGTCCTCGCCGGAACGGCCAGCATGTCTTCCCCGCCGACGATCTCCGGCTCGCTGGACCCGTCGACGGCGGGCTCGCCGTCGCAGCAGCTGGCGATCAGCAGCGGCGTGCTCCTCGCGGCGGTCATCTTCCTCTTCATGGTCGTCGTCTTCGTCTTCCTCCTCTACCTCTACGCCAAGCGCTTCCTGGGCGTCAACCCCATGCTGCACGGGCCCTCCACGCCCTCCTCCCGCTTCCTCTTCGTCGGCGACTCCCCGTTCCCGGGTCGCGGCCTCCCGCCCTCCGTCCTCCGCTCCCTCCCCGTCGCGGTCTTCTCCGGCGCCGCCGCCAAGACGCCCGGCGGGTCGGCCAAAACCGACGCGCTCGAGTGCGCCGTGTGCCTCTCGGAGGTGGCCGACGGCGAGAAGGTGCGGTCCCTGCCCAAGTGCGCCCACCGCTTCCATCTGGAGTGCATCGACATGTGGTTCCACTCCCACGACACCTGCCCGCTCTGCCGCGCCCCCGTCGGCGCCGCCGCCGCCGACGCCGCGGAGGGCCTCCCGCGCGTGCCCCGCGAGGACCCCGCCACCGCGGACTTCCCCATGTTCCCCACCAACGTCCTCTTCTGGGGCACCCACGACGACGACGTCGCCAACCCCGGCCTCGTCATGCCGCCGCGCGCGCCTACCGCCGCCAGCTCCATGGCGTCCGGGCGCAGGAACGAGAGCCTGGTCATCGACATCCCGGCCCGGGCAATGCCGTCCTTGACGACGTCGTCGTCGGCGTCGCCGCTGCCGCCGAGCAGGATGCCGGGCAGCGCCGACGACCTGAGGTCCCCCTTGTCCGCGCGCCTCCGGTCGCTGCGGCGGCTCCTGAGCCGCGGCAAGCAGGCCGTCGCGGGCACGTCCTCCTCCTCCAGCCCGCGCGGCGGCGGCGACATCGAGCAGGGCCTCGCCGCGCGCCCGCCCAAGACGCCCAAGACGCCTCCGTCGTCCAACTGATCCCGGATTCCGTAGTAGTATACCAACCGATAGCTCTCAGACGCATTGGCTCGCCTCGCCGATCACCGGAGAGTCTATACATACATGCATGTGTTCATTCTTTCTTCTTCTTCCCTTTTTAAATTTCTTTTCTTTTCTTTTTCTTTTGCCCAAGAATTGATTGAATTTTGGCCAGAAGTTCTGATGTAAACAGAAGATGTTGGCATTGGGCGTTATTAATTAATTGGTTCTTGATGCTGGGTGGATAATTGATGGATTTGTTCATAGTACACTGATGAGATTGTTCTTGTACTCTGTAGTGCCTTCGTGCTTCAGACTCACTGTATTGGTATTACAATTTTAAACGGGTTTGCGCTGCAGCTGGAACTCTAGGAAGAAAAAAGGGAGGCACCAAATGCACTTGTGCCTAACAGGGTCCTCAATATCATTCTTCGTGCAATTCAACCGTAGCTTGACCAGAGAATACGAAGTGTGTAAGGGAGAGACACTGCTCTTTCTGGGCAAAGAGTTTGTTTGTGCTGACAAAAACTTCTTTCCGTAGGCCCCACCTAGCCGCCTTATGAGAACAACTGAATTCGGCACTCCAGCTGCGTCAGTACTCGGTAGCTTCAGGCATCGGCTCATCTCGTTGTTCACAACTCGGTTTCACACTTTCGGATGCTCTAAAGTACTTACCAACCTATCAATTCCGAGCCAGTTTGTCACTAGATCATATCCAGCAAAAGGAGAATAACAAGTTTCCCGGCCGGGCCGGGCTCGGGCCAGACCTAACAAAGCCCGCCCGCGCAAATCCTAGGCCCAAACCCGGCCCAGCTGTCGGGCCTGAAAACTGAGCCTGGCCCGTGCAGCGCATAATCATTTGGTCTGCGGGCCGGGCCCTTCCCTATTTTGCGTTTCTCCAGGCCCAAGCCCAGCCCGCGCAGTCTTTGGGCTGCAAAACTGGCGCCTAGGCCCGTCCCGCAGGCCTTAAAAGCCCGCCTGTCGGGCTTTTTTCAGGCCGGGCCGGACTGCCCATGCCCAGATATACCCAAACCTTACAAAACCTTCATCATAGTCCAAAAGAACACTAAAAACAATGTTCCAGCAGAAGGAGAATACGACTCCCAAAACTGCAATCCCGAAACCTTCTTGGGACAGTTAGTTTGGGAGGTGCTAGAAGTCTTTTAGTGTATAGGTTCGGAGTGAATCTATACACTAAAAAGCGTTTAACTACATTTATTTTATAAAACTAAAATGTCTTATATTTCTAAATGGAGGGAGTACTACTAACCTTTTGTTGAAATGATTGCCTGAACCCTTACTACCAATTTTGAGTTTTGACTGATGAGTGATGGATGACATCACCACTCCAGTGTAAGATGTTACCACACCAGCTTGCTGCTCCCAACCAAACACGCAGCACCTGCATCTGTCTTGGCAAGAATGGAGAAATGCAGCCGAGCAAACACCGAGTGTGTCGTTCTTTCCTGCTCTAGTGCGCTGGTCCTTTGAGGCCTTAGCACGACGATTTTTTTCGTTTACTACAACAAGCTTTGCCCGGCTCCGATGATGAGGGGCGAGAACGTTTTGAGGACTTTCTATGATGATTATTAATATATTGGTGAAATTTCGCAAAAGAAAAAAAAGAGCTCGCGGGTAACCCAACGAAGTGGGGGGAACATGGGCTAGTTTTTGCGGGGACATATGTCACTCATTGCCATGTTCCAGGAAGCTTCAAAATTGGCTCATCAGGATACCAATTGCACCCCGGTTTTTTACAACTCTCTTTCAAACTTTGGGGTGCTCTAAAGTATGGACTTACCATTTCTGAATTAGTTTGTTAGCGCCTTGGACTAGTGCTGGTTTCCAAACCTCCAACACCGACAATAAGAAAAGGTTTCCTTTGGACGAGTAGTAGTTAGTTAGTTCTTGGCTTTGAAGTTTCTTCCCGTACGTGAAGCAAATCCTGGTCCCCGGTTCAGCTTGGCCGATCAAACACGGCTCGATCGGTCACCGCGTGTACTAGGTCCTTGACACACAAGGAAACGCAGTGCAGAACTCTTGACTTTAATTAATCAAATCACATGAGTGTATCCAGTTAATGATTTGCTTGTCTTTTCCATTTCATTTCTAGCAAGTTGTAGTTGACTTACGCACGAACTCCTTTTCTTTTTTTCCGTTAAGATAGAATCTATCCAAGAGAATAATAGAGACAAGATAAAAAAAGCAGGAATAATTATTAAAAGAAGATTGGAATCAGTAAGGGGAACTGGATTGACTTATTATGAACTCTACGTGCATGCATTGCTGCTCAGCGTGCCTCTTTCCGGGCAACAAGCTCTTCCCACATATATCCCGTGTGACGTGTGACTCGTGTCTCCCTTAGTTTTGAAGGCAAGTTGTAGTATTATCTGACTATGACGAACTAGCCCACGCACGACATTACTGCTCTGCATGCCATCTCGCTTTTGGGGGGCAACAAGCACCCAGTCGATGAATTGAGATGCCATGTTTACGGTACTATAGGTTCTCCGTTGGTCGTGTGTTAAGTCGTGCGATCCGATCTGCTGGCATGATTAGGGGTTCCTGGATGGGTGCAGGAAGTCATGTATCGCAGTATCATCAGATGGGATGGAAGGGGCCAGAGTTCCGGCTGAATTCGGGTGTTGTGAACACACATGAAATGCTTAGTGTTAGGTCAGGTATCACTTTCTGAAGCCCCTTGCTATGTTACTCCTGTCCGCGTAGTCCTCCGGCCCCCTCGATCCCCAAGTGGATAACCTGTAGTACGCGTTTAATAAGCACACTTGTAACCAGATTGTTGACTAGCTTGCGACGATGATTAGTTTTAAGGGGTTGGGCAGTGAGTGACGCGGGAGTCCGAGAGGCAGGCGGCCGGTTTTGAGTTGCCGGCACGTAGGAAGACGTACGCGAGGCTGCAGGGGGAAAGTCATACATGGCGCCACGTCACGCCGAGGAGTTTCGTATGGCCTCCGCGCGAGAGCTACAACCGTGCGTGCGTGGGGATAGATCCTGTTGTGAAATCAATCAGGTCCGGTTGGCGGTGGACATGCACAGGCCCCCGGGCGTGCGCTCGCGTGGGACGTGGGCAGCGCAGGAGTTGTCGAGTTTGTACCCCGGTCCCCGGCGCACGCGGGACGCCCGCGGCCAGGGCGCCTACACGGTAGCAACGCCGGGTCGATCGATGGATCCATGCCCGGGCGGCGCGGCACGACGTCTGGACCTGCGACGCCTGTGGCTGTGGGTAGTACGTACAGTAGGTAACTAGGTACGCAAGCGAACAGTACGCGAGCGTGGAGGCGGGTGGGGGGTGCGTCTGCGTGAGACTCGCGTGCGCGGACGTGGATCTGGAGGAACATGGATGGGTTCCCATTTTACGCTTTTGCCGTAGTACGTGGGAGCACCGAGCACCGCGGCGAGCGCGTGCGCCGGTAGTACGTGCCCACTACTGCCGTGCCGTGCCGTCGCGTTCGCGTCAGAGATTTTTTTTGTTTTTATCGGATCCGTCCAGCTGGGAATAGAGATTACCATAGTAACCCAACACAGCCATGTCATGCGCCAAACCGAGAAGATGTCGAATCCTTTCAATTTGTTCATCACTTGCATTGTCATCCCCGTCCATCCTACAAATTTCCAAACATGTCAAATAGTAGTGATATACAATAACTTCCAGTAATTAAGTAGACCCGACGTGCATCAATGGTTCACATGAAAGTACCAAATTGTCACAAATAACAAACATAATGGTTCATAGGTTCTAGAATGATCACAAATTGTCTACAAGGAATCCCAAATAAATAGTACACATAATGATCCATAGATTCTAGAATGATCACAAATTGTGTACCACAAATACCAATAAATAGTACACATATTGCATCACACATCTACTTGTTCATCTCATCATGTGTACACGAGAGATAATCAAGCCTTCCTGCATTTGTTGCAAAGGCCGCTAACAACTCCATGTGCTCCATTTTGAGGGCAAGCTTGCCGGATGTGAACATGAGATCAGTTCCTTCCTCCACTCCACAGTCTCGAACCATCACTAAAAACTCCTTCATAGTTGGGAACGAGTCATCCTTGCCACTAGAACTTCCAACATCCGCCCTTGAAACTAGTGTGTTCAATGCATTGCTGTACAACTTGAGAAAAGAGTTATCTTTTTCCTTCTCTCCAGCACCCACCTTGCGCTTCCCTAATGATGTTTTCTTCCCGGCATCACCATCATCCAACAATATTGCACCTTCTTTGTCCACTCCAGTTTCTTCTCCCGGAATGGTTGCAGATTCTCCAGTGACATGAGCTTTCCTAAACATGACATCTTGTTGTTCCAAGTTGGCTGGTGGCCCATTTCTCCACTTTGCATGTTCATGACGGTACTGCAAAAGAAATATAAAAGATATTATTTCAATTATTATCATCAATAAAATAGACAAAAAAGACAAGGCAAGTGACAAATATATAACTTACTGCTAGGTGAGTCTTCCACCATTCATCGTCTGCATCCATAGTTTTCGTTATCGGATCCCAACCTAGCCTAGTTGCATTTTACAACTCCATCCAACCTGTGTAATCCTTCTTTAAACGATCCCATTTGTTCTTGAATTATTTCTTTGATAAAGTCTTCCTTGTTTTCTCGGTGAATTTTTGCTCAAGATTCTTGTACCCCTTTCTACTCAAGCAACCCCCATCTCTATTATTTGCGTTGACTTCATCCATACATATATCGCAGAAAACTCTAGTGTGGTATGCATCCCAAACAGCCTTTTCCATTGCAAAGTAATAACAAGCTAAACCAAAAAAAAACTACACAATTACTAGGTGAAATTCAGCCATAGACAAAAACAGCAAGCAGTACTTCACGGCAACGTCACCATCATGCATTAAAAAATTAACTAGCTTTGGCAGCTAGCACCATTACAACCATCTTGCGCTACTACGAAGAACTAAACAGCAAACAACATGCATGCGTCCGATCGATCCAGGAATACAAGCATGCGTGCGTTCGGGACAGGTATTGATTCATCGCCAAAAAGTACAAACTAAACAGAAAACAACGGCAGCTCACCTCACGGGAGTAGCAGACGGCAGTCGTGGACTAGCTCGGGGACGATCGCAGACTATCTGCTGCGGCGGTCGGGGACGCTGCCGGTGACGGACGAAGAAGTTGTGCGCTGGAGCGGAAACAGTAGGCAACAGAGGCGGAGGAGAGTGGCCAGAGAGGACAGGGGCGGCGGAGGAGAAGGGTTAGCGTCAAGCTCCGCCGGCGGAACGGGTGGCGGCGAGGAACCCTAACGCCTCCCTCGCGTCTGTTCACGTGCGGGAGAAAAGGATTGCATTTTTTCTTGTCGATTTGTTTTTCCGCTAGCCTGGGTATAAAGGCACGATATGGTCGGACTTTTTTTAGACACAGTACAATCAGACTTCGGTGGCAGTTTTGCAGTAAATAGCCGAATCGAAATGGGCAAAGGGCTACACCGCTTCGGTTTGTGGAGAAAAAGCTCGGGAAGCACCTCACCATCGTGCTTTTTCTCGTATGCGGGAGAAGTAGGTGCTTTGGCAAAAGCCTACCGCACAGCCGGCCTCTTTGTTTCATGGGTCCTGCTTATTTCTGTGGAAAGCAGCTAAAAGCCCAAACAAAAGGGCCCTAAACCGTGGTTGCATTTGGAGAGTGGGAGATGGTGATTAAATAAACATATGGGAGGATGCTTGGGTTCCTACAAGTCCAAATAGGAAAGTTTATATCCAAAGAGCAGGCATATTGCTGAGGAAAGTTGCTTAACTTATAAGCCCTGCCACAGGATCTTGGGATGAAGAATTAATCAGCGAAAATTTCTGGAGTGTGGATGCTAATAGGATTCTTGAAATGCCTATTTCAACAACGGGGAGTCAAGGTTTCCTTGCTTGGCACTTGACAAAAACTGGCATGTTTACTGTGCTTTCTGTATATCACGTGGAGTGGGAGTACTAATTTGGTCGGCATAACCCAATGTCCCAGCGAAGATTAAAATCTTCGGCAAGAGAGCATTGCACGGTCTGATACCATGCCTTGGGGTGTTGGCAAACCAACATATAGTAACCAGCGGTCAGTGTCCAATTTGCAATAGAGGTTGTGAAGATATTATACATACGCTTTTTGGGTGCCCTCGTGCTCAGAAGGTGTGGCAAAACCTTGGTATTTTTTTTTACAACTTTGACCTATTTGACAAACTAAATGCAAATCCGATCCTTTCTTAAAAATATTTTAAATTCTAGATCGGCTCCATTATAAATGAATGGAGCCAAACTACCCTCACAGTATTTTCTAAGGACTTCAAGGTCCTAGGGCTAGGGATAGCAGACATTTAGAATGGAGCCGAACTGTACAAATTGTACTCAGCCTTAAGAGTCAGTGTTAGAGTAGGTATATACGGTTGTTACGATAGTTTAGATGTAGTTAGGATCTATTTACGTACAGTCCTAACTTGACTCGTACTATAAAATAATCTTCTGTACGCCTATATACTCGTTCATGGGGCTCAATAATATATCCATCATATTCCGCCAAACTCATACTCTTTTATGGTATCAGCCTAATCGGTCCAAACCCTAGCCGCACGCTTTCGCCGTGCCACCCCCGGGGATCGAGCTCCATGATCTCTGCCGGGGGCCGCGCGATCCGTACGCAGGGTTCGTCCGCCGATCCGTGATCGGCTGTCCTGTAAGTCTTTTTTTTCGATCTCTTGATCGGTTTTCTTTTTTGGTTTACCAATCTTAGATCGGATTGAGTCGCCCACCGCCATCGTCACCGCCGCGTCTCTACTCCGACCATCGGCATCGAGGATCTACACCGCGCCCGTGCGTCTGACTCCTCCGCTGTTGCGCCTGCCTCGGCAGGCTGTCATGGCCTCAGGGAAGGCTGCTACGCCTTTCATTGTAAGGTTGCCCCCCCCGCGGACCGTCTTTGCCGTCATCGTCCGTGACTTCACCGACTACGCCTCCATCGACTACGATCTACGTGTCGTCCACACCCTGGCGCATACGGCGCACCGTCGGTCTGATCAACCGATCCCGCGCCTGTCTACGCTACGCACTTCCCCGAGCACGCGCCTACCACCGATTGAGCTACGGGCTACCGCTGTGTCGCCCCGTCGAGACGTAGCGTCGCCGCCTTTGCTCCACGCTACCGGCTTCCAACGCGTCTTTCTTGGCGTGTACGTCGCTGGTGGTCTCCCAGCCGCTGCACCGACTTGCGCCCTGCAGCTATGCCGCCCCCTCGGGTCATAGCGTGGCTACACGCAGTCTAGTTCGCCGTCCTCGTGCATCGACGGCATCGGCTTTCACCGTGCCGTCTCCTACAGCACGGATCACCGCCGTCTGCACATGGTCTTCGTCACGTCATCGGGTCTTCCTCGCCTACTTCGAGCACTGTCGCCGCGCTTCACAAGGTAACCTGCAGGGCGCCCTCTCGCCGTCGCAGGTCCCGCCGACTATCCCATCGCCTCTCTAGGCATCCAGCATGACTAACCTAGGTCGCCGCTGGTTTCGCCGCCTTCTACGTCTTCGTCCACTACAAATTCGCCGCCAGCATCATCGCCTCATCCCCGACTATACACCCGCTACTCTACTCCGACAACCGTGGATAGCGCCGACATCTCTCCCTTTGCCGCTCTACGCGTCACAACCGCTCTGGAGGCTTCCTCTGGTAGTCCTTCTGACATGGCGGCAAGTTCATGATGGTCCCTGCCCCCGCACGCCTGGTACTGGCAACACCGGGAGTGCCTTCGTCCCCGAAGCGTTCCCGAGTCTGGCAAGCTCGGAGCGGCGCCTCGTCTTCATTGGCTTCGACAACGTCTTCTTCGGCATCGATCCCTCCACGACTGCCTCGACCGCGTCACCGACGAGTTCTTCTTTGCATACTCGGTTCTGACAAAATCGGAGTGTGCGTTCATCCCTGATGTGCGCCTAGTTCTGACAAAACTATGGCCGCACCTCGTCCTCGACGGCTCGGACTGCATCAACTTCGGCATCGACACCCTCAACGACTGCCTCGACGCGTCTCCGTCATCCTCCTCGCGCGCTATGCGCATGTGGCTTCACGTGCGGCTACCTCGACACCGGCATCCCCGACCACGATATCGACCATGGCTACCTCGACCATGGCACCGCCTCACGCTCTCGGCTCCCTCGACATCGGCACAAGAGCTACCACCTCGCTTGAGCATCATCAGCTTCCTTTATAGTCCAAGCTACCACACTGCGACACCGTGCACGACGTTCCCGCTCGGACTGCGGGGGGATGTCAGCCTACTGGATGCTACTTCGGTTTATCTCGAGCCTGACCGTCCGTGATGTTTCAGTTGTTCACGACGCTACCGCTACGACTGCGGGAAAGTGTTAGAGTATTAGGTATATACGGTTGTTATTGTAGTTTAGATAGAGTTAGGATCTGTTTACGTACAGTCCTAATTTGACTCATACTCTAAGGTAATTCTCTGTACGTCTATATATACTCGCCCATGAGGCTCAATAATATATCCATCATATTCCGTCAAACTCATACTCTTTCGGTCAGATTTCGAAATAGTTTTTGAAAAATAGTACATTAAATAATACAAAGGATCAGATTTGTTTAAAAAACACACAACCTACCAACTTATAGTCACCTTACACTTACACATCTCACTTGTCAGGGAACAGCGGTAAGGTATCCAGCGTAAAGAAACATTCTTCACTCTTCAGGACACCACACCACACTACGCGGCATCGTGCGAGAACCACGAGTGACGAGAGCCACGAGCCACCAGCCATGAATATTCCGGGATGCCGACGCTGCTGTCCCATCCCGAGACAGCATTTGGACCAAACGAAATTGCTGTGGCGTACACACACGCTAGAACAGGGATCGCGATTCAGCGAAAATAAATCCCGATGTCGGCCTGAAAGTGAGGTCCTTTCTCTTACTCCAGTCCCTGTATGAATTGAAAATGCCCCCCGGTAGGGCCTTTGGATCGGAGGAAGTATAGAAAAATTAAAACTCAAATTTAGACGCCGTCCGTAAATCTGGGGGAAGACGTCCAGCTGCACATGTAGATTTGCCCTGATTACTTGACGAGTTATGTTCATATTATTATAAGTTTTTAATTACACGAAAAAACAGGTCGTGTGGATCCGTAAAGACTCGTTATAGATCCATATACATTTGTCCTCCAATGTAGCCAAATGTTTGCTTGTGAAATATTTCATGTATGGAGTGAGTATCTACATGTACTCTGTACATGTTTTTCCTCTTCTGTAGCCATAATGTTTTGCTTTTGGGTCAATATTTTTCTTAACTCCAAGCCATCTTTTAATTTGTTTAAGAAAAGGCCAAGAGGGAGCACGGATCCATTTGTAGTTTTGGCCAAATAAGCTCGTTTATCAACATGAAGTGATGGATGCATACTAATTCAGCCAATAAATGTTAAACTGAAAATATTACTAACTCCGATCCAAAATAAGTGTTTTGGAACCAAGGTAGTAATATTTAATACAAATATCTGCATTTGCATTGTGCCACGTAAGAACATCCAAATTTTGATGACACACAGTATTACAAGTAATTTTTGTAGTTGCTTACTTATTAAATTCAACGCTCTTGGCACATAGAGGTGATGATTCAGTTGTCTTAATGCCAGGTCTTTCTTTGCACCTTTGACTATGGGTATAGACTAAATGGATCCAGCGTGCTTTGCCGCGCCATCCACTGTTAATATCGCTTAAATTTTTGGTAGAGACACTTCTTTGATGGAGTATATAAAATTTTGTACTTGGTTCGTTGTGCCATGGGATTGTTCCATCAGGATCACCCATAGACAATCCTACTGATATAGAACACATCACGTAAAAACAATGACACTGATAGCAAAAATACTTCAAAAAAGTGCAAGGCAGTAGCGAATCGGGCCGAACCAAGAACAACAAATACGTGAGATGCACAAGTTGGCCCTATGAAGACTCACCCGACAAAGCAACTGAATCACCACTAGAGATCCTCGCTACACATAGCACAACACACAAGCACAAATTTATATAAAAGAAGATACACTATTAAACTGAAAAGAAAGATATGCAAAGGGTAAGCAACGGCAAATAAAATACCAACACGCTTTCTGACCGCGCATGCCACGTGCGGGATGTCTGACGTCCATCAAATGCAGCAATAAACAGATGACCCAAGACACACCAGCCCCAAATCATTTGCATAAGGAACACCAACAAAACTCAGCGCACGCCAACACCGAGACAACGCACTCGTTGAGCCACCAATGGCACACACAACACACTCACAATGTCAGGAACAAACTCGCCATATGAATCGAAAGAAATCGACCCCGCAACGCACCACCCCGTGGAGCCCAACCACACACGCGTGCTGACCAAATGGTAATAGCAAACAAAAATCACAACAATCGAAAAAAATCACCCACAAATTGCATCTCGGGCACACCCAAATCCACAAACCCACATCACATCCATGCACCTGCCTCGACCAACAACCAACCGGCATAATGCTCACCTCAGATCCATATCACACATGCCCAAACACCGAACACACCACATGAAACACGCCAACGGAATCCGTTCCTAGAATAGCATCGAAGACAAACACAAAGGAGATAGCAGACGAAATGCACCGTTGCAGGAGGGAGCCTCGAAGAACACGTACAGACGAAGGCCACCATCAGAACCATCCCGCACAAATGAAGCTCAGGAGGAAAAGGAGGAACTCACCGTATCACCAAAGAAAAACCACCACTATGTAAAGAAGAGCAGAACAGAGACCGACTCAGCGGTCAAAACACCAATGAACTGAACCCGATGGCATGTGCCTCCCTTATACGTAGAACACATGTGGCTACACATGGCATGCCTTAATTCCACACACACCGGGCACGTAGACAAGCAAGCCCTCAATCCACCGAAGAGATTACATGCCGACAGTTGGGGCCCAATCGAAAGGACACAAGTGAACAACCACATGCACCCAATTCCACCGGTAGGGAAGTGCCAACACACCAGTAGGCATAACCAAGCTTTGGGACATGACCCATCCAACCACTAGCCACAAATCCAATGGGTAGCGAAATGCAATCAATATACGCTGCTTATAAGTTATAGCAAGGTGGAGCACCGACTCGGCCTAAGCGACAACCTCCTCCATGGGCTAGCCCAAGTTCTTGCTCCGTGTCGCTATTTTATTTCAGATGTTTGTGTCGCATTCCCGTTCGATCGGTTTTCCACCCCGTTCAAATTTTTGTAGGACATTTTCTTCTTTCTTACATTTTTCTATCTATGATTCATACTTTCTTCTCACTTTACAATCTTCTTCTAGCCTGTCTCATCAATTTTTCATGGTTTTATTACACTTTCCACCAAAATTTTACTTTCTTTTGTTCTTCTTTCTTCATTTTTTCCTTTTTGTTCATGTTTTCTTTTATTTTTTCTCCTTCTTTTATTTTTCTAATCATATTTGAAAAAAAAAACTTAGGAATATTTGTTGTGGACCACATGAAAATTATTCTAGTATTATGAATGGCATGGACATTTTTCAGACCAATGAACTTTTTTCAAACTGATGAACATTTTTCAAAATAGGTGAACAAGTTTTGGAATTACATGAACTTATTTTTCAGACCCGTGAGTATTTTTAAAAACGGTGAACATTTTTTGAGAATTATGTGAACATCTATTTTCAAACCCATGAGAAATTTTCAGACCGTTGAACATTTTTTCAAACCCGTGAAATGTTTTCAAAATTATGCAAACTTCTTTTTTAGACATGTGTGAGTTCTTCGAGAGCGATAAACTTCTTTTTTAAATCTCGTGAACAATTTTCAAAATTTCGCGAACATCTTCTTTCAGACTTGTGAGATTTTTTATAATCGACGGCCATTTTCAAAACTAAGCGAATAATTTTATCGATAGATGTGTCCACGGATTGAATATTTATGTAATTGCTAAACAATTAACATATATTTTTTAGCTAATCATTTTTGTGGTATAAGTATAAAAGAGAATAATCACACCCTAGGCGGAAGGACTGGACTCACCATTCAATTATGCACATGCCATTTTCTATGTATATTTAAGTCTCAACCGTGAGCAGTATAATATCCATGGAAAGGGATTCATCCAAGGATACCAAGGATACGTCAGGAGGAAGGAGAGCCCCTCAATTTAAGGGCTCTACTATAGGGATACGTGGGATGTGTTTAGAACCCTTAAAATGGACAACGGTGATTTGATTGAGACTCAGCCTATGGTTGCTGCAACCCAATGAATTAAACGAGACATAATGTTTTATCATTAATTTTTAATTGTTAATAAAAAAACACTAACATTAACATTAGGGAGCATTTAGAGTCAACCCGAGACTAAACCTTAATCATTATTGTCTAAAACATGATTTATACAACTCAATTGTGATCATCAGATCGCATTACAGTTCTAGTGCTACTAAAATAGGTGTCTGATACCATTGTTAGGTCTAAAACAACATGCTTAGCACATGAACAAGAATTGACACCAGCTAGAACACCTAAACAAGTTTGAATAGAGTGTATAACTCCCTTTCGAGGCACATGTGTTGATGATGATGCCATCGATGCCCGTGTGATGCAAGCTTCATCAGTCGACGAAGAGGAGGTTCTGGGTATCCTACGAATACCCTCCTGTCTCCATCAACACTTCCCTGACACCGACATGTGTAGCTCAAGATTTTAACTTTAAGGTCCTCGAGTTGACGATCCCGTGCTCTGAGGGGCCTGAGTTGAGTGTAATAAAATTGGTTCGTTAAGTTCGGGAGGCAATTACCAAGAGCGGTGTACATCTGCATCGCCACTTTTCCAGCTTGGGTGGACTCCTTCACATAGAACAAAGACTTCTTCCACTCGCTAGCCGCCTTTTTCGGCATCAGGAGCTTGAAGAACTTGGCATTTACCTTGAGCTGGAACATGATGCCGCTGACCGCCAAGATGACACCGTTCTTCCGCTCGCGGCTGGTATGGCCGTGGAACAAGTCCAGCCACAACGGCAAATGTGGCGGGCAACCGAGGTAGCTCTCGCAAAACGCGACAAATATCGTGAGCTGCTCGATGATGTGCGGCCCCAGATTGGACGGCTTGATGCGATAGGTAGGCGTAGAAGTGCCGGAAGAAGATCGAGGTCGGGAACTGATACTTGCATTTTGCATAATCATTTTTGAACCTTTATGCACTACTTAGAATCATATTTACCTTGATCCTTCATTATTTATACATATTTAGATGATTTACGGAACTTTCCTATAAAGTCTCTTTCATTGGTATTTAATTTCTGGTAGGCAGAAAACCTCATATTTCATGTTTTTGTAGTTTGGGGACCTTCTGGACGTCAATGAATTGAAGGAAAAATACCTAACAAGTTTTTCACCAGGAGAACCAACTTGGGACAAAGAATGAAGCGAGAGGAGCCACGAGGCCCGAAAAAGGCCAGGTGGCGTGCCACACAGGCTCTTTCAACACTTGAGTGTCGTCTAGGCTCCTCCTTTTTATAGACGCCTCCGTATCGCCAGAAAACCTACGCCATATTTTTTCCACGATTTACAGAGGCAGCGACGGAGGCGAAATTCCTCCTCTACTCTGGGAGGGGGTAGATCCTGCCGCATCGGAGCCTCCGGTGAGGAGGAAATCGATGCCATCGTCATCAACACTCCTCCTAGGCGTAGGGGGATCCCTGTCCATCAACATCTCCATCATTAACACCATCACCATCTCCAAGATCCATCCCGTTCCCCGCATAGTTTGTGATTGATTGAACCCCAGATATTGTTTTAAGGGCTATTTACATGTTTGTGATTGGCATCTTGTCTTTATTTGGTGGAGAGATTATATTTTTAGATTATGTTGTAATCCATATGCTACTGGTCCATATCATGTTTGGCACTTGTGAGTAGATCCCCATGTTTCTGAGGGCATAGGATGAATTGGCTATGATTTCCATATAATATGCAATGAGTATGTGGTCTAGTTTTCTATCTTTTATATTATTCTATGATGGTTTATGCGAACGTCAACTGCATATTACTTCACCTATATGGGTTCATAGGAGAATACTTTGATGCAATGATAGGGGTTGGAAGGGATGGAATTGACAGAAACCGTTTTCTAATTCTTTAAGTTGCATTGGAGGGATTATATGTCGGGGATCAATGAACCTATTGCTATGGTAGGACATATATGTCTTAATGATTCCTATATGTTCATGTAAATGGATCTAGGACCCGTATTTATTCCATACCTATGGCTGCACCTAATTAGGCTCCGCCCTAAGGGCATAAAACTTGACAACATATTCACCATATTGTGTAAAAATCTTTATGCTAAGTAAATCCATGTCGCCCTCGAGAACGCTTGTCACATATAAGTTCACACACACTTGAGCTTGTTCTCTTGCTGCATAGAGGATTGGGCTTTCTCTCATTGAGAGCATTTACTTATTGCTATTTACTTTCAGCATTTTACTTTCTTGCAAAACTACAAACCCAAAACACCAAATCTACTGCATTTACTATTATTTCCTTTGTCAAATTCGCTAACCAATACCTTCATCTCCTCGTGGTTTCGATAACCTTTCTTTACTGAAAAGTACTACAATTGATCTCCTGCACTTGGGAGCCATCAGGAACCCGATCCCCCGCTCAAGGTGGCTCGAGAACGAGATGAATTCTCCTAGCCACGGCTTCGGCTCGACCTCACCCGTCGGAGGAACCTGCTAGTTCCCCTTCACAAGGATCCCGAAGCTCTTGAACAAGTGCTGCAACTTCTCTATGCACTTGGATTTTTCCCAGATGTGTTTGGTGGCCATCGTGAACAAGTTCGACTGGTGTGGAGATCTGAGTTGAATAGCGGCATGAGGAAGGAGTGAGGGAATGCATAGTGAAATCCAAACATCACACTCTCACTCTCCCTTAAATAGTGGCGCTAACAGAGGACCCAGGAATTAGCCATTACTACGCGGTAATTTCGCAAGTTACCATTGGGATTTACCCAACGGTTAGTTTGACCATGCCTGACGGTCCACCTTCTGCCAAGTTGGCCACTCGCACCAACGCTCATTCGCCTGAACGCGATGACTCGCAAGAAACTCCTACTCACCCAACGCGATTGAACTACTTCAACAAGACTACAACTTTGACTTGTAGGGTCATGTGGCCTTTCCTCTTAATTTGGGGAGTTCATCACTAATTTAACTGGGATTCCACTCAGACTCGCCTACTCCAACTGCCAAGCTTGAAGCCACCACTGAATCCCTGATGCACTCGGGGACTACTGATAGGGATATGCCAATTGGGGTATGACCAGAAGGTGGATTCAACTAGCCCAACCCATAGCTAGTGGGCTTGCTAGTATGATGACTGGAAGAGCTACGACTAAGAAACACGATGACTGAAGGCAAAATGCCTAGAAGTTGTTGGGCCATGCAGAGATAAACAAAACTTTTCCCTACGCGGTACTCCCAAGATCCATGTCAGGTTATAGGCCACGAGATTACCGCTAGACGCGCAAATGCGGAACTTGATGTAGCGCGTCGAAGCAGTGCCAAACGATCCCATGGACAGTCCTTCGGATCCCATGGACTCCTTCGCCAGATCCCCACGAACACCTACGCCTTCAGCACCGCACATGCAATGCCTCTACCGGTATCCACATGTACAGTAAGGAGCTTCAGACAGAGGATTGCTAGATCATGTCTAGCCCAAAATGGAAGTTGAGAAAGTGATGGCTAGGTCATGGACTATCCCTAGTCACTCCACTTATATACATTCCTAGCTGGGCTCAACGCTTGAGGCCTATCTAGGACGTACCCTAATCTCCACATGGATCTAATCCACATGGGCTCCTTACCCTTAAGTGTGTGACCCTGTAGGTTCATGTACACCTGGATATGACATGAGCTACTTGAAGGGAATATGCCCGAGAGGCAATAATAAAGTGGTTACTATCTTATTCCTTGTTTATGATAAATGTTTATTTTGCATGCTATAATTGTATTAATTTGGAAACGTCAATACATGTGTGTTTAATAAACAAAAGGAAAGCTCCTAGTTATGCCTCTCTTATAAACTAGCTCGTTAATTAACAAGATGATCAAGGTTTCCTGATCATGGACATTGGATGTCGTTAATAACGAGGTCACAACATTGGTGGAATGATGTGATGAACATTCATTCGAAGTATAGCATTACGATCAGAGTCATTATGTTTATATTGCTATAACATCATACGAAGTAATCTTAGTCCTTAGACCATGAAATCATGTTAATTGCTAACACCTAAAGAGTATCTTGATAACATCAAACGTCACACCGTAATAGGGTGACTATAAAGGTGGGTTCAGTGATACGAAGGTGTTATGTTGAGGCTCATGGATCAATAGTGGGATTTGTCCATCCCGATGACGGATATATATACTCTGGGCCCTCTCGGTGATATCACATTGAAATAGCTTGCAAGCAAGTGATGTGATCACTAGAATGTTATATCACGGGAACGAGAAAAGAGTGCATGTCGGTAATGAGATCAAACTAGGTATTTGGATGCCGACGATCGAATCTCGGGCATGTAATATATCACGAGACAAAGGGATTTATTTACGACGTTAAAGGTTCACACGATCACAAGAGTCATCGTTGAATATGTGGGAGTCAGTACGGATATTCAGGTCCCGCTGCTGATTATTGATCGGAGAGGGGTCTTCGATCATGTCTGCATTATTCACGAACCATAGGGTGACACACTTAAGGTATACCGACACCATTTAGGAGCAAATATGTTTCAGATAAAGATTAACAAAGCACTGGAATCATTTTGATGGAAACCGGAATTGTTTTGTGTGAAATTGCTAAAACTGGTTCTGCATGTGATATTGAAATGTTGCAGGGGGTTTTATTTGAATGTTTGTTAATGAAAGTAATTAACAAAAATTCTGAACAAAATAAATAAAATAGTTTTATTTAATGAGATCTTGCATTAAATTTCCACCAAATTTAATGCATGTGAGTGGAAGTGTGAGTGGAGGCATATTTATGTGAGTGGAGCATCCACCACATGAATGATGGAAGAGGTGGGGGCACCACCATGGCTGCCACGCCATGGCCCTTGGGTGCCCCCTCTTCCCTATAAAAGGCCCCCCTCTCCTCCTCACAACACACACCTCCTCGTGAAGGATCTCTCTCCCTCTCTAGTTATTCCCCATAATCTCGGATTAGCGAGATACATGTTCTCGGTGGCTTTATATGGAAAGGAGTTGCTGCTTCTGCTGCTTTGCTGGAGCGAGGGACTGAGGTTGTTGGAGTACCGGACGTGTGTGCGATCACGGATGCACCGCTGCTTTGCGATGCTGGACTTGGTGGTGCTGGACTTGCTGGAGCTGGATCTGATGGACGTGCTATAGCCGGACCTGCTGGACTTCATGAAGATCTTGAGATCTGCAAGTATACGACTACATCATCCACGAGTTCCAACTCGTTAACAAAGCTTCGTTGCCTTCGAGGGTAAGTTCTCTATGGATGTATATCCACCCGTTGCTTGTATCTAGTAGTTTGATCTTGGCGTATAGTTCCCATCGTAGGAAATTTTGTGTGTGTTTTTGATAAATAAACAAGCAAACAAAACAAAAAGAAACTAAGCAAAACAAAAATAACAAAGTAAAGAGATTGTTTATGAGGGACTCCCCTTGTGAAGATGTCCTTGACTCCCCGGCAACGGCGCCAAAAAAAGTTGTTGATGGCCCAAAATATATCGAGCTCGTTGGGGAACCCCAAGAGGAAGGTATGATGAGCACAACAACAAGTTTTCCCTCAGTATGAAACTAAGGTTATCAATCCAGTAGGAGCAAGGAAACACCCCAAAGTTGTAGCTAGTTGAACGTTGGTAGGGCGTGATACATTGCAACTGTATCTATAATTTTTGATGTTCCATGCTTGGTTTTACCCACTTTCTTGTGTTTTGTTCCAAGTTTGGAGTACTTTTCATATGATTTCTTGGACTAACCTATTAACAAGAGCCACAGTGCCAGCTGCCTGTTTTCTGCTGTTTTTGGTTCCAGGAAAGTCAGAAAATGAATATTCTCGGAATTGGACGGGACAAAAGCCAAAGTGCCTATTTTTCCGGAAGTGATCAAGTGCTAGAATACGATACGGAGAAGGGCCAGGGGCCGGCCACACCACCTGGCCGCGTGGCCAGGCCTGGCCCGCGCCAGGGGGTGGTGTGGAGGCTCCCGGCACCCCCTCGGCCTCTCCTTCCGCCTATAAGTTGCCCTCGAGACGAAAACCCTAAGTACCCGATCAAAATCCACGAAAGAGTCTGTAGCCGCCGTCACCTCCATCCCTAGACCAGGAGGGATCTGAAGCTCTTCCCGGCACCCTGCCGGAGAGGGGAATTCACCTTGGAGGCCTTCTTCATCACTATGCAAGCCTCCGGTGTGATGCGTGAGTAGTTCATCCTTGGACTACGGATACATGTAGTAGCTAGATGGCTGGTTTCTCCTCCTTTGTGCTTTCATGTTTAGATCTTGTGAGCTCCGTTCATGATCAAGATCATCTATTTGTAATCCATACATGTTGTGTTTGCGAGGATTCGATGGATATTGAGATGCTATTTCAGATTGATTATTGATTCTATCATGTCTTTGTTATTTGAGATCCTGCATGCTTTCCGTTGTTAGTAGCTATCTTGGCCAAGTAGATGCTAGCAACTCCAAGAGTTAGTATTTATGCTCGATAGTGGGTTCATGCCTCTGGTAATCTGGGGAAGTGACAGAAATCTCTAAGGTACTAGATGTGCTGTTGCTACTAGGGCGAAAACAACAATCCTTTGTTCATAGAACAATCGTATTGTTTACTTTGCATGCAGTTCATAAAGCAATAATCTGTTGCTTGCAACTTAATACTGGAGGGGGTTCGGATGATAACCTGAAGGTGGATTATTAGTCATAGATGCAGTTGGATGGCGGTCTATGTATTATGTTGTAATGCCCAATCAAGTCTCAGAGGAGTCAAGATGATTAGTATACGCATGTATTGCTTTCTTGGTGTTTGTCAATTGCCCCGCTGTAATTTGTTCACCCATCATGTTATTTATCTAAGGAGAGCCACCTCTAGTGAACTATGGATCCAGGTCCTTTTTCTTTACATACAATCTACAATCTTTTACTGCTTTGTGTTTACTTTCTGCAAACTTTTACTTCTTTCCATTCGATGCGTTTAATCCTTTGTTTTCCGCAAAACACGGTGAGATTGACAACCTCATCGCAAGTTGGGGACGAAGTTCTGTGGTTGTGTTGTGCAGGTCTCCACGTTGCTACTAGCACCGGTAGTGCGCCCTGCCAAAGCTCAGCTAGTAACACCTTTGGGGTGTTTCCTTGCTCCTACTGGTTTGATTAAACCTTGGTTTCATAACTGAGGGAAAACTTACTGATGTGCTCATCGTACCTTCCTCTTGGGGTTCCCAACTAGCTCTACGTCGAAAGTCGAGCGCATCAAGATTTTCTGGCGCCGTTGCCGGGGAGTCAAGGACATCTTCACAAGGGGAGTCCCTCATAACCAATATCTTTACTTTGTTGTTTTTGTTTTGCTTAGTTTTCTTTTTGCTTTGTTTGCTTGTTTTGTTCTTCAAAAACACAAAAAAATTAGTTTTACTTGTTTGCTTTATTATTTAAAAACCCAAAAAATGACTTCTCTTGAAAACACTAAGTTGTGTGACTTCACTAGCACCAACAACAATGATTTTATGAGCACACCTATTGCTCCACCTATGGCTGAAAATACTTTCTTTGTGATAAAACCTACTTTACTCAATCTTGTTATGAGAGAGCAATTTTCTGGTATTGGTAATGAAGACGTTGCTTCCCATCTAAATAACTTTATTGAACTTTGTGAGATGCAAAAGCATAGGGATATAGATGGTGATATTATTAAGCTGAAATTGTTTCCTTTCTCTTTGAGAGGAAAAGCTAAAGAATGGTTGAATTCCTTAACTAGGAATAGTGTTGATTCTTGGACTAAGTGCAAAGATGCTTTTATTGGAAAATACTATCCTCCTGCTAAGATTATATCCATGAGAAGTGAAATAATGAAGTTTAAACAACTTGATAATGAGCATGTTGCTCAAGCTTGGGAAAGAATGAAATCTTTGGTAATGAATTGTCCCACTCATGGACTGACTGCTTGGATGATTATCCAAACTTTTTATGCAGGATTGAACTATTCTTCAAGGAACCTATTGGATTCAGTTGCTGGAGGTACCTTTATGACCATCACTTTGGGTGCTGCAACAAAACTTTTGGACAATATGATGGTTAATTATTCTGAATGGCATACTGAGAGAGCTTCACAAGGTAAGAAGGTAAATTCTGTTGAGGAAACCTCTTCCTTGAGTGATAAGATTGATATTATTATGTCTATGCTTGTTAATGGGAAAGCCCATATTGATCCAAATAATGTTCCTTTAGCCTCTTTGGTTGTTCAAGAAGAGCAAGTTGATGTGAACTTCATAAGAAATAACAACTTTGGCAACAATGCTTATGGTAATAATGCTTACAAGAACAATTTTGGTAACAACAATTATAAGCCTTACCCTCCTAATACTACTTATGGCTATAATGGTAAATCTGAATTACTGATACATTGCAAATGTATCTATAATTTTTGATGTTACATGTTTGGTTTTATCTACTATTCTTATGTTTTGTTCCAACTTTGGAGTACTTTTCATATGATTTCTTGGACTAACCTATTAACAGTGCCAGTTGCCTGTTTTCTGCTGTTTTTGGTTCTAGGAAGTCAGAAAATGAATATTCTCGGAATTGGACGGGACAAAAGCCAAAGTTGATATTTTACCGGAAGACTCACGGAGCCAGAAGACAAGACGGAGAGGGGCCACAAGGCGGCCACACCATTTGGTGGTGCGAGTTAGCCCTGGCCGCGCCACCAGGTGGTGTGGGCCCCCTGGCCGCCCACCGACCTTGCCTCTTCGCCTATAAGAAGCCTCCCGATGCATAAACCCTAGATAATCAAGCCTCCAACCACGAAAAGTTCCGTTGTGCCGCCGCCACCGAAGGGGAGATTCGGGGGACACAAAGTCTCTGTTCTGGCACCCTGCCGAGATGGGGAAGTGCCCCCGGAGCCATCTCCATCGATCTCCACCACCATCTCCATCACCGTTGCTGATTCCCATGATGAGGAGAGAGTAATTCTCTCTCGAGGCTAAGGGTTCTACCGGTAGCTATGTGTTCATCTCTCTCTCTATGCGTGATCATATTGTGATCATGAGCTTTTAACCTATAGATCTACCTTGCTACTCAAGTGCTTTAATAGATCTCTTCTCTCCCCATGTCTGTGAAAGTGACAGCGTGCTCACCATGGTGGCACTTAGGCTAGAGATTACAAATACTTGTTATGAGTTATATTTGGAGTTGGATGTTTCTATGAAATTGTGGTGTTTGTTGGACCTATCTAGTACTCAAGGTGACAGTGTGGGGTTTTCTAGATGAGAAAGACTTACTTTGAGGTGTGCTGTTATAGCCCTACCATTGATTAGAGTGTCCAACCGGAGAGTAGTTAAGAGTAGTATCATGAAGATAATATATTTATATGAGAGTGTTCACTAGTGAAAGTATGATCCCTAGGCCTTGTTTCTAAGCATTGATACTTCGTTTGCAACTAGATCTGTTACATGTTTGCTTGCTTCCATCTTTATTTCAGTTTGCTTTTAGTCTCTTCCACACAATCAAGTTATTTCCTAGCACTGTTGTCTTATATCCATACCACTTGTATTTCACTATCTCTTTGTCGAACTAGTGCACCTATACACCTGACAAGTGTATTAGGTGTGTTGGGTACACAAGAGACTTCTTGTATCTTGATTGCAGGGTTGCTTGAGAGGGAATACCTTTGACCACTTCCTCCCTGAGTTCGATAAACCTTGGGTGATCCACTTAAGGGAAAACTTGCTGTTGTTCTACAAACCTCTGCACTTGGAGGCCCAACAACTGTCTACAAGAATAGAAGTGCGTAGACATCAATTACCTAGTGAAGGAAGAATTTTAGAAGTTGAAAGAGCCACTAAAAACTTCATGCAAATGCAATATGAGCAAAATAAACTATTTACTAAAACTATGGAGGAACAATCTATCATTTTGAAGAACATTAGACATCAACTTGAGAGTCTAAATAGGGAAATTCCTAGTTTACAATTGAAACTGTCTAATGCTGAAAGAAATATATCATCTTTGTCTAAAGCTCAATCTTCATTGATTAATAAAATGGATGCTAAACCTGAAACTAATGAGAATCCCTTTGCAGCTACTAATGCCATACAAGTAAGAATTGATGAAAACGTTAGACTATTAGCTGAATTACATGCTAAGTGGGAAAGAGAAGATGAAATTGCTAGAAACATTAGTGTTTCTACTCACCACTGGTGTTGAGGCTAGTAATAGTTCTACTACCTTAGATGATAAAGTTGATTTTGATCTTGATGGTTGCAATATCTCTGAAGTTATTAAGTTCCTACAAAAGCTTGTTAAAAGTCCTAATGCTAGTGCTATGAACATGGCTTTTACAAAACACATTACTGATGCTCTCATAAAGATTAAAGAAGAAAAGATGAAACATAAAGCTTCTATTCCTATAAAGCAAGAATATGGTTGGGAACCCATCATTAATATGAAAGTGAATGACTTTGATTTAAAAGCTTTATGTGATCTTGATAGTAGTGTTTCTATTATGCCTAGAAGGATTTATGATATGCTTGATTTGCCTCCTCTTGAAGATTGTTATTTGAATGTCCCACTTGATGCTAATGCTAAAAAGAAACTCATGGGGAGTCTTAATGATGTTCTTATTATGGTTAACGATTCCTATGTCCCCGTTGATTTCTATGTTTTGGATGTTGAATACAATGCTTCTTGTCCTATTACTTTGGGAAGACCTTTTCTTAGAACTGTTGGTGCCATCATTGATATGAAAGAAGGCACCATTAAATATCAACTCCCGCTCAAGAAAGGTATATAACACTTCCCTAAAAAGAGAGAAAAGATTTCTTTTGCTTCTCCTATGAAAACAAAATTTGGTCTTAATGCTTCTTCATTTGAGAACACTTGATTCTTTCTTTGCTTCTTATGCCTAACTTAAAGGCGTTAAAGAAAAGTACTTGTTGGGAGATAACCCAAGATTTTTAGATGAGTATTGGAAGTTATTACCTCTGTAATAACCTCTCCTTATCCTTTTTATTTGCTTTTTGTGCCCTAATGAGAGTGAAGTAATGATTGGGAAAGTTGCTGTCCCGAAATAGATTTTTGTGCTTCACCGTAAAAATTCCTGAGAGAGATCTGTATGTCGGATTGAGCTGTAATGTTTTGTGCTTCTGGACCAGGTTGTTATCTAACTTTCGTTAGTTCAACACTGTTTGATTTGAGCAACATAAGGTCTTCGAAAAAATTCGTCTTTACCTGCTGGTCTGTTTTGACAGATTTCTGCCATTTTCTGCATTTGCTTCTTGTTAGGTCCTTCTTGAGTTCCTTTGGGGAATTGAGCTTTTTGAGGGAAGTTCTACAGTAGCTAGTGTTATAATGGAAGATTATTTGGTGTTAGAACTGAACCTTGAGACTTATTTATCTTAAGTGCACTAATATTTAGAAAAAAAGAGAAAAGAAAAAAAAAGATACTATGAAAAGAGGAAAGAGAGAAAAAAAGCACCATATTACCATGGTAAATAAGAAAAATGCTGAGATGCTCGTTGTCTGCTTGCCTTGTCATTTTGATATGGGGATTCTTCCGTATCATCGGGCAAGGGGTACCCCGTTGCCGGTTCTCAATGATACACATGTACTTACGATGTCAAGAACTTACCGCTGACTAAACTTGAGTAGCATGAGGAGCGGCCCTCGTATACAAGGGACATGAGATTTCTGACTTATACTTCGTGAAGCATGTACACCATAGTTTGTTCACTTTAACCTTAATCACTTCAAGATGCTTATGATAGGGGCAATGAGAGCTGAAAGCTACGAGTACCATAATTTTTGGAAGCTCTTTATGAGACTTGAATCCTTACTTCCTTTTACAAAAGGCTTTTCTTCCACCATTATATTGAGTCTCCACCTTCTATCTTTATGCACCTACTTTGAGAGCATAGTGGCCATTCTTAGTTCTATGTGCATTGTCCCAAGACTAGTTGTTTGATGCATAACTTGTTACTGCTTGTTTGAAACTATTGTATCTAGGCCCTCTTATGAACTTTGAAGGTGTCCTATGCAATTATATTTGCTACTCTATTGAGGGACAAGCTGAATACTTTTATGCTATGTTTTCTTTATGTGAAACAAACAAACGTCTTGCAAAGCACTGTTATTCATGAATCTTTTGTTTGTGCCTTTTCATGTTGCATCATAGTTTCTTTGCTTATTGCTAGAACTTTGTCTTTCATGTTATGATTGAAGTACTATGATCCCACCTTTGAATGTTTTACAAATACTTTGATCAAATCTTTGATGGTGCATGTCACCTCAAAAATTATTCTTTCTTTTTATCACTTACCTACTCGAGGATGAGGAGGAGTTAAGCTTGGGGATGTTGATACATTGCAAATGTATCTATAATTTTTGATGTTCCATGCTTGGTTTTACCCACTTTCTTGTGTTTTGTTCCAACTTTGGAGTACTTTTCATATGATTTCTTGGACTAACCTATTAACAAGAGCCATAGTGCCAGCTGCCTGTTTTCTGCTGTTTTTGGTTCCAGGAAAGTCAGAAAATGAATATTCTCGGAATTGGACGGGACAAAAGCCAAAGTGTCTATTTTTCCGGAAGTGATCAAGTGCTACAATACGAGACGGAGAAGGGCCAGGGGCCGACCACACCACCTGGCCACGCGGCCAGGCCTAGCCCGCGCCAGGGGGTGGTGTGGTGGCTCCCGACACCCCCTCGGCCTCTCCTTCCGCCTATAAGTTGCCCTCGGGACGAAAACCCTAAGTACCCGATCAAAAATCCACAAAAGAGTCTGTAGCCACCGTCATCTCCATCCCTAGATCGGGAGGGATCTGAAACTCTTCCTGGCACCCTGCTGGAGAGGGGAATTCACCCTGGAGGCCTTCTTCATCACCATGCAAGCCTCCGGTGTGATGTGTGAGTAGTTCATCCTTGGACTACGGATCCTTGTAGTAGCTAGATGGCTGCTTTCTCCTCCTTTGTGCTTTCATGTTTAGATCTTGTGAGCTCCGTTCATGATCAAGATCATCTATTTGTAATCCATACATGTTGTGTTTGCGGGGATCCGATGGATATTGAGATGCTATTTCAGATTGATTATTGATTCTATCATGTCTTTGTTATTTGAGATCTTGCATGCTTTCCGTTGTTAGTAGCTATCTTGGCCAAGTAGATGCTAGCAACTCCAAGAGTTAGTATTTATGCTCGATAGTGGGTTCATGCCTCTGGTAATCTGGGGAAGTGACAGAAATATCTAAGGTACTAGATGTGCTGTTGCTACTAGGGAGAAAACAGTAATCCTTTGTTCATAGAACAATCGTATTGTTTACTTTACACGCAGTTCGTAAAGCAATAATCGGTTGCTTGCAACTTAATACTGGAGGGGGTTCGGATGATAACCTGAAGGTGGATTATTAGTCATAGATGCAGTTGGATGGCGGTCTATGTATTATGTTATAATGCCCAATCAAGTCTCAGAGGAGTCAAGATGATTAGTATACGCATGCATTGCTTTCTCGGTGTTTGTCAATTGCCCCGCTGTAGTTTGTTCACCCAGCATGTTATTTATCTAAGGAGAGCCACCTCTAGTGAACTATGGATCCCGGTCCTTTTTCTTTACATACAATCTACAATCTTTTACTGCTTTGTGTTAACTTTCTGCAAACTTTTACTTCTTTCCATTCGATACGTTTAATCCTTTGTTTTCCGCAAAACACGGTGAGATTGACAACCTCATCGCAAGTTGGGGACAAAGTTCTGTGGTTGTGTTGTGCAGGTCTCCACGTTGCTACTAGCACCGGTAGTGCGCCCTGCCAAAGCTCAGCTAGTAACACCTTTGGGGTGTTTCCTTGCTCCTACTGGTTCGATTAAACCTTGGTTTCATAACTGAGGGAAAACTTACTGCTGTGCTCATTGTACCTTCCTCTTGGGGTTCCCAACGAGCTCAACGTTGAAAGTCGAGCGCATCAGTACCGGACGTGTGTGCGATCACGGATGCACCGCTGCTTTGCGGTGCTGGACTTGGTGGTGCTGGACTTGCTGGAGCTGGATCTGATGGACGTGCTGGAGCCGGACCTGCTGGACTTCATCACGATCTTGAGATCAGCAAGTGGATGACTACATCATCCACGAGTTCCAACTCGTTAACAAAGCTTTGTTGTCTTCGAGGGTAAGTTCTCTATGGATGTATATCCACCCGTTGCTTGTATCTAGTAGATAAATCTTGGCATATAGTTCCCATCGTATGAATTTTTTTGTTTTCTATGCTGCGAACCCAACACTAATCCTCCAAGTATCTCGTCATGGCTTTGAGTCAAACTCACTTCCATGAACACTTGTTCTCAAGTACATACATAGATGGTAGCGGCCTCTAGCAATACATGGCAACTCCCAAGTGCCGTAAAGTCAGAAGACGAACCTTCAATGTGACTTTCGTCCATATCCCTTTGCCTCACAATATGCTTGTTAAGCTATAGGCGAGTAGTTGCCATTCCTTTAATAGCTTAAATCTCTTCTCGTACCATGATATGTGATTCATAGGACTAACATTTAGTCTGACTCCTCAGTTAACACTTAACTGAGTAGCGCATGGCCATGCTTCCGAATCATATCACACGAGAGGGCCCAGAGAATATCTCTCCATTACGGAGGGGCAAATCCTATCTTGGTAATCCACGTCACGTAGCTTGCTTCACAACCAACCTGAACTCTACCTTTATAACGAACCATTTACGGAACAACGTTTAATAGAACTTAAGTTGGCGATCCACAACTCGGATCATGTAATCACCTCAGGTCAAAGGATTCCATTGCTTGAGACTACAAATGACAACATGCTCGTTGCATCTCAACCGTGGGTCAGTCTGACTTGCTAAACTCTTTAGCCGAATTAGTGTAAGTCGAAATAGCATCACCATGCCCATGACAAGTGGAACCGTGTCATCAGCCGACTTGCACATTGGTCTAAGTTGTGTATCTAGCACAACCTCAATGACCAAGGACAATCTAGTATGAACAATCATGAATATATAGTTCCACAACTGAATCATATATTCATGATACATATCTGATGTTCATACAAGAACAACTTTACTTTATGAATACTTTGGGAAATATCATCAATCATGATTGCCTCTAGGGCATATTCCCAACAGTCTCCCACTTGCACTAGAGTCAATCATCCCGACATCACATGTCTAGGCATCTAATGCCCATAGCTCTTACGTGCGCCTCATGCTCAGGCTGTGGAAGTGGCTTTGTCAATGGTTCTGCAACGTTTGCATCCGTGTGTATCTTGCATAACTTGATATCACCATGATCCCCACAAAGTGGCGAATCAGGTGGTATCGCATGAGTATATGTTTGATCTTCTGGTGTTGTCTAGGTTCATTGGCTTGTGCAATAACACTAGTGTTGTCACAATACACATCTAACGGATTGGACGAGCCCTAAACCACACCAAGATCAATCAAGAAATTCCTGATCCAAACAGCTTCCTTTGCTGCCTCCGAGGCAGCAATATACTCAGCCTGTTGTAGATGCAGAAACAGTCTCTTGCTTGGAACTCTTCCAGCTCATAGCCCCTCCATTCATTACAAACACATACCCAGATTGCGAACGAGAATCATCTAAGTCAGTAAGGCAACTCACATTAGTGTAACCCCTTACACTGAGTTCAACCTCATCTCCATAAACTAGGAACACATCCTTAGTCCTTCTCAAGTACTTAATGATATTCTTAACCACTACCTAGTGGATTTCTCTAGGGTTAGCCTGGTATCTTCTCACAACACTAAGAGCATAGGAAACATCTGGCCTAGTACAAATCATGGCATACATGATGGATCCGACCACCGAAGCATACGAAATCGCACTCATCTTACTTCGCTCATCAGTTGTCGAAGGACACTGAGTCTTGTTAAGTTTTACACCATGGGACATCGGTAACAACCCCTTCTTAGACGATTCCATGTTGAACTTCTTCAACACTCTGTCCAAATATGTACTCTGACTCAATCCAATGAGCCACCTCGATCTATCTCTATAGATCCTGATTCCTAGTATATAAGTTGTCTGACCCAAGTCCTTCATTGAGAAACTCCTTTCCAATGACTCCTTGGTTTATGGCAACAGCTGGACATCATTTCCAATCAATAATTATGTCATCCACATATAAGATCAGAAAGTTTCCTTTGCTCCCACTAAACTTCTTGTATAAACAAGAATCATGATCACTCTTGATGAAGCCAAACAATTTGGCTACCTCATCAAAGCGAATGTTCCAACTCCGAGATGCTTGCTTCAATCCATAAATGGATTTATGAAGTTTACATACCTTGTCAGGATTAGCCGGATCGACAAAACCCCCGGGTTGTATCATATACACGTCCTCAGTTAATTTTCCATTAAGGAAAGTTGTTTTGACATCCATCTGCCATATCTCATAGTCTAAATAGGCTGATATAGCTAACGTGATCCGAACTGATTTAAGCATCGCTACGGGTGAGAAAGTCTCATCGTAGTGAACTCCTTGAATCTGTCGGAACCCCTTCGCGACAAGCCGTGCTTTATAGACAGAAATATTTCCATCCATATTAGTTTTCCTCTTAAAGATCCATTTGCACTCGATGGGTCTTGCACCGTCTGGCAGATAAACCAAGTTCCAAACTTGATTTTCATCCATGGACTTTAATTCAGATCTCATGGCTCGAAGCCATGACTCGGAATCGAAAACCACCATCGCGTCCGAATAAGTTGTCAGCTCATCACTGTCCAATAGTAACACATCATGAACAGTTCGCAATCTGGCCGATCTTCGTGGTGTAGGTGCAGCTGTCGGCTCAAGTACCACAACCGGCTCAACCTCCAAGGCTTTTGCCGACTCGCTACTGACCGGTTCCTCTCGAACTTCTTCGAGTTGTACCGTACTCCCACTGACTTCTCGACTGAGAAACTCTTTCTCAAGGAAGACACTGTTCAGAGCGACAAACAGTTTGCCCTCTTCTCGGTTGTAGAAGTAGTAACCCAAGGTTTCCCTCGGATACCCCATGAAAATACACTTATCCGACTTGGCCGCAACCTTGTCCAACTGAAGTCGCTTGACAAATGCTTCACAACCCCAAATCTTAAGAACAGACAAACTCGGCTTCTTGCTAGTCCACATCTCATGTGGTGTCTTCTCTACCGATTTGATGGTACTCTGTTTAGTGTGAACGCCTCTGTTTCTAGATAATAACCACAAAATGATAGGTAGATCTGTTCGACTCATCATAGATCGTACCATATATAACAAGGTCTGATTCCGCCGTTCCGACACACCGTTCCTCTACGGCGTACTGATACGTCCATTTTGCATCACTATTCTATGTCTTAATTCACTATTATTCATTGATATATTTCATATTGAGAGGTGATACTTATGTTTTTGCATGGTTTATGACTTTTGGAGCATGGACCGCTGCAGTCAGGATTCTGATGGAAAAGGTGTTGTTTGGAGGCAAAATTCGCGAAGATCGGAAAATATACGGAAAATTCTATTTTTCCAGAAGACTCAAGATGCCAGAAGATGGAGTGGAGGTGGGCCATAGGGGACCCACACCACCCCATGGCACGGGCCTAGGCCGCGCTAGGGAGTGGTGTAGCCACCCTGGCCCACTCCAGCCTCTCGCCTCTGGCTTATATCTTCCTCCCGAAACCCGGGGAGCGACCAGAGAAAGATTCCGCCGCCTCTGCGGGGCGGAAAACACCGAGAGAGAAAGATCTCTCCGACAGACAGATTTCTGCTGGGGGAATTCCTTCCCGGAGAGGGGAGATCGTCGCCATCAACACCACCATCAAGCTGGACTTCATCGGGATCATCATCATCATCATCACCACCATCATCACCATCATCACCATCTCCATATTGCTGTAACAATTGCGTTGAATCTTGCTATAGTTCATAGGGGAAACTTTCCCGGTGTTGATTACTCTTTGTAGTTGATGCTATTGAGTGAACCATTGAATTATTGTTTATGTTCAGATTGTTATACGTCATTATTCCATCTCTGATCATGATCCATATGATGTCTTGTGAGTAGTTCGTTTTGTTCTTGAGGACATGGGAGAAGTCTTGTTGTTAGTAGTGGAGTTGCGTTGAGAAAGATTCAATAGATTGTTATTTAAGTTGTGGTGTACTTCTTCTAGTGGTGTCATGTGAACGTCGACTACATGACACTTCACCTATATGGGCCTAGGGGAATGCATTGTGTATTTGGCTACTAATCGTAGGGGTTGCCGGAGTGACAGAAACCTGAACCCCCGTTAGGAAACATTTGCACAAGGGACGTAAGGGTCTTAGAGTTTAAAGCTGTGGTTAGGTTTCTACCTTAATTATTTTCTTGTACTTACGAATGTTTGCAAGGGGGTTTAATCACAAGTATGTATTAAGTCTTGGATGGGACGGTACATTAGCACAGGTTCACCCACACAACACTTAGCAAGCTAGAGAACATTAATCGACTATATGAAGCGAAAGCACTTGACAGTCTTCCCATGTGTCCTTGAGAACGTTTGGTCATCTATAGAAATACAACCGGCTTGTCCTTTGCTGCATAAAGGCTTGGGCCACTTGCTGCATTTATTCCTACTGTCTTTTATTTACTCGTAGTTTGTTTACTTGCTCTATCGAAAACCCCTAAAAATCTGTTTGCTAAGTATTTGCAGAGAATTCCTGATCCATACCACTAGCCAGCACCTTCTGCTCCTCGTTGGGTTCGACACTCTTACTTATCGAAAATACTGCGATACACCCCCTATACTTGTGGGTCATCAAGACTATTTTCTGGCGCCGTTGCCGGGGAGTGAAGCGCTATTGGAGGGTGGAACTAGTAAAGGAAACTTCTACTATGAGTATTGTTTACTTTTGCTAGTTGCTTTATTTTCGTTATGGATAATTCACTGAGTTTCTTATTTGGTAATGCTACTACCACTGCTAAGGTAGTAGATAAGCCACCACCTGCTGAGAAATATGTTTTCAAAATACCTACAAGAATTATTGATCGTGTTATGGATAACTACTATGTTGGGGATGAAACTGTCCATCCCGGTGATCATTTGCTCTTTATACACGAATTATGCGGGTTGTTCAAGTGTGTAGGTATTACTACAGATCAAGTTAAGAAGAAGTTATTCTCATTATCACTGAAAGGAAGAGCTAAGGAATGGTATAAGCTGTTGAAGAATGGTCAAGCTCTGGAATGGGAGGAAATAATGCCTCTCTTTTATTCAAAGTTTTATCCTCCTAGTGAATTCATAAAGATCGGAATCAAATATACAACTTTTGGCCTCTTGATGGAGAGAGTACTGCTCAAGCTTGGGGGAGATTGAAGTTACTAATGCTCAAATGTCCCATTCATGAGCTCCCCAACAATATTATTATCAATAACTTTCTTGCAAGGCTCCCTCTACATGACAAGGATTTATTGGATGCTTCTTGTGCTGGATCATTCACTCGCATGGAAGAAGAAGTTAAATGGGACCTTCTGGACCGTATTCAAGACAATGCTGAAGCTTGGGAGAATGACAAAGGTAGAAAGTCAGGTATAAAATATGATTATGAATGCATTGAATCTTTTATGGGAACTGATGACTTTCAAAATATTAAAAATGCTTATGGTCTAGACTCTCAAGCTATTGCTTCTTATTTTAAGGCTTTTGCTTCTTATATTGAAGTGCCTAAAAAGAAGTGGAATAAGTATCATGAACCTTATAAAGATATTGCTAAGAGTGTTCCTGCAAGAAATACTAAAGTTTATACTGCTAGTCATGTTTTACCTAAACCTTATATTGAGAAAATGCCTTTCCCAGTTAAGGTAAGGAGCATTCTATGATAGCTAGTATGGTTAATGAAAGTATGAGTAGGGCTGCTGAACCTGATAAACAAATGATTGATGAACCTATTGTAGCAAATGTGAAAGACTTTGTTGCTAAATATGAAAAAGAGGGACACACTATCCTTTGTAAGGATACCTCTAATATTGTTTCGCATAGTAGTGTTATGAGAGCTAGTATTCCTGTGTTTTCTGTTAGAATAAGTGATCATTTCTATGATAGTCCTTATGATAGCTATATTGTTAAGTTTATGCATGATACTGAAAGCTATTATGAGAGAGGGAAAAGTGTTCTTGTGCATCTCAATAATATCAAGTTTCCTCGTTTTATGCTGAAAGTTTTTATGTTGCACTTCTTTTGCCTTCTTATGCAAGTTGCCTTTGGTTCCAATAACTTATTTATTTACAAAATTCCCTTGCATAGGAAGTGGGTTAGACTTAAATGTGCGTGTGTTTTTGCTTCTTAATGCTCTCTTTCACTTCAAATCATATCCCTATGAGAGCTTCTTCAAAATTATCATGCCCATCTTAATGGCTATAAAGAAAGAGCTTTATGGGAGACAACCCAATTTGTTTTTGCTTTCTGTTTGTTTTTGTTTCTTTGAGTCTTGGAAGTTATTACTTCGGTAATAACTGCTCCTTATCCGTTTTGTTTGGTTTTTGTGTCAAGATCAACCTCTAATGAGAGAGAAGTAAGATTTGGGGAAGTTGCTGTCCCGAAACAGATTTTTGTGCTTCACCGTAAAAATTCGTGAGAGATCTCTGTATATCGGATTGAGCTGTAATATTTTGTGCTTCTGCCCCAGGTTGTTATTTAACTTTAGTTAGTTTTGCACTTTTTGATTTGAGCAACAGAAGATTTTCGAAAAAATTGATCTTTACCTGCTGGTCTGTTTTGACAGATTTTGCCAATCTTGCATTTGCTTCTTTATTCGATTTCCTTTTTGAATTATTTTTGGGTTTTCAAAAGGAGTTGCTACAGTAACTTTTGTTTTGATGGTTTTCAGTCGAAGTTGGACTCAAAAGGTTTTATCACTTCACTTATACTAATGTTGCTAATAAGAACTGTCTGAAGTTTTGTGTGAAAGAAATTTCTAGGAAGTGGAGATAATGGTGTAACAAGGAAGAGACAGGTTTTATGACTTGAGTAATAAGTATATGAAGATGAAGATATTGATGATATTCAAGTGATGACTCCGTAAGGATCCACTCAATACCAAATTCAGAGACCCGCAGAGTCCGTTTCCAACTAGGTAACAGTTCTGGTAAGAAAAGTTCCGCGAAAATGCAATCCAACTATATTTTTGCAGTTTTCAGTCAATAAGGAAAGCTATGAAGCGAAAAAGGGACGGAACCGGAGCCAGGGTGGCCCACACCACCCCATGGCACGGGCCCACCCCTGGCCGCGCCACCAGGTGGTGAGGCCACCCAGGACTCCGCCTCCGACTCGTTTTCTCCCAGTACCTTCCTTTTGAAGTGAAACTTCGTAATATATAACCCCCCGAATCCCCCGAGGTTCGTATATTGTGTTTTCGTCGTGTTTTTGTTCCGATCTGTTTCTGACAAGACATACTCTTTGAAGGTTTAGAAGCACAATGGTGTCCGCCAAGGATAAAGGGAAGGAACCTATGGAGGAAGACCTCCAAGACACCGGGAAGGAGAAAGAGATCAAGAGTGAAAGTTAAGAGGAGGCAAAACACACCGGCACTACCATTGCAAGCATTGGAGTGGTGGCGTACCCTGCCAGGATCAGAAGGACTGCACGGATGCAGACTAGGGGAAAGCTCCTCGTCACTGTTTGGCACCAAGGACACCTTCTCCGAACACCAAGGGTACGTTCCATACCTTTGCTCATAACCATGCAGGAAAAGAAGACTCCAAGTGGGAAGAATGGAAGAAGAATCACAAGAGCTGGGATCCACAAACTGAGATGATTATGGGCCGTATTGAGCATAACTCGGAATTGATTCGCACTCTCACCTTCGAGATTGAGGACCTTGGGAAACTGATCAAGGAGCTCATTAAGAGGATACCACCACCACCGAAGGAGTAATTCGTCATCAGTTTTGGCATCCCCTTGGTTTGTTCCAAGCTTGGGGGAGTGCCGTGGTATCATATCACTATCTTCTATCTTTTTACCTTATTAGTAGAGTCATATCATGAATAGAGGAGTTATTGTGTAGTATGGTTTGCATTATGGAAGTGTCCCCTGTCTCGTTAGATTTGTATCCCTTGGTGCGAGTTTCCATTATGGAGTACTAATGAGAAGTTCTATCATTCACTCTTTTGCATAGCTTATGTTAGTTTTCAATTTGTGGTTATATGATTGATCTTGTTGTTAGTATTGGTAGCACTTTGGGATCATTGAGTTAATTCAGTTGGTTTTGGCAAACCTGGCTCGGTCAGTAGCAACACCCTTTTTGAGAGTTGAAAATAAAAAGATAGAAGTACTCTAGAGGAAAATAATCTCATCATCTTTCTTGATTTGCTCATTAGTCTAGTTTTCTCTAGTTAAGATGTTTTGTGCTTCCAAGGAAGATTGCATGTTTGTCTTTACCATTTGTATGTTTGTTTGTTTCCTTCAACTCTTATACTTGCTACCCAGTGTTGCTAGCCAAAAACCTGTACTGAGAGGAAATTCATCTCGTGCATCCGCCTCCTTTAAACCAAAACCTTCGCCATTTGTGTCCACCATATCTACCTAGTAGCATTATTGCTATTCCAAGTAAATTCTTGTTTTATCTACCTCCCAAATTAAACTTGTTATGTGAAATTTAGTGATTAAAGCTCTCACTAACTTGATGGCACACTTTACTTTCTTGCATTTAATAAACTTGAACCATTGGGTCCTTCTTTGTTGCGTATATGCTTGCGCTTTATGAGTTGAAGTTAGCCGAACCATGTATCATGGGGACCGCTTTCAACACTTCATTCGGTACTTTGTACCTAGTTGATATCATGTTCTTTTGCTTATGGATCCCGGCGGTGTGAAATAAAAGTGGAACTTGTAAGATCATGGAGTTTATATGTGTGTTAGAGAAACGCCTGGGCCACTAGCCTAAGCCATGCCTAATCATGGTGGAAACTTGCAGCATGACTATAGTGAGCATTCTATGAAGCATCCTCAATAAAAACCTATGCAAATAGCAAATAAAAAGATCGCTGAGATGCTCACTGTCTGCTTGCCTTGTCATTTTGATTATGGGATAGCTCCTGTGTCATTTGCAAGGGGTACCCCGTTGGCGGTTCTCAATGATACGTATGTATTTACAATGACAAGAGCTTGCTCATGACTGAAGTTGAGTAGCATGAGGATCGGTACTCATAAGTAAGGGGCTTAAGATTTCAACTTATAACTTGTCAAGCATGTCCTCTTAGTTGTGTCACTTTAACCTTAATCACCTAAAGATGCCTATGATAGGGGCAATGAGAGCTGAAAGCTAGTAAGTATCATAATTTTTGGGAGCTCTTTATGAGACTTGTAATCCCTGCGTCCCTCTTTGAAGGGTCCTTTCTTTTACTTTGTAGTTGAGTTAGTAAACCTATTCCCTTCTATCTCGGCAAGTATTTTGAGTTGATGTGTTTCATTCATTCATACGATGATTTATGCATTCATGTTTCTTATGTTCCTTGTTTTGCACATTGCTCTTATCTTGACGTTTACTACTTTGAAAGCTTTCGTTGAAAAACCAGCTATTTGTGAACTCCAGCAAATTATCAACTATTCTTTGACCAAGAGCTAAGTTTGCCATTACCAATTATGATTCACTTTATGTATCTTTATTGTGTTTCCTTTACTCATTGCAATTTGAGTTGTATAATAGTGAGTTGTCTTCTATTATGATCTATGTATTTGATGGATGTGATGCTTCTTGTCCGTATTCTTTTATCGACTCTTCACTCCATAAACTTGAGGTCATGTTTATTGAGCTCAGTTTCGCTTGGGGACAAGCGAAGTCTAAGCTTGGGGGGAGTTGATACGTCCATTTTGCATCACTATTCTATGTCTTAATTCACTATTATTCATTGATATATTTCGTATTGAGAATAAAGGTTGTTCGATTTATATCTACCTTCGGGATTAGTTTTAAATTTAAATAATTGTTATTTTGTGCCTGCGTTAAGCATGAACATTATATCTGGATCCTGTTTATTGCGAGACGGTTACTCTTTTAAGTCCGAGAATAAAGGTTGTTCGATTTATATGAGTAATATCTTTTATGGTAATGCACCTGAGATGAATGGTTTATTCTTACTCAATCTCGATAGTAGTGATACACATGTTCACAACATAGATGCTAAACAAATAAAACTGAATGATAATTCTACATACATGTGGCACTGTCGTCTTGGTCACATGGAGTGAAGCGTATGAAGAAACTCCATTCTGATGGACTTCTTGAATCACTTGATTTTGAATCACTTGAAAGATGCGAAGCATGTCTAATGGGAAAAATGACTAAGACTCCATTCTCTGGTACAATGGAGCGAGCTACAGACTTATTGGAAATAATACATACCGATGTGTGCGGCCCAATGAGTGTAGCATCGCGTGGTGGATATCATTATGTTCTCACTTTCACAAATGACTTGAGTAGATATGGGTATGTCTACTTTATGAAACATAAATCCGAAACTTTCGAGAAGTTTAAGGAATTTCAAAGTGAAGTGGAAAATCATCGTAACAAGAAGATTAAGTTTCTGCGTTCTGACCGCGGAGGTGAATATCTGAGTTATGAGTTTGGCATGCATTGAAAGAAATGTGGAATACTTTCGCAGTTGACACCGCCGGGAACACCACAGCGTAATGGTGTGTCCGAACGTCGTAATTGAACTCTCTTAGATATGGTTCGGTCTATGATGTCTCTTACAGATTTACCGTTATCATTTTGGGGCTATGCATTAGAGACAGCCGCATTCACTTTAAATAGGGCACCATCTAAATCCGTTGAAACGACACCGTACGAATTGTGGTTTGGTAAGAAACCTAAGTTGTCGTTCCTTAAAGTTTGGGGTTGCGAGGCATATGTAAAGAAGTTACAACCTGATAAGCTAGAACCCAAATCGGAGAAATGCGTCTTCATAGGATACCCTAAAGAAACAATTGGGTATACCTTCTATCATAGATCCGAAGGCAAAGTTTTCGTTGCAAAGAATGGATCCTTTCTTGAGAAGGAGTTTCTCTCGAAAGAGGTGACTGGAAGGAAAGTAGAACTCGATGAGGTTATTGAACCTTCTCTCGGATTTGAGAGTAGCGCAGCACCGGAAGATGTTTTTGTGCCGCCTGCACCAATTGGAGAGGAAGCTAATGATAATGATCATGAAACTTCAAATGAAGTTACTGCTGAACCTCGCAGGTCAACAAGGGTTCGTACCACTCCTGATTGGTATGACTCTTCCTTGAACGTCATGTTGGTGGACAACGCTGATGACCCTGCGACGTATGAAGAAGCTATGGTGAGCCTAGATTCCGACAAATGGCTAGAAGCCATGAAATCCGAAATGGGATCCATGTACGAAAACCAAGTGTGGACTTTGGTGGACTTACCAGATGGCCGTAAGGCTGTCGAGAACAAATGGATTTTCAAGAGAAAAACAGATGCTGATGGTAATGTTACCATCTATAAAGCTCGACTTGTCGCGAAAGGGTTCCGACAAATTCAAGGAGTTGACTATGATGAGACTTTCTCACCAGTAGCGAAGCTAAAGTCTGTGAGGATTTTGTTAGCAATTGCTGCACATTTCGATTATGAGATTTGGCAGATGGATGTCAAAACGGCGTTCCTTAATGGTGACATTGAGGAAGAGTTGTATATGGTACAACCCAAGGGTTTTGTCGATCCTAAAGATGCTGACAAGGTATGCAAGCTTCAGCGCTCCATTTATGGACTGAAGCAAGCATCCCGGAGTTGGAATCAACGTTTTGATAAAGTAATCAAAAAATTTGGGTTTATACAAACTTATGGAGAAGCTTGTATTTACAAGAAAGTGAGTGGGAGCTCTGTAGCATTCCTAGTACTATATGTAGATGACATATTGTTGATTGGGAATGATATAGAACTTCTTAATAGCGTCAAAACCTATTTGAATAATAGTTTTTCAATGAAGGATCTTGGCAGAAAATAGAGAAAAGATGAATAATATTCCCTATTCCTCGGCCATAGGTTCTATCATGTATGCCATGCTGTGTACAAGACCGGATATAGCACATGCTGTTAGTTTGACTAGCAGATATCAAAGTGATCCTGGAATGGAGCACTGGACAGCGGTCAAGAATATCCTAAAGTACCTAAATAGGACTAAGGATATGGTTCTTTCTTATGGAGGTGATGAACAACATGTTGTAAACGGTTACACCGATGCTAGTTGGAACACCGATCCGGATGACTCAAAGTCATAATCGGGATACGTATTTATTTTGAATGGTGCTGAAGTGAGCTGGAGGAGTGCGAAGCAAAGCATTGTGGCGAAATCTTCAACTGAATCAGAATACATAGCTGCTTCGGAGGCTACACAAGAAGCCGTTTGGATGAAGGAATTCATTACTGAACTTGGCGTGGTTCCCAGTGCGTTGGACCCGATGGCCATCTACTGTGACAACACAGGTGCCATAGCTAATGCACAGGAGCCAAGGTCACATAGCAAGCTGAAGCACATCAAGCTACGTTTCCACGCTATTCGCGAGTATGTCCGAGATGGTGACATAAAGATTTGCAAAGTACACACTGATCTGAATGTGGCAGATCCGTTGACTAAACCTCTCCCTAGGGCAAAGCATGACCAACACCAGAACGCCATGGGTGTTCGTTATATTACCATGTAATCTAGATTATTGACTCTAGTGCAAGTGGGAGACTGTTGGAGATATGCCCAAGAGGCAATAATAAAAGTGATTATTATTATATCTTTGTGTTTATGATGAATGTTTACATCCCATGCTATAATTGTATTATTAGGAAACACTAATACATGTGTGTTTTGTAAACATATATGAGTCCCTAGTAAGCCTCTTGTTGAACTAGCTTGTTGATTAATTGATGATCATGGTTTCCTGATCATGGACATTGGATGTGATTAATAACAAGGTTATATCATTAGGAGAATGATGTGATGGACACACACCCATAGTAAGCGTAGCATAAGATCAAGTCATTTAAGTTCATATTGCTGTAAGCTTTTAAATGCATAGTAACCTAATCCTTCGACCATGAGGTTGTGTTAATCACCATCACCGGATGGGTACTTTGATGACATCAAACACCGCTTCGTAACTGGGTGGTCATAAAGGTGTCATTGGGTATTCTGAAAGTATGTGTTGAAGCGCATGGACCAAGATTGGAATTTGTCCATCCATATGACGGATAGATATGCTTTGGGCCCTCTCGGTGGAATTTCATCTAGTTAGCTTGCAAGCATGTGACTGGGTCACAAGGGATGACATATCACGGAACGAGTAAAGAGTACTTATCAGTAACGAGGCAGAACTAGGTATGGAGATACCGACGATCAAACCTTGGATAAGTATAGTATCGCGTGACAAAGGGAATTGGTTTCGTATGTAAATGGTTCAATCGATCACGAAGTCATCGTTGAGTATGTGGGAGCCATTATGGATCTCCAGGTCCCGCTGATGGTTATTGATAGGAGATGTGTCTCTGTCATGTCTACATATTCACGAACCGTAGGGTGACACACTTAAGGTTCGAAGTTGTTTTAAGTAGATATGGAATGTGCGTTGGAGACCGAATGTTGTTCGGAGTCTCAGAATGGATCCGGGACATCACGAGGAGATCCAGAATGGTCCAGAGAATAAGATTCATATATAGGGGATCATTTTCTGAGTTAGGAAATGTTGCAGAGTGTTTGTATGAGGATTCTAGAAGGTTTCGGAATGTTCCGGAAGGTTCTAGAAGATATCTTGGAGTTTTCTTGAAAATAAAGATAGGGATCAAGGAGTCCTGGTGGTTCAAGACAAGGAGTCGTGGGGGAGGAGGACTCCTCCCCCCACTCCCCAATCCACCGGCCATAGAGGAGGGGAGTCCTACTAGGACTCCCCCTCCCCAAGGCGCCCTCCCCCCCTTAAATAGAAGGGCAGGGGCGCCCCCTCCTACCCCGCTCCCATAACTCCCAATCTCTGCCGCCTCTCTCCTCCACCTTTCTTCTGCACAGGCATAGGCGAAGCCCTGCAGAATTCTCTACTCCACCACCACCACCACGCCGTCGTGCTGTTGGGATTCCGTGGAGAAGATCTACTACCTCCGCTGCTCGCTGGAACAGGGAGAGGAAGGTCTGCTTCAACTCCGCACGTGTGACCGTCTGCGGAAGCGCTGCCGAATCGCGGTGCCAGAAGGATCGTCAACTTGACCGACTGCGGAAGCGCTGCTGGAACGCGACGCCGGAAGGATCGTCCACACGATCTTGAGATCGGCAAGTGATCGACTACATCAACCACGAGATCTAATCTCGTTAACGCTTTCGGATCTACGAGGGTTAGTTCCTATCTATCTCGTTGCTCATGTCTAATAGATTAGATCTTGGCTTTTATCTAAATTAGATCTGGGTTTTGTTCGTTCTTGCGGTAGAATTTTTTTGTTTTCCATGCTACGAACCCTTCACTTATGTTATTTCATCTGTTTTTGCATGGTTGATGACTTTTGGAGCATGGACCGCTGCAGTCAGGATTCTGATGGAAAAGGTGTTGTTTGGAGGCAAAATTCGCGAAGATCAGAAAATCCGGGAAAATATACGGAAAATTCTATTTTTCCAGAAGACTCAAGATGCCAGAAGATGGAGTGGAGGTGGGCCACAGGGGGCCCACACCACCCCATGGCGCGGGCAGGCCTAGGCCGCGCCAGGGAGTGGTGTGGCCACCCTGGCCCACTCTAGCCTCTCCCCTCTGGCTTATATCTTCCTCCCAAAACCCTAAGACTCGGGGAGCGACCAGAGAAAGATTCCGCCGCCTCTGCGGGGCGGAAAACACCGATAGAGAAAGATCTCTCCGGCAGACAGATTTCTGCCGGGGGAATTCCTTCCCGGAGAGGGGAGATCGTCGCCATCAACACCACCATCAAGCTGGACTTCATCGGTATCATCATCATCACCACCACCACCATCATCACCATCAGCACCCTCATCACCATCTCCATATTGCTGTAACAATTGCGTTGAATCTTGCTATAGTTCATAGGGGAAACTTTCCCAGTGTTGATTACTCTTTGTAGTTGATGCTATTGAGTGAACCATTGAATTATTGTTTATGTTCAGATTGTTATACCTCATTATTCCATCTCTGG
This sequence comes from Avena eriantha, assembly GCA_910589775.1. Lineage (NCBI taxonomy): Eukaryota > Viridiplantae > Streptophyta > Magnoliopsida > Poales > Poaceae > Avena > Avena eriantha. Next base: position 100,780,312 of record OU342744.1, read on the forward strand.
TCATGATCCATATGATGTCTTGTGAGTAGTTCGTTTTGTTCTTGAGGACATGGGAGAAGTCTTGTTGTTAGTAGTGGAGTTGCGTTGAGAAAGATTCAATAGATTGTTATTTAAGTTGTGGCGTACTTCTTCTAGTGGTGTCATGTGAACGTCGACTACATGACACTTCACCTATATGGGCCTAGGGGAATGCATTGTGTATTTGGCTACTAATCGTAGGGGTTGCCGGAGTGACAGAAACCTGAACCCCCGTTAGGAAACCATTGCACAAGGGACGTAAGGGTCTTAGAGTTTAAAGCTGTGGTTAGGTTTCTACCTTAATTACTTTCTTGTACTTACGGATGTTTGCAAGGGGGTTTAATCACAAGTATGTATTAAGTCTTGGATGGGACGGTACATTAGCACAGGTTCACCCACACAACACTTAGCAAGCTAGAGAAGATTAATCGACTATATGATGCGAAAGCACTTGACAATCTTCCCATGTGTCCTCGAGAACGTTTGGTCATCTATAGAAATACAACCGGCTTGTCCTTTGCTGCATAAAGGATTGGGCCACTTGCTGCATTTATTCCTACTGTCTTTTATTTACTCGTACTTTGTTTACTTGCTTTATCGAAAACCCCTAAAAATCCGTTTGCTAAGTATTTGCAGAGAATTCCTGATCCATACCACTAGCTAGCACCTTCTGCTCCTCATTGGGTTTGACACTCTTACTTATCGAAAATACTGCGATACACCCCCTATACTTGTGGGTCATCACGTACACGGCTAAGTGAGCTGAGGAACTATTCCACGACTCTTCAGATGGTCATCAAACTCGTGGCTCATGTACTCGCCTCCTCGGTCCGACCAAAGAAACTCTATTTTCTTGTCAAGTTGATTCTATACTTCACTCTGGAATTCTTTGGACTTTTCAGAGGCTTCCGACTTATGTTTCATCAAGTAGACATATCCATATCTACTTAAATCAGCAGTGAAGGTGATGAAGTACTCATAACCACCCTTGGCTGTCGCGCTCATTCATACATCACTATGTACTACTCCCAAGAAGTTAGACGCCCTTTCACAACTCCTTGCAAAAGGTGTCTTGGTCATCTTGCCAATAAGGCAAGATTCACATGTTTCGAATGACTCCAAGTCAAACGAAGTTAGGAGTCCATCATCATGGAGCTTCTTCATGCGTTTCCAACTTATATGACCAAGTAGACAATGCCGAAAGTAAGTCATATTCAGATCATTTGGTTTCAACCTTTACATATTTATGTTATAGACCGACCCACCATCAAGATTCAAAATAAATAACCCATTCTGAACGGGTGCAAAGCCGTGAAACATATCGTTCAAATATAAAGAACAACCATTGTTCTTAATATTAGACTCATAGCCTTGTCTCATCGAACATGAGGCAGAAATGATGTTTCGACTAAGCACTGGGACATAATAACAATTATGTAGCTCCATTAAGAATCCTGAAGGTAAATGAAGTTGCATCGTGCCGACTTCCAATGCAGTGACTCTTGCTTTGTTGCCGACCCGAATGTTAACCTCGCCTCTTGCTATGCTCCTAGTTCTTACCAGTCCCTACAACGAGTTGCAGATATGAATGACTGATCCGGTATCATATACCCAAGAACTACCAGGTGCATCAGCAAGATAAAGGTCCATAACATTGCAAACAAGTGCACCTGAGTTGGAAGTCACACCTCCACTCTTGGCTTTATCCACCAAATACTTGTTGCAATTCCTCTTCTAGTGGCCATCCGTCTTGCAATAGAAGCAATCGGATCCGACTGAAGGAGATGACTTAGTCCCTAAAGAAACGCTTGGGATCTCATCCTGAGCATTACCTCCTGACTTAGCCTTCTTCTTCGTAGTCCAAGAACTCTTCTTAAACTTAGCCTTATTCTGTACCACCAACACTTGGCTGGTACCTTTCTTGAGATCAAGCTCTGCCTGCTTAAGCATCCCATGCAATTTAGTGAGCTCCTTATCCATGCCATGCATGTGGTAGTTCGATATGAACTTACCATACACACTAGGAAGAGAGTTCAGAATTATATCTATAGCAAACTCTTCACTAATGGGATAGCCAAGCCTTTCCAGAGACTGCACATAACCAACAATCTTGATCACATGCGGACTCAGTGGATCAGCATCCTTAAGCTTACAACTTATCAAAGCTTGAGAGACTTGATACTTCTCGGTCTTTGCCTGAGCTTGGAACATACTTTTGAGGCTTTCGATCATATCGTAGGCCTCAACATTCTCAAACAGCTGCTGCAAGTCCGGTTCCATGTGAGCAAGCATAAGACAACTAATTTTTGTAGACTCATCACATGTTCTACGGTAGGCATTGGTTGTTGCAACACTCACATTCTCATCCGACACATCTGGAAGCCGGTTGTCTAGAACATGGTCCCTCTTTTCTTGCTTGAGAACAATTCTCAGGTTACGATACCAGTTGGTGAAGTTTGTTCCATTAAGTTTATCTTTCTCTAGGATGGTCCTCAAAGCAAAACCGGATAACTGAGGGAGACTGCTACTAGGTGCCATTATCTATAACAGAAATATGCAAAACACTTAAGACGTGTATTCATAAAAGAGCAGGCATATTAAACATTTTAATACTTGCTCCCACTAGAACCAACACCCCTCCGATGGTTACTTAGTGATTTAGGATCCTAAATAAGGAAGCCGACTAGTGAGCTTTAGCATCACCGCTAGCCGTCAAGTGATCTAGGCAGGCAACTCCTTGGCAATCGCATCTCATACAACTCCTTGCCAATCGCATCTCATACAACTCCTGTTGGTTGGGTGGAATCTCATGCCCTAGCTCCCGACTGATCTCTCCCCGAGCCCCACAACCGTTGTGATAGACCCGTCTATCTTACCAAGTACTTCCGCTGTAAGAGTCCGACTCGAACCCACCTAGTCGAAAAGAATTGGTAGCACCTCAATTTTATGAGCTCACTATCAAGAATGTACGACTTGTGATGGTGTAGCACCGGAGGGATTAAAGTTTAACCATTATCTCATGGAGGTAAAACTAGAGACATAACAATAACACAAAATAATCCAATTATAATGTGAAATGGTATGGCTCCCTTCACGGTGATCTCCATCTCCATGAACCTGTTCGTCATGCCTTTGGCTGCCGTGTCATTCAAGTCCTCCAAACATGCTACACCAGCACTAAGGAATAAACAAGAAGATGTCATCTCATGCCGACACGCAGGTCGTTATACAATAACAGCGATAGCACTTTGGCTCCAGCCGGCTGACAAACCTGTGATACGCAGATCACATATGGATTACACACAACACATGCATATAATCCATACCATTCACAACATCATCCTGCAAAAAACAAGTTATGCATAGATAAGATATCTATCGGTGTTGTGAACCTTGCAACGACATCTAATGCGCTATACGACAGCTCCCGACGATTTTTCCGAAATTGCAGATCTAATCTGCATTCGGAACCATGGATTACTTCATCAGATAAACCACTTTTACCCAAATCTGATCCCTGTGCAGATCTGACCAATCTCATTGATCATCCGCAACTGATCTTCCATGTACCCCCGAGTGCGATTGATCCAATCAATCTTGCACAAAACTGATCTATCTCATTGATTGACCATCAAAACCCTAAGTGGATCCTATCCACCACCTTGTGCATATCACATATGCACAAATCTAGAGCCTAAAACTACAAGCTTTTGCTCTGATACCGCTGTTGGGACACGTAGAGATAAACAGAACTTTTCCCTACGCGGTACTCCCAAGATCTAGCTCAGGTTATATGCCACGAGATTACCGCTAGACACACAGATGTGGAACTTGATGTAGCGTGTCGAAGTAGTGCCGAAAGATCCCACAGATAGTCCTTTGGATCCCACAGACTCCTTCGCCAGATCCCCACGAACACCTGATGGCTCAATGCACAGCGCCCAGAAAAATGCTTGATGGCGGTGTTGATGTAGAGCTCATTGGGAACCCCAAGAGGAAGGTATGATGAGCACAACAGCAAGTTTCCCGCAGTTATGAAACCAAGGTTTAATCGAACCAGTAGGAGCAAGGAAACACCCCAAAGGTGTTACTAGCGGAGCTTTGGCAGGGCGCACTACCGGTGCTAGTAGCAACGTGGAGACCTGCACAACACAACCACAGAACTTTGTCCCCAACTTGCGATGAGGTTGTCAATCTCACCGTGTTTTGCAGAAAACAAAGGATTAAACGTATCGAATGGAAAGAAGTAAAAGTTTGCAGAAAGTAAAAACAAAGCAGTAAACAGTTTATAGATTGTATGTAAAGAAAAGACAAGGACCGGGATCCATAGTTCACTATAGGTGGCTCTCCTTAAGATAGATAACATGCTGGGTGAACAAATTACAGCGGGGGCATTGACAAACATCGAGAAAGCAATACATGCATATACTAATCATCTTGACTCCTTTGAGACTTGATTGGGCATTACAACATTATACATAGACCGCCATCCAACTGCATCTATGACTAATAATCCACCTTCAGGTTATCATCCGAACCCCCTCCAGTATTAAGTTGCAAGCAACAGAATATTTCTTTACGAACTACGTGTAAAGTAAACAATACGATTGTTCTATGAACAAAGGATTGTTGTTTTCTCCCTAGTAGCAACAACACATCTAGTACCTTAGAGATTTATGTCACTTCCCCAGATTACTAGAGGCATGAACCCACTATCGAGCATAAATACTAACTCTTGGAGTTGCTAGCATCTACTTGGCCAAGATAGCTACTAACAACAGAAAGCATGCAAGATCACAAATAACAAAGACATGATAGAATCAATAATCAATCGGAAATAGCATCTCAATATCCATCGGATCCCCGCAAACACAACATGCAGAATTAAAAATAGATGATCTTGATCATGAACGAAGCTCACAAGATCTAGACATGAAAGCACAAAGGAGGAGAACCAGCCATCTAGCTACTACATGGATCCATAGTCCAAGGATGAACTACTCACGCATCACACCAGAGGCTTGCATGGTGATGAAGAAGGCCTCCAGGGTGAATTCCCCTCTCCAGTAGGGTGTCGGGAAGAGCTTCAGATCCCTCCTGATCTAGGGATGGAGATGACGGTGGCTACAGACTCTTTCATGGATTTTTGATCGGGTACTTAGGGTTTTCGTCCCGAGGGCATCTTATAGTCGGAAGGGGAGGCCGAGGGGGTGCCTGGGCTGGCCACACCACCCCCTGGCGTGGGCTAGGCCTGGCCGTGCGGCCAGGTGGTGTGGCCGCCCTCTGGCCCCTCTCCGTCTCGTATTCTGGCACTTGATGACTTCCGGAAAAAGAGGCACTTTGGCTTTTGTCCCGTCCAATTCCAAGAATGTTCATTTTTGACTTTCCTGGAACCAAAAACAGCAGAAAATAGGCAGCTGGCACTGTGGCTCTTGTTAATAGGTTAGTCCAAGAAATCATATGAAAAGTACTCCAAAGTTGGAACAAAACAGAAGAAAGTGGATAAAACCAAGCATGGAATATCAAAAATTATAGATACATTTGCAATGTATCAACATCCAGCTTAACTCCTGCTCGTCCTCGAGTAGGTAAGTGATAAAAAGAAAGAATAATTCTTGAGGTGACATGCACCATCAAAGACTGGATCAAAGTATTTGCAAAACATTCAAAGCTGGGATCATAGTACTTCAATCATAACATGAAATACAAAGTTCTAGCAATAAGACAAAGAAACTATGATGCAACATGAAAAGGCACAAAAAGATTCATGAATAACAATGCTTTGCAAGACGTTTATTTGTTTCACATAAAGAAAACATAGCATAATAGTATTCAGCTTGTCCCTCAATAGAGTAGCAAATATAAATGCATAGGCCACCTTCAAAGTTCATAAGAGTGACTAGATACAATAGTTTAAAACAAGCAATATCAAAGTATGCATCAATCAACTAGTCTTGGGACAATGCACATAGAACTAAGAATGGCCACTATGCCTCAAAGTAGGTGCATAAAGATAGAAGGTGGAGACTCAATATAATGGTGGAAGAAAGGCCTTTGTAAAAGGAAATAGGGATTCAAGTCTCATAAAGAGCTTCCAAAAATTATGGTACTTATAGCTTTCAACTCTCATTGCCCCTATCATAAGCATCTTTAAGGTGATTAAGGTTAAAGTGACACAACTAAGAGGATATGCTTGACAACTTATAAGCCAAAATCTCATGCCCCTTACTTACGAAGACCGATCCTCATGCTACTCAACTTCAGTCACGAGCAAGCTCTTGTCATTGTAAATACATGCGTATCATTGAGAACCGCCAACGGGGTACTCCTTGCACATGATACGGGAGCTTTCCCATAATCAAAATGACAAGGCAAGCAGACAAGGAGCATCTCAGCGATCTTTTTATTTGCTATTTTCATAGGTTTTTATTGAGGGTGCTTCATAGAGTGCTCATTATGGTGATGTTGCAAGTTTCCACCATGATTAGGCATATCTTAGGCTAGCGTCCCAGGCGTTTCTCTAACACACATACAAACTCCATGATCTTACAAGTTCCACTTTTATTTCACACCGCCAGGATCCGTAAGCAAAAGAACATAATATCAACGGGGTACAAAGTACAAGTGCAATGTTGAAAGCGTTCCCCATGAAACATGGTTCTGCTAATTTCAACTTATAAAGCGCAAGCATATACGCAACAAAGAAGGACCCAATGGTTCAAGTTTATTAGATGCAAAAAAGTAAAGTGTGCCATCAAGTTCGTGAGAGCTTTAATCACTAGTTTTCTCATAACAAGTTTAATTTGGAAGGTAAACTAAAGCATGAATATACTTGGAATAGCATAAGCTAGTAGGTAGGTATGGTGGACTCTTTGGAATAACTTGGTTTAGGGAGTTGGATGCATGAGTGGAACTCATACTTGGTTGTGGAGGCTAGCAAAAGACTGGAAGCGACAAACTAAGAGAGCAATAATGGCCATAATGATGCAGAGCGACAAAACATCATTGATAAAAGCATAAAGTGGTACTACAAGTTGAAAACTAAAGGATCATAAAGGCTATGGTGACTTGAGATAGTCATAACATGGTGTGAGCATGCACCAAGTCAACCCAAACAAAGCATCAAAGGAGAATAATACTATACTATGCTTTAATATGCTAAAACAACGCATGATTCATCCAAGGCACATTAAGCAATCTCAGTTATTTATAACAAGTCTTGCTACAACAAATAATACTAAGCATAAAGCCAAAACAATATCAAGCATGGCATGACAAAGCATAGGCCACAGTCAAAAACAAGCTCTCTTTACCACTTAAGCATGAGCTTTCCTACTCTTTTCCAAACCAAACCAAACTATTTGAACACCAATGTATAAAAAGAAGACGCTCCAAGAACAACACAACTGAGCATGAAACAATAAAAATGAAGTGGTTGGAAGAAACCTGAGATTTTTATTGATGAAGAAGGGGATGCCTTGGGCATCCCCAAACTTTGACGCTTGTACTTCTTGGATATTTCTTGGGGTGACAAGCGTGGCATCCCCAAGCTTGAGCTTTAGTCCATCCTTCATCTCCTTACTCATTCCTTCCATACACCTGAAATTGTTTCCTTCATACAAAACTTCACACAATCTTTATTAGCAACATTAGTGCACTCAAGATAAATAAGTCTTAAGGTTCAGTTATAACACCAAATAAACTTCCATCAGAACACTAGATACTGTAGCACTTCCCTCAAAAAGCTCAATTCCCCAAAAGAACTCAAGAAGGAACCAACAAGAAGCAAATGCAGAAAATGGCAGAAATCTGTCAAAACAGACCAGCAGGTAAAGACGAATTGTTTCGAAGACCTTCTGTTGCTCAAATCAAAAAGTGTTGAACTAACGAAAGTTATATAACAACCTGGATCATAAGCACAAAAATTTACGCCTCAAAAAGACGTTCATATATTTTACACGAATTTTTACGGTGAAGAACAGAAATCTGTTTCGGGACAGCAACTTTCCCAATCATTACTTCTCTCTCATTAGAGGTTACTCTTGGCACAAAAAGCAAATAAGTAATAAGCTCCAAGACTCATCTAAAACTTTTGGGTTATCTCCCAATAAGTACTTTTCTTTAATGCCTTTAAGTTAGGCATAAGGAAAAACTAAAATGGATAGAATAGAAGTAAGCGAAGATAATCATGGTGAAAACATTGTTTTGTTCAATGAAATCCTTTTGTTAACAAGGTTGATCAGGTCTTGTTACCAAAACAATTTCATATGAGACAAAACTTTATATTCCACTAATGATTATGTTACCTCAACCTTGATAGCAATGGTCCCAATCATAATAGTTTCAAATTTTTCTCTTGGTATGGGACAATATATTTCTCCAACTTGAATGCCCTCAACATGTTCAATTGAATTCAAAACCATAAGTCCTATCAATCTTCTTGGGGAAATAGATAGTATGTTCCTTGTCATTGACATTGAAGGTCACCTTCCCTTGATTACAATTAATAACAACTCCTACAGTATTTAAGAAAAGGTCTCCCAAGAATAATAGACATATTATCATCTTTAGGCATAATAGTTTGAGAGGATGCTCACATAAGAAATAAGAGTTGAAGTAAAAGAGAGCATCAAGAAGAAAAATCAAAACACATTTAAGTCTAACCCACTTCCTATGCATAGGAATCGTGTATGCAAACAAATTCACAAAGAACAAAGTGATAGGCATAGGAAGATAAAACAAAAGTAACTTCAAAACTTTCAGCACATAGAGAGGTGTTTCAATGCC